>JAWHQI010000284.1:70000-1270000 GCA_033032865.1 Dactylorhiza incarnata | reverse complement strand
GAGTGATATTATTAGGAGACTCCAGATCACTAAGAGGCTCAAGATCGTTGAGCTCAAGAAAGCGATCCTGAAGGTAAGTGAAGTACTCCTGAATAGAACGCTCCCCCTGAGTGGCGGAAGCGATGTCCTGAAAGATGCCGAAGATCTGGGCATCAACACGCGTGTGACCAAAGGTGCGCTGGAGGGCGGACCATAGTTCAGAGATATCCTCAAAACGCATGAACTGACTGAAGATGCGGGGCTCTGTCGAGCACTGAATCCATCCAAGAACCATGTACTTTCGGTAGACCACTTGACTAACTCCTCTCTCTTGTCATCCTTATCGGTCGATTTGGGCATAGGAGGGTCGTCGGTCAGCCATGAAAGCTTATTCCGGCTGGCGAGAGCCACTTTCATCGAAGTCGCCCACGACGGATAATTTTTCTCATTAAGGAGAATGGTAGTAATCCGTCCGGTAGAGGATCCATAGGAGTCCTTGGAATCCATGAGGCAAGGAAGCAACGAGCAACAAGATCCTTCCCGCAAAGGAGATCGGGGACCGAAGAAAGGACAAAAACTTCACATTCACAGCATCAAGAACGGCTCCATGGAGAAGACAAGGGCACTTCGGGATCGGGGAGAGGAGGCGCTCCGGAATCGGAGAGAGGAGACGCTCCTGCGGGTCGAGGAGGCGCTGGAGACGGAGCCGCTGGAGAACGGCGCTGGAGACGACGCTGGAGAACGCTGGAGTCGATGCTGGAGTCGACGTTGGAGAACGCTGGAGTCGACGATGGAGCCGCTGGGGTCGACGCTGGAGAACATTGGGGTCGATCGCTGCTGCTTCTGCGAGAATGGGAGGCGCTGCAGTGAGACGGCGCTGGAGAACGGCGAGTATGAGAACGGAGGAATCAGCGAGAACGGGAACGGGAATCGGCGAGAACGGGAACCCTAATCGGAACCTAGCTTTAATACCATGTCGCAAATAATGAGGAAAAAGCTTAGGTCTCCAATGTGGAGTCCTAACATATATATATATATATATATATATCTCAAAGACAAATAATTACAATCATGTCCAAAGACCATACACGATATATACAGACCATATAAAATACAATGATAATAATAACTCCAATACTAAGATGGTTTGGACACGTACAAAGGAGACATTTAGAGGCACCTGTTAGGCGTTGTGAGATTTTAGTCACAAGGCATGTTAAACGGGGGAGGGGTAGACCAATAAAGACTTGGAATGAGACTATAAGGAAAGACATAATGTACTTAGGCATTAGTGACATTATGACTAAAGATAGGGCACAATGGCGACAAAGGATCCATATAGCCAACCCCGCTATAGTGGGATAAAGGCTTGAGTGTTGTTGTTGTGTTGTATTAAAATCTGACATTCTAAAATATCCCTTATATATCCCTGCAATCCAACGTCCGACATTTCAAACTCAAACCAACAAGAACCCAACATCCGACATCTATAACCTTATAATTCATTAGAGTCCCATTAGGGCATAATCACCTCACCACCTACACCTTATCCTACATAACATTGCTTCCTCATTCCAAGACCCAAGGGTCTATATATAAAATTACACTAATGGCACAAGCATATATAAATACTTGAATTTCTATAACCTACATTAGACCTAGATACATATAACAAATTATTACAAGATGCCATAAGCATGACAACTCTAAATAACGGCACACTAAAACATAATAAGATTTACGAATAACAAATAGTAGGCCCATAACATCCTGTCCCATTAACTTCTACTATACTTTCTGAAAACATGTTTTTACTTAAAACTCTGGGCAAATGAATTCAGTCTCAGTAACAGACAAATGTAACTAAATACAAATAGGTGTTGACTTCTTCTATTGATGAACATAAAGCAATTTGCCCAGCAATGAGTTAAAAATCTCATCCATAACTCACATAAAACAATTACCTGTCCTGGTAAAGTTCGAGCAAGAGCAAAAGGAATGTCTTTTGGCTGGGAAATGAACATTAGCTGATGGATAATAGATGCAGATAGAACATTTACAAAGAAAATATTCCAAATCGTGAAGTATAATACTTTGCAACATGCACTCTTTTTTCTGTCACTGCGGGAGATAGCCCCTTCCACTGTAGAAAATAGCATCATTGTTGGAGGTACGGTATAGAAAAACAGCAGCAAAATCAGGCTGGGGAGATAGCCCGTGACCAGTTGGATCATGAATTTCCTGCGTTCAAAACTTCCAAAAATCAATACAAACCTGTTCATTTTCAGAATTAATTATGGATCATATAGGAACTAAGAATGTGTTACGCACACGCGTCCTCTTATTATTATTATTAATGTTTTTCTTTTAAATGTTATTAGGTTTGATGTGAGCCCCCCCTCCCTATATAAGGAGGTGGTTTGGGGAGTTAGGTTATCTTGGGATCTATTGTCTTTGGCTCTCATTTGAAAGAAGGCTCCTTGCAGGAACCAGCCTCCAAGAGTTGGCCGAAGCTTGCTCCGGATTATATCTGTTAATCCACGCAATTTCCTTGTAGATCGTATTATTTGATCCGACCTGCCGCTCCCCCCGCTTCTGCAGCCGCCGGAGTCTTACGCTCCGCTGTCCTTGAGCTCGTGCAGCCCCGTTTCCGCGTTTCGCCGCTTCCGCCTCCGACAGATTCACGCGGACAACCCGCATTCGCCGCCCGATTCCGCGACCCGCGACGCTTCCGCCTGTGCTCGCCGCCTCCGCCTGTGCACGCCGCTTCCGCAATCTGCGCAGCTTCCGCCGATCTCCCGACCCAGCGCCAAATCCTGCTTCCGCCCAATCTCTCGACCCAGCTTCCGCCGATCTCTCGATCCAGCGCCCTGCCTGCTTCCACTCTCCATCGCCAGCTCGCACATCTCCGCCCTCTCTGACACTCTCCTGCGACACTCGATCCCTTCTGCATCCTCATATGCCAAAGGGGAGGATGGAATCCCGCGTGGAAGCCCTCGAACACTCCCTCACCACCATCAACGCTCGTCTTGAGGCACAGGCCGAGCAGTTCGCCTCGATTCTGACCATGCTCCAGAACTTACAGCCCAGCCAGCATTCCGGGCCTCCTACCGCCTCTGCTGTGGGCTCCACCAGCACTGTGATCCCCGATACACCCGCTTTGGTGGAATTACCTACTCCATTGTACCGTGGACCTGACATTCCCACATTCAACGGGCCTGACCCCCTCGGGTGGATTGCCCGCGCCGAACAGTTCTTCGACATTCACCAGACCTCTCCGACACAACGGGTCTCCACAGCGCTTATCGGCATGGAAGGGTCGGCCCACCATTGGGTCTGTTGGCTCCGCCAGACCTCTCCCGACCACACTTGGGCAGCTCTCACCGAGGCCCTCATTCAGCGGTATGAAGACCGCTATTCCGGCCCCATGATCGAGCGACTTTGCGGGGTCCGACACACCGGATCCATTGACTCGTACATTGATGCCTTCGTGGAATTGGTCACCCATGTTCCTGGACTCCCCCCAGACCCGGACTCTCCCCAGACCGTTACTTGGGGTTCTTCATGAACGGCTTGCAACCCCACTTCCACTCCCGTCTCCGCACCCTCAAACCAGTAACGGTCCACCAAGCCATCAACCTCTCCCCCCTTGTGGAGGCGGAATTTCTCGCGACGTGCGGCAACATTCCTTTCGCATCACCTTCCTCCAGGCATCCCTCCCAACCTTATTTCTCGACCCATCCTAAACCTTCACCTCTGCCACCTCCCCTACCCCGGCCACCAACTATGTGCCCACCCAACACTCGGCATGTCCCTACACAGCGCCTGACCAACCAGGAGTACAACGACTTACGGAGCAAGGGTCTGTGCTTCCGCTGCAAGCGACACTACTCTCCTAGTCATGCGTGCTCGGTGAAGGAGTGTCGGGTCCTCATCGGCGACAACGTGGCCGCGCTCTCCTCCGCCGACTTTGACGCCCTGCTGCTCTCAGACAGACTACCAGGCGACCCCCCGGGCACATCGACGACATCCCAACCGCGAGCATACCATTACTGATCGGCGGGCGACGTTCCGACCTTGGGGTCAAGGTCGCTTTTCTGACGGGATATATTGTTACACGCAAGCGTCCTCTTATTATTATTATTATTAATGTTTTTCTTTTAAATGTTATTAGGTTTGATGTGAGCCCCCCCCCCCCCCCCCTCCCTATATAAAGAGGTGGTTTGGGGAGTTAGGTTATCTTGGGATCTATTGTCTTTGACTCTCATTTGAGAGAAGACTCCTTGGAGGAACCAACCTCCAAGAGTTGGCCGGAGCTTGCTCCGGATCGTACCCGTTTTCCGTTAATCCACGCAATTTCCTTGTTGATCGTATTAGAATGACTAATTGTATCATTTGTAATCATTATCAGCCTTATCAAAACTATTTGGGCATATGTCGCAGTGGAAAACTAAAATAAAATATTAACTGTCGAAACAAATAATAGCAAATGTAAATTACATGAGTGCTGTTCAGTAGAAGTTTAAAAAAGAAAATGAAAACGCCCGGCATATTATGAAGTCTTGGCCTATATGATCGTCTAAAACACACGATACTCTTAAAAGATCTTTCATAAGGGTCATAGGCACATGCTGCAGATATCCACAACTACTGTGAATACTACAAATGATACATCACTATATTTATCATGTACGTCCTTAGTTTTTGATCATATATATGTGTAGTTTTAAGATATTTTATGTATACAACGGTATTTGTACCAAAATGTAGGTAAATTTTAAAAATTGGTCATCACCTTTCACTATAGTAAGCGTTGGTTGAAACTTGTGTTGCGAGCTCTTCACTAATTTTGTGTCAGAGTTGAGTGGTAGACAAATGTCAAAATAAAAAAGATATTTAATAAGAAAAATAGCATAATACAATTGTACAACCTCGTATTTGTTGAGTAGGGCCCCAGCCTCGAAATAGGCAAAAAGGCAAGTAAGGGGGGCAATCACCCAAGTCGAGAAAGGGCAGAAGGGGTTCTGAGCGGGTGCGACCTCTCTCGCAAGTCACTCGCAGGGCACTCGCGCAAGAGTAATGTGGATGTAACAGCAACTGGGCGAGTGAGGGGCGAGACCCAACTCGCCCAGAGGACTTAGGACCCTGCGAGTGGCGCCCTCAAGGGCCACTCGCCCCGCGGATGCCGGGAGGCCTGGCACGCGGGGGGTTAGGCGAGAGGTGCCCTCATGGACCACTCGGTTTTGTGGGTGAAATTACCAAGATACCATTCGTGGGCTGTCAATAGCCCTTCAGAACAGCGGAGTTAGGCTGTTAGCAGACCAATTTGGGGTGCAATTAGTAAAACCAAAACGCGGATTCATGCTATTTGCAGACCAGACTAGAGAATCTATAAATAGACTCTTAAGGGCACCTTGGAGGAGAACCGATCTTTTAGGCTCTCTCCTCCTAGGCAAGTTTTGGTTGGCTGCTAGTGCCCTCCAAGGTGCCCGGCTGAGCATTGGTTTGGGAGGGGAAGCTCTCTAAGATCTTCCGGGTGTGTGGCGGGACCTCCTCGCTGCAGCCTTGGGTTTGTTCCTAGTTCTCCGTCCACAGTCAAGAGCGTAAGTGAGGGGCAAGTAAGTGCAGGCTACACCCCCCAGTGGGTCCAAACTCAAGAGACCGGTTGCCGGTTTCAACATTTTTGGTGCGGTGAGCGTGGACCGTAGTCTGTACAAGAAAATCTCAAGTTGGGCTCCATGACTGGAGAGGGAGGAGAAGGATCCGACCAGGGCCACTCGCAGCCACCCGCGAAAGAGGTGACACTGGAAATGTTTGAAGGCCTCAGGCGAGTGATCCTGTAGACCTTGCAGCTGGCTTTCTCCACAAGGAGCGAGTGCGCGCAGTTCCGGTGGTCCCGCCCCAGCAGATAGGTGAGAACGCTCCCGGCCAGCGGCCCGGGATGGAGGTGGCAGCAGAGGAGAATGCGTGAGATCTCCCAGGGCGGCAGCTGTTCGGTAACCCGGCGAGTGCGGAGGTCTGCGAGCTGACTCCGCGCGAGAGGGCCACTCGCCGAGTAGGGTAGGGTAGCCCCTTTTGCGAGTTGATCCTCTCGGCCCCGGTTGCAGAGGGGTTCAGAGGGCCAGAGATGTCTTACTACACCGACAAGGATGACCCGGTCCTGCACCTGCAGTGGTTCGAGGACATGGTCTCAATCCTCCCAATGTCGGATGCCTTCCAGTGCCGGCTCTTTGTCACCACTCTGAAGGAGAAGGCGAAGGACTGGTTCCACCAGCTCTCCGTGGGCTCTATCTACGCCTTCGAGGATCTGCGTCGGAGCTTCAGGTTGCGCTTTTCAACGTCAAAGAAGAGGAAGAAGGACGCAGAGGCACTCTTCAAAATCAAGCAAGGGTCAGGGGAGTCACTGGCCCATTATGTGGATAGATTCCAGGAAGAGGTCCTGCTTGTCCAAGAGGTGTCGAGGTTCACCCTCCAGCTGACCTTCATAGTGGGGCTGCGGGAGGGGTTTTTCAAAATGAACCTAAGCGAAAGGCCCCTCTATCCTTCGAGGAGTTGATGGAGCGGGCGGCGGAAGAGATTGAAGGGGAGGCCGCCAACCCAGAGTTTGCAAAGAGGTTGGCGAGGCTGAGAGTTAATCCATTGAGAACTGCGCTGAGAGTTAATCCATTTCGCAAATTTTCATTGGATAGTACTATTATCCCTTGATTTAGCTTAGGTGGATAGACTTCATGCACTCTATAAGTGCAAGGTTAGCCTTTCTATAGCGTCTACCATACCATTTTTAGCAATCTTACTGAGACATTCTCTGATACGGGGTAGTCGTATCAAGATCTAAAACAAAGAACGTGAACTTGCATTGCATGAATTAAAGGATACAATCGAGAAATAAGCTTTTACCAAGTACCAGGAGGCTGAGTCCTCCAAGACACTCCCCTCCCCAAAGAGAGACTCAAGACTACACTCCAAAAGATGAAAAGAACTCACAATCTAATGCTCCTTATATAGATGAAGCCCTCACTAGAGGACAAAACGCTGCATCACAAGATACACATCAATACGTATCAACACTCCCCTCGTGAAAAAATGACCTTGTCCTCAAGGTGGAGGTCCGTATGGGTCATCCGCAAGCGTCAAAGGGTCCAATTCCCCGAAGTCAGGACCGTCGTCTTCAAATCCCACCAACCCGCCTAAGTCTTTGAAACCACAAACATGGGTGGGAGAGTACGACTGCTGGAAGCGAAAGCAAAGACCCTTGTGGCGAAGCTCAAGGTGCTGCTCGTGAGATAAGCAGTGAGATCGTCGGGGCGTCGATGGAGGCGGGGCTGGCGGGCCTAGCAGCAGGGGCCCAGGCAAGGCCAGATGATCCAAGCAGGCAGGAGACGGCGAGGATTTCAGCGGGAGCGGCTTGTGGGGTGGTCTGGCCGAGGAAGACAGCTGGGTGGTGTAAAGTTCCTCGTCGAGGCAACGGGCTTGCTCTGTCGTGCAGGAAAGAGTCATCGGATTGTGAACCTGGAGGCTCACCTGAAGGTGGGCTTGTAGACCCCCTATGAAGTATCACAGGTAGTGGCCAGGGGATTGATCGGGGATGTGCGTGGCAACCTCGATGACTTTTCAATGTAAGTGACCACGGTGTCTGACTGGCGCACGAAGCTGAGGCGCTTGTAGGCACTGCCCACCTGGCGGGAATCATAATGGCCGAGCAGTTCCTCCTTGAACGTGGGCCAGGAGAGGTCAGGAACCTGCTAGTGTGTGCAACGCACACAATGGAGTGCAGAACCCTCCATAAAGATAGTAGACAGGGGAACATTTGGGTTGGCGGGGGTGGACTGAAAGTCAAAGAACTATTCGGCGCGGACAATCCAACCGAGAGGGTCGGCGTCGTCGAACACAAAGATCTCGATCCAACTAAGATAGCTCGGGTGGATGTCTGCAGCGGGGTGGAGAAACCCCATATAGTCTGGGACGGGCCAAAGGGTTTGTGGTGATGGATACTGAAGGGTCGGTGAGCGGTTTACCGCCGTGGCCGCGAGCTCTCTTAGGAGGACAGTGACATCCTAAAGTCGGGCTTCGAGTTGATCCAAGCGATGGGAGTTAGCGGAGGCCGTGGCAGAGGCTTTCTCGTCGGCGTGAAGGGTCATTGAACGAGTCACGGGCATGAAAGGCGGCTGGGTGTAGCGGCGAGAAGCGCGGGAATGCTACAAGATCCGCAGGAAGGGCGTCCGTACACGGCAGTGGCCAAGGTCAGCTGGAGCGGTATAGGAAGCCAGAAATGCTGGTGGGAACCACTGGAGGTGCGGTAAGACACAGGTGGATAAAAAGAGGAGCAGGCTGGAGACGCAGGAGGTCGAAGGACCCACTGGAATCGTCGGAAGCCGACGCAGGGGCGACGACCGTTGGAATCGGCAGACACGGGCATAGTTAAACCACGCCGGAGGCGAGTCGTTGGGCACTGGAATCGGTGGAAGGCTCGGACGATGCAGTCGTCGCACGTAGAGAGAAGGCTGGAATCGGCGGAAGGCTGGAATCGGCGGGTGCTGGAATCGTGCAGAAGGCTCGCACGATGCTAGACACAAGGCGGCGGCGCGCGTTGAGTGAATGCTGGAATCGGCGGAAGGCTGGAATCGCCGGGTGCTAAGATCGTGCGGAAGGATCACATGACGCTGGACACATGGCGCGCATTGGCTGGCGGCGAGGTTTGCCGAGCGAGAGAAGAAGCTGCTCTGGAATGGACCGAGAGGTAGTCGGTGGATTGAGCGTAGGGCGGCAGGCGAGAGCGTAGGCGTCCAACTAGGGTTTCAGCCAAAACCCTAAACGAGGGCAGGTTGGACCAATTGATACGGGCTAATCATATCAGATCTAAAACAAAGAACATGAACTTCTATTGCATGAATTAAAGGATACAATCGAGAGACAAGCTTTCACCAAGAACCCGGAGGCTAGGTCCTCCAAGGCACTCCCCTCTCCAAAGAGAGACTCAAGACTACACTCACAAAGATGAAAAGAATTCACAACCTAATGCTCCTTATATAGATGGAGTCCTCACTACAAGACAAAACACTTCATGACAAGATACGTATTAATATGTATCATTCTCTCACACTTAGAAGTCCTCACTACAAGACAAAACACTTCATGACAAGATATGTATTAATATGTATCATTCTCTCACACTTATAGATCAAGCACCCACCTTTTCCACAAATGATGTGAGAAAAACCAAACATTCTCCCCTAACACGCATTGATCCCTAGATTGGGATATCATCAACCTGAATTCTCGAATAGTCTTGTGCGGGATGTCCCATCCTTTGTTGTCCATGAGCAAGAGAGGAAAACGCCAAAAAAGATGTCTGTGGTTCTAGTCGTGATGAGCGTATCTGTAAATCTTAACCATCTAAAGAATGAGAGATTTGAACTTATGTTGTCATTGCCCATAAGTTATTAAAGGCGCAAGGCACACCAAGACACAAAGGGGTCATGGAACATAGGTGCAGGCTGTGCCTGGCGAATGTGAGGCGCAAACCACGTCACAGCAGGTCTAACAAGCTCTAGTTGCCCTATAAAGCTCCTCGGCATGTTGACTACTCCAGGGCGAACATATATATAACCATTTATGGTCATTGCCTTCTTTAACGTTCTACTAATATTAAGCACCTTCTCAACATCCTCCAACATTAAATCAATGCAGTGAGCAGCACACGACGTACAATATAAATGTGGTCGTTTTGATTCCAATAATTTTCCAATTAGGTATCATATAAATAAAGAAACATAAAGAAAAAATCAACATATTTGACTAAAATGAAATGAATAATGAATAAATTATTTGTCTGCTAGTACATTGTTATTTGCATTGTTAGTAACAACCTGGACAACCTTTCCTCTCCAACGCGTTACACCACCCTATCAAGCAACTCAAACATCCTCTCTCCAGTCTTCGAGTAATCGAATGCATTGACAAATTCGAGAAAAAATATTTCTTTGGGTGGATTCACCAAAAAACTATCAATATTCTTTGTTTCATATATGTCCATCCGTTAGTCATGATAGAACAATCATACAAGCTCCACTCATCCTCATAAGCCTTCATCATGCCTTTGACTTCACTTCATTATTCAACAAAGGCACGCAAAGTTCATGGCAATTGGGTGGTTTCAATCCAACCCCAAGCAGTCCAATGGACTCCACCATCATCGCAAAGCTAGGATAAGTCATAGCATTAAATGGGAAGGTTGCGTCATACGTCCATTGTGCTATTTTTTTTTTTTTGCAAGCTCAACCTTTAAGTTCCTTCTTACAAGCTTTATTAATAGAAGTTTGTTTCATTGTTTTTTGTTGTGCTTTTTTGCATCATCTTTTCAATGTTAGGTGCAAAAAAACATTGATTACTCTTTTGGCCCGAGGCTTCTTGCACACACCTTCTCTTCCATGAATCTTCTCCCTAATGCTATCTATCACCTCACTGCTTCCAAAAGTATCCACATCTACAAAGTCAAGGAATGCGTGCATCTTCCTTTCCATGAACTCTTTGATTTCCACGCGTACATGTTGGGGGAATTTGAGACAAGTTCAGTATTCCTAAAGCCCTCAAAAATGTGTTGTTCAGCACGGTAAATTCCACATTCTGTAACATTTTCATAAAATTTGCCAATCAAATCATTCTTATTAGTTGGAGTCATTTTCCGCATATACTTCCATCCAGGATCTTAATTTTATTGAACACTGAATGAATCAATCCCACTTTCTTCCAAAAGAAAAAGAGTGTAAATAAATTAAACAACACCATTAAAAATGCACCGGAAGAAAAAAAAACACCATTAAAATTGACTATAGGTAAATTAAACAAATTAACAAATGTTTTTGGTTACTTGGAATCAAAGCACACAAGAGAGAGGAGAAAGAGATGCCCCGGTAGGCGAGAAAGATGGGCGAGAGGGCGCCGGTAGCGAGAGAAGAACACGCGGGCGAGAGGGAGAGACAGTGAGATGCTCCAGTGGGCGAGAACACGCGGGCAAGCGGGAGAGAGCAAGAGAGCTTCACGAGCGAAAGGAGAATTCATGTGCGAGGGAGAAAAAAACCCTAATCTTAATAAACCGGGCGAGCATATTTCATGTAGAGGAATTATTTTATTTTGCCAACGAAGCCCGCAAGGCGCGCCTTGGGCACGTCCTGCGCTCCTGATGAGGCGCGCGCCTCTTCCGTGTCTGAGCTATCTTGTCCGCCTCTGTCAGGGCGCCTTGTTGTTCGGGTGAGGCGCGCGCCTAGGCGCGTCTCATCCGCATCTGGGCTATTCTGGCAGAGGCGTAGCCCAGTCCGCCTGGTGCCTGACGAGCTCCAAAGGCGTGCCTTTAATAACATAGCATCACCCCCAGTGAGTTGAAATAATATTTATTATTATCATATCTAGTCTAACATAAATCATCAAAAATTATAGTTTTTTTGCTTTGGTCACTATCTTCTTTGCAAGATTTCTAGTTTTCTTATGATCACTCGCTCACTTGATATAGATTACACTCGCGGAAAAATATAAGACCATAAACATCCAACAAAGGTTAGCAAACAATCAAATTATTGAAAATTTAGTATTATATATGTGGCTACCTAAGAAAATTATAGATGGCCTGGAATGAGCATTGAGAACAAAAACTCAAAGAGGGGTCTTTATCGCTTATTAAATATGGACCATATGATTTATATTTTCTCTCAGTATATTGATGACATTTTACAGATTAATGAACCTCGACATGAATTGTTCATCTACACTTTTTCTATGACAGCTCTCTTTTTATTTATAGAAAGCTTGGGCACCAATTTTTGTACTGCTAAATTAGAGAGTTTAGAGGCAATCCTAGTTCCACCAGTGGCACTTACTAAAATAGATTCCCAATAAAGTAAAAGCTCCAACAAACAATTTTTGAGATGAAATCAATTTTGTAAATACTAAATAGAAGGGATAATTTAAAAGTGCAATATAGCTGTTGGAGAAGTGAAGACCACAATGTGGGAAATTAAGCACTTACGAAACTTACTTTGTTAATATACCTCTTAGAAATGGGAGCCTCTGCTGTAATGTTTCTAACTGAATAAGACCTTGCACAAATGTCACTGGGATAAGAAATAAAAACAAAAATAGAATAGTAGCTGCAACTATTGATATTCTGCGAATCCAAAGTTGTCTGTATGGTATTGAAAGGTTTGGCCAGTAGAGGTCATCAGGTCCGGGAGCCAAATCAGTAACCCATAACATTGGGTTTGATGACTGAAGAACTCGGGAAGCCACAACTGCAGCATACCTTGTCTTAAAAAATACCAAGGCAGCTGTACAATCCTGTGAATATATTTAAAGAAAATTAGTCTAAACAATGAACTGATGATGAAAATGTCTAAATTCAATTTGGAAGGAACTTGATCAAAGACGTG
This sequence comes from Dactylorhiza incarnata, assembly GCA_033032865.1. Lineage (NCBI taxonomy): Eukaryota > Viridiplantae > Streptophyta > Magnoliopsida > Asparagales > Orchidaceae > Dactylorhiza > Dactylorhiza incarnata. The sequence continues at coordinate 1,257,602 of JAWHQI010000284.1, read as the reverse complement.
GTCGATTAAATTTAAGTTTTAAACATTAAAAATAAGTATCGTAGCTTGCTAAGAGGCTGTGCGGCTTCAAATCAAATGAGCATAGACTTGTTAAGAGGCTGTGCAGGTTCATAATCAAATGAACATATAGAGAAAATCATCCCCTTCTACCAACAGTTAACTTCAACTTATAGAAACTTGAGAAGCAGGTATTTAGAGAAAGAAATACCATAGTAAGTTCTTGAACATGCTTATGTGCACAATCCCCCTCTTTATCATCTTTCTCCTTTTAATTATTTTTTATTTTTTTTAAACATGCAGCCACGCCTTGTAGGTGACGCAGGACGAATCTATAGGCGACGGATAAACCATTACCTAACCCTACATGTTATGCAAAGCCCGACGGATTAGTCACAAATTAGATAATAAATTTAAACATCCCACGCAGTTAATTCACAGCAAGGCAGAATAATTTATTAGGGCAAACAAGCTTAGGCTTTCCTCCGCGTGGAGGGTCAAAGCAAGAGCGCGCGGCGAATAAACCCTGTAAATCACAATAATAATCTAGAGCAATATTCTACGATGATGTTTCTCCAAACAAATATAAGATGTCCAACCCAATAAATAACTGCTGAAAATAATCGTCCAAATACAATAAGTGACTCACCAAAGTAGTGGGCTGACCAAGGCACTGAAGAATTCGAACCCGGAGATGCGTGGGCGACGATCCGAGGTGTAACCGAAGGCGTGGAAATGATGACGGTGGCTGTCCTTGGCGGTGGAAGGTGAAAACGGGCCGGAAATGGATGGATCCGGCGACGTGGGTAGAGATCCGGACGAGGGTGGATAGATCCGATGATTTGGGAGCGGATCCGGGCTGGTTTTGTCCAGATCTGGACTGATTTGGACAAGGAGGGGTGGAGGTGGTTCCACGTCGAGGAGAGGGCTGGGAGAAAGGGCTGTTGCGGACTGACGGCGGGGAGGAAGGCTGCTTGGGTTGGCGGCGGGAGAGGAGGGCTGCTGTGGGCTGGCGGCAAGGAGGAGGGCTGCTTGGGAAGGGGCGAGTGGAAGGTTGGCGGTGGGCTGCTGGGCTGCTGGACAGCAGAGTGGCGGCGGCTTGGGAGAGCAAGGTGGCTGGCGGCGGGTTGGCTGGGAGGCGGAGAAGGGGGCTGAGAGAGCTATATTAAGGAATAGTAAATTTCATAAAGGAATAGTGCCAAGAGGGGATTTTCTGGACAGCCAACAGTGGCTGTTTGGGGGGCTGTTTGGGGGGATGTTGGGGGCTGCAGGAGGGAGTTTGGGAGAGGGAAAAGAGGGCTAGGGTTAGGGGGTACCTTGGGGAGGGAGATACAAGCCTAGGAGTCGTCACCTAGGGTTCCACGGAGTCGGCACCGTGGAGGGATCGCCGGATTTCGGGATTTCTCTTCTCCAAAATCTGCAATGCCCCAAAATCAGCCACTACATGTCTATTTATAATAAAACAAAAGCTAGGGCATCCCCATCAACGGCTATGATTGGTCGGAGGTGAGGCTACCCAAATACATCAAAATAAATGCAAACATAGTAAAATAATATATCAAATCGATTCGCAACGCGAATCCGGACACATCTGTGGAGTCCGATCGTCGATCCGGGCACGCCATATATGGTAAGTCGCCAAATCAGCCCTGAATGGGCCAAAAACTCGTCCTCGTCTCTGCTCCGCATCAATCTCCCCGGCTTGAAAGAATTCATCTCCCGATGAATTGGGATCGGAATTCTCTCGATGAATGTCGGGTACAACTCGAAGAGGTCCACCGGAGGTCGTCCAAGTGTCGTCAATGGAAGAGTGTCCACGCCGATCGACTCTCCCCAACTGAAAAGCTGTCATCTCCGGTAAATGAAGACAACCGTACTGAAGTCGAAGTCCAGGGGTGAATCGATCACGCTCTGCTGCAAGTACCCAGGTGTCACCAACGTCTGTAGTAGGGATGCATTGGTGGAATCTGGTCTCCATGAAGCTCTCAACGCTCAACTCACGAGTGGTGGATCCCGGTGCGATCGGTGGCGCCGTAGGTAGAACCAAAGAAGACGAGTCCCCAGGTGGGTGGGTGTCAAAAGTAGGTGAGTAGTGGTGGTCATCAAACGTGGGTGGGCTATGAGGGTGGTAAGACAACGAGAGTGGAGGTGTGGGCGGCTGGAAGTCCCCACTGCTTGGGTCCACATACTCGCGAGGCTCGTAGTACGGCGTCATATTTTCAACACTAAATACCAGGTGGATACCCATACTTGCAGGGATATCAAGATCGTAGATGTTTGCTTCGATCTGCCTCATGATTATATAGGGATCCATTCGCCTAACGCTCAAGCTTTTAGCAAACCTCGCACGGAGCCTCACAACGCAGATTCTCACCATCACCTGCTCGCCTTCATGAAGTACCTGCACTTGCCAGTGAACATCCGCATGTGATTTACAAAATTTATTATCATCATGGATTTTTCGTCGGACCGACTCATGACACACATGCAAACGATGAACAGACAACATAACTAACTCATGCAAATGATGACGAAACGACTCAACAGACTTATGCAAATGATGAAGAAACGACTCAACATACTCATGCAAATGATGCAAATGAAACATGACCGACACTACATACTCGTTATGGGAAAGACTAATAACCACTTGAAAATCTACCAAAGGAGGTGGCCTATCAGGAGGCTCTCTCGGAGGAGTGTAGAAAAACTCATCTCGTGTGTGACGAATGCTCAGATGATCGTGAGAGACAACTATACTCAAATACGAGCTCATAAAGATCCAAGTGTCTCTCAGGGAACGTGACGCGTCAGGGGGCTCACCAGGAGGTGTGTAAGAAAAGTCATCGCGAATGCGACGACCGCCTAAGTGAAAATCATGTGCACCGACCAGAAGACGTGGCTCTATAGTGTAGTGAGTGTCCCCAAAAATAAAGAGCTTGTCTGGTGGGTCAGCAGGTGGTGCATCCCAAAACTCAGCGAGAGTGCGATGTGTCAGCAAGTGGTGTCCTAAATATTGGATGTTCCTCACAATATCCATCCTCTGGGGCAAGGTCAGGGACGATAATGGAAGAAACACCACTAACTCGAAACTCGTAAACAAACGGCTCACCTGAATCGCATCCTCACCAGGATGTGGTGGCTCATCAGGAGGCTCAACAAGGGGGTCGTCATAGTATTCGTCACTAGGGTCATGGTCCTCCAGATGAGTACCATCGTCAAGGGTAGTGTCCCCGTGAATGGATGAAATAGCCACTTCGAGATCAACACCAGGCTCTGGTCTCTCGGTCGTGATGTGACTCAAGGTAACGACAATGAGAGAGCGACATAGATCTACGCTCAAGAATGGGTCTGTGGGTGCGGTGTCAAGATGTGAGTCCAGGGTAGGGGTGCTAATCAACCCATGACATGCCAGAGGTGGTGGTGTGGGTGAGGGGCACGACACCATAGGCTCAAGAGGTCGCTCAGGCTCACTCTCAGTCGAGGTCACGAGAGACGGGTCAAAAACAAGGGATAGGTCACTCACTGGGCTAAGCACCTCACTGGGGTGAGAGCAATCCGTATCAGGTATCACTTCTGTCATGTCTGACAGAACAATGGTAGGCAGAGTGGTGTCCTCGGTGTGGGAGGAGCTCGTACTGCGGAGGTCAGAGCGATTATCCAACCGACCAACTCTTGCGGATCTCAAAGACAGTTTGTAACGAAGGGCAAGCTGGTATGTCTGCTCGAGGGACTTCGAGCTATGATAAGCCACCTCAGTACGAATGTCTGATCGAAGGCCAGACCGAAATCTGCAAGAGGTCATGGTTGGGTCCTCTCGGATATCGCTCCTCACAACTAACTCATCAAAGCGATCCCTGTACTCAGCGACGGACATGGATCCTTGCTGAAGGGAAAATAATTGGTCGAGCAAGCGACTCCGATACGATGAAGGCAGATACCTCTGACACAATGTACGCTTCATGTCCACCCAACTAGTGACACGATGTAGACGGTCTCGCTCGCGTGTCCTCTCAACGCTAGCCCAATATGCCCTCGCCTGATCTAAAAGTCTAAGTTTCGCAAACTTGACGCGACGCTCACCGAATACCTCAAAATGGTCAAAATAATACTCCATATCCACGAGCCAATAACTGAAGGACTCGGGACTCGATGAGCCGTCAAAAGGAGGGGCAACAGTACGAAACTGACTCTCAAGATCTCTCTCGGAACGACGATCCTCATAATAATCATTCCTAAGGTAACCGAGTCGTGTCGAAGGATCGACACGATCCGCTCGCGTGTACGGATAAGAACGATGACAACCATCATACTGATCGTCTCTAGTGTAGTGGCCACGTGTCGGTGGGTCAACACGATCTCTAAAAGTGGTGTGCTGCGATCGAGAATAATCGTCGTAGTAACGTGAAGATCTCCCTGACGGGGCTCTGTGAGAGCGGGTGCTAGTGGACTCGAGACCTCTAAGGTGAGGGGAGGCATAATTTTGACACCTAGACATAATAAAAAAATATCCTATAGACTCTACGACTGCGTATCGAAAGTGTGCGCAACCTTTTAATTATTTTTGATTTTTTTTTAAACATGCAGCCACGCCTTGTAGGGATCATAAAAATTTCTATTTGATTGAGCAAAGTTTATGATGTAGAGTAGATGTTAGATATCATGTTCATGAAAGTTTGGGTTTAAAATATCGGATTGCAGGATATATCAATCGCATTTTAAGAAGTCAAATATCAATATTTTTGTGGATAAATACAAATTATGAGAGGATAAAATAATTTCTTGTATTAATTTCTCACTTCATGTACAACTAGATACAAGAGATGTATATTTATAGGATGAGAGAAATACACAATATTTAATTCTAAGGTGTGAGACTAAACTTGAGGAGGATAATGGACTCTTGTTGAGCCTTACGGTGGGCTTTTGTACAGATTCATTTAACACTCCCCCACAAGCTAGAGCATACAGATCGTAGACACCAAGCTTAGACAAGAATTGATAATAGAGCGGACGAGGTAATGCCTTAGTAAGAATGTCAGCAATTTACCCAGCAGTATGAACATGTTTCAGCTCCAATTTCTTCAGTTGAACCTTCTCCCGAATGAAGTGACAATCAACTTCGATATGTTTGGTACGTTTATGGAAAACGGGATTCTTGGCAATATGAATAACAACTTGACTATCGCAAAAGAGAGTGACTGGAGAGGAGAATTTGACACCCAGATCACTCAGGAGGCTTTCCAACCACGTAGCTCTGATACTACAGAGGCCATAAAACGATAATCAGCTTCGGCAGATGAGCGTGCGCACTCACGGACTGCTTCTTGCTATGCTAGGTGATAAGGCATCCACCAAAGTATGTGCAATATCCACTTGTGGAACGACGATCATCCAGAGAGTCAGCGTAGTCAGCATCAGAGTAGGCAACAAGAGATGGGGAAGAAGAGGGTGTGTACAAGTCCTTATCCAGGAGCAGTCTTTAGATATCGGAGGATGCGCTCAACTGACTGAAGGTGAGAAGTCCGAGGAGCATGCATGAATCGACTGACAACTCCAACAACAAAGGATATATCAGGTTTTGAAACTGTAAGATAAATCAGCTTCCTTACAAGACGACGATAATACTCTGAGTTTGGAAGGAGCAGGTCAGAGTCAGAGGCATGAGCGCAGAGCTTGTGATTGAAGTTCATAGGTGTGTCAGCAGGCTTGCATCCAGAGTAGTCAGCATCATGAAGCAGGTCAAGACAGTACTTTTGTTGAGATAGGACAAGGCCATCGGGACATCGGGCTACTTCGAGAACAAGTGATAGAGATCGGCGACTTTTGGATCATCGGATAGACGATCGGAGACCGTGATCGCGACCGGCTCGATTTTTCATATTTTTCATATTTTTATGTATTTTATTTTTATTTTTCTGACTAGTATTTTAAAAGTTATGTTAAATTATTCGTTGGGCGATCGTAGCCATCGGATAAATTTAACCTAATTCCCTCCCCCCTCCCCCACCTTTATATCCAACAGCAGCCGGCCTCCTTAGGGATCGGGAGTTTGGGTTTTGAGAAGAAGCCGCTCGGTCTACGGAGGTGCGACGCCTCCCCCTCCCGGTGCCGACGTCGGGAGCCTCTACCGCCGACGCTAGTGCCGCCATCTGCCGCTTTCCTCTCCTCCGACGAGCCCGTACCATCCTCCAGCCACTATTTCTGCCAACGGAGCCCTCTCCAGCCCTCATCCAGTCCACCAGTAGGCCTTCTCCTTCACTCCCACGACCAACCAACGCCATCCAGCTCTTCTCACCCCCAAAACTCACTTTCCCAGCCCCTTCCCGCAGCAAAATACCATCTCCCAACCCCTCTTATGCCACTGCAACCTCCGTCCAGCCCTCCCCCCTCCAACTACGGCCTCCCAGCACTTCCCCTTCCATCTCGCGGCATATCCTTGCCTTCCCGCACATCTACACTCCTAAATACACCTCCCAACACCCCTCCTGCAGCAGACCCGACCCATCTCTCCTCCGATTTCAGCATTCCTTCCCCTTCCCGCTCCAACATCACGCCATTCAGCACCACCAGGCTGCTACACCCTGCTGTCCATCTCATTTCCACTGCCAAACCCACTCCCAAACACCTTCCTGCTCCAGCCCTCCTCCTCCATTCCGACGTCAATACCCCTCCATATATCCACTCTAGCACTTCTCCAACATCATACCTGCACTTTCCCCCTCCTCCAACAGCCCTCCCAGTCTTTCAAACAGCCACTACCCTTCTCCAACACCCCCACACAGCAATATTGTCACTCCCGTACATCCACCGGCACCATTGGAGCTTCTCAACACCACCGGCATCGACTACTTGGTGAGCTTTTACTTTCTATTGTTCATTTCTTCACAATTAATGGACATCGTGTATTGTTAGTAATATTGGGCTCAATTTAATTTGATGGTTGAATCTCTTTATTGATGTGCAATAACTATTCGCTCCGCTCAAATTCAGTGCGCACTTGATTTATATTGTAATAGTTGTCAAATTATTGAATTTGAATGATTACTCTTAATTGCGATTGAAGTGCGAGAGTTTTAAAATTAATCATTTAATTAATTGCATGTTGGAATTCATCGCATGATTGAGTCACTTACATTTTCATTAGGCTTAAGGTTCACATCGTAGGATTGCGTGGGATTGCATTTTCTATCACGTCATGGGATAGTGTTTGTCGATTGTATTTAGTTTTGATTGTTTGCATGACATCTAGGGTTAGGGCATCGGTTTCCCACCACATGTAGACTTGTGCTGCATCAGATAAGTTCAGTTGGTGATGAGAGTCTTCCTAAAGACTCTTTATCAAGGAGGTCGGGTGTTCGATCCCCGGCCTCAGCAACCCACTGTGCTCTGTAGTGGGGCCAGAGACGGATTGGGGTGTACGGGTTGCAGCCCTGATAAAGCCGCTCGGGTGGACTACCGGGTGGCCCCCTGGTGTGACTCCAGGGTGGCAGGCAGGTGTGACGCCTGTCCTGCATCACCAAGAAAGTACCGAACATTTCCCAGATCTTTAATTTGGAAAGCAGAGGTCAAATGTTGCTTGATCATGCGTATTCCTTTGATGTCATCGCCCGTTATCAAGATATCATCAACATAAACTAGGAGAATTACTGTGCCTGTTGGACGATGATGAGTGAATAGAGAGAAGTCAGCCGAGCTTCGAGTGAAGCCAACATCACAAACAACCCGACTAAACTTGTCAAACCATGCTCGAGGTGACTGTTTAAACCATAAAGAGATTTTTTGGGGTGGCATACCAGAGACTCCCCCGCGGTCTTAAACTCGGGAGGCTATTGTATGTAGACAGTCTCAACTAGAACGTCATTAAGGAAAGCATTTTTGACGTCCAATTGATGCAACTGTCACTGTCGATGAACATCTAGGGAGATTAGGACACGAACAGAATGTAATTTGGCGACTAGGGAGAAGGTTTCATCATAGTCAAGGTCGTGTTGTTGAGTAAACCCACGGGCCACAAGACGAGCTTTTAGACGTTGAACTGTCCCGTCCGGACCATGTATAATGGCGAAAACCCACTTGCATCCCACACAAGTCTAGCGAGGAGGAAGGGGGACAAGATCTCAAGTCTGATTGGCCCAAAGAGAAATCATTTATGCATCCATGGCCGCCCGTCATCCCGGATGCTGAAGAGCCTCCTGCATAGTGTTAGGGGTTGAAATATAAGATAAAGTAGTTGCAAATTTGTGAAGTACCGGAGAAAGGCGATGTAAGGACACATAATTTGCCAAGGGGTGAGCGGTAGACACTGGTGTCGGATCTGCAGGTCGCGCAATATCATCAGTAGAGGGCAACTGTCGTAGAGCAGCGGAATGAGGTTGGCGGCAAGTGTACACACGAAGGAGGGGTGGTTTGTTGGGTATGGTGGGTTGGTTTGGTAGAAGTGGTGGAAGTTGTAAAGTAACAGGGACGGTAGGGCGTGGAATTGTAGGATGTGACGATGGAGCCGTAGGGAAAGAATGAAAAGGATGGTCTTCGAGGAAGGTCATATCCATGTATGTAACCACCTTGTGATCGACGGGAGAATAACAGACATATCCATTCTGAGTGCGAGAGTAACCAACGAACATATATTTGGTGGCACGAGATGCAAGCTTGTCGGTGGAGGGGCCAAGGTAGTGAACATAGCAGGTGCATCCGAAGACGTGAGACAAGACTGGAAAGGGTGGTGTGGAGGGAAAGAGAAAAAACTTGCATCTGAAATATAAGTGAGCGAGCGACCTCAAGAAGGTGACGATTCTTGCGTTCAGCCACACCATTCTATTGACCATTCTATTGAGGGGTATAAGAACATGAGGTTTGGTGGATGATTCTGAACTCAGTACAGAGATTATCAAATGCATGACTTGTGTATTCACGCACATTATCGGTCCGAATTGATTTAATTGAGCTGAAAAACTGTGCGGTCTCAGTAATAAAGACACGAAACACACGAGTTAAATCAGAACGATCGTGAAGTATAACCATATCATGTGAGAGTAATTATCAATAAATGTAAGAAAATAACGATAACCAAAAACACTTGACGTTTTATAAGGGCCCCAAATATCATAGTGCACTAAATCAAAAAGAGCATTTCTCCGAGTACAATAAGGGAGAAAAGAAGAACGATGTTGTTTACCGAAGATACAAGACTCGCAGGTAAAGTCTGTAAGAGATAGATCGGGAAGGGATTCTTGAGAATTGGGAGAGGAGCATGCCCAAGACGTTGGCGCCAATCAACAGAGGTAATGGAGGAGAGAACTGTGGGAGAAACGTCCAGAATGTAGAGCCCGTTGGACAGTCGTCTTTTACCAATGATATTTTGCGTTTGTCGATCCTGCACAACAAAAGAAGAAGAGGAGAAGGTTACAGAGCAGTCAAGGTCTTGAGTAAGACGACCAGAAAGAGGATTGAAAGGAGAGCCCGGAACATGAAGAACTGAGCGAAGGGAGATAAATGAATTGAGAGGTATATCAGCAGAACCGTAAACAGGGGTAGTATCACCATTGGCCACTGTGATAAACTTGGGATGCGTAGAGTCCAAGTACTGAGGCGGTTTCTGCGAAGTAATATGTTGTGTAGCACCAAAGTCCACAATCCAATTTGGACTATGGGAAAGATAGGAGATACCTTCATTGGAGATAGAAACAACAGAGCTAGACAAATGGCTGAATAACCCCTGGAGATGTTGGAGCTGGGTGCGCATGACGTCAATGTCGGCGTGAGTGGTAGAAGACGTATCAATGGCAATGGAGGCATGGTGTGGTGGAGGCATACCATGCTTACGATAACATGTTGCCTCAAGATGTCCATCCCTGCCACAATGAGTATACTTGAGACGAGGCTTGCCATTGCAACCTCTACCCCGGTAGTCGGTGCGACCTCCACGAGTTGATGGAGGAGCGGGGTGAGAAGTAGACGAGTGTTGGAGGAGAGCCGGAGAGAGAGTTCCGCGAGCATCTGGGGTGGGTGTCACCTTCAAAAGCATGGAGCAAACATCTGAGAGAGAGGGAATGGTGGAAGAAGAGAGGATATGAGCCCGGACGTTGTGGAGATGAGGTGGAACACGAGTCATCATCATGACAATGCCAACAGCTTCTTTTTGAGCGTGTTGGGCAGCGAGATCTGCAGTTGGAGGCTGATGTTGAATTCAGACCTCGACTAAAGTTTTGGACCGCGCAATAAAGGATGTTAAATCTCCATCAACCCCTGAGTCGAAAGATTGAAGGTTCGTGACGATGTCAAACAGGTGTTGAAAGTTGACCTTGCCGAAATAGCGGGAGTGCAGTTCATCCCACATTGCCTTAGTTGTTTCATGATCAGTGTTCTAGATGTCGGCCGACATGTCGGCCGACATAAAGGTTTTGGGGATAAAACGCAACGACATCGATATTTTAAACAAAAATATCATTTTTGAAAATATCGCCCGATATATCAGTTTAACCCGATATATCTGGCGATATTTCACGACCGATATATCGTTTCGTGCATCTATTTAAGTCTAGCGTCGACTACTTTCTCATCTCGCTCTCATTTGGTGATCTTTATGTCGTTTATTGCAGTCGACATCTATTTGTTATGTAATTTATAAACATACATTATATGTATATATGTTTATTTTGTAGTTTATAAACATAAATTATGTATACAATTATACATATTTATAAAAATTGTGTATATATATGAATAAATTTATTTAAATATTAAAATCCGACATTATAAAATATCCCCGATATATCCCCCGCAATCCGACATCCGACATTTCAAACTCAAACTGACATGAATCCGACATCCGACATCTACAACCTTGTTCATGATACATGGTCATACGATAAGGTTCACTATCCATAGAGTTGAGGATCCATGATTGGACACGACCATCATCACGAAGCCATTCCTCGGTGGGCTCAGTAAGGGTGGCCTTAGAGAGATGATGCAAGAGGCCCTTTGCCTGAAGAACACGACGGACGGAGTGCACCCACTCAACAAAGTTCTTCTTCCCACTAAGAGAAATGGATGTGATCTGAAGCTCATCGCGAACTTCTGGAAGAGGGGCTGTTGCACGAGCCGGAAGAGACGGGGCATCATTCAAGGCCAGTGAAACTAGAATTGAAAAGGAGAGCCCGACGATCAAGCGAACAAGCAAAGGAAAGAATGTTACGGATACCCGGTGATCAGGTGAGCAGTAGATTGTGTCCAAGCGAACAATCAGCAGAGGGCACGCGATCAGGAGACAAGCAGCAGAGGAAGAGAAACCGTCGAGCTGGCGAGCAGTTAACAAGATAGCCGGAAACAGTGGCTGCCAGCGGCTGAAAGGCTAGCGGAAACTGCGAGCAGGCAAGGAGTCGAGTGGCGAATAGTATAATGAGGCTAAGCGGGAGATCAGGCGAGCATGCGAACAGGCTAGCAGGTGGGCGGGCGAGCAGGTGCTGCGATTAGACAGGCAGCAAAAGGGGGTGCACGTGAGCTGGAGAATGCGTCTAATCGTGAGCAGGCAAAACGCGACAGCCGGCAGACAAGCTGGAGACGGACAATTCTCGAGCAGGTGTTGCGGCTAGAGACGAGCGACAAATTGCGGCAAGAACTAGAGAACCGTGGGAGACGCCAAGCATGTGGGTCCCAAGCAGGCAGCGACGGAACACAATAAAGGCAGCTAGGCAAGCAGGCACCATGAGGAAGGAGAATGGGGGAAGAGATGCGGCCTTGCAATCTCTAGCGGACGGTCCTCCAAATCAGGAAAAAAATGCGTGTGGAAGCAAGCGAAAAAAATTATTTTAGGATCGATTTGGCTCTGATACCATGTGGATAAATACAAAATATGAGAGAATAAAATAATTTCTTTTATTAATTTCTCACTTCATGTACAACTAGATACAAGAGGTGTATATTTATAGGATGAGAGAAATACACAATGCTTCCATTCTAAGGTGTGTGACTAAAGCTTGAGGAGGGTAATGGGCTCTTGTTGGGCCTTATGGTGGGCTTTTGTACAGATTCATTTAACAATTTTATTTTTATTTTTCTGATTATATATATTATACTGGATAAAATTAGGAATGAATGTATCAGGGATAAGACAGGAGTGGCGCCAATTGTAGAGAATATGTGAGAAGCTCATTTAAGATGGTTCAGACATGTACATAGGAGACCATTAGAGGCATCTGTTAGGCGTTGTGAGAGTTTAATCACTAGACATGTTAAACGAGGGAGAGGTAGACCAAAAAAGACTTTGAATGAAAGTATGAAACTATAAGGAAAGACATGATGTACTTAGGCATTAGTGAGACACTGAGACTATGATTAAAGATAGGGCACAATGGCGACAAAGGATCCATATAGACGACCCCACTATGGTGGGATAAAGGCTTGAGTGTTGTTGTTGTATATATATTATACTATATCCATGAGAGATAATATAGGTTAGATTTATCTTGAATGGCATGGTTTCATATTCAGGAGGCCATAAAATTACACTGTGATAATCAGAGAGCTATCCACATTGTCATTAACCTTGTATTCCATAAGAAGACTAAACATATAGAGATTGACTGTCACTTTGTGCCGGAGAAAATTCAGAACAAAACATTTATATAGTCTTTTTTCTCTATTGTGGCTCAACTTGATGATATATCTACCAAAGTTGTTTCTGGACAAAAATCTTCACACAAACCTTCTCAAGCTGGTAATAGAGGTTGTGTGTGGTGTTAGCTTAAAGGGGTATAAAAAGATAAGTGATCATAGGCTCGCAAAGGGGTGACCATATCATCAAAAGTGACTAGGGTTTCTCATAGAAAAATTCTTCCGATGGTTACGCTTGGAGATACATGGGAACTGAAAACCTAAAGGTGCATTCTCTTCAACACGACTGCCTGCTCACTCAACTTTGTGCCTTCTCCACTTGATGCAACTCATGCTCCTCTCCAACTTAGCAGAGCCGATGTACCTCTAGCTGCAACAGTCTCGTCGCCGAGTTACGTGTCCCCTAGCGTCGCTCCTTGCTCCGCTCCCACTTCATAGCGCCAACACTGCCTACATTGGTTAACCGCCGCCCTGCAATCTGTGCGTGTTCGAGCAGTGGGAAGAAGAAGAGGATTGGATTCCTCGGTGGAATACTATGTTGGATGATCCTGCTTCTCTCCATCTCGATAGGGTGATAAGATCGAGTATACTAAGTCAAAGAAACGGGAGTAAATTGTTACGCACGTTTTATTTTATCTGGTATTTTTATTTGTCGTTTTATAATTTGTTACGATAATGCATCCGCCAACGCACATCAGATCGCAGGAGGAGCGCATATGGAAACCACCATAATTAATTAATGTAATTAATTGGTATTAATTAATTAATTCGTATTAATTAATTAATATTAATTAAGTGTTGTTTTAATTGCTTATTGTCATGTGAGCCCCCTCCTCCATATATAAGGAGGTATGAGAGTGTTTCATTATCTTTGGATCATTAGGGTTTGGCTCTCATTTGAGAGAGGGATCTTAAGAGGAACCAACCTCCTAGATCTTGGCCGGAGTCCGCTCCGGATTGTATCCGTTTTCCCGTTTAATGCAAGCATGTCTCTTGATTTGTTCGATAATCTATCATAATTAATGTTATGTGAGCCCCCTCCCTCCTCCCTATATAAGGAGGTGGTATGGGAGAGTATCTTTTATCTTGGAGATCATTAGGGTTTGGGTCTCCATCTTTGGAGAAAGGCTTCTTGGAGGAACCAGCCTCCAGAAGTGGGCATGAACATACCTCGCGTTTGTATTTGTTATTTCATTCGATTAATGCAACTATTTCCTCTTCGGTAATATTGGTCCGACCTAGCCGTCCCGCCTGCATCGCTGCCGCCGGGTTTGTCTGTTGCGTCCACAGCCGTGCGGACGTACCGCGCACCCTCCAGAGACGATCAACCTATCTGCATCGCAGGGCATCTGCTGCGCCTCGATCCGCCGGCTACGCTCGATCCAGGCCTGATTCCGACCTCGATCCGGCCTCGCTCCGTCGTTCCTTCGCCTGCTCCAGGCCGATTTTCCGCAGGGAGCAGCAGGGTCCGCCGTTTCCCGCCGGATTCAACCCATCTGACTACATCTCGCAGCCGCACAGCCCACGTCCAACCCCGCCGCCGCCGAAGTTCTTCCGCTGCATTACTTGATCCGCGGCACGCCTCTTTCAGCCTCCTTGAACCTCCGTGTCCTCATTGCACCCAGATTGGCCGCAAAATGGCCAACGCCCACTGTTTCCGCAAACCAGCGGTTTTGAACCACAGATTGGACGGCTCTACAGAGCCAACCGCTGATTCCAGTCACTTCCGCAACCCATTTCAGAGTGCATGCCACCGCGGCTCCGCTCAATGGCCCATTTTGACGTCCCGACGCCTCCCCCTCCCACGGATCTGGCCATCCTTCGTCGTCTGGATGACCACGACAGCTCCATTACCTCGCTGCAGGCCCTCATACTCCGCATGGACGCCAAGTTCGACTCCTTGGACAGTCGCTCAACCACGTCTGCGACGTCCAACGTGGCTTCACCCCCCCCCCCCCCCTCTCGGAACTCCGCCGGTTTCATGCAAAGCCACAGCCCCCCCTCCCCCCCCCCCCCCCCCCGCACGGGGGGTTCCCACAGGGGCCTCGTTTCCTTAAGACCCCCTCATTCAACAACACCGATCTTATAAGTTGGATTGTCCGGGACGAACAGTTCTTCGAAATTCAGCAGGTTGTCGAGGCACACAAAGTCAACACTGCATTGATCGGTATGTAGGGCTCCGCTCTTCACTGGGTACGCTGGCTACGTCAATCCCAACCGGCCATGTCCTGGTCGGACCTGCAGCAGGAGCTTATTCGCCGTTACATCAGCCGCTACGCGGGCTCCGTGGTGGAGCGACTCTGCGGAGTTCGTCAGACGGACTCCCTCAACGAGTACATCGATGAGTTTCTCGCCCTCGCGACGCATGTTCCCGGTCTCCCACCAGACCATTACTTAGCCTACTTCATGCATGGCTTACAACCCCACATCCGAGCCCGCCTCCGCACCCTGCAACCGTTAACTATTCAACAAGCCATGGACCTCTCCCCGCTGGTGGAAGCCGACTTCCTGGCGACGTCCGGGGACCCTCCTTCCTCATGCCCCCCCCCCCCCCCCCCCCCCCCCCGCCAAACCTTCCTACCAACCATACGCCCCTTCCCCGTCTAAACAACCACCACCGCCACCTCCTCTACCACGCCCACCCATTCCGGGCCCACGCAACAACCATCATGCCCCTACTCACCACCTGTCCAACCAAGAGTATAATGACTTACGGAGCAGGGGTCTGTGCTTTCGTTGCAAACAACCCTACTCGCCTAATCATACTTGCCCAGTGAAGGAGTTCTGTCTTATCATCGGCGAGGACGTGAACGAGATCAACAAGGCTGACTTGGACGCTCTTATGATCACAGATGTATCGCCGGACGGCGCTCCGGGCACCTCCTCGGCTGCCCACCCATGGACATTTCACTACTAGCTGGCTGGCGGCACTCCGACCTTGGGGACAAAGTCATTTTTCTGGCGGGGTGTATTGTTAAGCACGTTTTATTTTATCTGGTATTTTTATTTGTCGCTTTATAATTAATGTTATGTGAGCCCCCCCCCCCCCCCTCCCCGTTGCTCCCTATATAAAGAGGTGGTATGGGAGAGTATCTTTTATCTTGGAGATCATTAGGGTTTGGGTCTCTATCTTTGGAGAAAGGCTTCTTGGAGGAACTAGCCTCCAGAAGTGGGCACGAGCATACCTCGCGTTTGTATCTGTTATTTCTTTCGATTAATGCAACTATTTCCTCTTCGGTAATATAAATACTCTTAATCAGATCCTGTTTGGATCCAGATTCCATCCAATAGCCCAACACGTAATAAGCTCAAAGGTTAAGAGGATCTGACTCCATTGAACAAATATGCCAATCAAATATTTGTATAATGAAACCATGTTAGAGAAAAATGTGCTACAACGCAGTTTTGCAATAAACTAAACTTGAATCAAGGAAAAAGAACTTTAAATTATTCAGGGTATAAGACTAGTAACTATTAGCGTGGAGAAGAGAGAAGAGCGGGAGAGAACGAACAAAATAAGAAGAGCACAAGACCACAAAAGAGCAAGAGAGAAAAGAACTCAAGAAATGTTTCTAAACTGAACGCCTTACAAATGAAGAATTCATCCTTTTTTAGTCATCCAAAGCTAATATTTTATTTACAAGCTTGTGTCATTGCTGACCTCCTTCAACTATTTACATCATCGTTGACATCATCGTATCATTTACATCATCATATCATTTACATCATCGATGACATCATCCAATTGCTTACATTATTATTCAGGTTCAAAAGATTTTGTATCACAAAATCAACATTCTCCTCCTTAATACAAAATCATCAAAGAATGATCTATATCCATGTCCATCGGCGCTATCTTCTATTCAAATTAAGTTTAAAGACGGTTTAAACTTTTCTAATGAAACGACCTTCGTAAATGCATCTGCAGGATTTACCTTTGTATCTATCTTAGAAAGTTGAATTACATTCTCCTCTTCAATTGTATTTAGAAACGAATGACGAACATTGATGTGTCTTGTCCGCCCATAGAAGGTATGATTCTTAGCAAGGCAGATGGCACTCGAACTATCACAATTGATCTTCGAGATCTCCTGACTCAAACCCAAATCCGCAAGTAACCCTCTGAGTCATATAGCCTCCTTGACTGCCGTCACTGTAGTCATGTACTCAGCTTCAGTCGTCGACAAGGCAATGACCGACTGAAATGTAGATCTCCATGAAATTGCGTCGGCTCCAAGTGTAAACACATAGCCCGTTGTCGACCGTCTTTTGTCCAAATCACCTGCATAGTTAGCATCAACATAACCAGCTAATATGCCTTTTTTCACATTATCACCGCCATAAATCAAACCAGTACTAGCAGTCCCATTCCAGTGTCGTAAGATCCATTTCACTGCTTAATAATGTTCTTTTTTTTGTTTAGCTATGTAGTGACTCACGACTCTGACTCTTTGTGCTAGATCTGGGCGAGTGCATACCATAGCATACATGAGGCAACCCATTGCACTCATATATGGCACATGAGACATATACTCTTTTTTGTGTCTATAGTGGATGTTAATGTAGTTGATAGTCTAAAGTGCGCCGCCAAAGGAGTAGACACAAGCTTTGCCTTCTACATGTCAAATCGAGTGAGAACCTTCTCGATATATCGTTGTTGAGAGTCACACTTCTCCTCGTCTCCTATCTCTGATGATCTCCATCCCGAGAATTTTCTTTGCAACTCCGAGATCTTTCATCTCAAATTCTCGACTAGCTTGATGTTTCAAAATCTTCACTTCTTTATTTTCTGAGGCTACGAGCATATCATCAACATAAAGAATGAGATAAATTCAAGAACTATCACCAAGGACCATAAAATAGACGCACTGGTCCCGTAGGCTCTTCCTGAATCTGATGGATGTCATGAACTGATGAAATCGATTGTACCACTATCTTGGAGATTATTTCAAACCATAAAGTGATTTCTTTAGTTTACAAACATAATTAATTTTTACCTTTAATCACAAATCTTTTAGGTTGATGCATATAAATCTCCTCCTTGAGATCACCATGTAGGAATGCATTCTTCACATCAAGTTGCTCTAACTCCATGTCGTAGACTGCCACCATAACCAATAGTATGCGAATAGATGTATATCATACCACTGGATAGAAGACTTCATTGAATTCCATTCCTTCTTTCTGTGCATAGCCCTTGCCACGAGCCTTACATTGTACTTGACACCATCCTCCAGTGAAGAACCTTCCTTGATCTTGAAAACTCAATTGCATCTAATGGCTTTCTTGTATTTTGGTAGTGAAACTAACTCTCATGTGTCATTTTTATGAAGAGACTAAATTTCCTCTTCCATAGCAACTCTCCATTGCGGGAAGTTGCTAGAATATCTGGTATGTTCATAACTGAGAGGTTCTCTATTTTTTATATTCAAAGCATATGCAGTTACATCCTCAAAACCATAGGTGAGCCAAACTCAATACCTCACTGGCGAACGTCTGTCCTGTCGTGGCATATGACCTTCATGTTCATTCGGATGTGGCTCTAGCTCCTCATGATGAACCAGCTCCTCCTATCGGCCTGGCTCATCCTCAATTTGTGTCATTGACACCTCATTTTTAATCTCACGGAATGGAATCTCAGCCTCCACCTCGACATGTGGCGCATGTGTCCTTTCAGCTTAAATATGTTTCTTTAGAATGATAGATTCATCAAAAGTCACGTGTCGAGTAATCATGATCCTCTTTGTTTCAGGACACCACAATCTATAGCCTTGACTCCTTCGGCATACCCGAGGAAGATGCATTTTCTTTCCCCCTGGTCAATTTTGTTATTTTTCTCAAGTGCATTTGTCAGACACCCAAATACTCGTAGCATCGAGTAATCAGCAGTTTTCCCGGTCCATAACTCCTCTGCAGTCTTTGATCCAATTGCCGAAGATGGGGACCTATTAATGAGATAGACATAGGTATTTAGTGCCTCCGCCCTAAATTCTGAAAGCCCCGAAGTGATCCTCAAACACCACGTCTTCTCCAGCAGCGTTCGATTCATCTATTCTGCAACTCTATTTGATTGTGGATCTCCTGGTGTTGTGTAGTGGGCACGATCCCTTCAGCTTTGCAGAACTCCTTGAATACTTAAGAAGTGTATTCACCGCCATTATCAGACCTGAGAACCTTTACATGTCGTCCAGTCTGTTTTTCCACCATAGCTTCCTAAATTTTGAACTTCTCAAATACGTCGGATTTATTTTTCAAAAAATAAACCCATAATTTTCTTGAGAAAACATCAATAAAAGAGATAAAGTACCTGACTCCACCCCGAGAAAGAATAGGTGTTGGCCCCCAAGCATCAGTGTGAATATAGTCCAGAATGCCTTTTGTGTCATGCATCCCCGTACCGAACTTCACCTTATGCTGCTTCCCCAATACACACTCTTCACAGAAGTCTAGTTTCTCAAATTTTATACCATCAATTAATTTTCTTTTATGAAATACTTCTAGATTTCATTCACTCATATGGCCAAGGCGTTAGTTCCACAATCGTGATGAATCCGAATCAGAATGAGAAGATGTAAATGCAAACATACCAATGTGGTAGTGCGTCCTTGCAGCAGATACGGATTACCAACCTTTCTTCCTTTCATCACACTCATTGAACCACGAAGAACCTTCATAGCACCAGCATCGATCACTATCTTACAGTCGATCGTGTCCAAAGCTCCAAGAGAAAGAAGATTCTTATTCAAGTCCGGAATATGCCAAACATCCGTCAAAGTCCTTTCAACCCCATCATGCATCACAATCTGAATTGTTTCAATCCCAACAATTTTGCACACAGTATCATTTCCCATAAATACAGATCCTCCATCAAGGGACGATATGTTGCAAAATAACTCCAATTTGGAGTCATATGATAGGAACAGCCGGAATCAAGTACCCAAGAATCTTAAATGTCAACTAATGCACGTACCGAGAAAACGGAGCCATCACTGTCAGATGTCTCTTGCACAATGCTCGCAGAATCTGAAGATTTCTTCATCTCCTCTTTGAGTATAAGACAATTTTCCTTCTAATGCCCTTTCTTCTTGCAATAGTTGCATTGATCTCCTTTGGGGTTTCTCGACTTTGATCTTGACTTTCCTCTATCGCTCTTCGAATCTCGCTTGTGTGATCATCCTCTCACGAATAATCCATCGTCATGCCCATTATATTTGTCTGATGACCCCTTTCCACGCAACTCCTCAGAGTGCAGACCCGCTTTAACGCCTTCGATTGAAAGCGTGTCTCGGCTATACATCATACTATTCATGAATTGCCAAAATGATAAAGTAAGTGAGCACAAGAGGATCATCGCTTGATCCTCATCATCAATCTTCACATCGATGTTCTTCAAATCCATCATTATTTGGTTTAACCCATCTAAGTGGGCCTCGTAGTTATTAAGGCACACGTCTGAGGTGTCGGGCGCACCAGGCGCACCGAGCCTACGGGCGAGGTGCCTCAAGCATGCCCAGGCGCGCCTTACCAGCTCCCAAGCGCACCAAAGGCGCGCCTGAGCCTTTCAAGGGCTTTTCTTCAACCTGATTACTGAATTTTTTTGGGAGGTGGGCAAAAACATGATCTCAGGGTTAGATTACATGATTTCTTATGTGTATCTAGCATCTAGTGAGGGAAGTTGCACCGTAATGGTGAAATTACATAATTAAACCTGCTCAAAAAATGCTTCGGGGGCGCTCCCCCAAACCCCCGTTCAGGGGGGCGCTGGCCCCCCGAACCGCCCAGCCAACTCACCGCGGAGTTGGATCCGCGAAAAGCAGTTGATTAATCATCAGTATTTGTGTAATGACCTGAAATGTTATAGAAGAAATAAAAATAGCTTTTCTTATTAATTCTCTTTTTTTACAATGTTACATTGCTCCCCTATATATACACATCAGAGGAGAACCAAATACATGATCTGAGATGTGGGACTAAATACAGAAGGAGGAGTCGGCTATACGCACACCAATTGGTGCTAAACGCACACCAATTACCAACACTCCCCCTCAAGGTGGGCAAAAGATATCCACTAAGCCCATCTTGTCACACAACCTCGATAAATCCAGTGAGTTAAAACCTTTAATTAGACAATCTGCCACTTGGTCTTTTGTAACCACATGTACAAGCTTCAATACACCGCTATCCAACTTCTCCTTGATGAAGAATCTGTCGATTTCTATATGCTTAGTTCTGTCATGTTGGACAGGATTATTTGCAATGCTAATAGTTGACTTGCTGTCGCACCACAATGTCATTTTTCCTCCTTGATCTGTCTTGAGTTCAACCAGCAGGGCTTTCAGCCATAACATTTCCCCCACACCTAAGGCTATGGCCCTGTACTCTGTCTCGGCTGTTGATCTCGCAACTACAGTCTGCTTCTTGCTTCTCCAGGAGATAAGGTTGCCCCCTACAAACATGCAATATCCTGACGTGGACCTGCTGTCATCAGTGCAACTAGCCCAGTCAGAATCACAATATCCCTCGATGTTTAAATGCTCATTCTTCCGTAATATCAGCCTCTTTCCTGGTGCACTCTTCAAGTACCTAAGGATCTGATACACGGCATCCATGTGACCTTTCCTAAAATCATGCATATAGCGGGCCACCACACTTACGACGAAAGCTATGTCGGGACGTATGTGGATCAGATATATCAGGCGGCCTACCAATCTTTGGTACCTCTCTCTATCAATTGGATCACCTGCCTCAGCACTGAGCTTGTTCTTTTGATCAATAGGGGCAACTGCAGGCCTGCACCCCAACATCCCTGTCTCTTTGAGCAGATCTAGCACATACTTCCGTCGGGATAGAACGATCCCTTCTGCACCATGAGCTACCTCAATCCCCAGGAAGTATCTTAGTTGCCTCAAGTCCTTTACCTCAAATTCTTTGCCCAATTTCGTCTTCAGCTGATTAATTTCGCTCTCATCATCACCTGTAATAATCATGTCGTCCACATACACAATGAACATTGTCGTGTGAACTCCATGTCGTCTAAAGAACACTGTATGGTCAGCATTGATTTGCTGATATCCCATGCTAACCATAGCTTTCCTAAACTTGTCAAACCAGGCTCGAGGAGACTGTTTTAGCCCATATAGAGACTTCTTGAGTCTGCACACCTTTCCTGCAGTTTGGTCCGTTCCAAAGCCCGGTGGTACCTCCATGTACACCTCTTCCAATAAATCCTCATGAAGAAAAGCATTCTTCACGTCGAGCTGATGTAATTTTCATCCCTCATTTGCTGCCAAGGATATCAGTGTCCGTACTGTGCTCATCTTTGCGACGGGTGCAAAGGTCTCATCGTAATCAATGCCATAAGTCTGGCAGTATCCTTTTGCTACTAATCGAGCCTTGTAGCGCTCAACCAGACCCTCTGGGTTTTGTTTCACAGTGAAAACCCACTTGCACCCAACTGCCCTTTTGCCTGGTGGTAGCGACACGAGATCCCATGTTTTATTCTTTTCCAATGCCCCAAGTTCTTCTAGCATTGCAGTTTTCCACTGTGGATCTTCCTTAGCAACCTGTCAACACTTGGGAATAGAGACAATGTCCAAAGATGCAATGAATGCTCCATGTATATGTGATATATGAGAGTAGGAAACAAATTGGGCAATATCACGAGGAAACCCATATCGATCAGGTGAGACTCCCGCATTCCTGCGGGAACTCCTCCTTACCGGTGTGGGAGTGGTAATAGTGGGATGAGGAACTATATCACCTGTAAATTCGGAGATTGAGGTGGATGGAGTAGGTGCCTCAGGAGTCGGGGTAGGTAGAGACAAGGGACTTGGCACAAGTGGTACTGTAGGCATTGTAGGTACTATAGACTTATTCTGCTGCCTCCTTCTTGTATACACTCTTAGCTCCCCCTGAACTTGAGGTCTTCTATCCTCAGAGTCATGCTCTTCCTGTACCGGCGTCACATCCGACTATGTGCCCTTTTGCATAAGTGGATAAGGGATACTCACTATCCGTTTTTCACCACCATCAATGTTATCCTCCCCCTCTCGCATCATACCACCATTGTTATCCTCCCCCTCTCGCATCATATTGTTTGTAACGAGTGGGTCCTCTAGTGGCGAATCAACTGGAGAAGAATAATATGACTCACATTCTCTAAATGTGACATCCATACTGACGAATAATTTTCTTTCCACTGGACTCCAACACACGTACCCTTTTTGGGTAGCTGAATACCAAACAAAAACACACTTTAAAGCCCTTGGATCCAGCTTTCCCACATTGGGTCTATTATCATGTACAAAGCATACGCAACCAAAAGTCTTGAGGGGTAAAATCTCTTCCTTCTTCCCTCGCAACACCTCAATTGGAGACTTCCAATCCAATACTTGTGAGGGCATTCGATTGATCAAGTAAGCTGCTGTTAGGACAGCCTGCCCCCACAAGTACTTTGGTATCTTCATTGATATCATCATGCTCCGGGTTACTTCTAGAAGATGTCTGTTCTTCCGTTCGGCTACTCCATTCTGCTCTGGTGTATATGGACAAGTGGTTTGATGTTGGATTCCTTGTGAGGACAAGTACTCTCCAAACGCTCTGTTAGTGTATTATGTCTCATTGTCAGATCGTAACACTCTCACCACTGCACCGTATTGAGTTTGAACCCCTTTGTGGAAATCCTTGAAGCATGTGAATACATCACTTTTGTTTTTCATTAGATAAAGCCAGGTGACACGAGAGAAACAGTCAATGAAAGACACAAAATACCGAAGTCCATTCACAGTAGGTGTGGGACATGGTCCCCAAATATCAGAATGCACAAGATTAAAAGAATGAGAACTCCTACTGCCAGAACTGGGATAAGAGTTTCTGGTATGTTTTCCTAACTCACAAGCATCACATACAAGCTTGTCATGATTTGCTTTCTTAAACAAAATGGGATACATTTGACTTAAAACAACAAAAGAAGGGTGACCCAGACGCCGATGATGAAGTAGTAGCGAGTCCTCCACGCTACTCCTGTCTCCTGCAGTACTCTTTATAACAGTTGAAAGAGCTGAGTCTATGCTTTCCCTATCCAGGTACCACAAGCCACTATGCCATGTGTCAGTCCCAAGTCTCCTGCCTGTCCCTTTCTCCTGGAAAATCACCTTCGGGATATCAAACAAAACAACACATTTTAGTTGAGATACAATGGCACTAATGGACAAGCGATTCACAGGAAAGGAAGGAGCATGCAAAACATTGGACAGAGTCAACGTGTTGGTGCATTGTACAGTGCCCTTACCAACCACTGGCTGAGTAGTGCCATCAGCAGTTTGAATGCGTTCTGGGACTGCTAGGGGAGTATACAAACGTAATTTCCTAGCATTTCCAGTGACATGTCGAGAAGCACCAGAATCGATTATCCAATCTGATGATTTAGTGGTGGATATGGATGCGAGGGCAAGTGTATCTCCAGTGCCTGTGGTGGAGTGAGCAAAAGAGGCAATATTACTCATAGAATTAGTGGGTGTGTCATCCTTCACACCTTTCTGCTTCCTTTGCATTAGCTGGTGGTATGCATCCAAAATCTTCTGCTCTTTTGGGTGACCCATATCATCAATACCTTCTTCTGTCACCTCCTCGCTTATCATGAGATTCGCCTGATAGCCTCCTCGTCCACCACCTCTACGACCTCCACGACCGCGTCCACGGCCTCCAAATTTTCCCCTTCCACCCGCATCCCGCTCTTTTGGTGGCCTGGGACAAGTTATCCGGAGATGACCTATTTCACCATAATTGTAACATTGTCGCGTCTCACTCTTGTATCCCTTGTGCCCTTGATTGGTGACCGCTAGGGCCGATTTCTCTCCCGGAAGAGTGGTTCCACCAGACTGGAGCCTAATCCTGCTCTCCTCCTGCATCATGGCTGAGATTGTCTCATCCAGGGATGGAATCTTTGGCTGAGCGAGCAACATCGCACTCCTTTGCTCAAATGTCGGGTTCAACCCCCTCATAAAGTGCATAGTCCTCTGCTGAGCATCTCACTTCCCCTTTATGCATTCAGGGTCTTTGCAGCATGCGGTTGGAGAGAAATAATCATAGTCTGCCCATAGTCGCTCTAGATATGTTGCATACTCTTGGATCGAGCGATCTCCCTGAGTTACAGTCTCGATCTCCCGCTCGATCTGGAACACGCGCATGTTGTTGTCGACTCCTGCGTAGAGCCTCTGTAACTTCCCCCAAACATCGCTTACAGTCTCTATGCCATCCACCGTGATAGCGATAGATACGATCATCGAATTTAAGAGTCAAGTGTGTAACAGACTATGCGTAGTTTTCCACTCGCTGTACCCATCCGAGTCCTTCTTTGGCATCCCGTTCTCGCCAGTCAGACAGCTCTCCAGATTCCTTCTGGAGAGAGCTCTCTTTACCCGACGCGACCAGCTCAAGTATGTGGCTGGTCCATCGAGCTTCAACTCTACAGGAGGGAGATCGAGCTTCATGGGAGGCGGTTGCGACTGAGCGAATCCTTCGCCTTTGGACATCCGTAAAAAGTCGAAGAACACCTTAAGGTCTGCCTCCTCCAGTTTGACCACTAATTTCTCCATGAGCGCACGCTATCACATAAATTTTATCGCGCCGCCTCTTCCTCTTGCCTCTGCTTCAGCGCGGTTCCGCTCCGTACGTCGCTATCGCGCGCGCCTCTACTTACGCAACGCGGTTCTGTCCAGGTTTCGCACTTTCCCCTGTAGTGCAACGGGAGTTTCCTGCGATCCTTCTCCCTGCAAGCTGCGCACGAAGAGCCGCGTGCTCCTTCTCCTCTGCAAGTTGCGCCTCACGCGTTCCTGCCGCACCTCCCAAGCCGCGCGCTTCTTATCCTCGCCGCACTTCCTGCTGCACGTCGTAAGGGGAAGTCGCACCTCCTGTCGCACGCGCTCCTGCGCAAGTGCTTAGTCGCGCTTTTCCCCGCGCAACTGCCACACTCCCTGTGCAGGTGCACAGGTGCCGCAGATGCTGCCTTGCGTCTGCGCAATTGCCTGCATCGAGAGGGAATCGCTTAAATGCCTGCGTCTGCGCTAATGCTGCAAGTGCCCCAAATGCGTGCAAGTCCCGCACTCATCCTGCGTCTGCGCAAACGCCCCCCCCCCCCCCCCCCCTTCTTTGTGTGTGGCCTTTCTCAAAGGAAGGTGCCGCAGCAAATCCGCCAGAGAGATTACCTCCGGAGTTCATCCCGCTGCACTCTCTCGCACTGGATCTGAACCTCTCTGATACCAAGAAGAAATAAAAATAGCTTTTCTTATTAATTCTACTTTTTTACAATGTTACATTGCCCCCCTATATATACACATCAGAGGAGAACCAAATACATGATCTGAGATGTGGGACTAAATATAGAAAGAGGAGTCGGCTATACGCACACCAAGTGGTGCTAAACGCACACCAATTACCAACAGTTATCATAATTTTGATCGCACTAAGTGAATTTATTAAATTATTTAAATTATATTTTAGCGAAAAATCAAACTAAATAAATAGTTTGGAATTTGAGTAAACTAAATTCATAACTTGACTCACGACCCAAAAGTATCTAAGAAATGATATTTTGTTTCAAAACGGAACTCTTATAAAGCAAGTGATTTTTTGGGCAAACCGTCGAGAATTTGAAAATTTCGAGGTCGGATTTGGAATCATGACGTCGAAAATTCCCAAGGTAGGTATATTCATTTTTTTCGCGTGGCTCCGTGTAGGCCCGCCACGTGGCTATTTGCATGACCTCCACGTGGAGACACGTGGCGACATGCATGACCACCCTGTGGCGGCCTGCATGAATGCCACATAAAGACATACATGGCTGCCACATGGCACCATGTGGCGCCACCATCGTTACATGGTCGACACGTGGTGACGTGTGTCACCTATGGAGAGCCTAATAAAGGGTGATTTGGTGTCTAGGAAAGTGGTTAGAGGTGAGCCGGTATCCCCCGAAAAGAAGGTGGTGTATAACGGTACATAGTGCGACCACTGACCTTACACTTATCTGGTCAATAAGCTAGTGAAATGAGAAATGACAAGTATGAAACTTAAATTAATCTGGGGATTCGTCAAAAGTGGGTCTGTGGACTCACTGCCTATAATTTATCATTTTAGGTATTTCATGCGAGCACCAATAGGGATCAAGGGAGAGGAGGAGAATAAAGTAATATGTACATATTTTCTTCTGTTATTAGTAATGTAAAATTTGAGAAGACTATGTAAAATATATGTTTAAATGAAATAAAAAGTTTGTTTTGATTCTCATGTGCAATACTTGTTTACAAATTTTGGAATGCGTAAGAGATCATTCACCACATCTCTCGTACCCGCCTCGTTAATTGCGAGTTTTCGGGTCGGGGTTGTGACAATTTGCGCTTATAAACTCAACTGATGAAGAATAACAACGTAAAATCAATGTGATTGCAGCACTTGCACCTATAACGATAAATATTTGTAAAACAAAATCTAAAAAGTAGCCTTTAGAGTTGTGATATATGTAATTTTAGTGTGTTGATATGGTGGTAGATTTGTTTTATGTGTTTTTGTATTTAATAAACTGTATTTTCTCTTTTCTTTCATTTTTGCACCTCACGTGCCTCAGGCGCGCGCCTGCGCCTAGGCTCCAGAACCCATTTGCACTTTGGTGCGCCTTGCGCCTTAATAACTTAGGTGGGTCTTGATGGGCGTACCTTCCTACATCTTGAATGTGTAAAATCATTGTTTTAAGTACAACCGATTCGTGAGAGACTTCTTTGAATAGAGAGTCGTGAGCTTCTTCCACAATTTTGTCGCAGTATCCTCTTCGGCGACTTCACGAAGAACTTCATCAGCAAGAGAAATTTGAATAGTACTGTGAGCTTTCATCTCCAATTCTCGCCATCTCCTACGGCAATTTCTCCGGCTCGAACACGATCTTGTAGGCTCCTCGTTGCTTCAATAGAGCGATCATCTTGATCCTCCACAGGCTGAAGCTATCTCTCCCATCAAATTTCTCCACCTTGAAATTTGTTGAAGTCATCTATGTCCAAGGTCAGAACCTTCCTCTGATAGTTGTTAGTGTGGAGAAGAGAGAAGAGCAGGAGAGAACAAATAAAATAAGAAGAGCACAAGACCACAAAAAGAGCAAGAGAGAAAAGAACTCAAGAAATATTTCTAAATTGGATGCCTTACAAATGAAGATTTCATTCCCTTTATAGTCATCCAAGACCAATATTTTATTTACAAGTTTGTGTCATCACTGACCTCATTCAACTATTTACATCATCGTTGATATTATCATATCATTTACATCATCGATGACATCATCCTATCAATTACATCATCGATAACATCATCCTATAATTTACATCATCGATGACATCATCCTACCATTTACATCATCAATGACATCATCCAATAGCTTACATCATTATTCAGGTTCAAAAGATTTTGTATCACAAAATCAACAGTAACTTCGCCCTAATATGTGATAGCCTCCTTTTTAAAAAATAAAAGAGTTGAAGGTCTATAACTTCATGCAGTCTCGATTGGTCCCTCTAAATAAAATAACCTAGTATAATATTCTTACTTCCTGTAGGTCTTCCCTAAATTTCACGGGAAGATTTGATTAATTATGTCCATCCAAATAATATTCTGAACCTCGTGGTTCTTGGGGACATTAGCATGGAAGCAAAATATTTTCTAAACAACCTCAATTAGTACTGACTAGTAGAACTGCATGTCCAACCTAAGAACAATTGGTTATAGATGGAAGGGCACGAAATCTATTTTAAGTGCACAAGGCTACATGAATTTCATGGGTTTATTTTCTCAACACACCAAAACATATAATTTTTTTTGTTTAATTGGTTGACATAGAAGTGGACTTTTGGGCCTAACATGCTTTGATGTCATGTTAGAATTTATGCATCCAATCCAAAACTCATTAGTTGTAGGCAAAGAGTCCAAGGATCTACATTAAGTGCCCAAGCCTACATGACTTTCCAAATTATATTCTCAACACTGACAACGTAAGTTTCTTGCCCTTAACTTGGGAAATAAGCATGTAACATACAAAATATGAAATTTGGGATGATAAAGGTCATATAAAGTAAGTGTATATACACCTGCCTGAAAAAAAAAGAATTATGTGCATTGCAAGATTTATTGGGAAATACAAAAAAATTGTAAGAAGAAAACTGGTTCATGTTAGACAAATAACCTCTTCTTTTTCCCTCGGATCTGAAAGGTTGAGTGGTGTACTTCTCCCCTCAACATCAAATACATTATCATAAAGATCAAAGGATCTAGATGTTCCTCCACAAAGACCACATCGATATATAGCAGGTCTTCGCTTAAGGTCAAAACTTGTAGCTCTTAGGCTGACAAACTTCCTACATACCTTCTCTGCATTTGTCTGCAATTTGAGATTAATATAATTCTTAAAATGGAAGAATAGCATAACATCATGTAGAGAATTGCTTCAGTGCTACACAATGGATATCATCAGATGCTAAGTATATTAAATTATATTTATCTGTTCATCCCCATGATGTCAAGATGATTAAGAGAAGGAACAAGTTTGCACATGCTGCAAAAAATGATAGGATGTCCCTGTCTAAACTTCTCTTCAAACAAAGAAATGTTGGCCACCAATACACAATTCAGGTCTCATGAGATATTTTTCCCATCTTATTAATCGATGATTTCAAGTAATATTCCACATAAAGAGATTCATAAGGTTAAGGCATCATTTTTAGTTTGAACTTTGAACTATTCTTAAAAATTCTTATGAAGCTTGCTTTTCTATCATTATAATATTAGTTCTTATAAACTTTAGTCAATTGTACTTCAATGATTCCATTATTCATAACGGAGATACTTTATGATATTTGACATCATTGCAAGGTTTAACTTATGGTGGCAAAAGGATTACTGAATTTAGGACATACACTAGTGATTTTCTTTTTCATGCACATGATATAGAACAGAGAGATAAAATGATTTTAGATAATAAAGGCTATTAGCAGATCTGATAAATTTTGAGTCTGGAGAACAGACTCCATATCTCCGTCGGGAGTTGATGATATTACGCTATATATGATGCACAAGCACTTTTTACGCACTATACGAGCATTACTTTATATGAACATATTTTATATACGATCAAAATTTGTATAATCCTGGACTATCCTCTCTCCGACCATAACAAAAGATATTCAGTTGATACTTCTTCACCAAATGTGTGTAATTGCCCTAGATATGATGTCCGTTGGCTAGTATCAGCATAAGATTGACAAGCAAGAGAAAAGAGATCAATATGTTCTCTGGAATCAGAAGATGTTAGAGTAAAATACCAAAGTGAACTAAAATGCTACATTATGGCATGCAACTTAATCCATTCTAATTTGAACTAAGAAAAATTAAAATTAGCTATGCAAACCAAGAATCACATACCATAATTTTATAAAATGTTCCACTCCGATAAATCCTTTGATGTGATAAGTAACTCACTCCATGATAAGTCATGAAAAAAAATTTTATGACATCGTCAAGTGGCATGTCTCTCAATTGTGGTATTGAACGAACAAGAATAGTAAAATGACTAGGGTTAGGAGGACAAGCTGAAATATGCTCCAGTCTCAGTTTGGAAATGCTTTGATATTCCTGATGAAAACAAAACAGAAACCACATATCATACTTCAATAAAACTTCAGCAAATAAAGATGAGCTTAAAAAAACTAAAGAAATACATCTTTGTGATTCTTAAGCAAAGTCTTACAAAATAAAGAAGGATGCAAGCTGAGAAAGAGATAATATGCAGGGCAAGGCAGTGAACCCAAAACCTGCATGGGAAGACAACATTCAGCTCAAGCATCCATATTTCAACAACAATTTATAAAGCAATGGCAAGTCTAAAGACAGCTTATGTACTTTGATATTCTCGTGTGACTTCTAATTGGTATGAAATGCCAACGCAATTGCATCTGAATTACTCAATATAAGTTTAAAAAAGCATTTTACATAGTAATGCAATCCAAATTGAATCTTATTAGGGAGAAATTTTATAGAACATTTCATCTGAAAGGGAACACTCCAGGCTTTCAAAATTCATAATCCCAATTCATCTTGATCTCTAATCAGATATAGTTCACCAGACTGAAGCAGACATCAGTGATATGACCTTGATCGTAAAAACACAAGAACGCTGCATATTAGGTTAGAGTTTATCTTACACCTTAGCATCCACTAACTGGAGCCTATCACAACAAGGATAAGCTTGAATAAATTTATATAGAAAAATCATAGAATAATAGAGACAGATTTTTTTCCCATAATATTCACCAATGTCATACTCTACTAGTTTAGAGTGCACGGTTTAAGACGAAGCGATTTCCAATATATTATTTTTGAATATTGCAAACCACAAGCATTAAGATAAGTAATCAAAGAATCAAACAGAAGTAAGATATTGCTAGACTAGTGTTGAAATAATGAGCGGGAAATAGAAAGTGCGTCTTATTCTTCCCTTAAAGGGGTATTTAAAGGACTACAAAGTGACGACGCGCCATGACCGACACGCGCGTATACCCGCAGGAGGCGGTGATCCGCTCTCCGGACGGCGATCGGAGTCCATGGTCGCGTCCGGATGCATGTTTTTAGTCAGTTTTATGTTTTATACTTTTTATTTTGAGTTGTATTTTATCCACGATCGAACAAAACATTGTGAGCCGTTCGATTTAGGGGTTTTAATTAGGGTGCAGTTACCATGCGGTTATTAGTGTGGGTTATTTAAGGTTGCAGGCGTGCACGGTTGGAGGGATCGTGAGTTTGGGAGTTCCTCTTCCTAACCATCGGTCACGGTAAGGTGCGATACCTTCTTTCTCCTCCCGCTGGTGCGACGCCAACATTTCCTCCCTCTTCGACAGCCTACGCCTGCCCTCCTCCCTCTCCGACAGCCAACGCCAACCCTTCCTCCCTCTCCGACAGCCAACGCCAACCTCTCCTCCCTCTCCGACAGCCAACGCCAACCCTTCCTCCCTCTCCGACAACCATTGCCAGCCCCGTCTCCCCCTCCAGCCCCGACGCCAGCCCTTCCTACCTGTCCGACAGCCAACGCCAGCCCCTCCTCCCTCTCCGACAGTCAACGCCAGCCCCTCCTCCCTCTCCGACAACCATTGCCAGCCCCGTCACCCTCTTCCCTAACCCTTACCCTCCCCGCCGCCCCCCCCCCCCCCCCCAACCCACCCAGCCCAAACCCCACTGGCAGCCACCTTTAAACCCATCCACGTCCCAATCAGCCCCGATCTACACTCCCGACACCTTGCCCGCTTGCTACGACCATCGATGCCCTCCACTCGCTGTTACCGCCGCCTGCACGCGTGAATTGTGGTAAAAGTCATTTCTTTTCGTTGTTTATTTTGGCACTTGTACTGTGGTGGATTCTAATTGTATTGTGCTCGTATTTTACTTGTTGTACAATTTGCGAGATTTATTCCGCGCACGCTTAGAAACTATTTGCGCCTCTTTTGTTTGCAAATTAATATTTGGTTCTCCTTTAATCAAGTAATTGTGATTGCATGTGCCTCTGCTGTTAACCTTATAATAATTAATTATTAGTTGTAATTTTAAGCGGACCACTCCTGCACTTGCATTACACCTCATTGCATTTAGGGCTGCTTTTAGAGCATTCACCCCGAGTCAGTCGACCTACCACTGCATCAAATTGGTATCAGAGATAGGTTAGGATCATTTGCATGTTACGTAGTGGTATGGAGTATCGTCAATCCATGTCAAGTCACAATCACACCGAAGATAGGACCGCTAGTTCTCAGACGGATATGACACCCGCCGAGTTTCAACGTTTAATCCTCACCGATTTGATCGGATGGGAACCCAATTCGAAACTCTTAGGGGTGATATTGCAAGAGTTAGTACCAGGGTTGATCAGTTAGAGATGCCTAGAGAACGAGCGCTTCCTCTCCCTGACGAGGATCCTCGAGATGCCACACCACCTCCCGAGAGACGTGGTAGAGACGGCCCTCGCCGAGATCCTCCATCCCCACCAAGGGCAAATTATCGTCGTGGTTACGAGTTTCGGTGAGATCCAGGCAGGGATCATCGTCCTCCGGATGAACCTCATCCTCCCCCACTTCGTCGTAGAGATCGACCACGATATGATTATGACAATGATGACGAGTACGGTGACTTTCGTGAGCCACGTCGTGGGATGACCCCAGAGGAGGATGACATCACCCGACGGATCCGTATTGATGCTCCCACCTTCGATGGTCACCTGGACCCGAGAGCGTTTATTGATTGGCTCATGGATATAGATCACTACTTTGACTGGTTTGACATGAATGATGAGAGACGCGTACGGTTCGCGAAAATGAAATTAATTGGCCGAGCGAAAATTTATTGGTCAAGTTTAGAGAGGTCTCTTGAGCGGGATGGTTACTACCCCATCACCCGATGGGACGAGATGAAGCAACGCTTACAGGTTAAATACCTCCCCGCATCAAATCGAAATCAACTCTTAGATCAGTTGTACTCGCTACGCCAGGGGACTCTCTCTGTTGCTGATTACATGTCACAATTTGATGAACTCGTAGTTCGTAGCGATATTTGGGAGGAGCCCATCGCCACTGCTTCACGTTTTCGTGCGGGCCTTAGAGCAGATATCCGAAGGGAGTTGATTCCTCATAGGATGGAGTCGGTAGAGCAGGTTTTTCAGCTCGCACTAGAGTACGAGCAGTATTTACGCTCCGCCGGCCAGAGGCAAGTCACTACACGACCCTATGTCATCACAGCTAGGAGACCCCCTCCTGCCATGTCCACTACCACCCCTCGCGCTCCCGCAGACGCGACAAGGAAAGCTATTGTTCCTGGAGGCCCCAAGCCTGGGGGCGTCCAATGTTATCGTTGTTCTGGCAGGGGGCATTTCGCAGCGCAATGCCCTACTAGAAATTTGTTGATTGAGGATTCGGGCAAGCCCAGCACTGAGGCTGAGGACATCGTCATTGAGGAGGTTACTGTCGTTGTAGGGGATGGATGGGAGAGCGATGCAGAGAGATCGCTAGAGGTCGGAGTTCTCCGACGCCTCCTCCACACACCTCGTGCTGAGGAGGATTGGCGCCGCACCACTATTTTCTTTACATATTTCCCTAGCGCAGGAGGCCCCTGCGAGCTCGCTATTGATAGTGGGAGTTGCGTCAACATTATTGCCAAGAAAGGACTTGAGAGGATGCAGCTGACACCTGAGCCCCATCCCCAGCCCTACCGAGTCTTGTGGGTGGATAAATCCACCATTCATGTCACGCATCGGTGTCTGGTTCCGATACGTCTAGCGTCCACTGATGACCAGGTTTGGTGAGATGTTGTCCCTATGGACGTCGCTCACCATCTTCTTGGGAGGCCCTGGCTTTATGATCGTGATGCCACGTGCTATGGGCGGTCCAACACGTGTGTATTCTTCGACAAGGGTCGAAAGGTTAACCTTACCCCGACTCAGCCCAGGGACCCTCCCAAGGGCAAGGTTGAGTCATCAGTTAGTGCGGGGTCGACGAGACCCCTACATGTCTTGAGGAGGGGTGATTTCTTGAGGGAGAGCCTAGAGACTGGGGTCATGTTTATTGTTACAGCCACGATGGCGGCTGAGATCGCTGGCGAGGCCTTCGATGGATGACCGACGCGTGTGTATACCCGCAGGAGGCGGTGATCCGCTCTCCGGACGGGCGATCGGAGTCCATGGTTGCGTCCGAATGCTTGTTTTTAGTCAGTTTTATGTTTTATACTTTTTATTTTGAGTTGTATTTTATCCCCGATCGAACAAAACATTGTGAGTCGTTCGATTTAGGGGTTTTAATTAGGGTGTAGTTACCATGCGGTTATTAGTGTGGGTTATTTGAGGTTGCAGGCGTGCACGGTTGGAGGGATCGTGAGTTTGGGAGTTCCTCTTCCTAATTGTCGGTCACGGTAAGGTGCGATACCTTCTTTCTCCTCCAACTGGTGCGACGCCAGCCCTTCCTCCCTCTTCGACAGCCTACGCCAGCCCTCCTCCCTCTCCGACAGCCAACGCCAACCCTTCCTCCCTCTCAGATAGCCAACGCCAACCTCTCCTCCCTCTCCGACAGCCAACGCCAACCCTTCCTCCCTCTCCGACAACCATTGCCAGCCCCATCTCCCCCTCCAGCCCCGACGCCAGCCCTTCCTACCTCTCCGACAGCCAACGCCAGCCCCTCCTCCCTCTCCGACAGTCAACGACAGCCCCTCCTCCCTCTCCGACAACCATTGCCAGCCCCGTCACCCTCTTCCCTAACCCTTACCCTCCCCGCCGCCCCCCCCCCCCCCACCCAGCCCAAACCGCACCGGCAGCCACCTTTAAACCCATCCACGTCCCAATCAGCCCCGATCTGCACTCCCGACACCTTGCCCGCTTGCTACGACCTTCGATGCCCTCCACTCGCTGTTACCGCCGCCTACACGCGTGAATTGTGGTAAAAGTCATTTCTTTTCGTTGTTTATTTTGACACTTGTATTGTGGTGGATTCTAATTGTATTGTGCACGTATTTTATTTGTTGTACAATTTGCGGGATTTATTCCGCGCACACTTAGAAACTATTTGCGCCTCTTTTGTTTACAAATTAATATTTGGTTCTCCTTTAATCAAGTAATTGTGATTGCATGTGCCCCTGCTGTTAACCTTATAATAATTAATTATTAACTGTAATTTTAAGCGGACCACTCCTGCACTTGCATTACACCTCATTGCATTTAGGGCTGCTTTTAGAGCATTCACCCCGAGTCAGTCGACCTACCACTGCATCACAAAGACTCGCAAAGCATTGATAGCCCAAGTGGACTAAACACATGCACGCATACCTAGAGAATCTAATACATAGATTGAAATACAATATTTTAACTAAATGCGATAACTCCAACACTCCCCCTCAAACTATAGGATAAAACCTACAACTTAAAATGTCACATGTTGATGAAGGAAATGGTGGTAGAGATGGGAAAGGATGGACATCAGTGGTGGCTCGGTGTGCAACACCATGAGCGCACAAAACACGAGCAATACATACATGATTCCACCAGTCAATACCACAAACACACGTGGTATGATAACATTATCATCTACACCCAAAAAAATATGGAAAAAAACAGGGTAACGGGAGATGTAGGGTTGAGTGTGTCCATTTAAACACACAACGAGGCATCCACATAGAAAGTTTGTATCGGAGCACATGTACCTATCAAAATGAGAAAATATGGGATATGCAACGAGCTACATCTAACAACACATGGATAGAAGCCTGGTGAGCTGTGTGGGACTAGGGAGAGAGTCGGGAAATACCACCGCGGTGACGAATATCCATCATGTGGGGGTCCACTCGGACGAACTCCACTATGTGGGGTCAACCATAGTCGGGGTCCGAGTCGCCTTCATCTCAAACACTTCTCCTCACGTGGGACACACGTGCTTTTAGGCATAAGGAAACACACACACACACAAAACTAACATTTGGATGACAGACAAGAACAATATAACGGATTGCGGAAGACAACATAAAGACTAATAAACCATCAAGAAGCTCTATATCATTGGCAAGAGGATAACACCCTTGAAGCAACGGCTCCATCATCAGGAAGAAGTCAATGGGAACTTCGTTGATTAGCAGTGGCGAAGAATCTAAGGTTGGACTGTCGTCGAAGAAAGCATCGGGCGTTCTGCAGTAAGTCGTTGGAATCTACGTTGTTTGCAGCAAGTTAACAAGGTCGACATTGATCAGGAGAAGCCCATTTATCAACTACAGTAAGTTGTAGTAACAAAGGTAGTTGGAGAGGAGGAGGCAACAGAAATTGAAGTGCAGGGAGATTGGCAGGTAGCAGGGAGATCGACGTCCAACACATGCAGGAAGATCGGCAGGTAGCAGGAAGATCGGCAGGTAGCAGGGAGATCATCGTTCAGCGCACGCAGGAAGATCGGCATGGAGATCGACGATGTTGTCGTTTTGGAGCAGGAAGACGAGATCTGCGTCGGCATCCTAGCCATGGCTAGGGAGCAGCGACAGGATTTGAAAGGAGGTCGTCGCGACCAGGAGAGGTTTCTTCCGCTCGACGGGATCTACGACGGGCTCGACGTCGAACGTCTAAGGCGTGGAGAAGACGACGTGGTTGTCTGGCGAGGTTCGATTAGAAAACAGAAGCGTGCTCAGAGGTTAGATCTCCAACAGAAGCGGAAACGGGCTCGAGCGTAACGCTGTCGAAGCCGCGAGGGTTTCAAACAAGTGAAGTCAAGGAGGAAATAATTCATGCTCTGATACCATGTAGAAATAATGAGAGAGAAATAGAAAGTGCGTCTTATTCTTTCCTTAAAGGGGTATTTAAAGGACTACAAAATCACAAAACATTGATAGCCCATGCGGGACTAAACACATGCACACATACCTAAAGACTCTAATACATAGACTGAAATTCAATATTTAACTAAATGTGATAACTCCAGCAACTAGTTACCATCTATCGCAGGCTCGGGCGTAAGATCGAGTCACATGGCAGATGCGATGGGGAAAGGAGACGGGGATTGATGAGAGTAGTGTTTTCCTTGAGATTCTCGATGTCGACCTATGATGAGGTCAGAGGTTGCAGCCTTTTCGCGGCGTCTGGAGCTGGGGCATCGGTGAATGATACGAAGGCAGAGAGTGTGTGCGTAGACGGAAGCATAAAGGAAGGGGAAGGTTGGTGATGGAAAGAGGAAGCCCAAGACCTCTTAATGCCCAAATAAACTTCTTATTCAGGCACACCCGATTCATAAGACACCAGGTATAAACAAAACAATACAATGCTTAAAATAGAAATGAAATAAAATAAAAGACTATAAGTAAAAAATAAATAAATATGAGATCACAAAAAATAAAGGAATAACAAAAAATTCAAAGTCAAAACAAGAACTAAATAATGAGATAAATAGTTAAATGCATAGCATATACATTCTCCCATCATGGAATCTCTTATCATATACGTGTCGTGAATTGCCTATGACATCACTCCTCTTCTTCAAATCGAGCTTGCCCTCAAGCTCACATTCGGAGCACGCTTTCCTGAATTCATTCCACGACTCATGTTAGAGCATGGAGAGACATTTCTGGCTCGTTCGTACCCATGGTCTGGTGTCCCCATCATCCTCCAACTCAAGCCAAAAAACTTCTGGCACTGATGTTTGGGTGCATAGGTCTAATCAAAATTAAAGTAGAGTCCCTTTATGCAGCGTTTCACCATCTCCGGTGGATTCACGGCAGATGAAATAGGGTGGGGCCGCAGCTGGTCCATCTCCACCATCGCAAAGGCAGGGTTGTGGGAGGAAGTGACATCGCCAGCAATTGTCGGCCCTATCCAGTTGTAGTCGGTGCTCGCAAATCTGTGTCAAGCTAATTGTTGTAGTGAGGTCAGCTAGACCCTCAAACTCGTCGTTCAAGCGAAGGTGCTCCTCGATTCCCGCAGTGAAGATGGAGACTTGTAGAACAGATCAGATATCGGGCACTGTGAAAGGATAGTCTGAAAATTCTTTAGGTATTCACTAATCGTCCTCGTATGCTTCAAAAAAATAAAATCCCCCAAAGGATTTTCCCACGTTGAGAGTCCAAAGAGCATGTGACGGGACTGCTTGAAGTCATCCCAGGTCATGTAAGGCTTCTCATCTGAGTCGCTATTATCAAGTGATAAGCGGCAAGAGAGATCCACTACATGGTCGGTGTCCTCTAATTGGTGAAGAATTGCTCGTTAACCATACCAACTTGTAGCTCTTGTCTTCATACGTTAGGAACTCCAACTTGACGTAGTGTGGAAGAGTTTTGTTTTCGTAACATCCCCAATGAAATCCATCACATGACCTAGGAGGGGGAGCCTCCTTAGTAACAACTTCTGGCCCCATTGCAACGAAAGTTGTCACAACCGTGTTAAGGGGGCATGAGGCTCTCCAGGCGGCGAGAGATTGTCCAATGCCGCTTATTGTCGGTTTTCAAAAGCGGCAAGTTGATCCATCATCAATCTTTGCATTGTTTCAGGCATAGCCTTCAAGGGGTCGTTAGATCCTGCCATAGTTGTGCGGTGGGCGCACCAGTCGAAGACACCTCCGATGATGGAGGAGCGGCCCAACTGGGCGAATTATCTTGATGCTCTATTTAATTACAGAGGATCCAATTAATGTTCTCTTATGAGCTTTCTTGGTGAGGGGCATAATAGTCTTTTGTAGCCAATATATAAGGCATAGGTTTTGATGTTTAGGGCAGAAAACGGTTTAGAAGAAGTTGGTGAACCAGAGTTTTGTCTGGCTGTCTTGAAGCCGCCTACCCAGGTGTTGCCAGACGCAAATCGCCGACGTTAGCGGTGATTTCCCCTTTCTCTTCCCCTTTCTCTTCCGCTTTCCTACTCCAGTTGGTATCAAAGCAAGCTATTCCCTACGATGTACTCAATGGCCGACCTAAATGCCACTGTCCTCCAGCTCGTGCAGGCTATGCAGCAACAAATGCAATTACAAGGGGAGCAAAATGCCCGTATTCTGGAAGCCCGCACGAATCTCGCACCGACTACGACGTCGGGGAATCCTCCCCCACCTACGGCAAGAAGACCGCTACCGGTTTAGAATCCGCCAGCTCCCCAACCGCATCTCCAAGCGGAGAATCCTCTGAAGTCGTCCGACGATGACGAACCCGTGGTCACAGCACCCGGCATCGACCTTCCATACCGCAACCAATACCCACGCATTCGCGCTGGCATTCCCCAGTTTTCCGGATATCTACACATCGAGGATTTCTTGGATTGGATATCTGAAGTTGAGAAGTACTTTGAACTCATGTCCATCCCTGAAGAGTTACATGTGCGTTATGTTGCTTACAAACTCAAAGGCGTTGCCCTCGCATGGTGGGATAACACACAAGCCACACATCGTCATCAACATAAACGACCGGTGAGGAATTGGGTGAAAATGAAACAGTTGATGCTTGCTCGATTCTTACCAATCGATTATGAGCAAACCTTATTCTCAGCATACCAAAACTGCTGGTAAGGCTCCCACTCGGTGACCGATTATGCAGAAGAATTTATGCGGCTTGCATCCCGTAATCAGCTCCATGAATCAGACGCACAACAAGTAGCTCATTTCAACAATGGTCTCCGTCCTGGCGTGCAAGACAAAATGTCACTTCAGACTACATGGACACTCGACGAGGCAGTGCGGCTCGCTCTAAAAGCCGAAATAACCATCTCAAAACAAGGGTGAAGGAACTCCAACAGAAGCTACACCAAATTCAGTAAACAGCCCGCCACAGATTTTGGGCAGAACACAACCCCGAAGAGGAGACCGTTTAATGAGGCCACCACGAGCACCTCACCCACAACCCAGCCCATAACAGAGGGTCGGTCTGACCCCAACTTGACCATGAACCCCGCAGTACCACCCAAATGAACAGCCAACAACCCATGCGCCCGCAATCACGGCGTCAAGTGCTATCGTTGCCAACAAACAGGCCACATTTCCAGTCAATGCCGCGCACAACGGCCGGTCAATATGACGAAGAGGATCGAGGATTACTCCGGAGGGCAGGGCGAGGAGTCGGAGGATACAATGTGTGTGATTGGGCCAGATGACATGTTCAGCGAAGAGGAAGGGCACGGGGAAGAAGAAGCATACTCCTATGTTGTTAGGAGAATGGTACTTACCTCTCCCAAGGGAAATGAAGAATCCCAATGACATAATATTTTTCGGACCCATTGCAATATCAAGGGAAGCATTGTTGATGTTATCATCAACGGAGGAAGCAGTGAAAATATTATCTCGAAGGATGTTGTCGAGCGGTTACAACTAACGCCAACAAAACACCCCACTCCATACAAGATTGGATGGATTAAAGAAATCGAAGAAGTTCGGGTCACTGAACAATGTGAAGTACCCTTTTCCAGGGGAAAGTATAAAGGTCGCATTATCTGCTGACATCGTGAACATGGATGCTTGTCACGTGCTTCTAGGCCGCCCCTGGCAATTTGATTTGGAAGTTATACATAATTGGAAAGACAGCGTTTATACTTTGTCCAAGCATGGTTGCACCTTTGTGTTGCACCCGTTCGCTAAGGGGAGGCCCAACCGAACCCGCCAGGAACTCCCAAACCAATGTGATGTAGGACTGGCATCGCACCAGCTCCTGCCACCCTATTGCCCGGCTTCGCACCAGCCCAGGGGTCCCACCGAGAATCCACCCGATGGGCTTTCATCAGGTCCGCGGACCGTACACCCCAACCCATCCTCGACCCCACCACAGGGCAGATAGGTTGTTGAGGTCGGGATTCGATCCACCCGCGGCTCAGTTGGTGATGAGAGCTTGCCTGAAAGCTCTTTATCCAGGACGTCAGGGGATCGAATCCCGGCCTCAACAACCTATCGGCCCTGTGGTGGGGACGAGGTTGGGTTGGGGTGTACGGTCCGCGGACCTGATGAAAGCCCATCGGGTGGATTCTAGGTGGGAACCCTTGGCTGGTGCGAAGCCAGGCAACAGGGTGGCAGGAGCTGGTGCGATGTCAGTCCTGCACTTTTATTATGCACCCCAACCCATCCTCGACCCCACCACAGGGTCGATAGGTTGTTGAGGTCGGGATTCGCGCGGCTCAGTTGGTGATGAGAGCTTGCCTGAAAGCTCTTTATCCAGGAGGTCGGGGGATCGAATCCCGGCCTCAACAACCTATCGGCTCTGTGGTGGGGTCGAGGATGGGTTGGGGTGTACGGTCCGCGGACCTGATGAAAGCCCATCGGGTGGATTCTCGGTGGGACCCCTGGGCTGGTGCGAAGCCGGGTAACAGGGTGGCAGGAGCTGGTGCGATGCCAGTCCTGCATCACAATGATGTTGTGTACACACGAGGAGTTCATGATGGAGGTGAAGCTGTCCAAGATCGTTTTCGCGGTCGTGAGGCGCGAGGTGGATTTACGTGACAAATCCTAACCCACAGCTACAGGAATTGTTTGCTGAATTTGCGGCCATCATGTCAGATGAACTACCAGTGGGCTGCCTCTCTAGCGGGAAGTCCAGCATCAAATCGATTTCGTCGCGGGAGCCTCTCTCCCTAATTTGCCGCACTACCGGATGAGCCCCAAAGAACATGCCATTCTACAAGGTATGGTGGAGGAGCTTCTCCAGCGAGGAGTAATTCAAGAAAGCAAGAGCCCGTGTGTTGTCCCCGCCTTACTCGTACCAAAGAAGGACAAGACGTGGCGAATGTGTTTATAGTCGGGGCATCAACAAGATCACAGTCAAGTATCGGTTCCCCATCCCCCGTCTTGATGGCATGCACGATATGCTGCGAGGATCGACGGACTTTTCCAAAATCGATTTGAGGAGCGGTTACCATCAACTGCGGATACGTGACGGCGACAGGTGGAAAACAGCATTCAAAACAAAGGAGGGCCTCTATGACAGGCTAGTCATGCCCTTCGGTCTCTCCAACGCTCCTAGCACCTTCATGCGGCTAATGAATCGGGTTCTCAAACCCCACATTGATACTTTTGTTGTCTATTTTGACGACATTTTGATATATAGTAAACCGGAGAGCGAGCATCTGGAGCATCTCAGAGCGGTACTTACTACACTCCAAACACATAAGTTGTATATTAACCGCAAGAAGTGCAATTTTTGGGCAGAGGAACTGTTATTTCTAGGTTTCGTGGTAAGCTCCAAGGGGATCCATGTTGATGACGAGAAAGTGCAAGCTATCCGGACTCGGCCAACACCGCGAACAATCAGTGAAGTAAGGAGTTTTCATGGCCTCGCAACATTCTACCGGCGGTTCATCTGTCGGTTCAACACAATAATGGCGCCGATTACTGAATGCATGAAGAAAGGGCGGTTACAATTGGGGGAAGATGCGGCATAAAGCTTCGCCTTAATCAAGAAAGAATCAGTTCGGCCCCCATCCTCGTCTTACCTGATTTTGGAAAACCATTCGAGTTGGACACGGACACCTCTCTAGTGGGGATTGGCGGTGTCCTGTTACAAAAACATCACGTAGCATTTTTCAGCGAGAAGCTTAGTGAAGCCCGGCGGAAGTGGTCGACGTACAAGGTGGAACTATACGCCGTCGTCCGGGCCGTCAAACACTGGGAACACTATCTTTTTCAACAAGAGTTCGTCACTCAAACCGACCACCAAGCGCTCAAGTATCTCAATAGCCACAAATTACTCAACCGAATGCATGCTCGTTGGGTGGAATATCTACAAAGATTCACTTTCGTCATCAAGCACCGTGCCAGAGAGCAAAACAAGGTGGCCGACGCACTCAGTCGACGTTCAGCCCTATTGGTCACGATGGACACCAAGGTGATCGGGTTTGATAGCTTGAAGGACCAATATGTCGACGATGATGACTTCGCACACATCTGGCAGCAAGTGAAGGAAAACCCTTCCAATAGACGGGTACCTGATCCAAGATGAATTTTTGTTCTTTGAGAACAGATTGTGCATCCCGCGGGGCTCCCTCCGTGAACACTTGATATTAGAACTCCATGGCGGCGGGCTGTCCGGACATCTCGGGCGCGATAAAACAATAGTCATGGTCGAGGAACGGTACTATTGGCATCAACTCAAGTGAGACGTCCACAAGGTCATGCAACGGTGTTTTGTCTGTCAGAGCAACAAAGTGCACACACAAAACACCAGCCTATACATGCCTTTGCCGATTCCCGCTGCCCCATGGGAGGACATCGCCACGGATTTCGTCCTCGGCCTCCCCCGAATGCAACGGGGCTATGACTTTGTGTTCGTCGTAGTCGACAGGTTTTCAAAAATGGCACACTTCCTCCCGTGCAAGAAAAGAGAGGACGCATCTAACGGTGT
This sequence comes from Dactylorhiza incarnata, assembly GCA_033032865.1. NCBI lineage: Eukaryota > Viridiplantae > Streptophyta > Magnoliopsida > Asparagales > Orchidaceae > Dactylorhiza > Dactylorhiza incarnata. Next base: position 1,214,102 of record JAWHQI010000284.1, on the reverse strand, counting down.
TCTTGTCCCATTTTTGGCGCACTTTGTGGCGTTTTTTTCAGACCGATCTTCAGTTCGGTTGCTCGTTTCATCTCCAAATGGACGGTCAAACCGAGTCTTCAACAAAACTCTGGGAAATATTATTCGATGCCTTTGGAGTGATCGTCCCAAACAGTGGGACCTCTGCCTCGCGTCCGCTGAATTTGCTTACAACAACATGGAAAATAGGTCTACCGGTCGTACACCCTTCTCCATCATGCAGCAATGACCACCACTGCATACATTGGACCTCATTCCCCTTCCCAAGATTCCTGGATACAACATTGCGGCCGAACACATGGCAGCACGTGTGCAAGCCATTCAAACAGAGGTTAAACAACAACTCGAGCTCTCCGACGCTAAATACAAGACTGACAAGGATTTACATCGTCGGGCTCAAACTTTTTGAGAGGGTGATCTGGTCATGGTCCACCTTCGGAAGGAGCGTTTCCCCGCGGGTACATATAACAAGCTAAGCAAATGCAAGATCAGACCTTGTCGCATTGTGCGGAAGATTAACGACAACGCTTACATTATCGAGTTACCACCTCATCTCAACATCTCGAACACTTTCAACGTCGTTGATTTGGCCAAGTATTACTCCCCCGACGAACCACTTTATCAACCCGATGACTCCCGGTCGAGTCCTTTTCAGGCAGGTGCGAATGGCGCGGTGGGCGCACCAGTGAAGACACCTCCGGTGATGGAGGAGCGGCCCAACTGGGCGAATTATCTTGATGCTCTGTTTAATTACATAGGATCCAATTAATGTTATCTTATGAGCTTTCTTGTGTGAGGGGCATAGTAGTCTTTTGTAGCCAATATATATGGCATAGGTTATGATGTTTATGGCAGAAAATGGTTTAGAAGAAACTGGTGAACTAGAGTTTTGTCCGGCTGTCTTGAAGCCGCCTACCCAGGCGTTCCTTCCACCAGTCGCAAATCGTCGACGTTAGCGGTGATTTCCCCTTTCTCTTCCACTGCCTTACTCCACATAGTTGACTCTGATACCAAGTTTGAACAAGCTCATGCGTAGGATCGAGTCACGGAGCAAGATGCAACGGAGGAAGGAGAAGGGGATTGATGAGAGTGGTGTTTTCACCAAGATCCTCGATGTCAACCTGTAAGCCTTCATTTGTCAACCTGTAAGCCTTCATTTGTCAACCTTATAATTGTTCTATTGTCTAATTGTTGTATCTTCTTTATGTTTGTCAACATTTGGACAGTTGATCTGGCATATATTTTGAAAAGGTTTTTAGTTAGCTTTCGGTTCTTCAGAGTCCCTGGGGTCAGAGGTTGGAGCTTTGTGTGGCGTCCAAAGCAGGGGCATCGGTGAATGATGTGAAGGCGGAACGCACATACATAGATGAAATCCGGAGAAGAGGGGAGGGTTGGCGGTGGAAAGATGGAGTCTTAGATCTCTTGATGCCGTAATGAAAATCTTATTCGCGCATACTCGGTTCATAAGACAACACGGGTATAAATAAAAGATTGCAATGTTTAAAATAAAAGATTATTATGTTTAAAATAGAAATGAAATAAAATAAAAGATTACAATGCATAAATAAAAGAAGATCACGAGAAATAAAAAAATGATGAAGCCAAAATAAGAACTAAATAAGGAGAAAAATATTGTGGATCTACGACCTCTCATCATAGGATCTCTTGCCATATATGTGTCGTAACTTTCCTCAGGAAATAACAAAAGAAAGGAAAGGGAGTTATTACCTTAATAAATTTGCTAAAGTAGAAACTAGGCTAATAAACAACTTAGTTATATACTTGAGGCTAAAAATTTGCTTTCACTTCATATTGATGTTGATACGAAGACGGTCGGTGCACGACCCTTACTAGTTTATGTAGCCCTATGGGCATTATCGTATTTTTTGAATACTCACTCCTGCCTATATAAGGGAGTGGGGGAGAGTCATTTAGTATCTTTGGATATCTGGTTTAGTGTTAGGCTCTCCTAGGTGAGAGAGGCTCTTAGAGGGACCAGCCCTCAAAAATTTTGATCGAGCTTATCTCGATATTTTGTATCCATATTTTGTGTTCAAGCATTCAATTTTAGTTTGTGATGGTGTGCATCTATCAATTAATCCGACATGCCGCTCACTTAGGGTTCCCTCCTAAACCCTAAAATATTCTCCTTCCTTATTCCTGAAAGTCATTATTCACCCGATTTGCTCTCCTTCCGCCGTTTTCCCTGGTAACCTCCTCTATGCTCGAAGCTACATCACGCGTGTCCTCTCTCTCTCGCTGCGTTCGTCGTCTCGCCGCCGCACAACGCTTGGTAGGATCCGCAGGCCCCGCACACGTCCTCTGTGCAATCGCCCGCCTGATCGTCGTCAACCCCGCGCACCCCGACTCGTTCCCCTCCAATCGTGTTCCCTACAGCGCGCCACTACGACTCTCGTCGATCCTCCAACACCCCCTCCGCATTCCAATGGCCCTCCAGCACCTCCTTCAGCATTTCGTCAGCCCTCGCCGCTTCCCGGCCAAACCCCCTCACACCCCCCCCCCCCAAAGGCCGCAGGCGCCTCCGTCTCCTTCCAGCAGCCGGTGCACCTCCTTCTCCATGTACAGCACCGCTCCCAGCTACCTTCAGTCCAGCTATTGTTGTTCCAACAGCTTCGGCATCCTTCTGGTGCCTCATCGTCGCCCACCGGCCACGTTAGTTCCTTCCCTACCTTCCGCACCTTCGTTACATGACATGGACAAGTTCAATGGCCCTCTACACCGACTACTGACTAGGACACTTCTGCCCTCTGCCTCTGCTGACTATTGGGTTCGGCACTCCATTGGGTGCATTGGACGCGCCAACAGGTCCCTGGGCTCTCCTGATCCACACTGAAGTAGGAACTCCTCTGCCACTATGACACCCGTCGGGCAGGTAATGTCTATGAATGCCTCAGCTCCGCGCGCCAGTTCGACATTATGGTCACCTACATCGACGAGTTCATCGAGGTAGCTACCCACATACTAGCCCTAGCCCCCGACCATTATCTAGGGTAATTTCTTGGGGGTCTGCAACCCCACCTCCGGGCACGCCTTCGAGTCCACAATCCAACTACTCTTTCTCGCGTCATGGGGCAAGCTCGTTGCCTGTCGAGGAACTCTACGCAACCCATCCGTCCTCATTGTCCCGGCCACCCCACCAGTCGTTGCCACTACCACCGCCACCGCTGAAATCTTTGCTGCCACTTTCTCGCTTAGATCCCTTGCCCCCGTCTGGGCCCTCGCTGGCAGGTCCTCCTCCGCCGCTAGTTCCGAAAGCGCTGCTTCCACCCGCACACTAACGACCCCAACGCTTATCTCACCAACAGCACCTCGAGCTTCGTCACAAGGGTCTTTGCTTTCGTTGACAGCAGTCATACTCGCCCACCCACACTGCCCTCTTAAAGACCTGTGTGTGCTGGTAGGATCTTCAGATGACAGCCCTGACTTCGGTGACTTGGACCCTCCACCAATCGTTGCCACTACCACCGCCGCCGCTGAAATCTTTGTTGCCACTTTCTCGCTTAGATCCCTTGCCCCCACCTGGGCCCTCGCTGTCAGGTCCTCCTCCGCCACTAGTTCCGATAGCGCTGCTTCCACCCGCACACTAACGACCCCAACGCTTATCTCACCAGCAGCACCTCAAGCTTCGTCACAAGGGTCTTTGCTTTCGTTGCCAGCAGCCATACTCGCCCACCCACACTGCACTCTCGACCTTGAGGGCAAGATCGATTTTTTAGGGAGGGGAGTGTTGACACGAAGACGTCTGACACGCAACCCTTACTAGTCTATGTAGCCCTAGGGGCATTATCGTATTTTTTTAATACCCACTCCAACCTATATAAGGGAGTGGAGGGAATCATTTAGTATCTTTGGAGATCTGATTTAGTGTTAAGCTCTCCTAGGTGAGAGAGACTCTTAGAGAGAACCAGCCCTTTATGAGTTCGGGTCAAGTTTGTGTAGATATTTTGTATCCCTATTTTGTGTTCAAGCATTCAATTTTGGTTCATGATAGCGTGCATCTATTAGGCGTTGCGATAAATGAAAAAGGAAATGAAATGCTAGCTTGGGCGTGAATCACATTAGGGAAATTTTCAAGATTGTGAAATAACATGTACTTTTATACTTCCATGATAGTTAAACATCATCATGCTCACCATTGAGACCCTTCCTTGACATTAGCAATAGTAAAAACATCTATAGATTCATGAGGAATTTGGTCGTGAGTCATTTCTTGTCCATAATAATTCAGTGGCAATACTCCAAATATGCAGATCAGGAAAGCAATGGAGAATATACGAATACTGCAAGGAGAAAAGATAAGCAAAATTAGTAGGGTAATTAAGAACTTAAAGAATCACATGTTTGTAAAATATGGTATAGCAGTAAAGAAAAGAATAATCATGTAACGAAGTACCAAAAATACTAGGAACATTAAAATATTAGAAGTTTTAAAGTATCATTCATTATTTATTGTTCAAGCTTATTCACTTGGCCATTTTTAGGCGAAGCCACTTAGCCCCACAATTGTTTTAATCCTTATGTTCAGATTAAAATCTCCTTTAGAAGGAAAGGGACTACTATATGTATCCAAGACCCCGTTAAGTATGGACGAGGGTGTGGGGGTGATAGGGATCAATTGCGTTAGTTTGGACCTGCACTTCAAGACCCAATCTAGGTCAATTTACAGTTCCGTCGGCTATAGGATTGTCAATTACATGATCGGAGCCCATAAATGCGACCAACTCGATCTTTCATATTTTCATGTTGTATTTATTTTTGGAGTTGTATTTTGAGAATGAAGTTAAATGATATCAGTCATCGGATGGATTTAACATAATTATCCCCAATTTATACTCACAAGTTCTCATATTGGGGCATCGAGGAATTTCAATTGTCCGGGTCTATGTCCGATGTTGAAATCGCAACCCTCTTAGGGTGTCAAAGCCCTAGGTGTACTCCTCCGCCAACACCGCTACCTTCTCCCTCCTCTCATCCTCTGTCACAACCTCCTACAGTCACCCCTTCCTGCACTTGCGCTCACTACAAATTCTATAATCCTTCATCAGTTTTGCGCCTATCATTCCATGTCTGATTACCTGTTTCACATTCATTTCTCCCAGTTACAACACATCTATTGCTACCAGCAACCTTACCAGTACCACTCTCCTCTATCCCTTCACCGACAGTATTGTCAACTTACTACCATAGAAGAATAATTTGCTCCCTTTATGGTCGCACCCTACATCCCGCCCAATTCTTACCTTTAGCACCACTCCCCTCTCTGATTTCCCCTCTCCACTCCATCTGAGGCCTTCAACGCCCCCCCCCCCCCCAAACCCCGCCGCCATCCACAAGGCTCCCTAAACCAGCCAAGCTTCCACTATCCGGGTCTTAACCAAGCCTTCCCTCACTCCACCTCCACCAGCCATCAACATTCCCCAAATTCCCAAATATTCAAACCCAAAAAATCTCATTGAATCCTCCGCAAAAACTGCACATCCGAACCAACATGTTGCTCCCATCCCCGCCTAAACTCACACATTCCTTCATTCCTGTGTTGGATTCGATTATTCAGTGAGCCCCATATTTATTTTTAAGCCACTTATATTGTACCATGTAATATTTATTACTAGTGATATGTATGCTCTCATAATTTTGACTACTTTATTCTCAATAGGCGTGTAATTTTTATTCATTTGTCACATAATTTTCTAGCACTTTAGCACAATCAGGATGAATGGGTAATCAATTTTTATTTTTGCCAAAATTTTAACTTTTTTTTAATTAATTGTGCGTCGAAGATTTGCATGTTGACACATTTAGGCACATTACATTAGATCTAGGTTGCCGCGTTTCATTTGCATTTGTTTTGTGCTTGTCTATATTCCTCCTATAGAGTTAGGCCCGTCTTTGAACACTATAGATTCATCAAGTGGCAGAGAGCCTATAAAGTTTTATTACGTATGTACAATTTATGTTATATCTATTTATTTTGCGATGTATAATACACAAACTTAAATATGTCTGTATAAATATGTATATAACTCATTATGTTGTATCAACTTACTTATTTAGGAATGTGTTTAGCCAATTAGAGTTAGTACTTTGAGTTGTAGGAAAGTTGTAATTACGTTCTCCGTTTACATTTCGAAGAGTGTTACATAGTATCTCCGAAACAGTATGTTCCAACAATCATAATTAACAACATTAAAACATCCTATGGTACTGCAGAGTATAAAGATGCTAACTGATGTAGAATGTACAATATTGTCTATCCTTTCTGAATTGGTTAGAACTATTTGCGGCACAAGAGTTACTTTAGACTTGTGTTGATGATTCCCTATGGGTGACCGCTATTATTGTCGGAGTCATTTCATTTATTTGTCCCTATGAAATACTAAATACTTGTTATGGAACCAGTAGCAATGCAACGATCAAGTCTGGCGGGTCAATTCAAGACGGCCGAAGAGCGCAAACAAATTCGCAAAGTGACGGTGGATTCCATGGAATTGACATATTTTATTTACCTAGCATTTTTATTTTATTATGTATGTAGTATCATATTTTATTTCATGTTTAATGACCGGATTAAAGCTAATGGCCAGAGCCTATAAATAGCCGCCATGTATGTGTTATGAGATATCTTGATTGAATGATGTATTGCATTGTAGGTTGATTTGGAATCATCCGCACGGTAAAAACCCTAGCACCAGGAATAGCACACCACTCCTTCCTCTCCCATCCAATCAATTGTGCCCGCGAGATCCTAATATATGGTCCAACCTATCGTGCCGCCCAACTCCCATGTTGATCAGTCTTCAATTCATCTATGTCCCCTTCTACTAATCGAGCGTCGACAACAGCTCTCGGTAATTGTAGTGCACTGTGCACGGATTCAACTCCCCGCACCATTGTCGGCACTCATCTCTGCAATTTGATCCCCCGCATCTTCATCAGCCTTCCATCTCTGATGAGTCAACTTTTCGCGCGGCCGCGCCCTAGCCGGAACGCCAATAGAGGATTTAGGTAGCATCCAGTGTTGCAGCTAAGTTTCTTGACTTTGTCATTGGAGTCATCCCCCAGACTTCACCACACTTTCGACGGACTTCTACCTCCGATGGATTCAATCTCCTGCATTTTTGTCAGCCTTCCATCCCCGGCGGAGTGGATTTTTCATGTCGTGGTCAGTGCTACAACTAAGCCTCATGACTTTGTTATGGGCGTGGCTGCAAGGGGATCCCCTTCGGACCCTACTCATATCTTGCAATGGTGAAGGATGCGTAGGGGCATCCTATAGTCTTGAAAAGAGTCATATGATCTCATGGTCCGAAATCATAGAAACACTGGGACGACGCGCAGATTTATCCCTTCATGGATTTGGAGTTTCTAACAATAGTGTTGGAAATTGTAGGATACACACCCCCATCGGCCCATAGGCTAAATCTGAGGTTGTTTCTTGTTTAGCGATCAAATACATATGATCCTAATCTAATATTTTTATATGTTTGTCTTCGGTTATAAAGCCTTAAGCTACACATTGGGTGTTGAAGCTCATCAATCCGTTTTGGTTGGGATTTGCGGTGTTTGATTGACGATTATCATTTTCTCATGCGACACTATATGTATGTATCCACGAGAAATACTGCGTATCATAGATCCAAAGCTGGATAGTAGGATTTTGTAGCATGGAGACATGTGTAGGGCATTGTAGGAGGATTTGGTTTCATGCGGAAAGCCTTATTGGAGGTTGATTCTCCATGCATAAGGTTATATTGGTGAATTATGTTGAATGAAATCTATATTTGAGTATGTGAGAGGACATTGGGTATGAATAAGTCAAACTATAATTAGGATTTAATGGCTACAACTTTATTTTGTCTCAACATTTTGTAGATAGACATTAGGTACAGGTAGGTCAATATTGTGATAGGAATCGAGTGTCAATGATAATCCTGTTGTATTCTGTGAAGGGGCATTGGTGGCGGACATGTCAATGTTATTCTCGTAGTCTGCCATTGGTTAAAACTCCAAAGGGGCCTATAGAAAGGCATATGGTTAAGGAATGACCATCGGTGACGCTACAAGAATTGTATCTCCAACGGCCATGATGGCGGTATGATTAAATGAAATTGGTAGAATGCTTGATGCATGGAACATCATGAGAGTGTTCATAAAATTGTGATTGTGTGGAACCCACTTGCGACTTGTGAGGTGACATGGTTATGTGATAGTGTGTAGTCACTATGAAGTTATAGATGCATCAAATAATGTATATCATGTGTCACATAGAATTCACATTGTGTCAGCGAAAGTCCCTCTTTCATCACCATTCAATAATTCATTTTATAGAGAAGTATTGACCTTGCAGGTTGGGTGGTACCCTAGACTGTTAGAGTGCTCGAGAGGAAGGAAATCATTACAATGGTCGGTTTCTGACCACCATTTTAAACTGATATGTGCATGCGGAGAAATTGGTTCAGAATTAAGGGTCGACCCAAAGGATAGTCTCTCTATCATGTAGTGTTTTATTTTGTTGTAGTTCTTTTAATGGGCAATGTTTTGGATCAATTTGTAATGGGTCATAAGACAGTGTTTCCTTTGATATTGTTAAAAGTTGTAAGAATTCATCGTGTTATGTGGAGTGATAATCTATGTACTTCTAATCGGGTTGAGCTTTACTCTTTCTTTCGTTTCTTATGGTGATTAGTAAGCTTTTCAGCTTGCTAATCTCATATTTCTTTATAATACACCTAATTCATTGTGTTTTGTCTATGCCAATTGATCGAACCCATGTCACAGTATGCCGTAAACGTGTGTTACACCTACGTTTGTATCCAGGTGCTAAAGGGTGAGAGAAGGATGTCACACTCCTCTTATTTTCCCAATTTGATTCCTCCTCAAAATGAGGTTGCCGCATATCCAGGTAGCACAACGTTGCGGTTAGCTGAGGCTCTTTGATCCGTTCTTTCCACTTTCATGTGGTTTAGTTGGATTGATGTTGGGTGTACAACCCCGTATTCGCCGAGTGCTTTTCCCGAGACCGGAGAATCTTTTAGAGCATCGTTGGGTAGTGTGGTCCCGGGACAGGAAGAAGGGTAGGGGCGAGGGGGCGGGCGGTGGAGGCGGAGGCCTCCCGCTCGCCCAGCCCATGTAAGGTGGGCGAGAGGAGGAGGGGCGAGCCCCCCTCTCTCTCCCCCGCCCCCATGTAAGGGGGGCGAGAGGAGGAGGGGCGAGCCCCTCTCTCTTGCCCCCTCCCCTTTGTAAGGGGGGGGAGAGGAGGAGGGGCGAGCCCCCCTCTCTGTCACCCCCGCCCCTTTGTAAGGGGGGCGAGAGGAGGAGGGGCGAGCCCCCCTCTCTCTCGCCCCCGCCCCTTTGTAAGGGGGGCGAGAGGAGGAGGGGCGAGCCCCCCTCTCTCGCCCCCGCCCCTTTGTAAGGGGGGCGAGAGGAGGAGGGGAGAGCCCCCCTCTCACGCCCCCGCCCCTTTGTAAGGGGGGCGAGAGGAGGAGGGTCTCGCCCCCCTCTCTCGCCCCCGCCCCCATGTAAGGGGGGCGAGAGGAGGAGGGGCGAGCCCCTCTCTCTTGCCCCCGCCCCTTTGTAAGGGGGGAGAGAGGAGGATTGGCGAGCCCCCCTCTCTCTCGCCCCCGCCCCTTTGTAAGGGGGGCGAGAGGAGGAGGGGCGAGCCCCCCTCTCTCTCGCCCCCGCCCCTTTGTAAGGGGGGCGAGAGGAGGAGGGGCGAGCCCCCCTCTCTCTCCCCCGCCCCTTTGTAAGGGGGGCGAAAGGAGGAGGGGAGAGCCCCCCTCTCTCGCCCCCGCCCCTTTGTAAGGGGGGCGAGAGGAGGAGGGGCGAGCCCCCCCCCCCCCCCCCCCCCTCTCGCCCCCGCCCCCATGTAAGGGGGGCGAGAGGAGGAGGGGCGAGCCCCCCTCTCTCGCCCGCTCATAAGTGGTGGGCGAGCTTCTCTCGCCCCCACGCCCAGTAAGGAAGCGGGACCTCAGCAGGAGGGGTGTCTAAATGCACCCCAGCGGGACCTCAGCAGGAGGGGTGTCTAAATGCACCCCAGTAGGGGGGTGGGGGGAACAAGCCAGGGGGGACGACCCTGGCTGGGTCTCGCCCAGCCCCAGTAGGGGGGCAAGGTAGGAGGCCCTCGGCCCCCTTGCCCCCGCCCAGTAGGGGGGCGAGACCAGCCAGGGGGGCGACCCTGGCTGGGTCTCGCCCAGCCCCAGCAGGGGGGGCAAGGGAGGAGGCCCTCGGCCCCCTTTGCCCCCGCCCCAGTAGTGGGGCGAGACCAGCCAGGGTGGGCGACCCTGGCTGGGTCTCGCCCAGCCCTGGTTAGGGAGCTCGCCGAGCCCCGCAAGGTAACCCCTCCCGCCCAGTTCCGGGGGGAGGGTTGGTTTGCATTTAGCGCCCCAGAACAGCGGGATTTGGCTATCTGCAGCCCAGTTCGAGGGCATTTTGGTAATCTGGCAGGCCAGTTTTTGGCTATTTGCAGCCCAACTCCGGAAATCCTATAAATAGGACCAAGGGGGCACCATTTGGAGGCAGGGCTCATTCTAGGCTAGCTCTCTCCCTCTCTCTCTCCCTCCCCACATCTCTCTAGGGGGTGAGGAGAGCCTCTAGTGGTGCCCAAGCCTAGTAGTGGCTTGGGAGGGGAAGTTCCTAAGGGACTTCCGGGTATGTGGTGGGACCTCCCCACTAGGCCCTTGGTCCAATCCTTAGTTCCGACACCTTCAACCTCGAGCTCTCCCTTGGGGGGAGTAAGTGTTGGTCGCCTCAGCTCGCTGAGGGCCCCGAACTCCACAGGGACCAAGAAATCGGTTTCAACATTGGGGTTATCGTATGTTTGGGTTAGGCTATTAGTATTTTCCTGACAATTTGCGATATCCGCTCCTCTTTCTGTTGGAAATCTTACCTTGTGACTGTTAGATGCGCTATATAAACCAAGAGAGCAGGAACCGCTTGCCTAATCCACGCGTGCTGAACCGCTCGCCCCCAAAAGGTAACATGGTATCAGAGATAGGTTAGGGCATCTGGAACCTTTCCCGTCGGCTCCGCCTGCATCGATCCCCTCTACAATCCTGGTGCCGCTCCAGCCGACGGACTGTTGATCACGTCGTGTGCTTCCACCTTCGTTGTTGAACCTGTCGGCGAGTCTGCCTTCTTCTCTCGACGTTTCCGTCGCCGATTGAGTTGGTTGGACCCGACGAGCATCTCGTCATCATCGACTGGTCCAGTCGAGCTCCTCCTCGTCGATCCCGACCTTTTCCCTCTGAAGTCGCGTGCGGCTTCCTCCCAGTTCGCCTCTCGTCGCGTGCGGATTCTGCTTTTCGTTCGCCCTCTTGCCCTTCTCGCTGCCTGCAGCTTCTTCTGTTGCGGTTTCTTCGTTGTGTGAGGGGCGTTGCCCTTCCTCGTGCGACTCCAAAGGCTTGCGTGCAGCTCCCTTCCGCCTGCGAAGTCGTGTGACGTTCTCCTTTGTTGTTTCACCTCCGGCCTTGCCGGCGACTTCCAATTCCGACTTCCGCCGGGTCTCCTGGTCCCCTACAGCGATGGCAAACGACGAAGGAGACCCCGAGCCCATGTCTTCTTCAAACAAACAGATTCCTTTTGTACCTCTTCTGAGCGCAACCATCTTGAACTCGCCAGCTTTAACCCCAGTACCTTGTCGGGTGCAACACCGGACTTCAAGCCATGCCAGCGTCGTGTTCCCCGCCGTCACCTCTGTCGCAACTTAGGACACATTCGTACGGAGTGTCGCAAGTTATAGTGTGCCCTAAGTCAGCAGGGCGCACCACAATGAGTTGCTTCTATCATGCCACATGCTCCTAGCAGCCCTACCTCTGTTCTTGATCAGATCATGCAGCCCGTTCAACAGCTCTCTCAGATTCGTGCCCCTTGTCCTCGGCGTCTGTTGTCAGCCATGCCTCTGTTTCACAAACTGACTCAGCGGCTGCATCTGCCTCTGCGGATATCACTAAGGCTTCCTGGTTACTAGATTCTAGTGCATCTTTTCATATGACATTTGATGCAGCTTCCTTACATTCACATCGATCTGTTTCTTCTGACCTATGTGTCATCATTGTTGATGGCACCACCTTGCTCATTGCTAGTCGTGGTACCCTGCATACCGCCCACTTTCGCATTCCGATGTTGCCTACATCCATAAGTTTTCCATGAACCTCATATATGTTAGTCAGCTTGATTCCCGAGGTTGTCTTGTTATTTTTTATGCACTTTTGTGTTATGTGCAGGATCGTCACATAGGGACATTCATTGGAATTGGTCGTTGCCGCAGCGGGCATTATGTGCTCGACCATCTCCGGCTTCCTTTCACCCACTTCGCTATCAGCCTCCCATGTTGCATCCCCCATCTGTTTTCGTCGGTCAGTTTTCCGCAGTGGCATCACCGTCTCGGTCATCCCAGTGGAGTATCGACCATCCCAATGGAGCTCGGCTATCACATCTTGTTCGTCAGGGTATCTTAGGTCATGTGTTTGTTGATCGCTCGCACTCATGTATGGGATGTAAGCTTGGCAAACAGCTACAGCTTCCATATCGATCCAGCGAGTCTCGATCATCCTCTCCTTTTGCTTTAGTTCATTATGATGTATGGGGTCCAGCCCCCTTTACTTCAAAAGGTGGTCATCGTTACTATGTCATCTTTGCTGATAATTTCTCTCGTTATACATGGGTTTACATGATGTGTTCTCGTGCTGATTTCTTTCGCATTTACGTTGAGTTACAGGCATACTCTGATGCTACATGGGCCAGTGATCCAGTTGATCGTCGTTCTGTCACCGGTTTTTGTCTCTTCTCGGGCTCTTCACTTATTGCCTGGAAATCCAAGAAGCAGGCTGGCGTTTCTCGTTCTAGCACAGAGGCAGAGCTCCGTGCCATGGACACTACAGCTGAGGATATTGTCTGGCTTCATTGGTTGCTTGTTGACCTTGCGCTGCTCCTTCTGGTCCTACCATTCTCTATTGTGACAACACCCGGGCAATCCAGATTACCCTAAATCCAACCAAGCGCTCACTCTCCAAGCACATTGGTGTTGATGCCTTCTGCCTTTGTGACCAGCACATTCAGGGTACACTTGTTCCTCATTATGTTCGCACCGAGCACCAGCTTACCGAGTTGCTCACCAAGCCTCAGACTCGAGCTCAGCGGGAATTTCTTATCTTCAAACTCTCAGTGTATGATCCCCCGTGAGTGTGAGGGGGTGTTAGATGAGCCATATAGAGCAGGAACCGCTTGCCTAATTCACGCGTGTTGAACCGCTCGCCCCCAGAAGGTAATAGTGACCATGCTCTTGTACAATATGTGGCATGTTCATCGCTACAGTTTTCTCCAGCTATGGTGGAGTTTTCTATATTGGCAATTGAGCGTCAACACTCTTTTTGCCTTTTGGGGCATTGACCTTGATATGTCATGACTTGCAAATCGAGTATTGCTTAGCCAAACTAGACGAAGACATGCAGAGAGAGATTGATAGAGGCAAAGAGGTAGAAAGAGGACATTAAAGAGAGATGTGTTTGTGTGTTGATGGAAGAGCGCCCTCGCACCCAGAACTGTTAAAGAATTCTACCTCCAAGAACCATAGATTATAAGTTAGGTTTTTGAAGAGAGAAGAATTGGATGCATATGGCCAAGAGGGGTTGTTGTGGGTTAATCTTGTCGGGGGTACCAATAGGGTTGATCTTGCATGAGATGAGGATCCTCGAGATAGGTTTCCAAGGTGGATCCTCACTAAAAGAGAACTGCAAGAAAAACTCGTGGATAGATTGATGGAGTGCAACGGGCAACACAAGTATATTCCCGCAGGAGGCGGTAAACCGATATCCGTTCGGGAGATCCGAGTCCGCGGTTGCGCACGGGCAGTCGTTCCGAATCGTTTTGATATATTATTTTATGTATTTTGAGTTGTATTTAACACCCGATCGGATCGGACTATATGAGTCGTCCGATTCGGGTGCCCTAATTTAGTTATGAGTATAAATAGGTACGGGCGCTGGTCTGTGTGGGGGATCGAAGGTTGTTTCCAAATCGTGGGAACCGTCGGTCATCCTCCACCCCGGTGCGACGCCGGATCGCCTCTTTGGTGTGACTCCAAGGTAAACTGCCCCTCTCCTTCCCCTCCTCACCTTCCGTAAGCCATCTTCCTCCTCTCCCAAGCCTTTTCCCCAACCCGTCCAGTACCCTCACGCCCACCGTCCAACCCCCCAACCTGATACCTCTAGGAACGATCCTCTCCAGTCTTCGACTCCCAAAAAAGGCCCCCTCCAGTCCTAGATACCCTCTAACGCACCACCTCCAGCCCCAAAACCACTTCAGCCGGCCCTCCTAGCCCCCTTCACCACAAGGCAGGCCCCTCCCAGCCCCCTTCCCCACAAGACCAATCCCCCCAGCCCCTGTCCCGTCCTCCAGAACAACAACCCACTATATTCCCCTCCGAACCACATCTCGTAACCACTATATAGCCCCGTTACAGCCCACTACAGCCTTCCCCTACCTCGGAACTTCCCATCGCTCCACCCCGCCACCGCCTACATGCGTAAGTTGTTATTATGTACTTTGACTCATTTTTTGTTGGATATTCTCTTTTATAATTGATATTAGTACTATGAATTCATGTGACTTGCAGGCCAATTAGCCGTGTGCTTAGATAAATTGCGCTTCAGTTTGTTGTGACTCTTAACTTGATATTTCAGCTTCAATTTGTGAACAAATGTGCCTCCGACATAGTTTATTTTAATTCATTACTATTTGTCATTTAATTCGGACAGCTCCTCGCATTGGCATAACATTGCATTCCATCTAAGGCTGCATTCTAGATTACCCGAGTCATGTCGACCTATCCTATATCAAATTGGTATCAGAGCCAGGTTGGGTCACGTTTTATGCTACGTAGTTGTAGGTTGTTTCGTTCATCTATGTCCAATCTGAATCTCATCGATGATAGGGCCGCTAGTTCGCGGTGGAACATGAAATCCGCTGAATTTCAAAAACTTGTACTCGATCGATTTGATCATATTGGAGCACAGTTTGATGTTATTAAGGATGACATTGCTAAGGTTAACACTAGGGTCGATCAGTTATGGACATCTAGAGGTAAAGCTCCAGTCTCCACCTCCTTACGATGAGCCTCCCGAGAATCCCCGGGATGCTACACCTCCTCCTGAGAGAGGTGTTAGAGATGTACCTAGTTGAGATCCTCCCCCTCCCATGAGAGGCAATCCCCAACATTGTTACGAGTATCGGCAGGACCCAATGAGGAATCGCCGCCCTCCCAACGCACCTCGTCCCCCACCGCCACCTGGTTATAGAGATCGTGCCCCACCGCACAGTACGACTATGATTATGATGATCACTATGATGACTACCATGAGCCACATCGCGGGGTGACTCCAGACGAGGATGACATCACCCGGCGCATTCGCATTACGCACCATCCTTCGAAGGTCGCCTGGACCCGAAGGCATTTAGTGATTGGCTCATGGACATGGATCATTATTTTGACTGGTATGAGATGAGTAATGAGAGGTGTGTGCGGTTTGCCAAGACGAAGTTGATAGGGCAGGCGAAGATTTACTAGTCGAGCTTGGAGAGGTCACTTGAGCGGGACGGATATTACCACATCGCCAAATGGGATGAAATGAAACAACGTCTGAGAGATAAATACCTTCCCACCTCATATCGTGACCAGCTCTTAGATCAGCTTTACGCACTTCGGCAGGGGACCCTTTCCGTTGCCAAGTACATGTCACATTTTGATAAGTTACTGGTGCGGAGTGATATACTGGAGGATCCCATTGTCACTGCATCCGACTTCCGGGCCGGACTCAAAGCGGATATTCAAAGGGAACTGATTTCACATAGGATTGAGACGGTCGAGAAGGTTTTTCAGCTTGCGCTCGAGTATGAGCAATATTTACGCCTTGCTGGCCCGAGGCAAGTCACCTCTCGACCTGATACCACCTCGACTAGGAGGCCCACGCCTACCACGACCACTGCTCCTGCACCCCCCTCGCACTCCCGCAGATGCGACGGGGAAATCCATTGTCTCGGGAGGCCCCAAACCTGGGGGAGTCCAATGTTATCGATGTTCTGGCAGAGGACACTTCGCAGAGCAATGTCTGACAAAGAATTTACTGATTGAAGAAGTGGGCAAACCCAGCACTGAGGCTGAAGACATCGCCACTGAGGATATTACAGTCGTAGTTGAGGGGGGATGGGAAAGTGATGTTGAGAGTTCGTTAGAGCTGGAAGTTCTCTGACGCCTTCTGCGCACCCCTCGTGCCGAGGCGAGGAGGATTGGAGTCGTACTACGATTTTTTACATGTATTTCCCGAGCGCAGGAGGTCCCTGCAAGCTCGTTATTGATAGTGGTAGCTGCGTGAATATAGTCATCAAGAAGGGCTTAGAGAGGATGCACCTTACAGCCGAGTCACACCCACATCCTTACTAAGTCCTATGGGTGGACAAATCCACCATCCAAGTTACACAGTGATGCCTAGTACCGATTCGTTTAGTGTCCACGGAGGACAAGGTCTGGTGCGACGTTATCTCTATGGACATAGCACACGTTTTACTTGGGCGACCTTGGTTGTATGACCGCAATACAACGAGTTATGGTTGATCCAACACGTGTGTATTTTTTGATAAAGGACGAAAGATTACCCTCACCCCGACCCAGCCCAGGGATCCTCCCAAGGGCAAGGCCGAGTCGCCCATTAGTGCGGGGTCATCGAGGCCTCTGCATATCTTGAGGAAGGGTGACTTTATGAGGGTGAGTCTAGACGCTGGAGTTATGTTTGTAGTGGCAGCCACGGCGACTTCTGAGGCCACTATCGACACGGAGATTACTGATTCGTATGTCCGTCGGTTGCTAGATGACTACGTTGATATTATGCCCGAGCTCCCCGATGAGCTTCCCCCACTGAGGGACATCCAGCATGCGGTCGATCTAGTCCCGGGGACATCTTTGCCCAACATACCCCACTACCACATGAATCCAACTGAACATGCTGAACTAAAACGGCAAGTCGGTGATCTTCTTAGGAAGAACTTCATACATGAGAGCCTGAGTCCATGTGTCATACCGGCCCTTCTTACTCCAAAGAAGGACGGGAGTGGGCGCATGTGCGTTGGCAGACGTGCTTTTAATAAGATCACGGTGAAGTATCGTTTCCACATACCCCGCCTCGATGACCTCCTGGATTTGATGGTCGGTGCCCATATTTTTTTGAAGATCGACCTCCATAGTGAGACCATCATATTAGAGTTAGAGAAGGGGATGAGTGGAAGATGGCCTTCAAGACGAAGGACGACTTATATGAGTGGCTAGTTATGTCATTCAGATTATCGAACGCGCCCAACACATTTATGAGGATGATGACGCAGATCCTGCGACCCTATATGGGCAAATTTCTGGTAGTTTATTTTGATGATATATTGATATACAGTCTGGTCCGCACCGAGCACTTGCATCACATTCGTCTGGTATTTAATTTCCTACGGAAGAAGCAACTTTACATTAATTTGAAGAAGTGCTCGTTCTTACCTGCGTCTGTCCACTTCCTAGGGTATATAGTATTTACTTCTGGTATTTCGGTAAACCGTGACAAGGTCAAATCTATTCGTGAGTGGCCTAATCCGACGAACATTCATGAGGCTCGTAGTTTTCACGGACTTGTCACCTTCTATAGGAGGTTTGACCGCGGTTTCAGCTCTATTATGGCCCCCTTTACGAGTTGCCTCCGTAAGGGAAATTTTGTGTGGACAAAGGCAGCCACACGGGCATTCGAAGAGATTAAGGAGAGACTGACATCCGCTCCTGTCCTACGCTTACCAGATTTCTCCAAGGCCTTCGAGGTGGCCTGTGATGCGTCAAGAGTTGGTATCGGTGGAGTACTTAGTCAGGAAGGTGATCTAATTACTTTAGTGAGAAACTGAATGACGCCCGACAAAAGTGCTCAAATTATGATCGTGAGTTCTATGTCATCGTACAAGCACTTCGTTATTGGCGTAATTATCTCCTGCATAAGGAGTTTGTTTTGTATTCTGATCATCAGGGCCTGTGATATCTCGACTCGCAGAAGAAATTAGGCCACCGCCATGCAAAATGGGTGGAATATATGCAGGATTATCATTATGTTCTCAAACACCAAGCGGGTGTTGTGATATCTCGAGTCGCCGAGTCAGCATCCTCCACGCCATGAGCACACGAGTTGAAGGCTTTGAGCATATAGTTTACGACTACCCAAAGTGCCATGATTTTGGTGACACTTATGTCGCGCTATCGAGAGACCCTCCTGACCTACGTGAGGGTTATGTAATCTCAGACGGGTACTTATTCTTGGGATCTCGCCTCTGCGTTCCTCAAACATCCCTCCGACATTTCCTTATCTGGGAGTTGCACGCAGGCGGAGTAACAGGACACTTTGGTCGAGACAAGATGATTACATTAGTTGAGGATCGTTTCTTCTGGCCTAGCCTGAAGAAGAACGTTACTCGGGTTGTTCGGCATTGTCGAGTCTGCCAAACCGCGAAGGGATCTCATCATCCCACGGGATTATACACTCCAGTTCCTGTTCCACAAAGGCCCTGGGCCAATATTAGCATGGACTTTGTACTTGGGCTCCCTCACACTATGAGGAAGCTCGACTCGATCTTTGTAGTGGTTGACCGTTTCTCTAAGATGGCCCAATTTATTCTTTGTCGTAGGACCGTTGATGCTTCTCATGTGGCTGTGTTATTCTTTTGAGAGGTATTCAAGTATCACGGGCTACCCACTTCCATAGTCTCCGACCGCGACGTTCGTTTCATGAGTTACTATTGGAAGACGTTATGAAAGAAGACCGGTACGAGTTTGAAGTTTTCCACCGCCTACCACCCACAGATGAATGGACAAACTGAGGTTGTCAATCGTAGTCTAGGGACCCTTTTGTGTTGTCTTGTTGGGGATAGTCCATCCACCTGGGATTTCGTCCTACCCATAGTTGAGTTTGCATATAACAGTTCAGTCAATAGGACCACAGGTCTGAGTCCATTTCATATCATATTAGGTTATGAACCTGTTAGGGGTAAGGTTTCACCCGTACCCGTGGGCAATACCAGCTGCTCAAATACCGCACCACGCGAAGCAGTCCACAACAATGATCCATAGTGGCCCCCAATCGGGATCCCCTAACAGGGCCGCGGCACCCACACCCCAACCCGTCTCCAGGACCAGTTTAATCACTGACGGGTTGTTGAGGTCGGGGCTTGAACCCCCGACCTCCTTGATAAGGAGCCTTCAACACGGCTCTCATCACCAACTGATCCGCGATCAGTTGGTGATGAGAGCCGTGTTGAAGGCTCCTTATCAAGGAGGTCGGGGGTTCAAGCCCCGACCTCAACAACCCGCCAGTGATTAAACTGGTCCTAGAGACGGGTTGGGGTGTGGGGGCCGCGGCCCTGTTAGGGGATCCCGATTGGGGTCCACTATGGATCATTGTTGTGGACTGCTTCGCGTGGTGCGGTATTTGAGCAGATGGTATTGCCCACGGGTACGGGTGAAGCCTTACCCCTAACAGAACCTAGGAAACCTATTGACTTGATTGACGTCCCTCTTGAATCCCAGCTCAGTGAGTCTGTAGAGTCCTTTATTCAGCACGTTTATGCACTTCATGAGTAGGTTCGTAAGAAAATTGCACCTAGTAATGATTATTATAAAGACCAAGCAGATTAGCACAGGAGGGAACAAATCTTTGAAGCTGAAGAGCAAGTGATGGTTCGCATCCGATCTGAGAGGGACCCGCAAGAACCATCAAATAAATTAAGCGCTCATCGAATGGGCCCCTATACAGTCATGCGGCGGATCGGTACAAATGCTTATGAAATTAACATCTCTCAAAGTATGGGCATTAGCCGAGTATTCAACGTAGAGGATCTGACTCCTTACTACGAGGAGCGCGTGTATGTGGATCCTTTCTCCACACTCATACCTGAGCCACAACCTTCTTTGGTCCCTACCATTACATCCATGTTTCCGCTTGAGGAGTCGCGTCATAAGGGTCATCCTGCACCATCGACGGTTCCACTGGTCCAGCAGTCAGACGGAGATACATTTCAGTCAGAGTCACTTACTCCCACCGGAGACATACTTCAGATTATTGGTCACGACTTCACCGCGACAGGAGGACGAGATATTTTGTGATATCTTGTCCGTTGGAGTGGCCGCCCGCTTTATGATGCTACGTGGATTTCTTCAGAGGAGCTCGAGAGACTCGCCCTGCGACTACGCAGAGAGTATGACCGTTTTTACTCACCGGAGATGAGTTCTTTCAAGCTGGGGTAGTTGATGGAGTGCAACGGCCGACACAAGTATATTCCTGCAGGAGGCGGTGAACCGTTATCCGTTCAGGCGATCCGAATCCGTGGTTGCGCTCGGACGGTCGTTCCGAGTCGTTTTGATATATTATTTTATGTATTTTGAGTTGTATTTGACATCAGATCGAACAATATGAGTCGTCCGATTCGGATGCCCTAATTTAGTTATGAGTATAAATAGGTGCAGGCGCTGATTTGTGTGGGGATCGAAGGTTGTTTCCAAATCGTGGGAACCGTCGGTCATCCTCCCCGGCGCGACGCCGGGTCGCTTCCTTGGTGTGACTCCAAGGTAACCCCCCCCCCCCCCCCTCTCCTTCCCCTCCTCACCTTCTGTAAGCTATCCTCCTCCTCTCCCAAGCCTTTTCCCAAACCCGTCCAGCACCCTCACGCCCACCGTCCAACCCCCCAGCCTGATACCACCAGGAACGTTCCTCTTCAATCTTCGACTCACACAAAAGGCCCCCTCCAGTCCTAGATCCCCTCTAACGCACCCCCTCCAGCACCAAAACCCCTTCAGCCGGCCCTCCCAGCCCCCTTCCCCACAAGGCTGGCCCCTCCCAACCCCCTTCCCCACAAGGCCGGCCCATCCCAACCCCCTTCCCCCACAAGGCTGACACCCTCAGCCCCTATCCCGTCCTCCAGACGAGGCTGACACCCTCAGCCCCAACCCCCTTCCCCCACAAGGCTGACACCCTCAGCCCCTATCCCGTCCTCCAGAACAGCAACCAATGTATTCCCCTCCGAACCACATCCCGCAGCCACTATACAGCCCCCATTCAACCCCACTACAACCCACTACAATCTTCCCCTAGCCAGGAACTTCCCATCGCTCCACCCCGCCATGCGTAAGTTGCTATTTGGAGTCATTGTTTTATATTATTGTGTTTGACTCATTTTTTGATGAATGTTCTCTTTTATAATTAATATTAATACTGTGAATTCATGTGACT
Source organism: Dactylorhiza incarnata (assembly GCA_033032865.1). Taxonomy (NCBI): domain Eukaryota; kingdom Viridiplantae; phylum Streptophyta; class Magnoliopsida; order Asparagales; family Orchidaceae; genus Dactylorhiza; species Dactylorhiza incarnata. The sequence continues at coordinate 1,192,773 of JAWHQI010000284.1, read as the reverse complement.
TACAGGGCCAATTCGCCGTGTACTTAGATAAATTGCGCATCACTTAGCTGCGACTCTTAACTTGATATTTCGGTTTCAAATTGTGAACGAATGTGCCTCCGCCATAGTTTATTTAAATTCATTACTATTTGTCATTTATTTCAGACCGCTCCTCGCATTGGCATAACATTGCATTCCATCTAGGGCTACATTCTAGATTACCCGAGTCATGTCGACCTACCCTGCATCATAGATCCTTCTCGAAATGGGAGTTTTCCGGATGAACAATCCTCCTAAAGCATCTTCACAGTACTAATTGATGGGTGTCGCAATTCTACATTCTGGGTTGTCATCCGCTGCTAGTGTACCATTTGATTGGATCACAAAATAAAGTATACACCATGACTTTCAAGAGCATGGATCTCCTTTGGCATTATTCATCAGACGTTTTGCTCATATGTACAACAAAATAGTGTTGTAGAGAAGAACCATGATCTTCTTGAGGTAGCTCAATCTCTATTATTCCAAATGAATGTTCCTTCCACTTATTGGCAGTTTGTTCTTCTCAACACTACTACCTTATCAACTGTCTTCATTCTTCACTATGTTTCTTCATTCTCCAATCTCTTTGCCTCCACATCTCCCTGCCCTATGACTCCTCGGTTGCACATCCTATGTTCATTACTTAGGTCATCATATGGACAAATTGGCTCCTCATGCGGCCAAGTATGTTTATGTGGGTAATCTCTAACACAGAAGGGATACTTGTGTTATTCTCCATCTACTTTTAAGGTTGTGACTTCTATTGATGTCACCTTCCTTGAGGCTCAACGCCTCTTTCCTCCTTCATCCATGCAAACTTCTCTGGAGTGCCCTCATCCTTGTGTTGCCCTCATGTTATTGCTCCTTTTGTTACTTTTGGTAAAACTACACCTCTCCATGTTAGTGATATACTCTGACACCTACGTACACCGCCTCCATCACCACCTCCTCCGCCAGTACAATCATCTCTACCATTTTTTATCCGGAACCAACCATCCGTTGATGTTACTCTTGTGTCGGAAGATCTTCCCATGCACCTAACTTGATCAAAGTTTTGAGATCCTTTTTCTTCTCTTAGTTATTTTACTGCTCTCATACTCTCATTTCCAACTCCCTTACTACCATACAAATCATTTTAGTCGGCCATGATGAATTTGGTTATGAAAGAAGAGGTCAAGTAAAGCCTTTGAGAACGAATGTCCCACCCAGTATCCATTAAAGTAGTCACCGTTATATATGAAACTTTTAACAGGCGAGGGTTGTATTTGGAGCTTTAAGAGGCAAAATGATGACTTGTATACAGTCATTAACTTTACAGCTTTATGTGAAAGTTTAACGCACAAATTGATTTTACTTGAATATATCCACATTGGGGGGGGGGGGGGGGGGGGGGGGGGGGGGGGGAATAGCACCAAAGAGTGACGTGCATTTCGATACCTGAAAACAAGCATCCTGAGAAAGACAACAGCATCAAGACCGGAGGATACCAAAATTTCATTCTCGGTTGGTCCCCATGCCTTAATAATCCAACTTGGAGTGGGCAAAATTCTATCCACATTAAAGCAATCATTTCCCTTCCGCCGGTCCTGGATCAGCTTCCTCCCAAAATACACATGTAATATTGAAGGCTGCTTCCTGAGCACCGAATAGAGCGAGATGAACAACACGCAGAGGCCGAAGTTTATGCCGGCCGAGGTCAGTAGAGCAGCAAGTTTCATTTCAGTCAACCGGTGACGAACTTCATGAACGCTTCTCCTATGCTACGACCTCGGCCTCCTCAAATTGGCGAATAAGCGCCGGCCGATCTGCAAATAGGTTTAGGGCAGAGAAACCATAAGGAAATGTCGACGCATTTCCCCTGTCAAATACCTCGCGGGTTTGCGCGACTTGCAAATGCGGGGAGGGAATCGAAGTAGTTTCTGGCTCTCTAATAAGAAGAGGGGGAGAGAGAAAGAGAGAGAGAGACTGCGGAAAGAGCGCGCCAATTTTGGACTTGGGAAGAAGCGGGGTGGGTGGGTGGGGCCCGAACCTTCAGAATAGCCTCAGAATGGCTGACACGTGTACCTTTCGCTTAAATGTTTTGGACCGTTCAGGTCGATCGACGGCTCAGCTTGCTTTCGGAAACACTTCCGGTTTATCAGTTTGAGGGGAAAAAATTTTGTTTAATCCTGTTTTTATTAAGGGTGTTTATATTTTTACCTCATTATTAGCTATTTAGACTCAAAAAGTAAACTATTTTATACTTTTCGGAAGCCATAATTATTAATATTTGTACCCCACGCATCTCCCGTTTCACGCCTCTCCCCGATCTCCTCTTCAGATTCCGGCTCAGCAGCGCCTCCTAGCAATGCCACCGCCCTACAAAGCTTCTCCGGCATTCGAAAAGGAGTCACTCCGACCTTCTCTGGCGTTCGAAAAGGAGTCACCCGGACCTTCCTTTCATACCCAAGCAGATAACTGCACAATCACTTCCTCCATGGCCTCCTTCACTGTAACTACTTCGGACGCAACTGTTTTGGGCTTCGCTAGAGAATCGACAATTGAAGGTTGCTGCTTGGACGGCGAACGTCCACGGCCGCGCGGAAGACCCCGGGAAGCCTTTTCCATGGAGGCAGTGATAGGGTCCTTCGGCTTGGCGGCCTCCCGCGAGGACGCGGAGTCGGCGGATCCACGCCCGGCAGCATCGCAGAGGCTGCTTGGGCTTTGGTTGTCTTTCGCGCCCTCGTCGAGCTGCGGAGGAGGCGTCAGGCTGCACGTAGTTGTTCTTGTATTTATTGATTGTGTTGCCTCTTTGTCTCGGGAAAAAAGTAGAGGGAAACATCTCACAAGGTGTGTTCCAAATGTTGCAGTGCTTCCACAGCCAAGGTGTGTCACTTTGTTTGGTTCAATATTCTCTTCTACATATGTTTAGATAATCGAGGTTTAATAGAGAGATTTTTTTTTGTGGGTTCTTAAGGTTGAAGCTATTTAATTTCAGCATATTTGAATGCGTCTGCACCAACTCTTCTACTTAGGACAATAAATGTCGGTGATATGAATGAAATAGAGGTATTTTGCCATTTAATTTTATTTTCTTAATCATTGGTGTTTATTTTATTAACAAAATGTGTGCTTGCAATTTTCTTTCTGATTGTATTCATGCTTATTCAATCTATGCATTTATATGATGTTCGTCAAAACAACATTTTGAACAAGTATGTCTCATTTATATCAAACATAAACTATCAAACAAATTAAAAGCATGTAAAATTAATTCACTATGCTAAAATATATATCTATCAGTATCCTTAGAAGCTTCTTGATATATTTAATCTTTTCTTTTACCAAATTCTTGGTGCTGAGATACTTCTATACAAGTAATGCTTTTTAACATATTTTTTGCATTTCGGATGCACGTAGTAGCTTGATTTTCATGCTAGTAGATATTATCTAAACAAGAGAGGAGAAGACATCGGTTGACTATTAACTGTGTACAAGAATGAGCATTTATAGATTTTTCTTTTTGTAGATACTTTTTTCATGTATTTAGTTTAATTATAGATGAAAGTACTATTAGTCTGTATTGAGGGGTTTAGGTCATCTCTCACCCTTTTTCTCTATTAATAAAATAATGAATATTTAACACGCTTCTCTTTGCTATTTAGGATTTTATTTATTTTTGTGTTTGAATGTCAAAAATTGAATTAAAATAAAAAGTAAATGTTTAGTGGAGTTTTGATTAGTATTTAGATTATTTGAGAAGTATTATCACAATTTGTTTTCATTTTTTTAAAATATATTACTTTGCGATGTTTTTTGGAAAAAAAATGTTGTTGTACAATTTTGGCTTTGGTGACGTTGGCAAAGAAATGTTGTGGTATGATGAACATCTTTCGCAACGTTTTTGGAAAAGTGTCACAATAGAGCAACTACTTATCATGACGTTTTCTTATAAAAGTGTCACGGTAGAACAATTGACAATTACGACGTTTTGGGGAAAAAAAATGTCGTGGTAGAGTAACTGACAATCACGACGTTTTTTTAAAAGCATCGCAAAGAGCTACGACGGCATGCGCAATCGCAACGGTTTGGTGACGTTCTTATAAACGTCACAAAAACTATCGCGTCGCTTTAAAATCGTCACTAAAGAGATAAAAAATGTCGCCGTGAAGCAACTTTGTTGTAGTGAATTCCCTTAGGAAATGCTAAAGATCTATCGGCCAATTGAAGAGTGAGAGACGTTGGTGTAATCTCTCCTAAGCCTAATTTTGTATAAATAGATAGCGACATCAAATTGATGCTAGCACCTAAATCACACAATGCTCTCCTGACAAATTTCACTCCTATTGAACATGGTATTGTAAAGCTACCAGGATCTTTTAATTTTTGTGGTAATTTCTTTTGTAGTATTGCACTGCACTCTTCGGTTAATGCCACTACCTCCTTATCAACGAATTTTCTTTTCTTAGACAAAATGTCTTTCATGAACTTGACATAACTAGGCATTTGCTCAAGTGCTTCGGCAAATGGAATGTTTATAGTCAATTTCTTAAAGATATTCATGAATTTCTGAACTTGTTTATCAAGCTTTGTTTTTGCTAGCCTGGACGGAAATGGTGGTGAAGGATAAATGATTTCTTTCTTTTTTATTATTTTGTTGTGCAATCTCCACTACTTCTGGTTCCTTATTTTCTATTAGTTGTTCTTCTTGTGATTGATTTGAATGGATAGTTTTCTCTCTTTGTCCTGCCTCTCTAGCTTTTTCTAACAACCCACTCCACTTAAAATTTCTACTTCACTTCTTAAAGTGATAGCCTTACAATGACTATTTTGTTCATCTCTTGTAGGATTAGGTGTTGTATCTGAAGGTAATGATCCAATTGGTCGTTGGTTTAATGAATTTGCTAGCTGACCCAAAGTGGTTTCTAACGATCTTAAGGAGGATTCAATGCCTCCTATTCTAGATTCATTCTTTTGAAACCTTCCTATAATCATTTCATCAGTCAATTTCCTAGGATTAAATTGGGTGTTTGGAGGAATGTTTTGCATTTGAGTTGGAGTTTGATTGAATCTCGGTGGTTGATTCATTCCTTGATTAGTTTTCCATGAGAAATTAGGATGATTTCGCCACTCCGGATGATAATGATTTGCAAAACCCGTTGGCATTTGTCTTTGTTGTCCCCCCACATAATTTGCTTCCTCGATTATTTGATTAAGTTGTTCCACGGTAAGTGGTTCACTAGGTGTAGGTGTAGATAAAGAATCTAACCTTTTATTAATCATATTAAATTGGGATGTCATTTGTGCGGCTAAGGATGTGATTTGATCAACTTGATGGATTCCAGTCGGGTTACTATTTCCTTGTCTTTCATAAGCTTGATAATTATTATATGTGAGATCTTCTAATATAGTATACGCGTCTTCCAGATATTTCTTCATTAAGGAACCCCCAACGGCTCCGTGTACTAAAATCATAGTTATAGTTTGTAACCCATTATAAAACGTTGAGACTTATTGGTGTTAGTGTAATCCGTGATGCTGACATTTCCTTAATAATTCTTTAAACCGCTCCCAATCATCATAAAGAGTTTCACCATGATTTTGCATAAATGTGGTTATACCCCTAATTAGCTTTGCAGTCTTAGAAGGTGGAAAATATTTACCCAAAAAAATGTTCACTAATTGATCTCATGTAGTTATAGATTCATGTGGTAATGAAGTTAGCCAATCTTTTGCTCGACCTTCTAAGGAAAAGGGAAATAACATTAAATAAATTGATTCTTCAGTTGCTCCATTAAATTTAAACATATCACATATTGCTAAGAATGTCCGTAAATGAGAATTTGCATCTTCATGATTGAGTCCCCCAAATTTATTATATTGTACTTGTTGCATAACTAATGGATCCATTTTAAAATTGTTAGCAGCAATTGCTTGTCGAGCTATGCTAAAGTGCAAACCTCATCCTAAAGGTGTGTTATAGTCACGACACGTCCTTCGTGGTACAATAAGTTTGTTGTTTTGACCATTCTGATCAACTTGACCCTCATTTTCATTGATGTTATTTTGTGCGTTATTATCCATCTCAAGATGAATAATATTAACCATTCTAAACTCTTTTCTGTTTTGTTTGCAAGTGCGTTCAATTTCTGAATTTAACAGCAATAATTCAACGCTACGATATCTGGACATGCATTAAGCAGAATTCTAATAAAATAAAATAAAATACTTGATCTCTAAATACTCTGGATTTATTAACATTGCAAGAAGAGAATCACTAAATAGTTGCACTTCCCCGGCAACGGCGCCAAAAACTTGATACGCCTGAAATGGATTTACGTTTTAACACAAGTGCACATGTCGAATCAAGTAATATAAAGTGAGAAAAAATCGTTCCCTCGGAGAAGTGATTAATTTAGTGCTTGCAAGTACTAGCTCTACCTTTTCTTTAAATTCAAGCGGAATAATTAGATTGAGTTTTTAATAATGAAAAATTAACAATAACAATAAAACTAAACAATGTTTACTTAGGATTACTCTTATCAACTTAATTGGAGAAATATCAGTTGGAGAAATAATCTTGTATATTGATTTCCTTTGCTTATTGTGTTGATTTTTATGAAAGAATCATTATGACATGCTCGATTAACTATCTTGCAACGATTTGAAAGTGGATGTCATCATCTCTCGATCTCTAAAATTCATTACTCTAATTCCCCTAGTTATCTCTAACTTAGGTGGAAAAGACTAACATAAAGCACAAAATCGATGTTGCTAGCAAAAGATGAAATATCTTTCTACCTTTATGCTATATTGAAATTCATGATATACTTTCACCGCTCCTCTCTCGAATCTCGCAGTACAATATAAAAATAGAATTTTTGGTTAAATATTTATGCGGCTCCTCTCTCGAATCTTGTCGCGCAATATAAAGCAATCATCTAGCCTGACTCCTCTCTCGAATCTTGTCAAGCAAAATTTAAAGATGAACTTAAGACAAACTTTCCAAGTACAAAACCATAAATTCGATAAAGATAGTATTTCAAACATCCATAAGAGAATTAAAATCAAGATATCACAATGAATCAAAGTACTCACAACATACAAGATCTAGGAAATTAGTTCATGGTGGAGGGATGAAACCAAATAAGAAAGATCTTACTAGACATGCTTAAGAGAGTCAAATGATGCAGGAAATTCCACTCAAAGATGTGCACAATCCGTTGAAGATCCAGTCCGGTCTCCTTCTTCTCCACTAGGTTTTTTCGCCAACCCTAGTTCTCCTTCTCTCCAAAACTCTTTCTCCCTCTCCAATTTCGTTCCCCTCTGATGGTTATTTTCTTCCCTAAAAAACGAGCAGCAGCCTCCCAAGAGATGTGTCCTTCCATATTTGAAAATGGTGCAAATTTGAAATTTTGAATTTAAAATCTGTCCAGAAGTTGTTATAACATCCAAAATTGGATGTTATAGCAACTTTGCGCATGCCAAAATATTTAAGTCCAGCTTTTCTTCTCCGAGTTGATTTCTTCGGCATTTCTAATAAGAAATCATATGATTTTAATCAAATGATCCATAATTGAAATAAACATAAATTTATTTATATTTTATATTCATTTAGATCCTTTTTTTGTTTATGATAAAATAATTAGCCAAAATAAAGAGCTAGATAACTTCTTTTTAGGAAGTTATCAGATCCGGAGGGATCACATCACTATGTAGGTCAACACTTCATATAATAATAATATGAACATTTTATGCAGCATGAAATAGCTGAGTGTCTCAAACATTAATTATGTTCTCTACAGATTGAGCATGCAAAATAAGTGCTTACTATGCAACATGTATGCATGTTGGGATATCTCTATGGAAACTCCAGGACTCCTAACAAATCACACACAAATCTAATATGTCAGCACATCACATACGTATAATATCATATACAACATTATAAATTGCGTGGTAGAGGTTAGTCGGTTATACCCTCGTCAGTGGACCCTTTTCCTACAACATCTTAGGAGACTAGCCGATTAAACCCTCTTCAACAACCCTTCTGCTATAATCTCCAAATAAGCGAGTGTGGTTGGTTACACCCTCCTCATGGGCCTTTTTACCAACACTCCTATTATAAAGGTGAAGGTTATATACACTATGACGACCCATCTTCCAACGTTCTGTAACACCCCAAAAATTCAATTTAAGAAGATCTTGAGGACTCTAAGACCTTTAGGGGCCATGGGAGTCCCATGGGGTTTTGAGGTTGTATGGGTGTGCTTTTATATAAAGGCCTTTTGGATCCATTATAGTTCTACACAGCTTGGACTACACTGGTGTGTCCCTAGCCGTGTACATGGTGTTCAAGGCTGGTTGAATACAAAGCGGGTCACGGCTTGTTGACATGGGTGGGTATGTGACCGTGTCTACAGACACGACCTAGAACACAGACTTGTGCTTACTCGTATACTACTCTAGGTTTGTCAAGTGTAGTGACACGGTCGTGTGCGTACTCATATACTACTCCAAATTTTCTAGTAAAATGACACAGCCTGGGACACGATCGTGTGTGAAGCCGTGTACGGGACCGTGATCAATTTTCAGGCTCATTTTCTGAGCCGTTCGATTGGATATTTTAATATCCAGCGGTGGGGATCTGTTGGGAGGGTTATTAGGTCGGTTTGGGGCAAGATAACATGATCATTTCATCTTGTCATTTCTCTCTCTTATTTTAAAGAGCTTTAAAGAGGGAGAAAAGGAGGAGGTGATCCTCCCCTCCATTGGAGGAGCTTTGAAGCTCCGTTCGACGATCCGAGACTGGTAACGCAGAGAGGACCCGGAGGTGCTCATTCTCATTCGTGCACTTCAAGATTTTGACGTGGAGGAAAAATCTCATAGGGTAACGACATTTCTCCTTCGGGTTTAGGATGCATGCTTGACATTATTTATTTTCATGCTTTGATTTTTGTATTTTGGCACCAAATTCATCTAATTAAAGGGATTGAGGTAGCCTTGGTTCATTGAGAATCATCGGGTCGATTGAGTCCATCCCCGACATGATTGCATTAGAAGTCTATGTTCGTTTAACAGATTAGGCATAGTGGGTGAGGCCAAAGTCATGGCCCGTGACCTAATTTGGTGATGTTTGTTTGACGATGCATTTAGGGTTTTGCTATAAGCGTGATTGTGGCGAAGACACCATTGTAATGCTCAAATTCCGTGAGAATAACGGATGATGAGAATAGGGCGAGGAGCACACATGGAAAATCATAGGGTTTGGAATATGATATTCACTTTGTTGATCGATGATATTGTTGAAACCGATTTCTCGGTCTCTGTGGAGTTTGGGGCCCCCAGCAAGTTGGGGGTGGCCAACTCTTACTTCCCCCAAGGAAGAGCTCTAGGTTGAAGGTGTTGGAACTATGAACTGGACCAAGGGCTCGGCGGGGAGCTCCCACCACATACCCGAAAGATCTTTAGAGCGCTTCCCCTCCCAAGCCAATGCCGGGCTTGGGCACCACTGGAGGCTCTCCTCACCCCACTAGAGAGACTTGGGGAGAGAGAGGGAGAAAGAGAGAGCTAGCCTAGAACAAGCTTGCCTCCAAATGTTGCCCCCTTGGTCCTATTTATAGGATTTCTGGATTTGGGCTGCAAATAACCAAACTCCGGCCTATAAGATTACCAAAATACCCTCGGATTTGGCTGCGGATAGTCAAATCCCGCTGTTCTGAAGCGCTAAACGCAGGCCAAACTCTCCCCCCGGAACTGGGCGAGAGGGGGTACCACGCGGGGCTCGGCGAGCCCACTAACTGGGGTGGGGCGAGACCCGGGGGTCGGCCCCCTGCTGGTCTCGCCCCCCTGCTGGGGCGTGGGCAAGAGGAGCTCGCCAGCCTGCTGGGGCTGGGCGAGACCCAGTCAGGGTCGGCCCCCTGCTGGTCTCGCCCCTCTGCTGGGGCGGGGGCGAGAGGAGCTCGTCCCCCTGCTGGGGCTGGGCGAGGCCCAGCCAGGGTCGGCCCCCTGCTGGTCTCGCCCCTCTGCTGGGGCGGGGTCGAGGGGGGGGGGGGGGGGGCGGAGGCCTCCTCCCCTCGCCCCCTGCTGGGGCTGGGCGAGACCCAGCCAGGGTCGGCCCCCTGCTGGTGGGGGTGCGAGGGCGAGTGGAGCTCGCCCCCCTACCTTGGGGCGGGGCGAGTGGAGCTCGCCCCCCCTACCTTGGTGCGGGGCGAGTGGAGCTCGCCCCCTACCTACTGGGTCTCGCCCCCTCCTGCTGGGGGCGGGGCGAGAGGGAGGGCTGGCCCCTCCTCCTCTCGCCCCTCTACAAGGGCTGGGCGAGCGGGAGGCCTCCGCCTCCACCGCTCGCCCCCTCGCCTCTACTACTCTTCCTGTCTGGGACCATGCTACCAGATAAGACTCTAAGGGGCCCTTAGGAGTACACTCGGCGAATATGAGGTTGTACAGATATGAACATATATGTTTAAGGCGTGGTTTCATCTTGGTGCTCGGTTGACTAGCCTAGTGATGGGATCATTCACGTATGGTATGTGTCCAAACAAGATAAATCCCCTTATTTGGAAACCCTGGGTGCGACTGTCAAGTCCCAATGGCGTGATCATTCATGTGTGAGTAGGACCTCGTGGAGTTGGTGAAACTGACGAGAACAGTCATGCATGTTTGACGAGTCCCCGGGTTGTGATTGTCCATGTGCGGGTAGGGTACCATATGGGGTTTAAAATCGGTTGTTGGACCTTGAGGGGTGTGAGGACCCCGTGGGGTTGATGAAACTGATGAGAACAACCATGCTTGGTTGACGAGTCCCCATGGTGTGATTGTCCATGAGCGGGTAGGGGTCCCAGACGGGGTTCTTAGAATCAGTTGATGTGTCTTTAGGGGTGTAAATACGTACCCCATTGAATGTTGTGATGTGTTTGTGTAATGATGATGTGCTAGTATCATACACACAATAGAGAATTGTGAGTGAAACCCGAATTGCATACATATTGCATTGATAGGCCCTTTACTTCATGCTCAACATGGGACATGTGTGATGCTTGCGACATATGGATATTAGCTCATGTGCTTGTTTATATGATTACATTTCATATTGCATATGAAGTGCTGACTTGCATAGTTGTTTAATTATTCCCCAGGATCCACTAAGACAGTCGGGAGGAGGGGTGTTGTTACGAAGTTATGGTCAGCCCCGTACTACCCTCGTGTACCGCTTCCTTTGTGATGGTTTCAGGACAAGGATCTCAAGTTGGATCTAGCTAACCTACCAAAAAGGCCAAAGCCTCATGAAGTGTCTCCCTTCCTTCTTTATCATTTCCATAGCTTTGGTTTTTGCTTGCACGCTGATGTAGCTTAGGGGTTTTACTATGCTTGAACCGTTATGATGGATGTTTGTTTTGGATGAACGTGTTTAAGGCCATAAGGTCGAGATTTTGCCTTTGGTGTTCTCTCTTCTAGACGTGGACAAACTCTGGGTGTGGGTTCAGTGTTTTCGATGTGTTTTTGTTATAACTTGCTTAGGTTGTCTCTTATATCATCGCATAATTCTTAATCTATGGTGACTTTATGTTGTGGGATCCCGATCGGACCCATAATATATGGTTATTGCAGCATAGGTATTACACGTTCATCTCAAACAAATTTAACAAAAGTGTCAGGTTATATCAATAGGCTCTTCTATCACCTAAATGACAATCACATAATATCTCCCAAAATTATTTCTCAAGGATGCACTCTCACACTCCGGTGGTTCAAAATGAATCGTGGCAACCACAAGACCTCTAATTAGAGAAATTGGGTATCACATGCACAATAGCGAAAAGAGAGAAAGACATGGAAATAAATCGTGTTCCTAAAGACCGGGAGGAGAAGAATCATTACCCTCTTTAATTTTCTTCTTTTACAATCCGTATTCGACAAGGGGGGCCCAAGCCTAAATAAAGGACCCATGGACTCAGACAATTGATTGTTGACTAGAAGCGAGGACGTCATCGTATACAAGGGGAGCTTATTCGGAGCCCATCATTTTAGTATATCAGGTCGCAGGCGAGCTCCTTTTGATCTCCTCAGCAAGCTCACCTTATGCCTTTGAGCTCACCCATCACACTGCTGACGATCTCCATCCAAGCTTCCCAGTGAGCTCACCCAACATATCAAAGCTCGTCTGTGAGCTCTCTTCTCTGGAGACCTCCAGTCTAGCGACCTCGCCCTAAAGGAGCTTGGCTCAGATTGTAACACCCCAAAACCCTCATGCTTTGGAGGGTGTTGGGATTCGAAGGAGCATAAGGATGTCCCATGCATTTTGGAGAATGTTTGGGGGCTTTTCGGAGAGCCTCAGGGTTGGTTGTACATTTTTGCCACACATGGTCGTTCGTGGCCAATGCGCAAAATCATACCCAGAAAGCGGTTTTTGGTAAGTTTACATGCACACGATCGTGCACGTGTTAAACTGTATGGTCGTGCGATTTGAACATCCGAGCAGTGTTCTGTCATTTTACACATAGTCATGCATTTTGAAAATGCATGGTTGTGTGATTAGGGGCATAAATAGTTTAGGCTCAATTTTTCTAATCCTTGCGATTTGAAATCCTAAAATCTGATGGTGGGGCTTCGTTGAGAGTGATATTAAGTCGGCTTAAGGGTTGGTTTGGGTTCATTTCATCTACCCATTTCTCTCTCTTAAGGTAGAGAGGCTTGAGGAGGAGGAGGAGGAGCTTCTTCCCACCATTAGAGGAGCAACAGAGCTCCGATTGGCGATTCGAGAATGGCAACGCAGAGAGGATCCAATGACGCTCGTCTCCATTCTTGGTTTTCATCGTTCCATGGCGCCAAAGCGAACTCCAAGGGTAATGATTTTCTCTCCGATCTTAGGACGTTGAATGCTCATTTCATTCTTGATTTTCTTGTATAGGAAGAGTTTTCTCCACTAATTAGTGGAGGGTATGACGTTCATTGGTTCGCTAGAATCCCGTTTCGATTGTGTCCATCCCTGGTATGAATTGCATGTTGAAATCCGGTGACCGTTGTGGATTTGGGTGTTGTGTGTGAAGACTATCCGTAGTCGTAGGCTCGGACCGGTGATGCTTGATGTGATGTTGCATTTTGGTTTTTCTATTATGTGTGCTGGATAACCTTTCTGTAATATACGTTATATTGCTTGCTGGGTAACCTTTCTGTAATATACGTTATATTGCTTGCTGGGTTTAGGAATGAGAAACCTTTAGCATACCTATCGAAAGTTCTATGTTCATGGCCCTCTATTTGGCCCTTAGAGACCACCGCGTCGTGAATCCTATCATTGTGGTAGTCGATATACACTAATCGTGGAATTGAGACTGTGTTTGTGGTAGAATGCAAACCTTCACCGCAAAACATAGTAAAGTTGACTTGGACCTCCTACGTCAGAAGCGCATGCGAAGCATATGTCCTCTTATGCGGATTAGATGCATAATATGATAGTTGTGTATCGTTAGTATGTGTTAAACGCTTACGGGCCAAGGTAGAAACGCACCCACACCATGTAGTCGATGATGATGACTTGAGCATAGGGAAAAACCTTTTCAAGTATTGACTTGGAAAGCAAGCAATAATGAGAATGTAACATACCCAGAACAAATAGATCCCTAAGGTGCATTTTGCCATGACAAGATCATGACATTGCTCTAAGAGATCAAAATGGCCCTGAAACCAAGGTGAATATGTGAAGATCTCTTTGGTGTGCAAATAGCCAATTTGACTCCAAGGCTTAAGACTTGATATTTAGCTTCTAAATGACAAATTGATCACCCCACACCCTTCTTAAACACTAGAGTAGGCTAATGCGATAAAATGGATCTATTGGAATTGGGCAATTTTGGGAAATTTGGGTCAATTACTAAAAAGCCCCAATTTGGCAAAATTGAACTAATCCCTTCAATTGACCTTCAATTGACACAATGTGATCAAATTTATCAGCTCTAACACTCTAAGATCACTTAGGGAGTCTAATGGGTCTACATTGGACACTTGGGATAAGCCAATTTTGGGAAATTAGGCAAAATTACCAATTTGCCCCAAATTACACCATATACCCTATATGGCTCAATTAGCCCCCAATTGGCCAACTTGACCTAGTACAACCCTCCCTAACTCTAGGGGGAGTAAATAGGGCCTAAGTGAACCAAGGTGCATAACCAATTTTGGAAGGATAGGACAAAATCACCCAAATGCCCAAATTGCCCCTATGGGCCATTTCGTGCAATTAAGCCCCATGTGACCCTTCCATGACCCAATTCTTCTTGGAGTGAGTCTAGTGCCTAAGAGAGCAATGTGGTTCAGCCACATTGAAAAGTGGGAGCTTGGATCAATCCCAAATCCACTTCCTCAATTTGGCCTTTTTTTTATCAAGTGAGCTTGAACCTAACCCAAGCCAAGGTGGAGTGGGCTATGGCCCTCCAACAAGGCCCATCGAGCAGCCCACACACCCAAGGACCTGAATTGCCCTATCAATTTCGAATTGGGGGACATGCAAGGGGTTAAAAGGGGGAAAACACCATTTCCATATGGGGACAAATGAGGGGATCATAGATTGAGTGCCAATTGGCACTCAATTCTTCCCCCAAAGCTCATCTCTGAGCTCACTCAAGGATTTCCAGAAGATTTTGAGCAGGAAGGAGAATATGTGGTGGAGGGTTGAGCTGCCATTGGTGAGGCCGAGAGGTGCCATAATGACAGCCTTCAATATAGCCCCTAACTTGCCCAATTCGGCCCCTCATCACCTTCAGAGTGCTCAGAGCTCCCAAAACCCCCACTCAAACAAAAATTTCGAGCTCAGTCGCACCAGAACAACCATGGACGTCGAAACCAGAGCTCGGGTTATCCTCCGCCGCAATACTAGCCGCTGAACCCCCAATCAGGCAAGATTTCTCCCACTCTCCACCAGTGCTATTATCATCTCTCTCCCCTTTACGATTCGTCACGTGTAATGGCGAAATCGGAAGCTTGAAACCTTGCTCCTGGCCGAAAAATGAAAACCACGGGAGGACACCTCCGGCCGCCCCAAGCCAAACGGCCACCACCAGTCGAAAGCCCTATGTCGACTGGTGGTAGTGGCTTGGCCATTTTGCCGGAGATGGCCGGAGTCCGCCGGAAAATGGCCCGCAAGTTGGACCAGGCACGGTCGATTCGAGCCCTTGATTCATCAGGGAAGACGACCCGTAGACGTCCGATCGCGCGTATTGGTTAAACGCAGACCAGATTTTAATTATAAAGCGGTATTTAGAAAATTCAGCCTGACTTTAAATAATTTATAGAAAATACCTAGAGGCCAAAACAGAAAAAGTGTCCAATATCAATTATGTAGCCCTTGGACTCTAGTATTTTTAGAAATTTAGTTCATACCAATCAGAGCACTGTAGCTCTCTCAACACCATTTTTGGTGGGGCTGGTCTTAGAGCGGACCAGGAATTGAAATTGTAATATCTTTTAAATGACAACCCCAATGATGCTGAAATTTGAACCATGCATGTATATCCCCTAGGATCACCTTGTGTCAAGAATTCAGAATTTTAGGGCAAACATGTTCCATGGTTTTGGTAAACATTTACTTTTCCATGCGACACCTAGATTTAGGGTAATACAAAGTCAAATCCACTCAAATATCTGGTGGAGGGTAGATTAGACCAAGGATAGTCCATGGCCAAAATTTTTGGTCATTTGGACCCATGCATGCTGAGATATCTCACATGCAAGATCGCTAGTTATGGTAAATGGTGACCCTTTCATCCAATGACTTATTTTGTGAAATTGATGGAGAAATCCTCCATGCATGCCTCTGAAACCTTATGGGTTTTGTATGTCATTAGGTTACATACAATAGTTATGAGTTTCATAATATTTGGAAATCATTTTCCTAAAGTTTTTGAATAAACAAAAATTGTCACACTTTTAAATAAATGAAATGATTTGAACCAAAACTTTAGGGATAAATCCAAAACTCTGGGAAATGGGTCTTTGACTTGGGAGACATATTTAGGAATTTTGTTGGAATTTTAGATCACATATATTTCTCTGAAATTTATTTATTTAGTTAGATCAAATTTATTCAAGTATGATATTTGGGTCTCATATTCATTTGGAAAATTATGAAATTATTCTAGTAGATTCCCTTAGTGATCTTATAGCTCTGTAAATTTTTCCAGGATTTTTAGATGATTTTTTGCAGTAGATATCAATTTATTGAGGAAAACCCTCCCTTTTGTAATTAATTAATTTAAGGGGGTGAAATAGTTTGTAAAATTCCAAATCTCTGGCTATAGTGATATTCTCATGTTATGAATCTCTGGTAATTAATTCCAATCACGTTGATGATGTTATACAGTAGTCACTTCACAAATCAAGTGTAAACCCTTGTTTTTATTTAATTCTAAAAATAGGGTAATATAGTTCATAAAATATTGATTTTCTGGATTTGGTAGTTTTATAGTGTGACACACCAGTAGTAATTATCTCAAATTATTTTGATGAAAATTTAGGGTAGGTCCTTCACAAACCTTGGAAAAACCCTAAATGGAATTTAATTTAATTATGGTGAAAATAATTGTTGCAAATTTATGATCCTCTGGAAATGGTAGTTTTATGTTGAGTTACATCAGTAGAATAAATATCATGTTGTTGGGATAAAAATTTAGGATAGATCCTTCACAAAATAAGAAATGTCTTCCTTGGGTATTGAAGAATTTAAATATAGTAAACTGTGATTCTCTAAAAATTGTAGTTTTATGTTAAGTTACATCAGTAGAATAAATATCATGTTGTTTGGATGAAAAATTAGGATAGATCCTTCACAAACTAAGAAATGTCTTCCATGAGCATTTTGATTAATTATTGAGAAATTTAATTATGGAAAATTATGAAGATTAGGATTTAATGTTGTTAGGTCATTATTGTGCTATGTTGATTTTCTCAGAATTTATAGGGGTCATGAAATGATACTTGATGTGTAAAATCCTATTTGTCCACCTTGAATATTGAATGGAAATTATGGTTATAAATTTACTAGAAAATAATGAAACTTAGGATCTGATGTTCTTAGATCATTAATGTGCTATATTGATTTTCTTAGAATTTGTTGAGGTCATGAAATGGTACTTGATGTGTAAAACCTTATTTGCACACCTTGAATATTAAATGGAAATTATGGTTATAAATTCCTTGGAAAATTATGAAACTTAGGATTTGATGTTTTTAGTCCATTATTGTGCTATACTGATTTTCTCAGAATTTGTAGAGGTCATGAAATGATACTTGATGTGTAAAACCCTATTTGCACACCTTGAATATTAAATGGAAATTATGGTTATAAATTCCTTGTAAAATTATGAAACTTAGGATTTGATATTTTTAGACTATTATTGTCCTATACTGATTTTCTCAGAATTTGTAGAGGTCATGAAATGATACTTGATGTGGAAAACCCTATTTGCACACCTTGAATATTAAATGGAAATTATGGTTATAAATTCCTTGGAAAATTATGAAACTTAGGATTTAATGTTTCTAGTCCATTATTGTGCTATAATGATTTTCTCAGAATTTGTTGAGGTCATGAAATGATATTTGATGTGCAAAACCATATTTGCACACCTTGAATATTAAATGGAAATTATGGTTATAAATTCACTAGAAAATTATGAAATCTTGGATTTGGTGTTTTTAGATCATCACTGTGTTGTAGGAATTTTCTCAGAATTTTTGGGAGAACTGAACTAGTACTTGATGTGTAGAGTCATATTCTCACACCTTTAACATTAAATGGAAATTTTAGTTATAAATTCTCTGGAAAATTATGGTATATTTTTACTACCCCCGGGTGTATTGAATACCTTGTCTGGTGTGCCTCGCGGAGTATTTCTTCCCGGATTCCCTCTGCAGCGGGGATGAATATGCTGTGTCTGTACTGCAGGATGCCATCATACAAATTGTAGTCTTCTTGTGCACTGTGTTGCAAGGCCTGAATGATCGGGGCTTCTTCTACGTCGATCTTATGTGCCTCTCGTATTCTGTCCCTGATGTCGCACTGTATCTCCATCCAGTAAAGCTGGGCCTGGTATTCCATCGGGTTTCTTCGGGCGATGAGAATAATATCCAATTCTGCAAAGGATTCGACTAATTCCTCCGGTATCATCTCTAGCCAACTCCCGGTCCTCGGAGGTTGCCGACTTAGGGCATCTGCAACCTTATTGGCTTTGCCGGGGTGGTACTGAAGGGCAAAGTCGTAATCGCACAGAAACTCCAACCATCGGCGCTGACGGAGATTTAGCTCTTTCTGGGTGAAGACATATTTGAGGCTTTTATGATCGGAGAAGATCTCGCATCGTACTCCGTAGAGGTAGTGCCTCCAAACTTTTAATGCAAAAACTACCGCACCCAGTTCTAGATCATGGGTGGCGTAGTTTAGTTCGTGAGGCTTTAGCTGACGTGAGGCGTAGGCGATTACCTTGCCGTGTTGTATTAGCACGGCTCCCAATCCCTTTAGTGAGGCATCGACGTAGATCTGGAAGCCCTCAGTACCTGAGGGGAGTGTCAGAATCGGGGCCGATATCAGTCGGTTCTTTAGCTCTATGAATGCTGCTTCGCATTCGGGAGACCACTGGAACGTCACGTCCTTTTTGGTGAGGGAGGTAAGTGGTAACGAAATCTTAGAGAATCCTTCTACGAACTTACGGTAGTAGCCGGCGAGGCCAAGGAAACTCCTGATGTCTGCTGCTGACTTAAGTGGCGGCCAGTCTCGTATTGCTTGTACCTTGGCTTGGTCCACCGCTACCCCGTTCTTGTTAACTGTGTGTCCAAGGAAGCCGACTTCTTCCATCCAGAACTCACATTTGCTATACTTCGCAAAGAGCGAGTGTTCCCTTAGCTTGAGCAGAACCATTTGGAGATGCCTGGAATGATCAGTTTTGTTCTTCGAGTAAATGAGTATATCGTCTATAAAGACTATCACGAAGTGATCTAGGAAGGGTTTAAACACCATATTCATTAAAGCCATGAAAGTGGACGGGGCATTGGTCAAACCAAACGGCATTACCATGAATTCGTACAGTCCATAGCGGGAGCTGAAAGCGGTCTTGGGAATGTCTTCTTCTCGTACTCTGAGCTGATAATAGCCGGATCTTAGATCCATCTTGGAAAAGACGGACGCGCCTTGTAATTGATCGAACAATTCATCTATTCGGGGCAGGGGATAGGTATTCCGGACTGTGAGCTTATTCAGTTCCCTGTAGTCAATACAGAGACGCAGGGATCCATCTTTCTTTTTAACGAATAGCACTGGGGCTCCCCAGGGCGAGGTACTTGGGCGGACGAAACCTGCGTCAACTAGCTCTTGTAGTTGGATCTTGAGCTCGGCTAGTTCCCTCGGGGCCATTCGGTATGGAGCTCGGGATACGGGTCGGGCTCCATGAGTAAGTTCAATTTGGAAGTCCACTTCCCGTTGCGGTGGCAACCCAGGAAGGGATTCTGGAAAGATGTTTGGGAAGTCCCTAATTATGGGCACTCTAGCGAGTACTTGCGTCTTGTCCTCCATCTCGAAGTAGATTAGGTACACCTCGTCCTTTCGCCGGACTGCTTTGACTGTTTGCGCGGACGTTAAGATAATGCGGGTGATAGAGGGTATACATGCTAGTGTAATAAATTGCCCATTCGGGTTCCGGAGGTGGATTTCTCGAGTCGAACAATTGATTTGGGCGCTGTGCTCGGCCAACCAATCCATTCCTAAAATGATGTCGAATCCGGTTATCGCCAAAACGGTTGCGTTGACTTCGAATTCTGTGCCTCCTAGCATTGCTTGGAAGGAACACTTTTCTGTGGACGTCATATCTGATCCATCCGGAAGTCGTATTCGTATTGACATCCCGGATGATCGTACATTGTTTCCCTTGTCAGCGATGAAGTTCTTTGCAACGAAGGAATGCGTGGCACCGGTATCGAATAACGTTTTAGCGGGATGACCTTCTACCAAAAGTAAACCTGATAAGATGTATATACTATGATCATAAACTTTTATAGATATATAGGAGTGGAGACTATGCAAAAGGTCACAACATATATATGACTATAACATGCTCCTAGGATATCGTAACTACTGGAAGTAGATACCTATCACTACATCTGGTGCAGGACCGTTCTGGAGATCTAATGCGTATGCCTCGAGCGGTGCTGCTCTGCCCTGCCTAGCTGGCTCCCTCCTTCCTGCGGGACGTCCTATGCGTCCACCTCATCCTCTCTCCGCAGCTCTCTGTACTGCTCCTAAACCGGGTCTCCTTGTAGCCTGAGGGCAAAAAGCTCGTATGTGCCCGGGCTGCTGACATAGGTAGCAGTTCCCTGCAAAGGGGACATCTCGTCATGCAGCTGGGATGGCCTGAGGTGCTGGGGCTGGGGGTGCTAGTCGGGGCTGGGCTGCCTCCCCATATGGCTGGTGGCGCTGACGCTATCTCCTACCCCGGTCCTGTCTACGAGGACCTACTCCTCTCTCTTGGACCTGAGCCCGGGGAACCACCGCATGTCCCCTACGCTGCTGGGCCACCATCCTCTGATCTAACTCTAAGGCTGCGGCGTGCGAGGAAATCGTGTGGAAGGATGCCTGAGAAATCATGATCAGAGCCTGACGGAGATCGTCTCGTAGTCCTCGGTAAAATCTAGTCGCTCTATCCATGTCCGTAACTGCTAAAGTCCCGGCGAAGCGGGCCAAATGAATGAACTCTCATTGGTACTCGGGTACCGTCCTCTCCCCTTGCCGGATCTGTAAGAAACGCTCCTGAAGTGCGATCCTGTCTGCGTCCGAGATGAAGTGCTCTAGGAAGGCCTCTGAGAATTCCCCCCAGAGGATTGTCCTGAGTGGTCACCCTCTAAACGTGGAGCGGCTGGCTGCTCTCCACCAATCTCGGGCATAGCCCTCTAGCATGGTCACCACCAAGGACACTGCAGCTATGGCGGGGCACATCATCCCGACTAAGAGCTCCTCTACCCTCTCCACCCACTCTTCGGCCTGGATGGCTGACTCGGTACCTCAGAAGGTGGGGGGCCTCAGCCCCTGGAATGTCGTCAGAAGATCGGTGGGTACGATGGCATGCTGGGGTGGCCGTAGGGTGGCCGTCTGGAAAGCGGCGAACAAGGCTGTCAGGGTCCGTCCTAGCTCTGTATCCCCAAACGGAACTGCGGCTGGAGTGGCCGGGGCTGGTGGTGGAGTGGTAGGGTGGTACTGATCCCTAGAGGAGGACCTTCCGTTACTCGACTCCGGTATCTGGAGAAGTAACAAACGAACATCAGTACTTGCAAAAATAAGGGAATTTTGCAGAATTGAAACGAAAATGAAGCGAAAAGCGTGCGGGTGTACTACCGTGCAGTCTCGAATCCTTAACCTTAAACCTAAAGGGTCCACCAGGCTTCTGCTGCCTGGTTCGTCCCGAACCAAGAAACGGAATCGGGGAAGGGAGGATCGAAGGACTGCCCCATGTGGTCGGATCGTGGTAGCTCTGATCCATTTGTAAGACCCCCCTCCCCAAATTGAACCGGGTTCAGGGAGGGGGGATCTTACTGCCCAAATATGGCCATTAGTGCTTCCCGGATGGCAACGACCCACCCTCTTAAGCACTGAGTGGTCTCCTTGTCAGGCACGAGAATCACAACATCACATCAGAACGCACAACGGAAGCAATCGAAATAAACAAAACCAAGCATATTGCTTATATTTACATATTTAAATAGGGCCGAAGCCTAATGTTTACAACCACTGCCTCGGGGGCTACATAGACTATAACCAAGACCCTAGGCTAGTCCTATACACTAGGACTCACGTCTCGGAAGATAGGGGAGAGTCTAGAGTGTCCGATCGAGCCATCTCTAAGGCTGGTAACTCATCCTGCGGTGCGGGGCTCCGCGCTGTCCCATCTCCTATGATTGTTTATAAGAAATAACCGTTAGTCACAGAGCTAAGCAGAAAACACATCCCCTCCCCGGATCCATATCCAGGGGGCGGGCTAAAGGACAAAAATAAATAGCCGAAGCAAAGAAGAGGGTTAGCAGCAGGTAATCATATATATCTATAAATAGGGCCTCCCGCCCTACTATCCATAACCGCGCAGTATAGTAAATACACAGCACTATCTCGCGCATACTCGTACTCAGGTATTCAAACCTGTACACACACAAAAGACCCCGTGTCGACACAGCTTAGACCGCTTTATTTCAAGCAGGGGAGCTAACCACGCGGGCCTCACGGATGTGGTCGTCAGTGACTGTGGCCAGTCTTGCCACTTCTAAGTGTAGTCGTACCGTATCACCCAGGCCCTCTTGTACAACTTGGTGTACTAACTGGATGTGAGTGACATCCGGCGAACCGATTTTTAGGCCGACCAGCGGAGTCAAAACTGCAGGTTCGGAGTGGTGATAACCTGCTGTGCACATCTCCCTGTCGCCATGAGTCGTCAACCCACCCGCACAGGTACGAACGGTCTGTGGGCGTGACCGACCCGCCACTTCCAAACAATCTTCAACTGCTTAAATACAGAAAAATGCTTTAAGATGCGCAACAACTTACTCAACCGGTCATACGACCTCTGACCGGGAGGCTCAGCGGTATTAGGGCTCCTTGCTTGGGGTTAACCTGGGAGGAGGGGCTCAACTCCGGGTTTTCCCCAACTAAGGCCTCGCAGAAGGGAGGATAAGCACCGCTTGCTAGCGTAGGACCGAAGTCAGCGTTGAATTAGAAAGTGCAATATAAGCAGTAGAATAGGCCGGAAGCAGGGGGCCATAATATCAAGCAGTAAAATAGGCCGGAAGCAGGGGGCCATAATATCAAGCAGTAAAATAGGCCGGAAGCAGGGGGCCATAATATCAAGCAGTAAAATAGGCCGGAAGCAGGGGGCCATAATATCAAGCAGTAAAATAGGTTGGAAGCAGGGGGCCATAATAACAGGAGAAGTGCGAGACTGGAGGAATGAAAATACTGAAAGCAGTAAATGCGAACCAGTGCGAGACTGGAGAAATGAAAATACTGAAAGCAGTAAATGCGGACCAGTGCGAGACTGGAGAAATGAAAATACTGAAAGCAGTAAATAAGGACCAGTGCGAGACTGGAGGAATGAAAGTACTGAAAGCAGTAAATAAATAAAGGGTTAGTAGTCCAATCACTCCATAACAGGAGGCTTCAACGTCGACTCCATTCTTAGGAGGAGGTTCTGCTTTCTCCCCGTTCATAGGGGTTCTACTCCATTTCCAGGAGTTTATTTACGTTCTATGAGATTTAATATTTTCCCTTTGTCGTGGGTTTGTTCTTTTTATTATCTCGGCATTACTGCATTGCGGCGTCGGCCGCGATCTCGTCCCAATTTTTGTGTCGATATTTTAAACCCAATCGATTCCTCAGATCGATACGCGTAATTTTATTATACCGCTAAAATGCGCGTCGCGAGGACGCCGATTTATTCCGATGAATTTCGCTCCCTTTCGGGCATTTATTTTTGCTTGTAAAAGCTTTTAGAGGACCAAAATAATATGTCACACTCCCCAACTCTAATAG
This sequence comes from Dactylorhiza incarnata, assembly GCA_033032865.1. Lineage (NCBI taxonomy): Eukaryota > Viridiplantae > Streptophyta > Magnoliopsida > Asparagales > Orchidaceae > Dactylorhiza > Dactylorhiza incarnata. The sequence continues at coordinate 1,169,222 of JAWHQI010000284.1, read as the reverse complement.
TAGTTGTAAAATACCCTTAATTAGAGCCTATGATTTTTGGTGATTTTTCCCAACTCATTTGGCCTTTAATTTTCTCAAAATAAACCTTTGGTAGGGTTTTAAAAATAGCAAATGACTTCCTACAAACCCAAAAAATTACAGGAGGTGCCCCTCAGGGTGGGGCACATTTTTCATTCAGGAAGTTTTTGTCATAACTGCCCTATTTTTCCTCAGAAAAATGGGGAAGGGGGAAAGGCAGTTGGGGTGCGGTTAGAGGCAAGGAGAAGGCGCAGGGGTCTTGCACCCTGCGCCCTCCCGCGGCTCCCACAGCGGATCTGCGGCGGATCCGCTGTGGGGGGAACACATGTGGAGGCGGGAGGCGGGAATCCAGAAAATGGGAGCCGCCCGATCTCCTGAGGGAGATCGTGCGCCTCCCGTCTATAAGACGGGAGGCGGCCGCTGCCGCCGCCGGGCAGCGGCCGGCTGGGGCCGGCGCCGCCCCCATTCGATGCGTTGGGGGTCGGCGACCACTCCGGTGGTGGTCCGGCGGCCTGTCGCCGGCTGCCACCGGAAAGGAGGTAAGAAGTGGGCGGGAGACGGTGGCGTGGCTTGCATGCGCCATGCATGCTCGCCGCGCCGCCGCCTCCACGGGGAGAGCTGCCTGTGTCGCCCCCGGTCGGTGCGCCGGGGGCCGGCGACCACTCCGGTGGTGGTCCGGCGGCCTGGCGTCGCCGGCCACCGCCGGGGGTGGGGTATTTCCTGTACAGGAAACGGGAGCAGAGGGGGGGGGGGGGGGGGGGGGGCTGGGCCACGGGTGCCGCCGGGGCTGCGTCCTCCGGCGGCCCGGCCGCCTCCTTTCGCCGACGCAAGTGTCTCCGAGGGAGAAACCTGCTCCCCCAGCGCCACCACCGGCGCTAGGGAGGGGGGGGGGGGGGGGGGGGCTTCCATGGCCATGCCTCCACCCGAGCCTTGCAAGGCTCGGGGTGGTGCTGGCGGTGCTCCGGCGATGGGGAGGGGGTCGGCCTGGCTCAGGGGAGTAGGAAGGAGGAGGGGAGGGCATCTACCTGTGGGGGAGGTGGAGCTCGGGAGGTGGAGGGTCGGCTGGCCATGGGAGGAGGAGTGGAGGCGGCTTGGTGTTGGGCAGAGCTCCGACAGGGGGTTGGCTGGCAGGGGAGAAGGAAGAGGAGGAGGCTGAGAGGGGGAGGTTGGCACTCAGGGAGGGGCTGAGCCCCTCCTTATAAAGGGGAGGGGGAGGCCTCCCCTCTCCTTCCTTTTAGCCCACGTGGATAAAAGGAAGGGATGGGTGGGGGGAGATATTTTCTCCCCCCCCCTTCTCTCTCCTGCCCCCTTGCCCCAATAGGGGGCTGCATATCCATGGGCAGCCCCCTCCCTTGGGGGAGGGGCTTCTCTCTCCCCCCTTTCTTTTCTTTTCTCAATAGATTTCAAGCTTGGGGGGGGGGGGGGGGGGGGTTGACCGAGGTCAACTTAGGGCGGTGTCCTTCATGGCCCCGGGTTCCATCAAGATTTGCCGGGGCAGATGCCGAGTTTGTGTGTTTCACATTTCGTGCGTTGCACTTAGGCGGTCTACATAGTCCAAAAATGACATACTCTCCATACGACCTCGGATCGAGGCACAACGAATTCCGTTGCACTTGTATAGGTCACACGAGTCTAACGGGACCGACGGAAGTCAGATCAGAGTATGTTTGGCCACTATCCCACTATAGTGGGGTAGCGGCGCACAACGATACTCAAAATGGTCGTTTTCTCTAAACGACCTCGGATTGAGGTGCAATGAATTCTGTTGCACTCGTATAGGTCACACGAGTCTAACGGGACTGACGGAATTCAGATCGGAGTATGTTTGGCCACTATCCCACTATAGTGGGGTAGCGGCGCACAACGATACTCAAAATGGTCGTTTTCTCTAAACGACCTCGGATTGAGGTGCAACGAATTCTGTTGCACTCGTATAGGTCACACGAGTCTAACGGGACTGATGGAAGTCAGATCGGAGTATGTTTGGCCACTATCCCACTATAGTGGGGTAGCGACGCACAACGATACTCAAAATGGTCGTTTTCTCTAAACGACCTCAGATCGAGGCGCAACGAATTCCGTTGCACTCATACAGGTCACATGAGTCTAAAGGGACTGACGGAAGTCAGATCGGAGTATGTTTGGCCACTATCCCACTATAGTGGGTTAGCGGCGCACAACGATACTCGAAATGGTCATTTTCTCTAAATGACCTCAGATTGAGGTGCAACGAATTCTGTTGCACTCGTATTGGTCATACGAGTCTAGCGGATCTGACAGAAGTCAATTCAGGATTCGTAGCACATAACCCCTCATCGGGTTATGTATACCATTCGGGCCTACTTTTATTGGGCTCACTAGGGCCTAGTGACCCAATAAAAGTCGGGATGTTACATTGACCTTGGTCAAATCCCCCCCCCCCCCAAGCTCATTTCTTTTGGATTTTTTTCCTAAGGGGGGAGCTCTCACCTACCTCCCCACCATGAGAGGGCTGCCCCATGGGTGGAAAACCCACCTTAGGGTAGTGGGGGGAGGAGGGGGGGGGGGGGGAGAAATATATTCCACTACCCTCCCTCCCTTTAGTCCCACATCGGGAAAAAGGGAGGGAGAGCCCCCCTCCCTTCCTATAAAAGGGATACCCCCTACCCCTCTGAACACCCCGTAGCCGACCCTCCTCCTGCCTGAACCCCTCCCCCTCGCCGGAGAGCCCTCCCCAAGCCACCACCGCTATCACACCCCATGGCCGCTCAGCCCATCACCTCCCGAGCCCCCTCCATTAGGTGGACAACCTTCCCCTCCTCCTTCCCACTCCGCCAGCACCATGCGCGCCACCTCCCGTCGCCGGAGCACCGCCAGCACCACCCGAGCCATGCCCAGGCTCAGGTGGTGGCTCGGGCTCAAGGGCCTCACCCCAGCACCGGTGGTGGCGCTGGGGGAGCAGGGCCCCACTCAGGGACCCTCATCCCGACGAAGGGAGGTGGCAGGGCAGCCAGAGAACGTGCCTCCGACGGTGCCCACAAGCCCCCCTCTCAGTTTACTTTTCTTATACCGCTTCGGCGGATGTTTCCGACGGCGGCCGGCGGCGCCAAGCCGCCGGACCACCACCAGAGGCAAGCCCCACCCCCGGCGACCCGGCCGGGGGCAGTGGGAGGCCCACCTAGAGGGAGGGGTGGCGCGACATCGGCATCGGACAGCATGGCCCATGCAGGCCGCGTCACCGCCCCCTCCTCCTCTCTAAAATCCGGCGGTGGCCGTCGGCGCCACGCCGCCGGACCACCCCCGGCCCCCGGCGAGTCAAACGGCGGTGGAAGCGGCTGCCACCTTCCGCCTCCCCGTCAAGGGATGGGGGCCGTCCAATCTCTATGATGAGATCAGACGACCCCTATTTTATCCCCCCCCCCCCCCCCCCCCCCCCCCCCCCCCGCTGCAGGAAATTACGCGCCCCACAGCGAATCGGCCCCAGATCCGCTGTGGGGGCCAGAGGAAAATGCGATGTCCAGCGCCCCTACCGCTTCCTGGATTTCTCTATCCGCGCTCCACCCTCATATTCCCTTCCTTTTTTTTGAAAAATCTGCACTCCTAGGGAAAAGTTTTGAATATAAAAGTTGTTCCTTATTAAGAGGCCTAACTCCTGTAATTTTATTTGGGAATTTATGGAAGTAATTTGATATTTTTAAAGGCCTCTACAAAAATCATTTGAATAAAATGAGTGCCTAAAATACCTTGGAAAATTCTTGGAAAATTATGGGCTTATGTTTAGGGCCTCTTGGAGGTATTATAAAATTTTGGGATTATTCTGAATGGTTTGCTATTTTTAAAGGCCTAAACACATTATTGGGAATATACTCTAAAATATGTGGATCATTTGGAGGTAAACGGCAGACTCATCAATTTTTCAAGAAAACAATAAGGGATCGTAACACACAATCGGGTCACAATCGTGGGACGATATTATGAATAGACAACAACTCGATCAATAAAGGTGTAAACTCAAAGCTCACAATGATGTGGAGTTTTATGAAAACATTGAGCTGCGTTTAAGAAAATTCCCGGACTATAACTATGATAGACGAAATTGAGAAGAAACTCCTATGAACGGAGAAAGAACAGAACTTTCCTCCTAAGAACGGAGATGGAACTGAAGCATCCTGATTATGGAGTGATTGGACTACTAACTTGTTTATTTATTCATGTTCTCTAGTCTCGTACTGGTTCCGTATTTACTGCTTTCTGTTTATTCTTTTCAATACTCCAGTTTTGCACTGGTTAGCTATTTACTGCTTTTTGTTTATTCTTTTCAATACTCCAGTTTCGCACTGGTCAACTATTTACTGCTTTCTGTCTATTCTTTCCAAGCCTCCAGTTTCGCACTGGCCAGTTATTTAATGTTTTGTTTATCCTGTTCGATACTCCAGTGCCGCACTGGTCAGGTATTTATTGCTCGCTAATCCAGCCTCGTACTGGTCCAGTTGTTCTGGCACCTTGCTTTCGGCCTTCCTTTTGGTAAAATGCTTTATTACTCAGCACCGCAGTTTATTATACACCATAACTATCGTACTTATACCACGGTGCTAACCCAGGTTTGGCTATAGCAGACAATTTTTCTTCTGGTGAGACCTTAGTTGGGGATAACCGCGAGTTGAGTACTCCTCCAGAGTTAGCCCCAAATAATGTGCCCCCACGTCCGTTGTGTCTCCCGGCCAAAAGTTGGGTAACCGGTAGAGTCAAGAAAGTCGCGGCGAACCTAAAGTAGTTGTTCCTTTATTTAAAATGTTTGTGAACTGCTTGCTGAAAAGTGGCGGGTCGGTCACGCCCGCGGACCGTTTGTACTGATGTAGGAGGGTTGACGACTCATGGCGACAGGGAGACATGCACCACGGATTATCACCACTTCGAACCCGCTGATTTGCTTCTACTGGTCGGTCTAAATCTCAGAATCACTGGATGTCGCTCACATCCAAGTAGTATACCAAGTTGTACGGGAGGGCCTGGGTGATACGGTACAACTACGCTCAGAAGTGGCATGAATGTCCACTGTCACCGACAGCCACATCGGTGAGGCCCGCGGGGTTCACTACCCTGCTGGAAGGAAAGCGATCTACACTGTGTCGACACGGGGTTTTGTGTACGGGTTTGAACACCCGCTGTGTGTGTGAGAGCAATATTTTATTATTAATATTACTGTAGTTATAATCTACGCATCTCCCAAATTATAACTGTTAGTTTAAATAAGAGGCCCGATATATACATGTTGCTAACCCTTCTTGCTTCGACTATCTATTTTTAGTGCTTAAGCCCGTCCCCAGGAGACGGATTCGGGGAGGGGATGTGTTTTCCACTTAGCTCTGTGACTAACGGTTGTTTTTATGATCATTCACAGGAGATGGGATAGCGCGAAGCCCCCGCACCACTGGATGACTTACAGCTCTCGAGATTGCCCGATCGGATACTCCAGCCTCACCCCCTGTCTTCCGTGACGTGAGTCCTAGAGTATAGGACTAAATAAGGAGTGCTTATGTTTTAGTACTTACTTTTAGCCCACATGGCCGTTCATATAAACAGTAGGCTACGACCTTTTGCTTATATATATATATATGTTGCCCTGTTAGACTTCCTTATTTCTGCTTCCTCAATATGACTATGATGTGATGTGATGATTCTTGTGTCTGACAAGACGACCGCTCAATGCTTAAGAGGGTGGGTCGTTGCCACCCGGGAAGCGCTAAGTGGACGTCTTGGGCAGTAAGATCCCATTCCCCCGACCTGGGTTCAGTTTTAGAGGGTGGGTCTGACACCTAGTGCCCCATCACCATCTAGCTCAGGGGGAGCTTTGAGTTCGAGAAGCAAGGGGAGCAGTGCTCCAAGAGATGATGAGAGAAGATCTGTAGAGGAGGAGTCTACCAGAGTGGTAGAAAGTGGCCAAGCCTTGAGGAGGTCGAAGCGGACCATCGTTCTGCCTGCTCGCTATAAGGAGTGGAACTTCGTAAGTTCGGTCTCTTGCTTCTTCGCAGGACCACTCGACGAGAGGGAACCTGCCCGCTTTGAAGATGTTGTTGGCACCAAGGAGTGGGACGTGACCATGGATTAGGAGATGGAGGCCTTGAAGAAAAATGAGACCTGAGACCTTATTCCCATGGTTGGAGGCATTAAACCTGTCACCTGCAAGTGGGTGTACAAGGTAAAGAAGAGGGCTGATGGAGAAGTAGAGCGGTACAAGGCGAGGCTTGTCGCTCGGGGTTTCTCGCAAACCTATGAAGAGGACTACGAGGAGACGTTTAGTCCTGTGGCAAAGATGACTTCAGTGAGGACGGTCATTGCTCTAGCAGCGTGCCTAGGGTGGAAGCTGTGACAACTTGATGTGAAGAATGCGTTCCTGTATGGAGAGATTGACAATGACATATTCATGGTGCAATCACCTGGATACGTGTCCAAGTCACAGCCACATCATATGTGCAAGTTGAAGAAGGCCCTCTAAGGGTTGAAATAAGCGTCGAGAGTCTAGTATGGGAAGATTGTGGAGTACCTATAGTTCTGTGGTTATGGTGCCTCAGACTCAGACTCTAGCATGTTCGTGAAGAAGAGTGGAGATCTTCATGTGCTGGTACTACTGTACGTCAACGACATGATCGTGACAGGGAACAATATGGAGAAGGTCGCAGCGTTGAGACAACAACTCTCCATTCAGTTTGAGATGAAGGATCTTGGTGATCTGCACCATTTCCTTGGCCTTCATGTTGAGAAGAGAGGAGGAGGGCTGCTCATTTCCCATAGGGCATATGCTGAGAGGTTTGTCGAGAGATTCGGCATGAAGGAAGGGAAGAGCAGTTCTGTTCCACTGGAGGCTGGGCTGAAACTTTGGAAGGAGGAAGGGAGGATTCTTCCTGATCCGAAGATCTTCCGGGCACTGATGGGGAGTCTTATCTACCTGACTATCACGAGGCCAGACATCGCTTTTGCCGTCGGTCGAGTGAGTCGGTGCATGCAGGAGCCGCAGAAGCCTCATCTGGAGGCACCTAAAGGGATTCTGAAGTAGGTTAAAGGAACCTTTGAGATGGGGTTGTTTTATGAAGAGAAGTCTGACTTCAAGCTGCATGGGTATACAGATGCGGACTTCGCGGGTGATGCTGATGATCGCAAGTCGACATCAGGCTATGTGTTTATGTCTGGAGCTGCTGCCATCTCGTGGTGTAGCAAGAAGCAGGATTCTATCTCCCTTTCCACCATAGAGGCTGAGTACAAGGCGTTGTGCTTAACAGCCCAGGAGTGTGTCTGGCTAAGGAAGCTGGTGGAGGATGTGGACGAGAAGGTCAACGGATCTACTGTGCAACGAGGGGACAACGAGAGTGCCTTGAAACTGGTAACCAACCCAGTGTGTCATGCAAGGACCAAGAACATAGCGATCGAGCATCACTTCATCAGAGAGAAGGTGTTGGGTGGCTTGATTGCGGTGGAGTATGTGCGGAGCGAAGATAACCATGCAGACATATTCACAAAACCCCTATCTGTGGGGCCGTTCAGGAGGCTTCGCTTGTTGCTTGGTGTTATTCCCGGAGCTCACTTCAAGGGGGAGTGTTAGAGTTTGAAGTGAGCTAACGCGCCGCGTTAGAGCTAACGCCGGTGTTAGCTCAGCTTCTAGAAGGTCTCTCCATTTCCTATAAATAGGAGGGCAGACCCCCCCTACTCTGAGTATGAGATTATTTTGAGCGAGATAGCAGAGAACTCGGATCGAGTTCGACAAGTGACCTAGATAAGGTCCCGTGAAAGAGAGAGATAGTACTCGCGAGCTAGCGCAGAGCGTTAGGAGTTAACGCTGGGTGTTAAGTCTGCGAGTGCAACTAGCGGCTAGCGAGTGCGACTAGCGGCTAGCGAGCTGCGAGTGCGAGCAGAGAGCTTGCGAGTAGGCTAACGCGACGCATTAGGAGCTAACGTCGGGCGGTAGCAAGCAACTACCAGTTTATTACTTCTGTTTGGATGTTGTAAATCGAGTTGTATGCAACTTGTATTCAGTCTTGTAATCTTGTAACCTTCATTTGTAATCAAAGAGAAGTGTTTGTGTTCATCCTTGGTGTTCAACGTTGCATGATCGCTATATTTTCTGATCTTATGGACCATGACATAGAAATTTTAATGGATGATTTTACCATCTTTGGAGAAACCTTTGATGAATGTTTATGTTGTTTGGAAAGAGTGCTTTCTCGATGCGTGGAAATTAATCTTGTTTTGAATTGGGAAAAATGTTACTTTATGGTGCGGGAAGGAATAGTCTTTGGGCATCATGTGTCTAAAAATGGGTCAGAGATAGACAAAGCAAAAATTGAGATTATAGAAAAATTACAACCTCCAAAGAATATTAAAACGCTACGAAGTTTCCTAGGACAAGCTGGTTTTTATAGAAGATTTATCAAGGATTTTGTTAAAATTGTCAAACCGTTAAGTAGTTTATTGGAAAAAAATGTGAAGTTTGATTTTGATAATATTTGTCTTGATGCTTTTAACCAACTTAAAACCCGATTGATTATGTCACCGATTGTAGTGTCTCCCCCGACTGGGGAGAGCCTTTTACGCTTATGTGTGATGCTAGTGATTACGTCGTTGGCATTGTATTAGGCCAGGTACGAGAAAAGATCTTCCACACTATAGCCTATGCTAGCAAAACTTTAATTGAGGCTTAAATTAATTACACCACTACCAAAATGAGTTATTAGCCGTAGTGTTTACTTTCGAAAAGTTTAGATCCTATCTTATTTGTACTCAAGTTATTGTATTGACTGACCATGCGACTATTCGATACCTTATGGAAAAGAAAGATGCTAAATCTAGGTTGATCCGTTGAGTTTTATTATTACAAGATTATGATCTAGAAATCAAAGATATATAGGAAAGGGGTAGATAACCCAGTAGCTGATCATCTATCCAGGATAGAATCTGTACAACCCGTATTCGCGGAGTGTGTCCCTCAAGCCAACTAGCGAGATCTGGGTCAGCCAGATCATTCGCCTGGGCTGAGACAGGTGGGAAGACCCCCGGGTGAGTAAGGGCGAGCCGCAGGCGAGAGGGAGAAAATCGGCGCGTGGCGCCCTCGCGGACCACTCGCCCAGGAGTGCGTGCATTCGCCCAGCCGAGCGGGAGCTCGGCGAGTGGTGCCCTCATGGACCACTCACACCCAGTACTTTAAGGAGGAAATGACCACGATGCCCCTTATGGGCTGCAAATAGCCCTTCAGAACAGCGGAGTTAGGCTATAAGCAGACCAATTTGGGTGCGGTTAGTAAAATTAAAAGGCGGATTCATGTTATTTGCAGACCAGCCTAGAAAAATCTATAAATAGACCCTTAAGAGCACCTTGGAGGAGACCCGATTCTGTGAGAGTCTTCTCCTCTAGGCTAGTCTTGGTTGGCTGCTAGTGCCCTCCAAGGTGCCCGACTGAGCTTTGGTTTGGGAGGGGAAGCTCTCTAAGATCTTCCGGGTGTGTGGCGGGACCTCCTCGCTGCAGCCTTGGGTCTATTCCAATTTTCTCATCCACCAGTCAGAGAGTTTAGTGAGGGAGAAGTAAGCGTCGGCTACACCCCCTAGTGGGTCCGAACTCAGGAGACCGGTTGCCGGTTTCAACATTTTTGGTGCGGTGAGCGTGGACCGTAGCCGGTGAAGGAAAATCTCAAGCTAGGTTGGATGACAGGAGATGGGGGAAATGGTTCTGACTCAGGTCACTCGCAGCCACCGGCGACAGGGGAGTGGCTGGAGATGTTCGAAAAGTTCAAGCGAGAAGTCCTGCAGACGGTTCTCGCAGGGAGAAGCGAGTGCGTGACGCTGGCAGTCCCCGTGGTTCCGCCCCAGCAGATCGGCGAAAATGCTCTGGGGCAGCGACCTGGGAAGGAAGTGCCAGCGGAAGGAAGCGCGCGAGATCTCCCCGGGCGGCAACTGTTCTGCAGCCCGGCGAGTGCGGAGGTCTGCGAGTTGGCTCCGCGCGAGAGGACCACTCGCCGAGCAGGGGAAGGGAGCCATTTTTGCGAGATGATCCTCTCGGCCCCAGTGCCGGAGGGGTTCCGAGGGCCGGAGATGTCCTATTATACCGGCAAGGACGACCCAGTCGTGCACCTGCAATGGTTTGAGGACATGGTTTCAATTCTGCCCATATAGGATGCCTTTCAGTGCAGACTCTTCGCGACCACTTTGAAGGAGAAAGCTAGGGACTAGTTCCACCAGCTCCCCGTAGGTTCCATCTACGCGTTCGACGATCTGCGCCGGAGCTTCCGGTTGCGTTTCTCGACGTTGAAGAAGAGAAAGAAGGATGCGAAGGCTCTCTTCAAGATCAGGCAAAGGGAGGGGGAATCACTGGCACACTATGTGGACAGGTTTCAAGAGGAGATACACCTCGTGCAGGAGGTGTCGGGGTTCGCCCTCAAGATGGCATTCATCGTGGGGTTGCGAGATGGATTCTTCAAAATGGACCTGAAGAGAAGGGCTCCTCTCTTCTTTGAGGAGTTGATGGAGCGGGCAGCGGAGGAGATAGAAGGGGAGGCGGCCAACCCAGAATTCTACAAGAGGTTGGCAAAGATGAGCGAGCCTGAGGCGAGGCAGCAAGAAGGAAGAAGGCGAGAAGAACCCAGGGGTCAGGGGTTCGAAAGATCGCCTCGGAATTGGAGGTATCAAGAGCCCAAATACAGGTTGGGCTGGAGGCACCAGGAAGGACCAGCGAGGGGTCAGGAAGGGGGTACCAAGGAAGAGAGGCGGGGGGGGGGGGGGAGGAATCAATCCGGGGTGGAGGCAAGGCCCCAAACCCCCTCACCCCCAAGAGAGCAAGCTATGGCAGTAGGCCGAAGAAGAGGAGGTAGAGGAGCCAGAGGAGGAAGGGGAAGAGCAGGAAGAGGGGGCAGGGTGGCGTTGCCCTTTTGTGACTTTCATCAAGAAGAAGTGTTGAAACCGATTTCTCGGTCTCGAGTGGAGCTCGGGGCCCTCACCGAAATGAGGGGCAGCTAGCCCTTACCGGTCCCTCGGGAGAGGTAAGGTTGATGACTCGAGCCAAGAACGAAGACCCTAGTCTCAGCGAGGAGGTCCCTCCACTAACCCGGAAGATCGTTGAGCGCTTCCCCTCCCAAGCCAAAGCTAAGACTCGGGCACCTTGGAGAGCTAGAGAGCTCAAACCAAAGCGACCTAGGAAGAGAAGAGCTCAAAAATAATGAACCGGTCTCTTCCAAGGTGCCCTTTGAGGTCTATTTATAGATTTTAGTTTTGTGGCCTGTCAATAACCAAATCCCGCTGTCCATTCTCACTATCCGCACACCGGATTGGTCTGTCAACAGCCAAACTCCGCTGTTCTGAGAGGCTAAACGCAGACCACCAGGGGCTTCTTGGTAAAAATCCCTTCCTGGACTTTTACGGGGCGAGCCAGCCCGCTTCGCGACCTCCCTAGCGAGTGGAGCTCGCGAGCCTCGGGGTCGGCGAACCCCAGAGGTATTATCGACACATTACATGGCTCGCTCGCCTGCACCACCTCGGCGAGTCCCAGGATGACTATCCGCTCTCACTCTAGGCGGGCTCGCCTAGCGAACTCCTTCCTCAACTGGTTGGGCTCGCCAATTGCGACCCGGCCAAGCTCCAAAATGGCTATCCGCACCCCAAAATGGCTAACTGCACCCCAAAATGGCTAACTGTACCCCAAGAGTGGCTAACTGCACCCCAAGGTTCCGGGCTCGCCTGGCGAGCTCCCTTCTCAGCTGGTCGGGCTCGCATGTACTGCCCTCGCCGAGCTTCAAAAGAGCCGGTTACCCTCCCTTCGCTGGGCTCGCTCGCCTGCGCAGTCTCTTGCTCTTCCTTGGCCTGCCTCGCCGGAGATCAGGGTTCCCCCCTCTTGGCTCGCCTCCTTGAGCGCGAGTTTTGGTTGCTTCCTGGCGAATATCGGGGTTGTACACAATCCCCGCTCTTCGCGAGGACTAATGTCTTCGCGAAGAATCGTCCAACCCCTGATATTCGACCGTTCCTGGATGACCTGTCAGGAATCTTTTGTAGGACCCACCATGCAGGCTATAAATATCATCCCGAACCCCCATGGGTGCGCGTCGCTTCTTTTCCTTCCTTTCCCGTTCTAGCTGCCGGGAGATGCCGATTTCTGAAGAGGCAGAGGCTCGCCTGAGGGCGATGAGAGCCGGCGGGCTACCTCCCACGACCAGGGTACCCGCCTGGATGAACCGGCAGCCTCCCGCCCAGTCGCCAAAAACCAAGAAGGCGAAGGCGGTTCGCCTCTCTGGGGATGACTCCGTGACGCTGGACTCCTCCCCGGATGATTGCCGCCCCGAGAAGGTATGAGTTGTTCGAATTCACGTCTACAAATTGCTCTTTATTCATTTTCGCTCGCAGGATACTTTGCCGAGCGAGATTTGTGAGGAACGTGCTGAGGGGTCTCGGAAAAGCCCTCAGGTGGACATGAATCTCGCTGGAAAAGACACCACTGGTACGATCTGGATCTCTCATGCCGTAATATTTATGTCTAAACATATGATCTCTGTTACTATTTTCTTACAGTCCCGCCTCTGAAGTCCCCGATCCGCCCGTCGTCGCGACCTCCATCTCCGCCGCCTCCAGATAAAATCGTAGAGAAGCCCGGGTTCCAGCTCCTCACGAGCGAGGAGACGGGTGGCCCCGCACCGCCAAAGATTCCCCCGACCAACAGTACAGCTTATCCTGCCGGACTGGGCAAATCCCTCTACCCCCATTATGGAAACGTGTTTCAGGGCCGTCCTTCGGGTTCTCGCCCCCCTCTAGGTAAGTGTTATGACCTCGCCGACAGTTTACGTGATCTTTCGCTCATTACCTGACCTTTGGAGATCTCGCAGATTCTGCCGAGAACCCGCACACCGATTCTGAACTGGGCGACGACGAAATGTCCCCCCTTCCTGATCAGGTGGAAGATTTTTTAGGGGATCCGCGAGATCCTGAGATGATGAAACGGCGGGCCGCGGAGCTTTTGCGAAAGCACGGGCGAATGTTGATGGATCTCAACATGCAGGCAAGACGGGACAGGGAAGCTGCCGAGGATAGACATGCGGTCCTGATGGAGGAATGTGCGAGGCTTCGTCAAGCGAGACACCGTGATCAGGATGAGATCGCCTCGACGCCGGAGGTACACATAGCGAGGATGAGGGACTACGCCTTTCTCACGGATCGGGAGGGTCGTTTGGCGGAGGAATATTATAACTCTAGGGCTCCGCCGAGGTCAGGGTCGCGGGGTGGTGGTCGGTGGAAATGGCTCCCCCACGATTCCCGCTAGTTGTTATGTCATGGATTTAATTGCAATGGATGTCGCTTGTTGTTAGAAAATCTCGCTACTGTGGGTGACTTGCGTAATTGCCATTTATATATATTGGCTTTATTTCTATTGACAATAAGTTGTATCTGTTCTTTATGACTTCTCGCTCGGCTGCTGGCTAGTCTGCTTTATTTCACATTACATTGCTCGTGTGAACCCTCTATTTTTGCCAAAGATATGTCTTGAAAGTGTTGATTACGCTAACCCTGCAGGTATTTATCCCTCGCGGACATGACCCGATGTTTTTTGTTGATATGCGTGCTCGCCGGCGCTCGGACTTCTTCCCGCCTTTTTGCTTTTGCTATAAATAAGCGGTGTTTATCGAGCCAACCACCGCATTTATTCTTGATCCTCTTCTTCTCCTTTTGCAGAGCTCTCGCTATTTCTCGTTCTCGCCTTTTTTCGCTTCTCGCAGGTTCGCAAGATGGGTGGTGATGCGGAATCGGAGGGACGGCGAAGGATTGCGAAGGCCTTCGCCGAGCACGGATTCTTTAACTGCAACCTAACAGACGAGGAGTATTTCAGCGCGGTCGCTGATTACGTCACCCCCCCATTCGAGGCGCGCCGCCCCAGCGAGGATGACACGATCAACGATCCGTTGGTCGACGAGTTGGCCATCCCCATCGCCCACTTTGCGGTTGGTTTGCGCCTTCCATTGTGGCCGGAGGTTCGCCAGGTAATCCTCGCTCTCGCTTACCTCTTACTCATTTTGACACTCTAGTCTCGCTCGCCGCGTGAACTAATCTCGCTCTCTGTCCTTAGGTGCTTAAGCACTACGGCGTAGTTCCTGGTCAGCTCACACCCAACGCCATGGCGGTGATTACTGCCTTCGCTTGCTACCTCCGCGAAGAGCGAATAGAGTTCAGCCTTCCCGTCTTCAGAAAGGCGTTCTCCTTCCGCGCCTACAAGGATGGGACCGCGTATTTCGTGGGTACGGGCCCGAAAGTGGTTGAGACCGTCAACAAGGCCCACTTCTGGGCCCAAAAGTTCGTCATCGTCAGGGGGAACTTCGGCAACGTTCCCTTTTCGCCGGTCCAACATGGCGAGACCACCTATCGGCCCACCGCCCTGGGCGGGCATGAAGCCCTCCTCCATCAATTCCTAAACAAGAAGAACTTCGAAGTCGCCTACCTCCGCCAAAACCTGGACACGTTGCTCCCGGTTCTCGCCGGAGAAGGTATAGATTTTTGCCTAATATGTCCGCCTCAATTCGCAAGTTTGTCATATTAATGCACCTGTTTATAGGCGAGCGAGATCTCCCCCTCCGTCCCCCTTACGCGAGCAACCGGAAACCTGATGCTCTCATGTCCCTCGCTACCATGGGGGCCGAAGCTTGCCGAGGCGAAACCACCCCGGCCGAGCACCCCTCTCGCAAGAGGCAGGGAGCTTCCGGTGGTCACGGCGCGCCCCCAAAGTCTCCGCCAAAAAAGAGGAGTAAGAAAAGCGCAGCCTCGCTTGCTGCACCGAAAGGTAAGGAGCCTCGCGAGGCTGCCTTTGATGAGTTTGACCTTACTGGTCTCTCGGTGGGCGAGGACGAAGAGCCTGGCCAGGAGCCGACCAGGACCTCGGTCCTCCCTATCCCGGTGAATCATTACAATTTCGGGCTCGGCCAGAGGCGTCGAGACGAGACTGGCGAGCCCCTTGTGACTTGGAAACCAGAGACCAACCGGGTGGACATTTCTTCTATCCTCCCCTCCTGGGTGGAGAAGGAGACCGTCAGTGGCCACGCCTTCGATTTCTCATTCGCTCTCTACGGTCACGAAGACGCGGGGTCCTACAAGGATGAGACTGCGAGGACTCTCGCCTATGAGAGCGCGAGGTCCCAACTGCGCTCTGCTGAGCTCGCCCACATGACGGGGAGGCGCTGTCTACAGCTTGAGCTTCAGAACGTGGAGCTCGCGAGGGCCTACCAGGGAATCCTTGCCGAGAACACGCAGCTGAAGGAGAAGCTCCTCGCCGCGGAGGGTGGGGTGGTGAGTTATCTATACCTCCAACTTCCTTTTTCTCTTAGCCCCTTCATCTCTCTAACCGGACCTGCTAGCAGGATGTCGAGGACGCCGGGAGGGCCAACGCTCGCATCAAGGATCTGGAGAGCGAGGTGACCGGGTTGAAGGCTTTGAACAGCGACCTTACCCGTGCCGTTGTCCCCCCCTCGCCTCGTCGTGTAAAGGAAGACCGGCGAGCGCGAGACGAAGAAGTCCGCGTGGGGTCGATAGAGTCGGCTCGCTACATTTTCTCGGTGGCGAAGGCTATTGGCCTCTTGGCGGACGACGCAGCTGACATGACCCTGGAAGACATCGTTCCAGAGCTCTTCCTCCCCCTCCCGCCAGTGAAGGACAGCGATGATGAAGAAGGATCCGCAGGCGATTCCTGAGGCTCGCCGACTTTCTCATTTTGTGTTGTAATTTTTGATTGGCGAGGTTGCCAAAAAGTTGTAACCGAACTCTAAAGTGTTGAATATAAATTTTTGCTTTGCTCATCTTGTCTCGCTCCCTCTTTTTTTTGTATTGTTATTTTCATGTGTTGAATGTCCCGCTATTGTTTATCTCATCCTTCGCTTTCGCGGAGGTCATTCTCGCGCCGCACGCTATTGGGTAGGTGCGCTCCGGACGCTCCGGCTACTTGGATCTCTCGCCGTTTGCCTTAGGCTTGTTGCGCTTTTGGGTATCTGTCTCGTAGGGTATTTTTTCTCTTGGCGAGAACTCGCCTCTTACCTAGTGCAGGCGACCTTTCTGCCGAGGACTAGATGTTTGGGATCGTATGAGATTGATCCTCGCTACTTGCGTAGTATTATACGCGACCTTTCTTGGCCGAGCGAGCATGTCCGACGAGCGAGACGGTTTGCCGACAAAAGACGTCAGCCTACCATTTCTCCCGAAACCGCCCGGAACCCCCCGTCTAGATGAGAGCCCGGGAGCGGGATCGATCTGGGGCATTCCAGCTCCAAAGTATCCAACCTTGCCAGCCTCTCCAGAGATCAACCAGAACCCCCCGTCTAGATGAGAGCCCGGGAGCGGAATCGATCTGGGGCATTCCAGCACCAACATATCCAACCTTGCCAGCCTCTCCAGAGATCAACCAGAACCCCCCGTCTAGATGAGAGCCCGGGAGCGGAATCGATCTGGGGCATTCCAGCACCAACATATCCAACCTTGCCAGCCTCTCCAGAGATCAACCAGAACCCCCCGTCTAGATGAGATCCCGGGAGCGGAATCGATCTGGGGCATTCCAGCACCAACATATCCAACCTTGCCAGCCTCTCCAGAGATCAACCAGAACCCCCCGTCTAGATGAGAGCCCGGGAGCGGAATCGATCTGGGGCATTCCAGCACCAACATATCCAACCTTGCCAGCCTCTCCAGAGATCAACCAGAACCCCCCGTCTAGATGAGAGCCCGGGAGCGGAATCGATCTGGGGCATTCCAGCACCAACATATCCAACCTTGCCAGCCTCTCCAGAGATCAACCAGAACCCCCCGTCTAGATGAGAGCCCGGGAGCGGAATCGATCTGGGGCATTCCAGCACCAACATATCCAACCTTGCCAGCCTCTCCAGAGATCAACCAGAACCCCCCGTCTAGATGAGAGCCCGGGAGCGGAATCGATCTGGGGCATTCCAGCACCAACATATCCAACCTTGCCAGCCTCTCCAGAGATCAACCAGAACCCCCCGTCTAGATGAGAGCCCGGGAGCGGAATCGATCTGGGGCATTCCAGCACCAACATATCCAACCTTGCCAGCCTCTCCAGAGATCAACCAGAACCCCCCGTCTAGATGAGAGCCCGGGAGCGGAATCGATCTGGGGCATTCCAGCACCAACATATCCGACCTTGCCAGCCTCTCCAGAGATCAACCAGAACCCCCCGTCTAGATGAGAGCCCGGGAGCGGAATCGATCTGGGGCATTCCAGCACCAACATATCCGACCTTGCCAGCCTCTCCAGAGATCAACCAGAACCCCCCGTCTAGATGAGAGCCCGGGAGCGGAATCGATCTGGGGCATTCCAGCACCAACATATCCAACCTTGCCAGCCTCTCCAGAGATCAACCAGAACCCCCCGTCTAGATGAGAGCCCGGGAGCGGAATCGATCTGGGGCATTCCAGCACCAACATATCCAACCTTGCCAGCCTCTCCAGAGATCAACCAGAACCCCCCGTCTAGATGAGAGCCCGGGAGCGGAATCGATCTGGGGCATTCCAGCACCAACATATCCAACCTTGCCAGCCTCTCCAGAGATCAACCAGAACCCCCCGTCTAGATGAGAGCCCGGGAGCGGAATCGATCTGGGGCATTCCAGCACCAACATATCCAACCTTGCCAGCCTCTCCAGAGATCAACCAGAACCCCCCGTCTAGATGAGAGCCCGGGAGCGGA
Organism: Dactylorhiza incarnata; assembly: GCA_033032865.1. Lineage (NCBI taxonomy): Eukaryota > Viridiplantae > Streptophyta > Magnoliopsida > Asparagales > Orchidaceae > Dactylorhiza > Dactylorhiza incarnata. The sequence goes on along the minus strand of JAWHQI010000284.1, from coordinate 1,151,526 downwards.
ATCGATCTGGGGCATTCCAGCACCAACATATCCAACCTTGCCAGCCTCTCCAGAGATCAACCAGAACCCCCCGTCTAGATGAGAGCCCGGGAGCGGAATCGATCTGGGGCATTCCAGCACCAACATATCCAACCTTGCCAGCCTCTCCAGAGATCAACCAGAACCCCCCGTCTAGATGAGAGCCCGGGAGCGGAATCGATCTGGGGCATTCCAGCACCAACATATCCAACCTTGCCAGCCTCTCCATAGATCAACCAGAACCCCCCGTCTAGATGAGAGCCCGGGAGCGGAATCGATCTGGGGCATTCCAGCACCAACATATCCGACCTTGCCAGCCTCTCCAGAGATCAACCAGAACCCCCCGTCTAGATGAGAGCCCGGGAGCGGAATCGATCTGGGGCATTCCAGCACCAACATATCCAACCTTGGCACAGCAGCAGTCAGAAACACAACGAACGAGAGTAAGATAATGATTGAATGACATAATAAAGTTTTTAAGGGTAGAATCGTTTCAAATCATCCCCACTTCGAGCTCGGTCAAGGGACATCCCTTCCACATCCTGGAGGTGATACCCCCCCGACTTGAGCACCTCGCTTATAATATACGGGCCTTCCCAGTTTGGGTTAAGCTTACCCACTGCGGCCCCTCTTCCGGCCGCATCGACCTTTTTCAGGACTAGGTCCCCTTTCTGGAAGTGCTTGATCCGGATATGTTTGTCAAAATATCGGGCCATCCGCCGCTTGACCTCTTCCTGCCTGATGGTGGCCAAGTCCCGGAGTTCTTCCACCAGGTCCAAGGACAGCCTCTGTTCTGCATTATTACCCTCTAGCCACTCTTCATCCCCTTCGCTCGCAGCGGTCACCCGGGGGGTCTTCACCTCAAACTCTATGGGGAGGACGGCCTCTGACCCGTGAGAGAGCTTGAATGGAGTCTCCCCGGTGGCGGTATTCGGAGTAGTCCTAATGGCCCAGAGGACAGAGGGTAGTTGTTCTACCCAACTTCCTCGTAGGTTTTCCACTTTCTTTTTGAGCAGGTTGACGATTATCTTGTTCGCGGCCTCCACTTGCCCATTTCTCCTTGGGTGGTGGACCGAAGCGAACCTGAGGTCAATGCCGAGCTGGGTGCAAAAGCTAACAAATTCTTCACTTGCAAACTGTGGCCCATTGTCTGTTACTATGGCTAGTGGGAGCCCGTGCCTGCAGATTATTTCCCCCCACACAAAATTCCTTACAACCTGAGAGGTTACCTTAGCTAGCGCCTTCACCTCTACCCACTTGGAGAAGTAGTCAATCATGACTAGCAGGAACTTCCTCTGACCGCTGGCTTGGGGGAAGGGGCCGACCAGGTCTAACCCCCATATGGCGAAAGGCCAGGGAGCCGTGATGGTCCGGAGTCTCTGAGCGGGGAGGAGTTGGAGCGGAGCGTAGAGTTGGCACTTCTGACACTTTCTTGTGAACTCTGCTGCATCCTTGCTGAGAGTGGGCCAGAGATAGCCTTGTCTCAACACCCTCCCTTCCAGGGTCCGACTCTCGGAGTGACTGCCGCATTCCCCGGAGTGGATTTCTTCCAGCACCCTCGGGACCTCCTTCTCGGAGACACAGCGAGCCAGGAGTCCCGAGAGAGTTTTTCTATGCAGCCCCCCTGCATGCAAAGAGTAATATGCAGATTTATACCTGAAGCGCCTCTTGTCCACTTCCTTTCCTGGGAACTGTCCGGAGGATAGGAAGGTGATGAATGGATCCATCCATGAGGCCTGCTGATCCACTTCCATCGACTCTCCCTCTTCGATAGAGGGCCGGAAGAGTTCCGAGGTAGTCTCCCCTGCCCGAGGACCGAACTTGGCTAGGAGGTCCGCCTGGGTGCTCTCCTCCCTCGGCACATGTTTAATCGAGAAGGTGCGGAACTGTCCGATGACCCCCTTAACCTTTTCCAGGTATAGCACGAGGGTTGGGTCCTTTGCCTCGAACTCTCCTTTGATCTGGCACGCTACCACCATGGAATCCGTGGAGACCTCCACGTCCTGCACACCCAGTTCTTGGGCCAATCGAAGGCCCGCTATCACTGCTTCGTACTCCGCCTGGTTGTTGGTAATTGGAAAATGGATGTTCAAGGCTTGCTCAATCCGAGTCCCCTGAGGACTCACTAGGACTATTCCCCCCCCCCCCCCGAAGGAGTGTTTTCCCGACGCTCCGTCCACCAACATCTTCCATGCTTCCGGGGAAGGTGGCTCGTGCTCCTCCACTTCGGCCGCGTAGTCGGCCATGAAGTCTGCCACTGCTTGAGCCCTGATGGATGTCCTGGGTACGAAGGTGATATTGAACTCGCTTAATTCCACGGACCACTTTGCCAACCTTCCTGAGTGTTCCACCCCTTCCATGATTTTGCGGAGCGGATGGTCGGTCACCACTTTAATTGAATGGGCTTGAAAGTAAGGCCGGAGCCTCCGGGCCGATACCACCAAGGCGAAGGCTAACTTTTCTAGGATTTGGTATCGGAGTTCCGCCTTCTTCAGCACTCGACTAACATAGTAGATCGGGAACTGTTTCTTCCCCTCCTCTCGGATTAGCACGGAACTTACTGCCTCGGATCCTACCCCTAGGTATAGAGATAGGTCCTCTCCCGGTCTCGGTCCCTGGAGTAGAGGGGTTTTAGTGAGCTGTTCTTTCAGGGCTTGGAAGGCCCTTTCGCACTCCGGGGTCCATTCGAACTTCTTGTTTCCCCGCAGTACTTTGAAAAAAGGTGCACATTTCTCTCCCGCCTTGGAGAGGAATCTACTGAGCCCAGCCAATTTCCCTGTGAGGCTCTGGACCTCCTTCGGGTTCTTCGGCGACTCTAACTCCATTACCGCTTTAACTTTGTCCGGGTTGGGCTCCACTCCCGTGGGGGTGAGCAAATGGCCCAGGAACTTCCCTCGGCTTGCCCCGAAGACACACTTCAAGGGATTGAGCTTCATCTTGTACCGCCGCAGGGTCCCGAATGTCTCTTCGAGGTCTCGGAGGTGGGTCCCGAGGTCTCGGCTCTTAACCATGAGGTCGTCGACATAGACCTCTAAATTTCTTCCTTTCTGTTCGCGGAAGACCCTATCCATCATCCTTTGGTATGTTGCCCCGGCGTTCTTGAGCCCGAAGGGCATCATCTTATAGCAATAACATCCATCCCCCGTGATGAAGGAAACGTCCTTAATGTCCGGGGGATGCATGCGGATTTGATGGTAACCTGAAAAAGCATCTAAGAAGGACATTACAGTAAAACCGACGGCTGAGTCAACCAGCGCGTCGATTCTAGGCAAGGGGTAGCAATCTTTCGGGCATGCTTTATTAAGAAGTGAAAAATCGATACACATACGCCACTTACCTCCGCCCTTCTTTACCATAACGACGTTCGAGACCCAGCCTGGATACTGGATCTCCGATATAAATCCGGCCTGCAGGAGTTTGCCCACCTCCTCGCGGATGGGCCCTTCTAGCTTGTCTGCGACGGCTCTCCTCTTCTGGCGGATGGGACGGGCACCGGGGTCGAGGTTGAGGCGATGGCACGCCACATCTGCATCGATCCCGGGCATTTCGGCGGCGCTCCAAGCGAAGACGTCCACGTTCTGTTGCACGCAGGCTAGAATCTCCGCCTGATCTCCTGGGCTGAGTCCTCCGCTGACCCGGACTTTTTCCACCACCCCCAGCCGGGTGACGACCTCGAGCTCCACGACCTCGTCCACGGCCTCCAACCGGGACTGCTCCCCCCAAGCCTTCTCTTCCCCGGCACAAGTGGGAGCTTGAGTCTCTTCCTCGGCCTCCTTCCCTATCATCATCAGCCCTTCCGCCCTTTCCTCCTGGGCCTTCTCCTCTTCTTCCTTTCTCTCCGCCCGGGGTATCTCAGCCACCCCTTCCTGGGCATGAACTTCACCTCCCTTCTTCTCTCCAGCCACCTCCAGACCTCCGACTTCGGCTACCTCTTCCATCACCTTGTCCCACTCCTCGGCCTCTCCCATCCAGGAGATGGTGTTGACAGCCGTCACGTAGCACTGTCTTGCCACCTTGGGATCCCCCCTGACCCGCACCTGGACCCCTCCGTCGTTGAACTTGAGGCACTGATGGAAAGTGGAAGGGACGCAACGGAATGCGCTGATGAGTGGCCGTCCGAAGATGGCGCTGTAACTGCTCGGGGCGTCCACTATGACGAAGCGACAGTTCCGAGACTGCCCACCCAGGGTCACATGGAGCCCCACCCCTCCTTCTACTTCCTTCCTCTCCCCCGAAAATCCGAACAGAGGGCCATCCGAGGCCAACACCCTTCTGGGCTCCACCTCCATTTTGTCGAATGCTTTCTTGAAGATGACATTGACCGAACTCCCATTGTCCACTAGGATTCGGGAGACGGTGAAGTTCTCGATCGCCGTCTGGATGACCAGCGCGTCGCAGAACGGGTCTTCGTAGCTCGGCATGTCCTTTTGGGTGAAAATAATTTTTTCGGTCGGGGGTGGAGCGGTGGATGTTGACGCTACGCTCCGGCGGTAGATGGTATGGAGGCTAGCCTTGCGGGTTGCCTCCACCCCTACCCCCCCATGGATCACTCCGATCCCTCCTCTATTCCCCAGATCTGCTCTATCCTCACATCTTTCCTCCTCCTCCTCCCGAGGTTCCACCTCCACGATTCTTAATGGCTGCTGCGGTGGTGGCGCGGGTGCTCGACCCCTCTTCACCTCCAGGAACTCCGGACAGGTGTCCGTGGAGTGGCCTTCCACATCGTGGAAGATGCAGTAGGGCACCGCCGTTTCCCTGGCCTCGGCCTCCGCCACCCTATTTCTCCTTCTCCTAGCGGCCGCCGTTTCCGCTTCTCCTCCCCTCCCTCTTCCTCTCCCCCGGCCAATCGCCATGGCCTGTTGAGGTGGGGGAGGTAGCTGCATCGGGCCTTGCCTCCACCCCAACTGGGGGGCCTCCACTGACCCTCGAAACGGTTACCCCTTCCTGGGCCGTAACCCCTTCCCTGCCCCTGCATTCCTCCACCTTGCGGCCTCCATCCCCCTTCCGGGGCCCGGGGCTCTTCCCTTCTTCTGACCTCTTGCTGCCTCAACTCCGGCTCACTGAGCTTTGCAAGCCTCTTGGTGAGCTCGGGGTTAGCTTCTTCACTCGCTACTTCCTCCGCCACCCTCTCCATCAACTCCTCATAGGAGACGGGGGCCTTCCTCTTCAACGCCATCTTGAAGAAACTTTCCTTCAACCCGACCGTGAAAGCGAGTTGAAGTGCAAACCCAGGCACCTCCTGAGTGAGCTGCACTTCCTCTTGGAACCGATCCGCATACTGAGCCAACGTCTCCCGGGACTCCTGCTTCACCGCGAAAAGAGAGTCAGCGTCCTTCTTCCTCCTCTTTGAAGTCGAAAACCTTAACAGAAAACTTCGGCGCAGGTCCTCGAACGCGTAGATAGAGCCTGCCGGAAGCGAATGAAACCAGTCCCTGGCCTTCTCCTTGAGAGTGACGGCGAAGAGCCGACACTTGAAGGCATCGGACATCGGCCTAATGGAGACCGAGTCCTCGAAAGACTGCAGATGCTGAACTGGGTCATCTCTGACATTGTAGTACACTCTATCCCATTCTCCGAATCCCGCCGGAACGGGCGCAGACAACACTAACTCGCAGAAGGGGCTTCCCCCTCCTACCATCTTCTCTCGCTCGGCTCGCGGACCCAGCTCGCTCGCCAAGCTCGGGATCGCACTCGCGAGGGCGACGCTCGCCTGAACCACCCCGGCTGTCGTCGCGTTTTCCTGGCGTGCGCTCGCCTGTGTCGTGCTCGCTGGGGCAGAGCTCGCCGGCACCGAATTCGCCGGCGCGGAGCTCGCTAACACCGGGCTCGCCGGACTGGCGAACAACACTCGCCCTTCCCTGTCATGTCCTGGTTCAATGGCAACTTCTTTCCCAGCCCTTCCTCCTGGTGCCTTCTCGCCGACTGTTGTTGGGGGAGTGGTCGCCTGAGGTGCCGGAGTCGCGAATTCGCTCCGCAGAGCCGTGACCGTGAACCCCAAAGTGTCGAGCACCTCCTTCCTGAAGTCCGCGAACATCCTAGCCATGGCCTCCTGAGGGGTCTCGCCGAACTCCTCGCCCTGCTCTTCATCTCCAGCCATAACTCTTCTCTGGGACTTTCTTGAACCAGCCGCGCTCCACGCTCACCGCACCAAAATGTTGAAACCGATTTCTCGGTCTCGAGTGGAGCTCGGGGCCCTCACCGAAATGAGGGGCAGCTAGCCCTTACCGGTCCCTCGGGAGAGGTAAGGTTGATGACTCGAGCCAAGAACGAAGACCCTAGTCTCAGCGAGGAGGTCCCTCCACTAACCCGGAAGATCGTTGAGCGCTTCCCCTCCCAAGCCAAAGCTAAGACTCGGGCACCTTGGAGAGCTAGAGAGCTCAAACCAAAGCGACCTAGGAAGAGAAGAGCTCAAAAATAATGAACCGGTCTCTTCCAAGGTGCCCTTTGAGGTCTATTTATAGATTTTAGTTTTGTGGCCTGTCAATAACCAAATCCCGCTGTCCATTCTCACTATCCGCACACCGGATTGGTCTGTCAACAGCCAAACTCCGCTGTTCGGAGAGGCTAAACGCAGACCACCAGGGGCTTCTTGGTAAAAATCCCTTCCTGGACTTTTACGGGGCGAGCCAGCCCGCTTCGCGACCTCCCTAGCGAGTGGAGCTCGCGAGCCTCGGGGTCGGCGAACCCCAGAGGTATTATCGACACATTACATGGCTCGCTCGCCTGCACCACCTCGGCGAGTCCCAGGATGACTATCCGCTCTCACTCTAGGCGGGCTCGCCTAGCGAACTCCTTCCTCAACTGGTTGGGCTCGCCAATTGCGACCCGGCCAAGCCCCAAAATGGCTATCCGCACCCCAAAATGGCTAACTGCACCCCAAAATGGCTAACTGTACCCCAAGAGTGGCTAACTGCACCCCAAGGTTCCGGGCTCGCCTGGCGAGCTCCCTTCTCAGCTGGTCGGGCTCGCATGTACTGCCCTCGCCGAGCTTCAAAAGAGCCGGTTACCCTCCCTTCGCTGGGCTCGCTCGCCTGCGCAGTCTCTTGCTCTTCCTTGGCCTGCCTCGCCGGAGATCAGGGTTCCCCCCTCTTGGCTCGCCTCCTTGAGCGCGAGTTTTGGTTGCTTCCTGGCGAATATCGGGGTTGTACAAGAAGGTCACGCGACGACCACCTGCCCAGAATTCTTGGAGATGAGGGAAAGGGGTCAGCCACGGCCGCAACCAATGAGGATCGAAGAGGTCTTCCCGGAGGGGGAGGAAGACCGGTGCGAAGACAGGGCGGATGTAGGAGCTAGGGGGAATTGGGGTGATTCATGGTGGGGTTGGGATAGAGGCCTCTCGCAAGAGGAGCTTCCAGGCGATGTTCCGGAGAGACGTCGCGTCAACTTCCCAGACCCCACCCCCCACAGAGAAGCTCACCTTCTCCTCGGAAGATATGCCTGATTATGAGGACCTGTTCTGCGACGCCCTAGTGATCCAGACGGCAATAGAAAACTTCACGGTCTCCCAGATCCTGGTGGACAATGGGAGCTCAGTGAATGTTATCTTCAAGAAGGCTTTCGATGCGATGGAGGTGGAGAAGAAGAGGGTGCAGGCCTCTGATGGGCCGCTGTTCGGTTTCTCAGGAGAAAGGAAGGAGGTTGAGGGAGGTGTCGGCCTCCAGGTGACATTAGGAGGGGTCCCGAGGAACTGCCGGTTCGTCATCGTTGACGCTCCGAGCAGCTACAACGCCATATTCGGACGCCCCCTCATCAGTGCCTTCCGATGTGTGCCCTCATCATACCACCAGTGCTTGAAGTTCCATAGTGGAGGAGTCCAGATCTGAATCCGGGGAGATGCAAAGGTAGCAAGGCAGTGCTACGTGACTGCCGTCAACACCATCTCTTGGATGGCGGAGGCCGAGAAGATGGATGAAGAGATGAAGAGGTCGGAGGGGCCAGGGGAAGGAGTGGAGAAGAGGGGAGAAGAGGAAGAGGGCAGTGCCTGAGGAAAGGAGATGGAGGTAGCTCAGGAGGAGCAGGTCGAACCAAGGGAGAAGGAAGGTGCGGCAGAGGAGGAGGCCCGGGTAGAAGGGCGAGAAGCGAAGGGCAGATGGGAAGAGCCAACCCGGCTTGAGGCGGCGGGGGAAGTGGTAGAGATGGAGGTCATCACCCAGGAAGGAAGGGTGGAGAAGGTGCGTGTCAGCGGGGGCCTCGGCCCGGAGGACAGGGTAAGGATGTTGGAGTGCATCCAGAAGAACGTGGACATCTTCGCATGGAGCACATCAGACATGCCAGGCATCGAGGCGGGCGTGGCTTGTCATCGTCTCAACCTTGAGCCAGGAGCCCGCCCCATCCGACAGAAGAGGAGGACCTTCGCCGACGAGCTCGAAGAACCGATCCGCGAGGAGGTGGCCAAGCTCCTCGAAGCAGGTTTTGTATCGGAGATCCAGAATCCAGGCTGGGTTTCCAATGTCGTCATGGTAAAAAAGGGCGATGGTTGCTGGCGTATGTGTATTGACTTTTCTTTGTTAAACAAAGCCTGCCCTAAGGATTGTTATCCCCTACCTCGGATCGACGCACTGGTTGACTCAGCCGTCGGTTTTTCTGTGATGAGTTTTTTGGATGCTTTTTCAGGTTATCACCAGATCAGGATGCACCCTCCGGATATCAAAGATGTCTCGTTCATCACCCGGGAAGGGTGCTAATGCTATAAGATGATGCCCTTTGGGATGAAAAATGCAGGAGCAACCTACCAGAAAATGATGGATCGGGTTTTTAAGGAGCAAAGAGGAAGGAACTTTGAGGTTTACGTAGATGACCTCATGGTGAAGAGCAAGAACGTGAGCATTCATCTCCAAGACCTCGAGGAAACCTTCGCCACCCTGCGCAAGTACAAGATGCGCCTGAACCCCCTGAAGTGTGTGTTCGGGGCCAGCAAGGGGAAGTTCCTGGGACACCTTCTCACCCCTTCGGGGGTAGAACCTAACCCGGACAAGGTCAAAGCCATCATGGAGTTGGGATCGCCTCGGAATGCCAAGGAGGTTCAGCGCTTGACGGGAAGGCTCGCGGGATTGAGCAGGTTTCTCTCCCGGGCCGGGGAGAAATGCTCCCCCTTCTTCAAAACGTTACGAGGAAACCAGAAATTCGAGTGGACAAAGGAATGCGAGGAGGCCTTCCAGGCCTTGAAGAGCCAGCTCACCCAGGCTCCGCTGCTCCAGGGTCCCAAGGAGGGGGAGGACCTAGCCTTGTATCTCAGAGTCGGGACTGAGGCCGTAAGCTCCGTCCTGGTCCGGGAAGAAGGAAAGAAGCAGCTGCCCATCTACCACGTAAGTAGGGTCTTGAGGGAGGCGGAACTCAGATACCCAATTTTAGAGAAGTTGGCCTTCGCTCTGGTCGTCGCGACAAGAAAGCTCAGGCCATACTTCCAGGCCCATTCAATTCAAGTGGTGACTGATCACCCCCTTCGCCAGATCTTCGAAGGAGTAGATCACTCAGGGAGGCTCGCGAAGTGGTCAATAGAGTTAAGTGAGTTTAACATCACCTTCGTCCCTCGACTATCCATGAAGGCACAGGTAGTGGCAGATTTCATGGCAGATTATGTGGCCGAGATGGAGGAGGATCAAGCTCCTCGTCATGTTTCCGTGGAAGCTACTGGTTGACGGGGCCTCGGGCAAAAATTCTCTCGGAGGAGGGGTGGTGCTGGAGAGCCCCCACGGGATGAAGATCGAGCAGACGCTCGTAATACATTTCCCAATCACCAACAACCAGGCGGAGTATGAGGCGGTAATCGTCGGCCTGCGTCTGGCTCAGGAACTGGGAATCCATGACGTGGAGGTCCTCACCGACTCGATGATAATAGCCTCTCAGATCAAGGGAGAGTTCGAGACGAGGGAACCTACACTCATAAGATACTTAGCCAAAGTGAGAAGCCTCATTGGGGCGTTCCTGACTTTCTCCATCAGACACATCCCTCGGGAGGAGAGCACCCCAGCGGATCGCTTGGCCAAGGCCGGTCCTCGAGCCGGAGGAACCCTGACAGTCCTGTTCCGTCCTTCGATCGAGGAGGGGGAACTCATGGAAGTAGAGCAGCGGCCCTCTTGGAAGGATCCCTTCGTTACCTTCCTTGCAACAAGGAAGTTCCTTGCAACAAGGAAGTTCCCGGAGGAGGTTCCAGACCAAAGGCGCATCCGGTACAAGTCCGCCTACTACATGCTCCATGAGGGGGATTTGTATCGGAAGACCCTCTCGGGCCTCCTGGCCCGATGCATCTCAGAAGATGAAGTCCCGAGGTTTTTGGAAGAAGTTCACTCCGGCGAGTGTGGCAGCCACTCCGGGAGCAGGATGTTGGAGGCAAGGATAATGAGGCAGGGGTACTTTTGGCCGACCTTGAGTAAAGATGTTGCGGCCTTCGCTAAGAAATGCCAGAAGTGCCAAATGTTCACCCCGCTTTAGCTCCTGCCTGCTCAGAGGCTAAGGAGTATCACGGCGCCCTGGCCATTCGTCATATGTGGGATGGATCTGGTGGGACCCTTCCCCCAGGCCAGTGGGCAGAGGAGATTCCTCTTGGTCATGATCGACTACTTCTCGAAGTGGTTGGAAGTCAAGGCGCTGGCCAAGGTCACCTCCCAGGTGATCCGCAACTTCATATGGGGGGAGATCATCTGTCGACATGGGCTTCCGCAGGCCATAGTCACAGATAATTGCCCGCAATTCGCCAGCGAGGAGTTCATCAGTTTTTGTGGCCAGTTGGGGATAGACCTCAGGTTTGCATCCGTCCACCATCCCAGGAGCAACGGGCAGGTGGAGGCGGAAAACAAGATTATCGTGAACTTGCTCAAGAAGAAGGTGGAAAATCTTAAGGGCAATTGGGTGGAGCAGCTCCCCTCGGTCCTGTGGGCTTTAAGGACTACCCCCAACACCGCCACGGGAGAGACCCCTTTCAAGCTCTCTCACGGCTGCGAGGCCGTCATCTCCATAGAGTTCGAAGTCATGACGCCTCGGTTAAAGGCCGCCACGAATGGAGAGGAAGATTGGAGAGCTGGGAACGAAGAGGAGTTGCGACTCTCCCTCGACCTCATCGAAGAAGCCCGGGATCTGGCAGCCATTCGCCAAGAAGAGGTTAAGCGGCGGATGGCCAAGTACTTCGACAAGCACATCAGGGTCAAGCAATTCGAAAAGGGGGACCTAATACTCAAGAAGGTCGACGCGGCTGGAAGGTCTGCCGTAGTAGGAAAGCTTAATCCCAACTGGGAAGGTCCCTATGTCGTGTAAGAGGCGCTAAAGTCTGGGGGATATCGCCTTCAGAATGTGGAGGGCCAACCCCTCAGTCACACATGGAGTGGTGACGATCTCAAATGCTTCTATCCCTAAAAACTATGTAATGCTAATGCTTTTGAAATGAGAATACTCTGTTTAACCTGTATGTGTGAAAGTAATGCTGCAACTTATGGGGAAACCTCGAAGGTTCCAGAAAATGGCCCCGAGCAGACCCACTGTCCAGGCTCTCATCTAGCTGGCAGGTCCGAAGGATCACTCGGTGGCAGGTTCTAAGTTTTTGGGAAGATGGCCCCGAGCAGACCCGCTGTCCAGGCTCTCATCTAGCTGGCAGGTCCGAGGCTCACTCGGTGGCAGGTTCTAAGTTTTTGGGAAGATGGCCCCGAGCAGACCCGCTGTTCAGGCTTTCATCTAGCTGGCAGGTCCGAAGGCTCACTCGGTGGCAGGTTCTAAGTTTTTGGGAAGATGGCCCCGAGCAGACCCGCTGTCCAGGCTCTCATCTACCTGGCAGGTCCGAAGGCTCACTCAGTGGCAGGTTCTAAGTTTTTAGGAAGATGGCCCCAAGCAGACCCGCTGTCCAGGCTCTCATCTAGCTGGCAGGTCCGAAGGCTCACTCGGTGGCAGGTTCTAAGTTTTTGGGAAGATGGCCCCGAGCAGACCCGCTGTCCAGGCTCTCATCTAACTGGCAGGTCCGAAGGCTCACTCGGTGGTAGGTTCTAAGTTTTTGGGAAGATGGCCCCGAGCAGACCCGCTGTCCAGGCTCTCATCTAGCTGGCAGGTCCGAAGGCTCACTCGGTGGCAGGTTCTAAATTGTTGGGAAGATGGCCCCGAGCAGACCCGCTGTTCAGGCTTTCATCTAGCTGGCAGGTCCGAAGGCTCACTCGATGGCTGGTCCTGGATTCTTAAAGGTCGACCTTGGGAGCACTCGCAAGGACTGCACACCAGTGAGGTAGTTTCTCCTCTCTCCCTTATAATCTATCCATGCGAGACCCCTGACCTAGGCTAATGGTCAGAGGCGGCGAGTGGAGCGAATAACGGAATATCGGAAAGAGCAGGGCATCCTAAGTCACCTTCGAGCGTCCGGCGAATGGCCAAGATAATTACACTACAACCCAACGTCCTAATAAGCCTAGCGAGATACAATAGCAAATGAAGAAAAAAATCAAGATAGCACAAAAATCTGTAATCGATATATATGCCAAGGGGACTCACCCCAGTTCATGATTACATCCAAAATGAAAGATAAAAAGAAAGCAAAAAACCACAAGGGCCCCTCTCACGGGTCGGCAAGCTTCCCACCGGAAGATCCGTCGCTCTCGCCTGAATCCGGGAGGAGGGCGTCTTCTCGCGGCTCGCCGTCCTCATCTTCAGGGAAGGGGATCGGGATGTAGAGCTCGGGGACGACTTGTCGGGCTGAGAGGCATTCGGCCTCCTCCTTCAGGTACCCAGCCTGCCACAGCACCTGCAGCGCGTGCTTCACGGCGCTTTGAGCATTCTCCTGCATCAACTGCTCTAGCTCATGGTGAGGGTAAAAGTGCCCCTACTCCCTGAGGCGAGTGCCAAAGCATCAGCTTCTCGCGACTGTTGGGCCTCGGCTTTAGCCAGCCAGACTTCCTCCTCAAGGTTGACCACCCGCGCGCGAAGCATCTCGGCGATCGTAGTGTCCTGAAAAAACAGAGGTGGTGAGAAAAAAGTGCGGCAGTCAGCAATGGTTTTTTGGGGGGGGGGGGGGGAGGATATACCTCTCTGGCGGGGCGGCTGGCGAGAAGGGCTTCCGCAGCTTCCAGCTTCACCCTGAGTTCACGCGCCTCGGCAGAAACAATAGCCCTGGTCTCCTCAACCTCCGCCAGACTCCGCGCCAGATTAATGCTCCGGCGCGAAGACATATGCGCAAGCTCAAGGGCCCGCAGCAGGGCTCGAGCGGTCTCGTGGGCGAGAACTTGCGTCTTCTCGGCAACGAAGACCTCAGCATCTTCACGACCATAGAGGGCATACGCAATGGCGTAATCCTCACCACTGGCAAGGTCGCTCTCTATCCATGATGGATGGAGGGTGTAGAGCGAGACCCTATTCGAGTTCCTGTCCCACTTCACCAAGGGAGCCCCTGAGGGGTCCACATACTTCTCGCCCTGGGGGAAGTTCCGGTGGTCCCTGGGCAATGGTGGCGGCGGCAACGACGGCCCCGCATGGAGAACATTCCCGTCCGACGCACCCGTTCCCGGGATCTGGGCCGGAGCTTTCACCCCTGGGGTCTCATCCAAAACCCCCTTCCCTTTGACGAAAAGAGGACATCTCGACTTCTTGGAAGAGGAGGAAGGAGGCACCCCTGTTTTTCGTTTCCGGCTGCTAGACTTGGAGGAGGAGGGTTCCTCCCGACAGGCATCAGCGGCGGCTTGTGCAAAAGAAACGGAAACCCCAGAGGGACGAGGCGGATGAAGAGGGAGGTCTCGCATGCCTATTTGTGAACACGAACGGCTCAGCGAATGGTATGAAATCAACAAAACCGAGCGAATGGAGAAGGTTTAGAAAACTCACCCTCACCCTACGGAATGGGCGGGAGCGAGTTGACGTTTCGCCGGAGGTAGACGAGGTCCATCCCGTGCTCCAGGATGTACTAGTGCAGTTTGGCCTCGTGCCCCCCCAGAGTCGGGGGCCGGAAGGTTGATTCCTCCTCCTGCACTGGGGCGAGAAGGGTGTTTTCGAGGCTCCCGCTGACGAAGATGAAGCGGCGAACCCAGTCATGGTTCTTGTTCGGGAGACCCTGGTGTTTGAGAGGACTCTGACCCGAGAAGAAGGAGATGCCGTGTGAACAGCGGAAGGTGTACAACTTACGGAAGACGGGTAGCGAAAACTCTATCCCCTCTTCTCGCAGGAAGCACGCATACCCGACCAGCATAGCGATGGAGTTGGGGTTGAGCTGGGCGGGCACGGCCCCGTAATACCGGAAGGTCTGGCGGAGTTCCGGCCAAATGGGGAGACAAAACCCCACCTCGAAGTGCTCCAACGGGATCGCGAGAGCACATGGCGAGATGGAGTTTAGGCGATCCTCCGGCCCGGGCTTTCGCGCTTCAAATCCCGGCGGGACGTAGTCCGCGACGGCGGTTAAATAAGCTTCGTCGGAGAGGTCGCAGGAGTCGAAGACGTGGTTGACAAACGCGCTGGCACACTTCGCCCTGCCTTCGGTCTCACCACCCATTTCGCGAATGCTGAGAAGGACGGGAGTCACGAAGAAGAGAGAAGCGCGAGTGCTAGCGCAAGGAGAGAGAGGGAGCGGATGGCAGGATAATCAATACGGTAGTTGGGACCGCCTATTTATAGAAGAACTAGAAAACGCTTGGGCTTTCGAGGCATCGGGTGTGCGGATAGCAATCGCGCCTTCCCGGCGCCTCGAAACCTGGGCCGGTCCCTCTCGCCCATTAATGGCAAATGCCCTATGTCTACTCGCTCGACGGCTACGCGCAAGGGTTGAAAAGAAACATTCGGCAGTAAGATATCATTCGGCATAACCAGGCAAGCTGCGAGAAATATAAACAAAAAGCAAAGCATTCGCAAGGCACAGAGTAAGAATTATTACAGACGTGGATGAGTCCAATGTCCTCAACACCATAAACGCAAAAAGAAATAGTAAAAGAAGCGAATGATGACCAACCTAGCGCTCCTCAAAATACCACCGACCCTGCCCTCGCGGCCCGGCCTCCGGAGGCATTCGCGGGCGATAGTACGCGAGCATAGAGGTGATCTCATGCTGGTCCCGGGCTCGCGCGGCATGTCTCCCGGGAGACAGCTCACCACCTTCGCCTCCAAGGCGCTCCACCGCTGCAAGGAGGCGCGAGTAGTCCTTCCGAAGGGCCTTCAGCTCGCGCGAGACTTCAATCCGCACACCATCCACCTGGCCGACGATGTCCCGCTGCATACAAATAAGCTTCCCCAGGACCTCCGTCATTCGCTCCTTCAGGGTCGCGTGGTCTGAGGGGTCGCCGAGGAAGTCAGAGAGGTCCCCAGGAGAAGGGAGAGGCGAGGGCATCCCATCTTACCCCTCGTGGTAGGACCCAAAGGGAGAGGCTTCCCGATAGCCTACGAGATCACAGGCTGGTCAGTCGCGTTAAATCAAAATGGATGCGCTACATGCGGATGAGGTCACTAACCTGGTATGGGTTCCCCATGACCTGGAGGACGTGACGAATGGGGCTGCGCTTTAAACAATCCAGCAGCGGGAGTTAGGACTTTTCCTTTCCCGGGGCGGAAGGGCTGTGAGGAAGGAGCTGGAACATTCGTGTGATCATCTGCACGGTCCTACTGACCGGGTCCCCTTTCAGGGGAGACCCTCTGCACATTCGCAGGCACGCAGGGGTTCTGTTGAGCAGGGGATCTCGGAGGGACGGTGTCCCGCGGCGGAAGGTCGGGGTTGAGGGCAATAAAAAATAGCGGTCAGTAACGCACATCGTGCAGGACCAGAACTCATAACTTACCAGATTGCCGTGTGGTCTCGTTCGAAGGGGGTGGAGGAACAAGATCCAGATTTGGAGGAGGCCTCGCATCCGCGAGAGGTGACACCACGACACTGTTCGAAACGGCCCCATGGCCGTCCTCAAGCGCCGAAATCCCCTGCGAATGGTCAGAGTGATTGCAGGATGAGGGGGCAGGAACTAAACAGAAAGATGGGAGGAATTCCCATACCTGCGTTCCGGGGTCCGGAGGAGCGTTTGCCGGAGACTCCGAGGCAGTCTCACCTCCCTGACGATTCAGCCGAATCGCCTTGGCTCGACGCGAGGCGTAAGGGGCACTCGGATCACGCTTGGACGTAAGCCAGGGAGCAAATCTGGCCGTCTTGGGGGCAGTCGCGCTCTGGGCCGCAGCCAGGCGTTCAATCACTTCCTGCGAGAGGAGTCTCGCGGAAGGCTTATGAAAAGACATTGGAGTTGGCGAAAGGTCAAGGGAGAGAAAAAGCTTCGAGCCGAGGAATGAGAGCGTTCCAGGAAAGTCTGACATGAAGAAGTATATATAGGGTGACGGTGGGACCCACAGAATCTTATGGGTCCAGTCAGCAAGCACTCACCGAATACGGGGTTGGACTGTTCTTTCCGAGCGCAGGAACTGCTCGCAAAGAGCGGGGATTGTGTACAACCCGTATTCGCGGAGTGTGTCCCTCAAGCCAACTGACGAGATCTGGGTCAGCCAGATCATTCGCCCGGGCTGAGACAGGTGGGAAGACCCCCGGGTGAGTAAGGGCGAGTCGCAGGCGAGAGGGAGAAAATCGGCGAGTGGCGCCCTCGCGGACCACTCGCCCAGGAGTGTGTGCATTCGCCCAGCCGAGCGGGAGCTCGGCGAGTGGTGCCCTCATGGACCACTCGCCCCCCAGGACTTTAAGGAGGAAATGACCACGATGCCCCTTATGGGCTGCAAATAGCCCTTCAGAACAGCGGAGTTAGGCTATAAGCAGACCAATTTAGGGTGTGGTTAGTAAAATTAAAAGGCGGATTCATGTTATTTGCAGACCAGCCTAGAAAAATCTATAAATAGACCCTTAAGGGCACCTTGGAGGAGACCCGATTCTGTGAGAGTCCTCTCCTCTAGGCTAGTCTTGGTTGGCTGCTAGTGCCCTCCAAGGTGCCCGGCTGAGCTTTGGTTTGGGAGGGGAAGCTCTCTAAGATCTTCCGGGTGTGTGGCGGGACCTCCTCGCTGCAGCCTTGGGTCTATTCCAATTTTCTCATCCACCAGTCAGAGAGTTTAGTGAGGGAGAAGTAAGCGTCGGCTACACCCCCTAGTGGGTCCGAACTCAGGAGACCGGTTGCCGGTTTCAACAGAATCTACCACTCCTTTACTACGTTCTGAAATTGAGGAAAGATTTCCTGATGAACGAATATTAGCTATCTCTAATTATTCTTTACCATGGTATGCTGATTTTGTGAATTATTTAGCAAGTAAAATTATCCATTATGATTTTAATTTCCAACAAAAGAAAAGATTTATGCATCAAGTTAGATCTTATGTTTGGGATGACCCTTACTTATTTAAAATTGTAACTGATGGAATGCTAAGACGTTGTGTTATGGAAGGAGAAATGAAGCCTATTCTAGAAAATATCACAACTCTCCTTATAGAGGGCATTTTATGGGAAATAGAACGGTCATGAAAGTATTAGAAGCCGGATTCTTTTGACCCACGCTATTCCAAGACGCTAAGGATAATTCATACAGTAATGTGATCGTTGTCAAAGAAGTGACAATATAAAGAAAAATGATTCTTTGCCAATGAATACAATCCTGGAAGTTGAGTTGTTTGACGTATGAGGTATAGATTTCATGGGACCTTTTGTTAACTCTAATGGTAATGTTTTCATACCACTAGCCGTGGACTATGTGTCTAAGTGGGTGGAAGCAATTGCTACCACCAAAAATGACGCCAAAATAGTGTTACATTTTTTAAAGAACTTCATATTTAACTGTTTTGGAACACCAAGAGCGATAATAAGCGGCGGGGGAAGTTATTTTTGTAATTATCAATTTGCTTCACTTCTAAGGAAATATGGAGTCAAACACAAGGTAGAACTAGCATACCACCCTCAAACCAATGGCTTAGCCGAAGTATCTAACAGAGAAATAAAACAAATCCTTACCAAGACTGTGAGTTTTAATTGTAAAGATTGGCCTCAAAAGCTAAACGATGTCTTGTGGGCTTATAGGACTGCCTATAAAACACCAATAGGTTTAACTCCTTACCGATTAGTTTATGGAAAGGATTGTCATTTGCCTTTGGAACTGGAACATCGAGCTCACTGGGACATTAAAAAGATTAATTTTGATTATGAAAACGCAAGAAAATCAAGGATTTTGCAACTGAATGAAATGGAAGAAATTAGGATGAATGCTTATGAAAATACCCGCATTTATAAGGAAAAAACTAAAAAGTGGCATGACCAACGTTTGAAACAAAAACACTTCGAGCCCGGGCATCTAGTTCTGTTATTCAATTCTTCATTAAGACTGCTCCCCGGAAAACAAAAATCTCGTTGGTCAGGACCATTCCTGGTAAAAGAAGTGCACCCATATGGAGCAGTGACTATTATGATTGAGAAAGATAATTCTGAGTTTAAAGTTAACGGAGAGCGTTTGAAAATTTATCGGAACATTGATAATGAACGATTGGTGTCAGTCATTCATTTGAAATAACAAACTAAAGCCTGAATGTCCTGCCGGGACATAAAATCAGGCGCTTATGGGAGGCAACCCAACTCTTAGTTGTTTCTAATTTCATTTTTTTGCGTTTAGTACATTGAATCTTACGGTACATGTCATTTGATCATGTTTATTCAGATTAATTATTATTTGTTTGCGTTTATATTGAAGAACAAAATTTGGTTGTAACAAATTTAATTTTGTTGCAACAAAAAGCGTCCTGTCTAATAAGTATATTGAACGCTTAAAAATTGGTTTAACTGAACCGGAGAGTAGCAAAGGGCGTCGTTTGAACGTTTGTCGATTGGTTCAACTGAACTGGAACATTAAAGTTGTAAGAGGACGGTTATCCCAAATATCGCTGGACCGAAAAAGTGAAGGGCATCGATTTCGATCTCACCTCATCGTGTTAGGGTAAGGACGACGAAGAACGCCGATAACAGCGAATCGAAAGTGCTCCGAAACATCATCGACGCTCTCCAGACATCCATAGGCGCAAACCTTCCCCTATCGATTACGCATTACTAAATCAGAAACCCTGCAAGTAAGTTCACTCCTCCTAGTCAACATCTCTGAGGGTTGTGATGACATCTTTGAAAACGAACAAGCGGAAATCGATAGCCCATAAGGACGTTCGTTTTGCTTGTGTTGAAGCCCAAACTCGTTATGAGAATCTCAAGTTAAAACCAGTCATTTATGAGAGGGGGTTTCACATTGAGGTTAGAGGATGGAGCAAAGTGTACTTTGATCATATTTGACAACAGGGTTGGGATTCTTTTTTCCATCCAAGGGATGAAGCCATTTACAATGGGTCTATGAGTTCTACTCAAATGCCTTCTTTCAGAAAAATGACAAAGTACAAGTGTGTGGTAAGGAGATCGATTATTCAATGGAAGCTATCAATCACTATTTTGACATCGAGAATATAGAGGGTAAAAGTTATGAGCGATTGCTAGCAACGATATCCCCCCTCGAGGTTGCCACAACATTGTCAATTTTGTCACAAATCGAGTGGGCTAACGAATCAAAAAGAGTTCTACAGTCTTCGGGTTTCAAGTGTGAGGCAAAAGTGTGGCTATTGTTCGTTAACACAAGCATCTTTCCCACCAAGAATCTAAATCGAGTATCATTTCCATGCGCAGTGCTCATATATTGTATCCTAAAAGGAATTAAGGTTAATGTGGGACGGTTAATTGCACAACAACTTCGGGAAAGGGTTGAATCTAAGGTCGGCCAACAGTTGTGGTTCCCAACTCTTATTACATCGTTATGTCGCAATGCCGGAATAGAGGAGAAGGACGCGGTCATAACTTCTGTAAGACACCATATTACTCAAACAGTTATATCTTCTAACATCAAGATTTCTTCTCCGCAAGATAAGCTCAAGCTCATACCCGAACCGCATCCTTCCACTTCTACAAAATCAGCCTCTCAATATCCCCTTAGAAGTACTCTGCCTGATTCAACACAGTTAATGTTGTATTTAAAACACCTCGCCGAATATCAATGATGCCATCACAACATTGTCACTGCACAATTGAAAACTCTGAATAGGAATCAGCAAGAATTAATGAGGCATGCACAACTCAAGATTGGTGACCAATCTTTACCTTTCCTCTCACCATTCGATGTTGATGGTTACTTATGTATCGCTCGCGGTGAACATGCGAATCCATACAAACCCCCAGAGGAAGAGCGCCTTAGTGATGATGACTATTGGGATCGGCAACACATCGAAGAAGAAGATGAAGACGAAGATGTGGAAGAAGATGAAGACGAAGATGAGGAGGGCGATGAAGACGAAGATGAAGAAGATGACAAAAGCAAGGAATGACGGTTTCAGCTTATTTTAGTTCTGGTACATTTTGATGCATATTTAACGCTGCATTATGGATATTCTGTGATGACTTTAATTTTGTTGTTAGGAATGTGGACCTTTGAGATTCCTGGTAATATTAGTTTATAATGATATTAGTTTATGTGGTATTAGTTTAGCATTTGGGTTTTAGTGATAATAGTTTATTGTGATGTTGTCAGTTTATTATGATACTAATATTAGCTTTTATTCCTTTATGATGAGAGTTATGCTCTATGTTTAGAAACTGGTCAATTTTCACATCCTTTTGCATTCATAACTTCATTCTAGTAATAACATGTTTAATGTGAATGGGATGCTGCTTATTTGTGTTGTCCATATAAAAATGGAGTTTTTCTTAATATATATTATATGGTTAATGATAACATTCCATAGTTGCTTCAATACGATGATAAGAGCTAAACTGGGCAACTAGTTTGGTTCTGGATTTGTGTATACCTGATGCAGGTCACTTGTAGGCAAATCGTCGCAATTGTATTTTCAACCATGGCAATGAGGAGCTAGATTGTTACTTGCATCAGCCTATTTCAGGGGAGTAAAGGAATAAGTATGGGGGTGGACGGTAACCTCTACCACATAAGTAAATTAAACTTAATTGAATATCAATTTGAAGAGCTTTATTCTTGTCATCGTTCATAAGTATTCGTTATTCAAATAATCCAATTTGAATTAGTTGGTAGACTAGTCAATCCTAAGAGTTCAGATTATGATTTTGAAGTTAGTAAGATATGTTAGAGCTCTTTTAAGTCTTTCTTTTATACATTATATTCTCTAAAAGAGTTTGCACCATACAAAATAAATTTATTAACCTATTAGCATAATGGTGGAAGGATGAGCAAGAACTGAGTCAATGTTGTAAGCTAAAATATGGAGTGTATGTAGTTAATTGATAAAAATGATTAAGGCCATCTTTGGATCAGTTCACACCACAAAGCCTATAATTGTTTTGATTATCCATCATTCTTTGAGCTTGAACTTTGTTATTTTGATACTATTTGACCATGCATAATTTCCTTATAATTTTACTAGTTATTTCTTAGTTAACTTTCCAACTTTGTGGGTTAAAAAAAAGAATATGTGTCATAGTGATATGTGGCATAAGTTTGTGTACACCTACTTGGAATGATCCCAACTATGATCATAAAGTAAAAGAAAAAAATCATAAAAAGAAGGAGAAAAATGTATAATGACATAGTGATATGTGGCCTAAGTGTGTGTACACCTACTTGGAATGATCCCAACAATGGCCTAAAAAATGATGATTGAGAAATAAACCTCAAAGTATGGTGAGTTATTAAGAATATGAACTAGGGAAATTTCGTCCACTATCAAAATTTATCCTTAAGTTCCTTACCAAGCGAAGCCTTTCCTACCGCAAGCCCTTATGATTTCTTGTCAAACTGAACTACTAAACTCTTGTGGAGGCTAAAGCAAAGACGTGGCTTATTCTTATCCTTTCCAATTATGAGGAATTTTAATGAGTTAAGTTGTTTGGGAGTGAAAATTTTTAGAGAATAACACACACAACACTAAGAAATCATAATTGAGTTTTAACTCTTATCAAACTAATGGATTTGCATATATTTAAAGTTTTAACGATTGACATGCCCACCAACTGTTAATGTGAATTGCTTGAGTAACTTCGATTAATTATGTTCAAAAGTAAGGAGTCTCAAATTTATATGTTAGTAGTTATTCGCTCATTCCATGGCTTGCATTGATTAATCTTTGCTCGGGACTAGCAAAGAATTAAGTATGGGGGTGTGATAACTTACCAAAAAGAAGTTATCTTGATTCATTATTTTAGCCTTTTAGCTAAGTCATTTGATGAATATAGATAAAAAGTAATTAAAAATGCATAAATTATTATTTGTATTAAGTTTGGATTAGTATTGTTGTTTTTGTGTGTTTTATCACAGAAAATACAAAGAGTCTGACTTAACATCAAAGGTTGATCATATATTAAAGCCAAAAATATGTTGCAACAAAGTCGCAACAATTCCAGCGCAACTTTATGAAGAGAAAAAAATCCAGAAAAATTTGTTGTAACAAATTTTAATTTGTTACAACAAATCCTGTTACGAAAATTCCAGGCAAAACTGTACAGAAAGATTTGTTGCAACAAATTTAAATTTGTTGCAACAAATCGGCGGAATTCAAAAATTCAATTTCCGAAATTATTTAAAATCTGGCAGTTTTAGGATGAAAAGACACATTCATTCGATCAATTGGTGTCTCTAAAGTTGGCGTTGACTACATAAGGCAAGGAGGAGAGAGAAACAAGCATCTTTTTGGTTTTATTCATCTTCTCCATTTTCGAAAAAGAGGAGAAAACCAGGGAAGAAAAGGGAGAACTGAATTTCAGGCGTCATGTACTGTAAGATCTCTCTAGTTTTGCGGCATTCTCTTTTAGTTATGAACTAAAATGTTCAAGTCTTGTATGAAGAGAGTATTGTGTGTGTTTTGATGTTGTAATTTCTCTATTGTGAGTTTATTTGATGAATTATTCTTGGTGTAACTTATGAATTTATTAATAAAACTTTTGGCTTATGCTTTCATCTTCTATTTCGCTACGAGAAACGAGAGAGGAGTTGCGTAGTATTGGTTTGAAGGCTATCTTATTGCACCACGAGAATCGAGAGATGAGTGGTATAAATTTTTAACCAAAAGTTTCTACCCTTACGGTGTGTTTCGAGATTTGAGAGAGGAGAAATGCAATCGTTCATAAGTTCATCGTAGTAAAGAAGAGAGGAAGAGATTCCCTCTTCTTGTTAGCATTTCTGACTTCTATTCTATGCAATATTCTTCATTCTTCCTAAGTTAGAGATGGCTAGGGGAATATAGAATGTTAAGATTTCCAAGATTCGAGAGATGATGATTTCTTCCATAAAAGTCGTTGCAGGATAATTTTATCAAACATTCTCACCTAATACTATTTTCATGCATCATTTCAACATACACATGAAATCTGAAATACAAGTCTGCTTTCTTTCCAACTGATAAACAGTATTTCTACAATTGTCACAATATTTTAGTTTGTTTTAAATCTCTGTTGAAATCTTTATTGCTTTGAAAAATTATCTCATTCGACTTGTTTAGATTTAGATAACGGAGTAGCTAGTATTTGCAAGCTTTAGATTAACCAAATCTCCGAGGGAACGATCTCACTCACACTTTATTACTTGATCGTCACGTATACTTGCGTTAATATATATTCATTTTGGGGCGTATCAGCATCAAAAGCACCAATGTATTCACCCACATTATCAGATCTTACCCACTTGATCTGCTTCCCGGTCATCTTCTCTACCTTTGCCCTAAACTCTATGAACTTTGCCAAGACATCACTCTTCTATTTTAGGACATAAGTTCATACCTTCCTCGAGTGATCATCTATGAAAGTCACAAAGTAAGTTGCTCGCCCACTGACTTGGGCTTTATAGGACCACACATATCAGTGTGTACCAGGTTCAGCAGCTCTGCCTTTCTCTTCGGTTTAGCCTGCGCAAAAGGATACTCATCTCTGCTTGCTAGCCAAGCAGTGAGCACAAGTGTCAAAAAGCTCACCTGACAAATCTGTAAGAACCTTGTTCTTCACCAAGATCTTCAGGTTCTTCTCACGGATATGGCCAAGTCTGCGATGCCACAACTTCATAGAGTTGTCTTCAGTTGCATTCATACTCAGACTGCAGATCTTGGCCTTTGCTCGGTACAAAACGTAACACTTCTTGCCCCTGGCCACCACCAACGATCCCTTCACCAGCCTCCAGGCACCACCACCTTCAATGTTAGTAAAGCCTCCACCATCTAGTCTTCCAACAGAAATGAAGTTCATTCTCAAATCAGTAATATGTCTGACATCCTTGAGGATAACCCTCCCAAAATCAGTATCCAGGTGGACGTCTCCACTGCCAATGATCTTTGACACATCGGCATTCGCCATCCGAATAATGCCAAGATCTCTTGCAGCATATGAGTAGAAGTAATCTATGTGAGGAGTGCAGTGGTAGGATGCACCACTACCCAGTCTGTGTCAACGCACTCCTGGCATGCCGATCCACTGCAATGTAAGCACAATGACTTATCTTCGGCAAACGAGGCCGCACCACCACCTTCACTGGATTCTCACGACTTCTTCTCCTTTCCCTTCTGATCTCTCTGCATTTTGAAGCAATTTTTTCTGTAATGGCCCTTCTTCTTGCATTAGAAGCTCTCGATCTCCTTCTTGGACTTACTCCTGGACTTGCTCCTCGAGTTGCTTCATTGCTTACCCTCTTTCTTCATCGGCCACTACAACAAACTATACCTATAGTAAGGACTAAATTGTAACGAAGAAGAAATTTGTTACTAATTAATAACTACATTTGGTAACGAAAATTTTCTATCGTTACAAAATATTAGTTTTTTGTAACAAGTATTTTATATTTTGTTACAATAACTAAATATTTGTTACAATAAGTGCAGGTATTTGTAACAAAACTAGTTTTACATTACAAATAGTAAAATATCCTCACAATAAACATCAATTGTAACAACACCTTGAAAGTATTTGTAACAACTAGAATTTCCTTACAATCAGTATTTTTTTGTAACCAAAGTTTTGTTACAATAAATATATTAAATTTTAAAACATGAGCGTGCATTTTAGGCCATAGAGCGTATTTTTTCGCCCGAGCATGTGTTTTTCACTTGTGCGCGCATTTTTTGTCTGGTGGCGCGTTTTTGCACCAGCAAACATTTTTGCCCTAGCGCATAGTCGCCAAGGCGCGCATTTTTGCCCGGGAGCATGTTTTCGCCCGAGAACGCATTTTCGAATCATCACTCATTCTCTCTCGAGTTCATTTTTGTCATGGCGCGTGTTTTTGACTACGCACACTTTTTGGCTCAGGAGCACAATTTTGTTTGCGCACAAGTTATTCGCTCAGGAGCGTTTTCTTCAAAAACACATTTTTTCGGGCGCGCTTTTTTCGACCTGATGCTTTTTCTCACCCGGGAACGTTTTAGCTTAGGTAGTTACGCATTTTCTCGCGGACACGCATTTTTCAACTGGGTGCAACTGTGTAAGTACTGTTAGCCCAAGCATGCATTTTTCTTACGGGCGCGCGAGAGATTACTATTAATTAAATATCGTAACATGAAAAATATCTAATGTATCTTTTAAATTTTTGTATAAATAGAAATATATTATTACTAAAAAATAATTTTATTTATTTATTAACACCACATAAGGAGACGTCTACGATGACGTTTTTTGTAGTGTTTAAAAAAACAAGACTAAAGATTTTAAATTTTGGGTATTTTTGAGCGCAGGGGTTTGCGAGCTGCATGAGCATCGCCGCACTGGGACACTATCGAGGTGGGGGTAATTAATGTCGTGTGGGGCACATGCGCTTTTCCTATGCACTGTTAGTTGATCGATCGAGCGTCTGAGAGTGGGAGAGTACAGTTTTGGCGGAGATACCATCGATGCCGGTGTACGGTGGTCACAGCGGAAAGTATCAAGCACGGTCATACCTTTATAATTAATATATATATATATATATATATATATATATATATATATATATATATATATAACCGGTTAAATATATAATAAATTATAATTATATATAAATGTGTATAAAATTTTATGCAAAACTTTATAAAACATTTAGGCAAAATTCTTATTTTAGTCCTTAAACTTTAGCTACTTTTTGATATCAGTCCTTCAATTCTTATTTGATTAAATTTAGTCCCTAAACTTTATCAAACACTTCAATTCAGTCCCTCCATGATATTACCGTTAAACATACTAACGGAAAAACGCATCTCCTGCTCTGTTCTTAGCCGAGATCAACTAATGCCTTCCTGATCCCCTTCTCTCCTTCAAATAATGGTTTATCTGGTTCTAAAAAGGTGAAACCTTTAGTAGTTATTGTTTCATAGGCCATTAGTATGGAAATCTGGAAGAAGTTCTTCACAACAGGAAGAAGGCTAACATCAAGTTGAACTGGGTGGCCAGGAACATCAAGCTCCCGCATATTTGTAGGCATTTCGATATCCCAGACGCGGGCTTCCAAATCGAGAAGCACCTTGCTCGATTTCATGTTTCTGTTAGACAGTTGGAGGAATGCAAATCCTTTGCTACAAAACAGAGTAAAAAATGTTTGGAATAGATGATGAACAGTGGCCGCCTAGTTGATCTTGATGTTCACCTTCTTCATGTTCTGGAAGTCGCTATTCAGTGCGCTAAAGTTTGAATTAGTATCGAGTACTGAGACTTTAATTAAAGTTACAATCCGACGGATCTGTAGGATGCACGACAAAAGGAATTGAGGATGGATGCACTGTTTCTCTTCGGGAAAAAATGTATTAGCAGACCAACTAATAATATGATCAACGTGCTGATGATAATCAGAACAATAACTAAATGTTTCACCTTATTAGAACCAGAGGAACCACTATGTGTAGGAGAAATGGAGAGAAGGGAAGGAATTCGTTGATCTCGACTTAGAACAGGAGGAGATGCGTTGTTTTAAAAAAATCTGACAATTTTTTTTACTCCGTTTGTATAGTTAACAGTGATAGCATGGAGGGACTGATTTCTAGTGTTTGATAAAGTTAAGGGACTAAATTTAATCAAATAAAAGTTAAAGGACTGATATCAAAAAGTAGCTAAAGTTGAGGGACTAAAATAAGAATTTTGCTAAAGTTTATTTATATAAAATTTGTATAAAATTTTATAAAAACAGCTATATAAAGTTTGTATAAGACTATAGAAATATTTTTATAAAAGTTTTTCTTCCACTCCCCCTCTCTCTTACATGAATGAAATATATGGAGGAAATTTTTTATCCATAAATTTTGCAAAAAAAATAATCCAAAAATTATAAATATTAAATTTAAAAATGAATGTCAATTTGACATTAATTTATTAACATAATTTTAGAATAAAAATAACTATCGCGCACGGGCCCCGACGCACGCAAAGACACTCCCGTGCTCACGCGCGACCACCTCCGAGCACAAGCGCATGCACGACGCGGGCTCGGGAGAGCATTTTTGGCCAGAGAGAAATTTTTCGCTCGGGCACGTGTTTTTCACTCGGGCGCGTGTTTTTTGCCCGATCGCGGTATCGCTCGCAGGACTATCCCAGTCCTTCCTTATATATCCTGAGCTATCCGCTCGCAAGACTATCCCAGTCCTTCCTTATATCTCGAGCCTACCGCTCGCAGGACTATTCCAGTCCTTCCTTATATCTCGAGTCTACCGCTCGCAGGACTATCTCAGTCCTTCTCATATAACCCGAGCCTACCGCTCGCAGGACTATTCCAGTCCTTCTTATAACCTGATTCGGTTTGGGATGAAAGATAATTTGTCAAGTTCTCCTACTTAACTAGTCTTGTTTATAATTTAGTTGATCTTAGAAGCTTTAGGGTTAGCCTTGGACTTCCGGAGGGTTACCCGATGAGGGGTTCGCAGCGGTACTAGGAAGTGTGGCGGGCTGACACCCCGAACTTCCTCTTCCCAAGGCACTTAATCTTGTTGGTATCTACCCCTTTTTACTTGATCCCCATTATTCTCTCCAATTACATTAAATCTATAAGATGAGTTAAACTTGGCACTTAGGAGTGGGGAGTTCTTTTGAACTCCAACACCACCAATTGTGACCGGGTGCTGACTCTCCCGTCGTCACATTCTAAGCTCGAGTTCCCTTCTTCACCGAGGAACTGCACACACTCAATTAGCATTCTCAACCTTACTTGGACCCACACTCTTATTCTTCGTCATCCTTAATCTAGGGTTTGCCTTGGATACTTCTCGACTTCGCCCTTGAGTATTTACCTTAAGATGGCTCACCCGGCTAAGGGTAGTTTTTCTTCCATATAATCGTTTAACACTGATGAGTTGTTTGCGGGGCCCTTGACGAGGTCTAACTTCCTTTTCTTATCATTGTAAATTCCTACACTTATAGCTTTGCTAAATGCACCCCAACCCTAATTTGCCACGATGCCCTTAGAGATGCTCTTCCAAATACTCCGAGCCTTCTTAATAATCAAGAGTTAACAGTTCTATGTGTGAAGGTCAGTGGTGATCTAAATCATATAAATCAGTTTTACTATTCGCAGACCAAAATAAGATTGAGCTAGATTTGACTCCTAAGGTGCAATCTTGATCACATCATATCCAAATGAGTTCCAATTATTACCATGGGTTCGCAATGAGTAATGATCTAACAAACTCAAATCCTAATTTCATAAATTCTCTAGGGAATCTTAAATCTTAGTCTCTATTTAAAATAGAAGATGTGCAAATAGTGATTTATACATCGATTGTCAACTAATGATCTCCATAAATTCTGATAAATTCACTGTAACATAATAATGGTCTGAAAACCTCAAAACTTAAGTTTCACATTTTTCCAAGGAGTATTTAATCATAATTTCTAATTAAAACAAATGGGGTGCAAATAGTGATTTACACTGCAAGTACCATCTACAGGTCACAATAAATTCTGACATATTTACAATAGTTCAATATTGGCCTAAAAACTTCAGTGCCCGAGTTTCATAATTTTACAAAGGATATTTACCCTCATTTATCAATTAATACTATTGGTGTGCCAATAAGGGTTTACACTACAAGTGCTATGTTAAGGCTTCAATAAATCTTGGGAAAATTATTATAGCTCAATATGGGTATAAAAGCACCAGGTCCTAAGTCTCATATTAATCCAAGGTGTATTTATCCTTAATTATCATTTATTACATTCTTACTAAATGCACCCCAATTTTTTCCTACACCCTTAAGTCCAAAAGTTCAACTTGAAGTTCAGAGAAATCCACTCATGTACATGAGTTGAATTCTTAACTAGAGGTGGTTGATATCATATCTGAGGCATGGACAAATCTTCAAAGCATTTGCATGAGCCAAAATCACTAAACACACCAGATACACTTTTATACATGTCTCACTAAAAGTGGCCTAAGAGGAGATACACTTGAGCAAATGACATGAAGTCAGTGGCATTTTGAAGGTAACCTCAAGATCTACAATATTCATGTTGGTCACTGCTTCCAAAAATGAGCCTAACCTAGGCAGAATCCACATGCCAGTTCTGTACAAATTATTTAACTTAACAAAATACACTTATGTACATGTCTCACCAAACATGGTGCTAAGGGAGCAACAGGGATCCAAATGACATGAAATAAGTGGCATTTTAAAGGTAACTTCAAGATCTACAATTGTTATGTTGATCACTACCTCCAGAAATGAGCCTAACCTAGGTAAAATCAACATGCAAGTTCTGTACAAATTATTTAACTTAATAAAATACACTTATGTACATCTCTCACCAAAAATGGTGCTGAGGGAGCTACAGGGATCCAAATGACATGAAATTAGTGGCATTTTAAAGGTATCTTCAATATCTACAATTGTTATGTTGATCACTACCTCTAGAAATGAGCCTAACCTAGGTAAAATCAACATGCAAGTTCTGTATAAATTATTTAACTTAACAAAATACACTTATGTACATGTCTCACCAAGAATGGTGCTGAGGGAGATACATGGATCCAAATGACATGAAATCAGTGGCATTTTAAAGTTAACTTCAAGATCTACAATTGTTATGTTGATCACTACCTCCAGAAATGAGCATAACCTAGGTAAAATCAACATGCAAGTTCTGTACAAATTATTTAACTTAACAAAATACACTTATGTACATGTCTCACCAAAAATAGTGCTGAGGGAGCTACAGAGATCCAAATACATGAAATTAGTGGCATTTTAAAGGTATCTTCAAGATCTACAATTTTTATGTTGATTACTACCTCCTGAAATGAGCCTAACCTAGGTAAAATCAACATGCAAGTTCTGTACAAATTATTTAACTTAACAAAATACACTTATGTACATGTCTCACCAAGAATGGTGCTGAGGGAGCTACAGGGATCCAAATGACATGAAATAATTGGAATTTTAAAGGTAACTTCAAGATCTACAATTGTTTTGTTGATCACTACCTCCAGAAATGAGCCTAACCTAGGTGAAGTCAACATGCAAGTTCTGTACAAAATGTTTTACTTAGCAAAATACAAATATATACATGTCACACCAAAAATGGCATAGAAGGAGCTACAGTGCTCCTTTTGGGGTGATCCAAAAATGGCAATGTTGCCGCTTCTTCATAAATTTTGTAACGGAAGAGAGGGGGAGAGTAGCACAGATGGAGAGGGGAAGGAACGTTGCCTGTGCGCGAGCTTGGCGACGGGTATTGCAGCGGAGGAAGATCGCATTCCTGTTCCCGGCGTCCATGGATTCTGGTGTGGCTGAGGTCGAAAGCTCAATCAGGAAGGGGGCGCTCGACTGCTTTAAGTGCTCTGAAGGTGATAGTGGAGAGAAAAAAAATGAGGGAGGAGAGGATTATATGGGCTGGTGCCTTTAAGGTGGCTTTCGGCTAACCTTGCCGCCCATGGAAGCCAGTCAGGGCTCACCTCCCACTGCCCCAGTTTGAAGGGGATTAACTCCCCTGCTTAGGACTGAACTTGGGAAAAGGACATGGGATGCCATTTGGCACTCATCCCCTAATCTCCTCCTTTTTCCATCTCTTGTCTTCCTCCTCCTCTCTCACACTTGTACAAGGCATTTATTTCCCTAAATTTCGAAATTCAGATGGGCATGGGGGCTGATAAACATGTGGGCTGCCTTCTTGGGCTATGGAGTTG
Organism: Dactylorhiza incarnata; assembly: GCA_033032865.1. Taxonomy (NCBI): domain Eukaryota; kingdom Viridiplantae; phylum Streptophyta; class Magnoliopsida; order Asparagales; family Orchidaceae; genus Dactylorhiza; species Dactylorhiza incarnata. The sequence continues at coordinate 1,120,489 of JAWHQI010000284.1, read as the reverse complement.
GGTTAAGCCTACTTAGCTTGGGTTTGGGGCTCACTTGACCCAATTAGGCTAAAATGGGAATTTGGGTTTGGGCTTGACTCAAACCCACCACATTCAATGTGACTGGGCCATATTGATGCCTTAGACCCCATGGGTCTATTCCATGAGAGATTGATCCATGGTGGGTTCAAATGGGGCTTGATTGCACTTGTTTGCCTATCGGGGCAATTTGGGTATTTTGTTGATTTTGCCCTAATTCTCCAAGGCTGAATGCACATCATGGTCCATTTAGGTCTCATATACTCCCCTTAGGTTTAAGGAAAGGTTGTGCTAGGTCAAATTTGGTCATCTAAAGCTTACTTGACCTTATTTGGGGAGGTTTGACCTAGGATAGCTCAAAGTTGACTTTTTGGTCAATTTTATCAATTTGGTTGACCCCAAGGGTCCCTAGTGGCCTACTTACCTCCTTGGCTGGTCATAAGGGTCATGGTGAGGTTAGGTTGGCACATTGGAGTCTATTGGTCACCCCTAGGCTAGGCCATCCAGATTTTCTATATGCGCCCCAAGGTGCATTCCTTCCTATTTTAATGAGTTCATGGGGCCTCTTTGGCCCACCTTGTGTGCTTGATCCATCCTAGGGGAAACTCCTAGGCTATGTGTAATGCTCAAGGTGCTTTAGCCTCTTTCAGTTCACTCTACACTAGGGTGGCCCATGGTGTCTGAGTGCACACCATGGGTTCTTCACTCCTTTCAACTGGTCATCCTTGTGCCCGGTGTCACTTATCCTATTTTTGTCATGACTTGTCATGACAAAAATTCTCTAGGGGCCTAGCAGTTTGGGGGATGTTACAAATCCCAATAAATAAAGAAACAATTTCGTCCCTGAAATTTAGGTTAGGTCTACGGGAGTTAGAGTTTAGGATATGCCGGTGTATTTTTAGTTTTTGTGCAATACGACTCCTAATTAATATTGGAAACGGTTAGGTCTAGTTCACATCGCCTCATTCTCAGTTTTCTCCCAAGTGCACTTTTCGTTAAATCTTACTTCGTCCGTAATCAAGATCTTCTTCCTGAGGGTCCTTAAATATTCATCAGTTTGATGAAGATATACATAGTGGAGGGAGGACATAGGTTAAAGTAATGCTACACATTCACATGGCAAGTGTAGAAATTCATCGGGTCTTATAATCTATTGTATGATGTCTTCGTAGGTATACAATTCTCGATTTGGAGGGTATATCGTCAAGTTTACCGTCAATATTCTCGACACCAACATTAACAACTCTTTGGGTCTAAACTCTCCTGTGGTTCACAACCATTGTACACATGGTGTCATTACTCTTATTTGTTAGGTGTTGGCAATTGGAATTTAGACTTGTCTTCTGTTGGGTCCAGGGTTCCTTCACCTGACCCGTAGCACCTTTCCGTTGATATAAAGATCAAGTTGCGCCTTCACCAACAGTCCGGGATTTTGGTGCAGTTGGTTGCGCTGGGTCCTCTCAATTGGTATCAAAGCAGGTTGCGGGTTCGAGACCGGGGGGGGGGGGGGCGCTGATAATTCCTGAAATTCTCTCTACCTGTGTAGGTCCCGATGGGTCAGGCGTCCGCAGACATGTGTCAAGCCACCTCTGAGCTTGCAGGCCATATGGAGCACCTCTGAGCTTGCGGGTCGTGCTGGACGCTGGGGGGGGGGGGGGGGGGGGGGATTGTTAGGTCCAGCGTTCCTTCACTTGACCCGTAGCGCCTTTCCGTTGATATAAAGATCAAGTTGCGCCTTCACCAACAGTCTTGGCTTTTGGTGCAGTTGGTTGCGCTGGGTCCTCTCATCTTCCAAGATCATGATATGCTTATGGCTTGGGCAATATTAATTCTCCTAATTTTCATGACATCGTCATTCTTTTAATACTTTATGTCATCGTTTAATATGCTTCTAAGATCCGAAATGATATTTAGTAAATGTAAACACATCATGATCATTTACTAAATTAAAAGGATACTCTAGTAATAATCAAGCTTAGTTCTGGTACCTAGATTCATGTGAGTCATCAATTCCAATGCTCATAAAGTTCATATATTGTAAATCCTCCAAAATTAACTCTTGAAGTGCACCCAATCGCATTAACGTCCTAAAGCCTCATTCCTGATTTTTATCCCAAATCATGTGTTATTAACTGTCAGATCTATAGCCCTCATTTTTGTTAAATGCAAAACAAGCTCAAATTTTGCACGAGACCTATCACCTATGAATCAACTATCGTAAATATGTCGTGAATTGATCTCTAAATCATTCCCCAAGTCTTGTATGCGACAATTTACAAATTTCAACTCTTCATAATGTCATAATTATTTTTAGCCTCATTCTTATTTCCTTCATAACTTTGGGGGTCCCCAATTCGTACACCAAGTATCAGTTATCATGGGCCAATAGGTTTAACATAATTTTCAGAGACTAATCATGATCCAAGACAGTATTCAACATAAATTCATTGTTTCCCTCTTTAAAATAACTCCATAAGATTAATTATGTGACTAAGGGTGCAAAACCCTTTTCGTGAAGGAAGTAGGATAACTAATCAATAGTTAAGTATAATAAAATTTTCAAAAGTTTAATGGAGACCACAAGTCTATCTACTCATTTCTATAATATTCCAGATCTTTATACTGATCTAGGGGGAACATGACCCTGGAATTCTCAATACTGCTTAATGTAACAAGAGTTCACAAACCCCAATTTCCTACGGGACTCAATCCTCAAAGTCTTTGATTCCTTCAGAGATGAAAGATCTCTTGATAATAAGTACATGTTTCGAATTTCAAGAGAGTTGACCAAGGAAATAATTCTAATCCATAAAACTCTATGTGTGTAACAACATGGGTATTATCTTAAGCTACCTTGGTCTTGCATGTGGGACCCACCAATATGTAGGGGTCCAAATGGCCTCAAATTCGTCCAGGGACCTTTCTTTCCAAGACCTACCATCCATAAAAGGTTTGAGTGGATTGGTTTCTATTAAGCCTTAGGTCTACCACAATCGTATGTAATGAAATCATTTCCAAATCAATAGAACTTTATCTCCAAAATTCCGATTCTTGGACAACATATGTATCGTACTAAATTTACATGTACAGTGTAAAATTCAGATTATTTGGATAAGTCAGATGGTGGGGCATACAGATTTGGGTCTAGGGTTCACTTTATATACCCTGCACCAAAATAGGTGCCCCGAGAGTTGTATTACAGAGACTTTTATGTTTCCAAAACAACCCAAGTTAACGTCATGGTGATCCAATAAATGAAGAAACAAGATTAGCCTCCCGTAAATCTTGTGATGAGTTTCTTATATCCGAAAATTTGGACATCTCGTGTATTTACATAATCCTTATGGGTATACAGTTCTTGTGATTTGTGGATATGGTAAGGTCCTCTGTCCTCGAAATGCCATTTACCGTAACTTTTCCAAGGATCGTGTGCCTATTAAGCGGTCTTCTCTAAGTTCGAATTCTCATTCCACATTTGACATCCTTTCTTTGTGATGGTTTTTCGAGGGTGGAAGTGTGGAGTATTAGCTTCTAAGCACATAAGTTAAGCCTTATGAGTCTCATACTAATCCGATAGTACAATCACAAGCACCATATCCACTTAACATTGTCCTATTTGTTTGTTTGAGGGGTGTTAATATCACTTAGGAAGTGACGTGGGTGTACCGGGGAGTAAGCCCTGAACACTTACACACACTTTGAACTCCTTCTTTTAGTCACTTTGGGGGTATCCTACTACTTGGCCAAAATAAACTCAAGGTTGGTGTCAGACTAGGATACCTTATGCGACGTCTTGCTAAGTCAAACTGATACGGTGTACTAGTCAGGTTGGCCTAATCTCATCGTTAAGTGGAAACAGTTATGTGATTTCCCATATGGGCACACCACTGCTTCCGCTGCTAGTTTGTCCTCAAACTAGCTCGAGCGGGGTGGCCCAGGGTTTGTGGACTTCTTTTACTTGGATCGAAAGTTGGCTAAGCTGATACCAGTTTGTATGACCCTCTTTTTTTTGCTTTTAAACCGGGTCTTACCGCCCAGAACCGCCGTCTTGCGGCGGCACCATTACACCCAATAGTCGCTGCCACAAGACGCCGATCCTGCCGGCTATTCACATCATCCAGGCCAACCATAATCACAGTAATTGAAGTATTAAATGAAACAAGTCCACAAAGAAACCGCGTAGTATATGAACGAGCGTCAAAGTGAGTATACACACGCAGTTATAAATAGTCTAAGCAGCTAAAAAAGTACACCAGAGTAGTTATAAAGAAAACTAGAGCAAATAAAGAAACAACTAGAGCAGCTATGAAAGTAACCTTAACTTATGTGTATACACACACAAACACATAAGCTAAGGGATCTGGCAAGAAGTAAACTCATCGTATAAAAGAGCCCATACTAATTTATACGATGAGGTCTCTGATTTATGCAAGAATGCTATGCTATGATATGCAATGCAATGCAATGCAATGGTGCAACTCACACACGCGACTCTGTACGTACAGACCTTTAGTTCCCACTTTTCGGAGGTAGCTAAACTCTCGGGCACCTCCCGTCGTGGTCAAACGGTGGCAGAGGAGCGGGCATCTCCTCACCTAGGTGGGTAAGTCACACTACCAGACCTAGGCCCTAACGTACGCTGTGATACCGGTACCCGATACTCACGAGATCCTGCGTACTAAACTGAATTGGCCAGGCAGGGTTTAGGGAATCCGTCCCGTCGGATGCGCAGTAAGATAACCTGGCCCCAATAAAACCACTAGCACTGCCGAGTCAACGAACTACTGTCGGTGTGACGACTAAGACAGAACCGAAGACCCACCACATCTAATACACAAGCAACATGTGTTAACCCTTACTACTGAGCCTCTAGCTCGCAATTCTAAATCAACATTTATAAAGTAGAGCATACCGCTCGCCAGACTACATCAGTCTTACATTTAAACTACGAGCATACCGCTCGATAGACTACACCAGTCTTATATTTAAACTACGAGCCTACCGCTCGCTAGACTACACCAGTCTTATATTTAAACTATGAGCCTACCGCTCGCTAGACTATCCCAGTCCTTCTCATATAACCCGAGCCTACCGCTCGCAGGACTATCCCAGTCCTTCCTTATATATCCCGAGCTTACCGCTCGCAGGACTATCCCAGTCCTTCCTTATATCTCGAGCCTACCGCTCGCAGGACTATCCCAGTCCTTTTCTTATAACCCGAGCCTACTGCTAGCAGGACTATCCCAGTCCTTCCTTATATATCCCGAGCTTACCGCTCGCAGGACTATCCCAGTCCTTCCTTATATCTCGAGACTACCGCTCGCAGCACTATCCCAGTCCTTTCATATATCTCAAGCCTACCGCTCGAGGACTATCTCAGTCCTTCTCATATAACCCGAGCCTACCGCTCGCAGGACTATTCCAGTCCTTCTTATAACCCGATCCGGTTTGGGATGAAAGATAATTTGTCAAGTTCTCCTACTTAACTAGTCTTGTTTATAATTTAGTTGATCTTAGAAGCTTTAGGGTTAGCCTTGGACTTCCGGAGGGTTACCCGGTGAGAGGCTCGCATCGGTACTAGGAAGTGTGGTGGGCTGACACCCCGAACTTCCTCTTCCCAAGGCACTTAAACTTGTTGGTATCTACCCCTTTTTACTTGATCCCCATTATCCTCTCCAATTACCTTAAATCTATAAGATGAGTTAAACTTGGCTCTTAGGAGTGGGGAGTTCTTTTGAACTCTAACACCACCAATTCTGACCGGGTGCTGACTCTCCCATCGTCACATTCTAAGCTCGAGTTCCCTTCTTCACCGAGGAACTGCACACACTCAATTAGCATTCTCAACCTTACTTGGACCCACACTCCTATTCTTCGTCATCCTTAATCCAGGGTTTGCCTTAGATACTTCTCGACTTCGCCCTTGAGTATTTACCTTAAGATGTCTCACCCGGCTAAGGGTAGTTTTTCTTCCATATAATCGTTTAACACTGATGAGTTGTTTGTGGGGCCCTTGACGAGGTCTAACTTCCTTTTCTTATCATTGTAAATTCCTACCGTATAGCTTTGTTAAATGCACCCCAACCCTAATTTCCCACGATGCCCTTAGAGATGCTCTTCCAAATAATCTGAGCCTTCTTAATAATCAAGAGGTAACAGTTCTATGTGTGAAGGTCAGCGGTGGTCTAAATCATATAAATTAGTTTTACTATTCGCAGACCAAAATAAGATTGAGCTAGATTTGGCTCCTAAGGTGCAATCTTGATCACATCATATCCAAATGAGTTCCAATTATTACCATGGGTTCACAATGAGTTGTGATCTAACAACCTCAAATCCTAATTTCATAAATTCTCTAGGGAATCTTAAATCTTAGTCTCTATTTAAAATAAAAGATGTGCAAATAGTGATTTATACATCGATTGTCAACTAATGATCTCCATAAATTCTGATAAATTCACTGTAACATACTAATGGTCTGAAAACCTCAAAACTTAAGTTTCATATTTTTCCAAAGAGTATTTAATCATAATTTCTAATTAAAACAAATGGGGTGTAAATAGTGATTTGCACTGCAAGTGCCATCTACAGGTCACAATAAATTCTGACATATTTACAGTAGTTCAATATTGGCCTAAAAACTTCAGTGCACGGGTTTCATAATTTTAAAAAGGATATTTATCCTCATTTACCAATTAATATTATTGGTGTGCCAATAAGGGTTTACAATACAAGTGATATGTTAAGGCTTCAATAAATCCTGGGAAAATTACTATAGCTCAATATTGGTCTAAAAGCACCAGGTCCTAAGTCTCATATTAATCCAAGGTGTATTTATCCTTAATTATTATTTATTACATTCTTACTAAATGCACGCCAATTTTTTCCTACACCCTTAAGTCCAAAACTTCAACTTGAAGTTCAGAGAAATCCACTCATGTACATAAGTTGAATTCTTAACTAGAGGTGGTTGATATCATATCTGGGGCATGGACAAATCTTCAAAGCATTTGCATGAGCCAAAATCACTAAACACACCAGATACACTTTATACATATCTCACTAAAGTGTCCTAAGAGGAGCTACACTTGACCAGATGACATGAAGTCAGTGGCATTTTGAAGTTAACCTCAAGATCTACAATATTCATGTTGGTCACTGCTTCCAGAAATGAGCCTAACCTAGGCAGAATCCACATGCCAGTTCTGTACAAATTATTTAACTTAACAAAATACACTTATATACATGTCTCACCAAAAATGGTGTTGAGGGAGCTAAAGGGATCCAAATGACATAAAATTAGTAGAATTTTAAAGGTAACTTCAATATCTACAATTGTTATGTTGATCACTACCTCCAGAAATGAGCCTAACTAGGTAAAATCAACATGCAAGTTCTGTACAAATTATTTAACTTAATAAAATACACTTATGTACATGTCTCTCCAAAAATGGTGCTGAGGGAGCTACAGGGATCCAAATGACATGAAATTAGTGGCATGTTAAAGGTATCTTCAAGATCGACAATTGTTATGTTGATCACTACCTTCAGAAATGAGCCTAACCTAGGTAAAATCAACATGCAAGTTCTGTACAAATTATTTAACTTAACAAAATACACTTATGTACATGTCTCACCAAGAATGGTGCTGAGGGATCTACAGGGATCCAAATGATATGAAATTAGTGGCATTTTAAAGGTAACTTCAAGATCTACAATTGTTATGTTGATCACTACCTCCAGAAATGAGCCTAACCTAGTTAAAATCAACATGCAAGTTCTGTACAAATTATTTAACTTAACAAAATACACTTATGTACATGTCTCACCAAAAATGATGATGAGGGAGCTACATGGATCCAAATGACATGAAATCAGTGGCATTTTAAAGGTATCTTCAAGATCGACAATTGTTATGTTGATCACTACCTCCAGAAATGAGCCTAACTTAGGTAAAATCAACATGCAAGTTCTGTACAAATTATTTAACTTAACAAAATACACTTATGTACATGTCTCACCAGGAATGGTGTTGCGGGAGCTACATGGATCTAAATGACATGAAATCAGTGGAATTTTAAAGATAACTTCAAGATCTACAATTGTTATGTTGATCACTACCTCCAGAAATGAGCCTAACCTAGGTGAAGTCAACATGCAAGTTCTGTACAAAATGTTTAGCTTAGCAAAATACAAATATATACGCGGCACACCAAAAATGGCATAGAAGGAGCTACAGTGCTCCTCTTGGGGTGATACAAATTTCTAAGAATTCTAGAGCCCAAGGGCTACAACTTTGATGTTCAAAGTTTTCCCAGAAAATGAGAGGAGGTATTTTTTAGTAAATTGTTTAAGTGGCTGCATGAAATGTGACATATTACTTAAATATTATGGTTTAATTCATTTTGGGCTGCGATTAGCCTAAGCCGCCAGATCTAAAGGCCACGGGTCGTCTTCCCCGATGAGCCAAGGGCTCTGATTTGCCGCGCCTGGGTCAGTTTTGCGGGCGGATTTCTGGCCATCTTAGGCCGTCTCCGGCCAAACCCCCAAGCCACCACCTCCACCCGACATAGGGCTTCCGATTGGCGGTGGCCGTTTGGCCGGAGGTGGTCGGAGGTGGCATGCGCCACCTTTCGATTTCGAGCCGGAACAAAGAAAAACGAAATGGCAATGTCGTCGTTTCTTCATAAATTTTGTAATGGAAGAGAGGGGGAGACTAGCACAGATGGAGAGGGGAAGGAACGTTGCCTGTGCGCGAGCTTGGCGACGGGTATTGCGGCGGAGTAAGATCGCATTCCTGTTCCCGGCGTCCATGGCTTCTGGTGCGGCTGAGGTCGAAAGCTCAATCAGGAAGGGGGGGGGGGGGCTCGACTGCTCTGAGTGCTCTGAAGGTGATAGTGGAGAGAAAAAAACGAGGGAGGAGAGGATTATATGGGCTGGTGCCATTAAGGTGGCTTTCGGCCAACCTTGCCGCCCATGGCAGCCAGTCAGGGCTCACCTCCCACTGCCCCAGTTTGAAGGGGATTAACTCCCCTACTCAGGACTGAGCTTGGGAAAAGGACATGGGATGCCATTTGGCACTCATCCCCTAATCTCCTCCTCTTTCCATCTCTTGTCTTCTTCCTCCTCTCTCACACTTGTACAAGGCATTTATTTCTCTAGATTTCGAAATTCAGATGGGCATTGGGTCTGATAAACATATGGGCTGCCTTCTTGGGCTATGGAGTTGGGTTAAGCCCACTTAGCTTGGGTTTGGGGTTCACTTGACCCAATTAGGCTAAAATGGGAATTTGGGTTTGTTGGATCTTGTGGCGCCCTTAGAGGGGGGGGGGGTGAATAAGGGCCTTTTAAAAAATACGATTTTTTACTTAAGAATTTTAAAATAAATTTTACTTTTCTAAAAATTACTTATAAAAATTTCAAACCAATGTAATTTTTAAATTAATTCAAACACAAATTTCTAAGTTAAAGATTAAGCAATCATATTTGCAATTAAAGAAAAAGTCATAATTTTATAATCATGAAATTCACATACAAATAATATGATCTTAACAATGCTTAAGATCAAGGCACAAATATGATAATAAACCTTTTACAATTTGTGTTTACCAATCCTTCTCCCAAGGATCGGAAGGCTATCACTTGTCTCTCCCTAGACCAAGCCCAAGCCTATCCTCTATCTTTTCCCAAGATCTAGACGTAGCACACAAGGCCACGATTTCCCACCAAGCCACGCAAGGACTTGGACGCTCCACACAAGGAAGCGATTTTCCCCTAAGCCACGCAAGGACTTAGACGTCACGCAAAAGGAGACGAATTCCCTACCAATACAAAGTGAAATGCATATAAATGAAAATACAAAATGAAAAGAACAACTCCCTAGAAATTCAGATATCTGAAAGGAAGGTTGCAGCCTCGAGATGATCGTTAATGTAGAAGCGCGTCCGATCTTGTCTTCAATCTCAAACCTTCTAAGCACAAATGGGAGTTGATGAGGTTCTGGAGCTCTCTGATTCGTATGCACTCAGGAAAAGACTTGGAATTCTCAAAGCTTGGAATGCACGAACAAAACGAGCCACTATATAGATTTTCACTGTCGCCTGGGCGACATCTCTTTTGGAATTCCGACAGCGCTAAACTGCCGCTCGTAGTGCTGTCGTGCGGGATAGTTGCTGTAACTTCCGAGCTGTCGCCTGGGCGACATCGCTGTCAGAATTCTGACAGCGCAAAACTGCTGTTCGTCGTGCTGCCGTGCGGACAGTTGTTGTATGTTGTTGCCTGGGCGACATTAGCTGTCGGAAAATTCCGAGCTTCATTCAGTCAAATTGAGCTCCATTCAGAATTGTGAACATCTCATACATGTTACCTGCACACCATTAATAAAAATAGAATCAAATACAAACGGGACTTTGTTATTATCAAACCGGAAGAGTGCGAAACGCATGCTCCAACAATCTCCCCCTTTTGATAATAACAAATCCGTATTAAAAGAAATCATGTCTATTTAGGTTGTTGATTTTAACATATGGTGTGTGCACAAAAATGATATATTCCTCTTAAATGTAATCTCCCCCTAGATGAATGCTCCCCCTAAATGAATGCTCCCCCTAAATGTTATAGTAAATTGAAATGATGTATTGTTTAGGTGGAATATTTAGGTGTAATAGTTCTTTGATTTCTTGAATATACTTATAATTCTCCCCCTTTTGGTATTAGCAAAAGGTAATATGAAATGAATGAGTAGTTCTTAAGGGAAGAGAGAGGATGTAGAAAATAAGAGTAAGCGGAAGCACTTGTGTTGAAAATGATTGAATGACTTGAAATAATAGTAATATGCCATAGTATTGAATAAACTCATGAAGAGATGGTATAGCCATATGAAGTAGTAGAATAAAACAAAATAACTGAAACATGATTAATGTCATTTTAAAGTATCATAGAAGGCACAATTGTGTATAGAAATTTGGAATCTTTTCGGTCCAATTCTCATGAGATGAATGTTTATATAACATAATGATGTGTACAAGTGATGCTTTGATCAAACATATGAAATTATTTAATTTACATGATCATTGGAATAGAAAACATAATATAAGCATATAAAGACAACTTTGACCTTGAAGATATAGCACAATAAGAATAGAATACCATTTTTCTTTTGCACAAGACACTTTACAATTCTTTCCAAGGTGCTCAACCTCACAATGCTTATTAAGACTTATCAGGAGGGTAAGTAGTGCTTGGTGGAGTATCCTTGTCCTCAATTTAAACTTTTTGTTGATCACATATTTTGTGATATCTTAACGTTGAGATATTTATAATTTTTTATTTTTAATTGACCAAGGATCTCCGAATTCACTTGAATCGCAAAAGATGGTGTATATTTGGTTGTGCTAACAAATCAAGCTTGAAAGTAGTATTAATGAAATGCTATTGTATTATATTAAAGCAAAGATGATTCATGTATATATTAAATAGAAAGACATATGTATGGATCAAAAGAAGTAAACGTGATAGTTCATTATTATATAAAAACAAATTCTCATACTTAGAGGCATGCGAAAATAATTTCCAATAGTCTAAACAACTTAGTAGGAGTGTCAATACGATGATAGAGTGGAAATGAAATCATATAATCATGTAAATAGCCATTTTTAAAAAAAATAAAAAGCACATGGTTTGGCAACAATTCATGAGTTGTAGCATTAATTATGACATATAACTAGTGTAAAGCATCATAGAGACCAAAATTGAAGATTTAAGCAAATTGGGAGCTATCGGAAATTTCCGACAGTCACTGTCGCCTGGGCGACAACTAAAGTATAAAGACGGCTTAAAACCGAGTCAAACCCGATTGTACATCATTTTCTGGACTGGAAGGCGAGAGGAAACTGTCGGAGTTCAGCGACAACCCTAGATCTAAGGTATGTTTGTTTGATTTTTAAGTTTTTGACTCAAAATTTTTTAGAGATTTGTGATTTTTGAAAATAGAGAAGAAGAAAAATGTGATTTTCATTTTACTTTTGATGAATGGTGTAGATCTTTGAAGTTTTATGTATTAAAGGTGTAGATCTAGTGTAAATCAAGTGGATCTTGTTGGATCTTGGTGAAATAAGTTTGGATTTTGTGATTTTTGGGGTTTAAGTTTTGTATTTTTTACATGGTTTAATTTCAAAAACTGAAGATTTTCCTTTTGAAGAAGGTTGAAGAAGATGAATAGTAAAGGATATGTGAGAAGATGTAGTTTTGTTCTAGAAATTTTTTTTTAACAGAAATATAGCTTGATTGTGAGTAGATCTGGAAGTCTAGTTGAAAAATCTTATAAAAAGTTTACTGGATTACTGTCGGAATTTTCCGACAGTCAATGTCGCCTGGGCGACATCATCCCAGTGCACAGATCTTGTTTAACTTAGTTTTGTTTTGTTATGTTTGCAGGAAGGCTTCCAGTTCTAAGGCACGTAAGAGTATGTCTGAAGATGCGCATAGTTCTTATCAAGTATATCCTGGGATTGAGAAAGCAATAATTGGAGTTTCAAAATATGTAGAATTTGACTCTCCTAAGCACGACCATATCTATACTTGTCTTGCTAATGCAGGTATATTATCTGTAATCTCAGTAAATATGTTCTCATCTTTCTTAATCCGAGAGTTTTACAACCATTTGGAAGACCCGAATTACACTGAATTGGATGGGGGAGTGAGATCGAGAATCCAAGGTCAACAAGTGGAAATAACACATGTTGATCTTAGAGATGAATTTGGTTTTCTTATGAGTGATCATATGCTAGATATAGTAGAGAGCTATAGAAATGATAGAGATTGGACTCTTGTAAACATGAGTTTACATGGAAGTCAAAAGAAGACCCTAATCACTGAAGTTTCTTCACTCACTCCTGATGCCTATTTAGTCCAAGACATATTGAGAAACTCAGTTATGTTAAAAAGTGGAGATACAAGGAGTATTACAACACAGTTGACGCTGATTACATATTTTATTATGGAGGAGGAACCCTTTGATGTAGCGGATCTCATCCTTGCCCAGATTCGTTATGCTTTTAGATTAAAACATCCAAAATGGGTGAAGATTCATACGTTGCCAATTGGGGCTATAATTCAACGTATTCTATATAAGAAGTATGAATGGATAGGTCAAGATGCATACTTAGATGATTGTGTTCCTGAAATATACTATACGGGTACCATGAAAGTTAAGAAATCTCATAAAAAACCTCATCCTGGAATAGAGATTAGAGAGCCTACAATTCCTAGGGGAGGATCAATACGAGAGTCTATAGATGATCTTCGTGATTCATTTGAGGAATACAAGAAAGAAGTGAAGAAGGACCGCAGTAGAATGCAGAAGTTTATGAAATTTCTGGTGAAGGGACTGAAGTTAAAGCCTACTCCTGAAGAAGCGGCCGAATGGGAAGCCCCAGATGAAGAACCGCCACGCCAATCGGTTAGGCGGACTCGACGTGGAAAGGCTGTAAGACGTGGAACTTCATAAGACTGTCCAGAAAGCAGCGGGGCTGGATATGATGATTCTGAGTAGTTTCCAGCAGGTTGCTGCTTCTGACTGATGTCGGAATTTTTCGACATTCACTGTCGCCTGGGCGACAGTGAACTTGCCCAGATTTCATTTTCTGTTAATGAACTTAATCTTATTTTGATTTCTACTGTTTTTCTGGAACAATTTGTATGTAATATTAATGATGTGAGAATTTTTTGTTAAGTCATTCAAATTCTATGGTTTGATTTAAGATTTAGGTTTTTTTCTTTTTTTAAAATGTATAGGTTTTGTGATATTTTTAATTTTATAGGCCATAAGTAGTGATATAATCAGTGTGAAATGTCTAGGATTCCCAATTCTAGCCTAAGCATAGAAAAACGGGAATCCGGTAACGGTTTAGTGAATATATCCGCTAGTTGATTATCCGTGCCTATAAATGAAATTTTAATCTGATTATTTTTAATGTGGTCTCTTATAAAATGATGCCTAACGTCAATATGTTTAAACCTAGAGTGATGAACCGGGTTGTAAGTTAAATCAATTGCACTTTTGTTATCGCACCATAGCTCTATTGTTTGTTGTTTAATGTTAAAGTCTTCTAAAGTTTGTTTCATCCAAAGAGCTTGTGCACAACAACTACCAAGTGCGATGTATTCGGCCTCGGTGGTTGAGAGGGCAACAGAATTCTGTTTCCTACTTGACCACGAAATGAGTGAAGGGCCTAAAAAGTGACAAGTGCCACTAGTGCTTTTCCTATCTAGTGAACAACCGGCATAATCAGAATCAGAATAGCCAAAAAGAGTAAAATCATCGCTATGAGGATACCACAAACCAAGTTTACATGTGCCAATTAAATCTCTAAAATTTTTTTTTACCGCTTTTAAATGTGATTCTTTGGGATCGGCTTGAAATCTAGCACATAAACAAACTGAAAACATAATATCCGGTCTAGAAGCAGTTAAATATAAGAGTGAACCTATCATGCCTCAATATAAAGTTTGATCTATTGATATTCCATTTTCATCTTTTCCTAATTTTAAAGATACACTCATAGGAGTATTTGCTTGTTTGAGATTTTCAAATCCAAATCATTTTAAAACATCATGAATATATTTTGATTGGTTAATAAAAACTCCATCATGTTTTTGAACAATTTGAAATCCTAAGAAATATTTTAATTCTCCTACCATACTCATCTCAAATTCACTTTCCATCATTTTTACAACATAATTACACAACTCTTCATTAGTGGCTCCAAAAATAATATCATCAACATAAATTCGCAAAACAATTAAATCATCATCTACTTGCTTAATGAAGAGTGTACAATCAACACCACTCATTTTAAAACCATTTTGTAATAAATATATAGTCAATCTATCATACCATGCTCGTGGTGCTTATTTTAAACCAAACAAAGCTTTTAGCAATCTATATACGCGATTAGGAAATTTTTCATTTACAAATCCTAGGGGTTGTTCAACATAAACTTCTTCTTTAATCAACCCATTTAAAAATGCAGTTTTAATATCCATTTGCAATAATTTAAATCTTTTATGACTAGCAAATGCAACAAAAATTCTAACTGCTTCAAATCGTGCTACGGGTGCAAATGTTTCATCAAAATCTACCCCTTCAATTTGATTATATCCTTTCTCTACAAGCCTAGCTTTGTTTCTAGTGACCCTAGAGTCACTATCTAATTTGTTTTTGAAAATCCATTTGACTCCTACCACTGGATGATCACTAGGTCTATCAACAAGAATCCAAACTTTATTTCTTTCAAATTGGTTAAGTTCTTCATTCATAGCTAGAAACCAAGATTCATCATTTAAAGCGGTGGCAATATCTTTTGGTTCTATATTTGAGACAAAACATAATTTTGAAAAACTTTCATGTAAACTAGAACGTGTACGTACCCCACTTAATGGTTCTCCAATAACAAATTCTTGCGGATGATCTTTTGAGAACCTTAGCTCGATTGGAGGTACATATCCTTGTTCTTCTTCTTCTTCACCATCTTTTTCGTCTTCTTTCTCTACTTTTTCTTCATCATCATTATCATCATCATTTTTCCTCAGATTTTGTTCCACATCTTCTTCATTTTTCTCATTACCTGCAACTTTAGTATTTTCTACACAAGAAATGTTTTCATCAAATTTTACATGAATAGATTCTTCAACCACTTTAGTACGTTTATTATAAACTCTATAGGCCTTGCTAGTTGAAGAATAACCAATGAAAATTCCTTCATCACATTTTTCATCAAATTTGCCTAAGTTATCTTTTGTATTCAAAATAAAGCATTTACAACAAAAAACTTTAAAGTAAGATACATTTGGTTTTCTTTAAAAATAAATTTCATAAGGAGTTAATTGTAATGTAGGACGAATCATGACACGATTAATAATATAGCATGCAGTACTAACCGCTTCGGCCTAAAAATATTTTGGCAATTTAAATTCACAAAGCATAGTACATCCTAATTCTTGAAGTGTTTTATTTTTCCTCTCCACTACACCATTTTGTTGTGGTGTGCGAGGAGCGGAAAATTCGTGTTTTATCCCAAATTCACAATATGAAATAAATTTTTCATTATCAAACTCTCCTCCATGATCTGATCTAATGCATTTTACTTTTAAATCAAGTTCATTTTGAATACGTGAAATTAGTTTTACAAATTCATCAAAGGCATCAGATTTTGAATTTAAAAATAATGTCCAACAAAATCTAGAATAATCATCAATAATAACAAACGTATATTTTCTACCTCCTAGACTTTGTGTAGTAATTGGACCAAACAAGTCCATATGTAATAAATGTAAAGGTCTAGTAGTAGAAATAACATGTTTGCTTTTAAAAGATGATTTTGTAAACTTTCCTTTTTGGCATGGTGAACATAATGAAGAAAGCTTTCCATTCAAATTTGGCAAACCTTTTATTATTTTATTTTTAGAAAGCTTTACTATACGTTTGGCACTAGAATGTCCTAATCTCCTATGCCATAATTCAAGTTCATCATTCTTTGAAATAAAACATTTAAGTGTAAAATGTGATAAATCATGAAAAGTGATTGTATAGACATTGTTTATTCTTGGTGCAGTAAGTACAATTTCATTTGTTTTGGAATCAATAATTTTGCAGAGGTTTGAGCTAGAGTCAAATAAAACATTTAGATTTTTATCACATAGTTGACTAATGGAAATTAAATTATGTTTCAAACCTTTAACATATAAAACATTTGAAATTTTAAATTTTTCGTTACCTACTACTCCAATGCCTTTGACTTTACCCTTGCCATTATCTCCAAATGTCACTGTTCCACCTTTCTTCATCTCCAGGCTAAGGAACTTTGATTTATCGCCCGTCATGTGTTTTGAACATCCAGAGTCCAAATACCACACGTCTTCCTTGTTCCTAGCCTGCACGCACACCTAAAAAGATGATGAGAGTAAAGATCTGGTTACCCAAGTGGTCGATCCCATGGTATAGGTGGACGCCTTAGGTACCCAGATTTGTTTAACATTAACTTTTCCTTTCTTCCAGCATGAGTCCGAGATGTGACCAAATCGATGACATTTGGCACATGCAATGAATAGTGAGGAACCATTCTTTAATGGTATCTCTGGACTCTTGTTGGAGGAAACATCTTTATGTGTGGACTTAGAAAAAATTTCATTTTGAAAAAGAGGTTTTCTGAACCTGGAGCTGTCGCTGGTTCCGACATCAGCTATCGGAAATTTCCGACAGCTTCCAGAGCTTCCAGAAACGTATCCTAGCCCAAATTTTGCTGTCCCATGACATTGGTTGGCTAAAAGCATATCCAGAGATTTTTTCCCAACACCAAATTTTCCAATTGCCATGTTCAACTCATTTACTTTGGACTTTAAAATTGAATTTTCTTTTACTATCATGCCACATCTATTTGCAACATTTTTCTTATAATTCTCTAATTGAGAATGAGAGGTTTTAACAACTTTTTCTAAGTCCTTTTTCTCTTTTACAAGTAGATCAATTTTTTGATCGGACTTAGAAATAGTGTTTTCAAGTTCTTTTATCCTTGTCGAAGAGTGATCACACTCTTGACAAATTACCTTCTCGTTCCCAATAGATTTCAACTCATTTGATAACTTTTTATTTACTTTCAAAAGAACTTTATTTTCACATTTTAAGAAATCAATTTCCTTTAGGCTTTTATCAAAAAATTTGCATATTTTCATAAATTCAGAATATAAATCATCATAAGATGGAGGAGTTACCTCAGTGTCGCTTTGGACACTGCAATCGTCGTCAGATGACGCATTTTATTTCCCCATCAAGCATACATTTGCTTCTTCTTTATCTTCATCGCTTGCTTCACTTGAGCCTTCAGAAGTTGTGTCATCCCAAGTCTCCGCCTTCAGAACCTTCTTTTTGAAATTCTTATCGTGCCTCTTCTCTTTCTCCTCTCTCAGATATTTTGGGCACTTGCTTCTGATATGACCAATCTTCTTGCAATGGTAGCACTCCGGTAGCGGACGCTCCTCTTCATTCTCCATTTTCCTTTGCCTTTTTGGTAGACAAAATCGTTCTTTTTGAAAAAAAAAAATTAAATGAATTTCTCCTCTCCGGATTTCTCATAAACTTTTTAAAGTTCCTCACAAATAGTCCTTCCTCATCTTCCTCACTTTCTTCAGATTCAGTCTCAACTTCCCTTCTTGATTTCAACGCCAAGCTCTTCTTTTTGGGCTCCAAATTGTACTCTTGGCTTTGGATTTTCAACTCCACCTCATGAGTTTTCAGATTCCCAATGAAGCTCTCCAATTGTAAGGTCTTAAAATCATGTGACTCAGAGATTGCAGTCACTTTAGGATTGAACTTCGGGGGAAGTGATCTTAAGATTTTCCTTACTAAATCTCCATTGGAGAAAACCTTACCCAGCACCTTTGAATCGTTCATGATTTTAGTGAATCGCGTGTACATTGTATCAATTTCTTCATCCACCTCCATTTTGAATCTTTCGAATTCTGACTCCATTTGAAATAGCTTTGAATCATTTACCTGCGAAGTACCTTCATGAGTGATTTCTAAAAGATTCCAAATTTCATATGCAGTATCACAAGCACAAACTCTATTAAATTCAGTGCGATCTAGTGCGCAAAATAAAGCATTCATGGCTTTTGCATTGTTTTTACATTTTAATTTATCATTGTCATCCCACTTGTCTTTGGGTTTGTCCATTGTTACATTTCCTATATCATATGTTGGGGAAGTATAACTCGTCTCGACCATATTCCAAACTTCCATGTCGAGAGCTATTAGAAAACACCGCATTCGGGTTTTCCAATAGTTATAGTCTGTACCCGTAAAAAGTGGTGGCCTACTAATTTCTTGCCCCTCAACGAACGCGTGATCATTGTGCGCCATTACTCCCAGTGGTAAAACCGTTTTGGAGTAACCTCGCTCTGATACCACGTGTTGGATCTTGTGGCGCCCTTAGAGGGGGGGGGGGGGGGGGGGTTAATAAGGGCCTTTCAAAAAATACGATTTTTTACTTAAGAATTTTAAAACAAATTTTACTTTTCTAAAAATTACTTATAAAAATTTCAAACCAATGTAATTTTTAAATTAATTCAAACACAAATATCTAAGTTAAAGATTAAGCAACCATATTTGCAATTAAAGAAAAAGTCATAATTTTATAATCATGAAATTCACATACAAATAATATGATCTTAACAATGCTTAAGATCAAGGCACAAATATGATAATAAACTTTTTACAATTTGTGTTTAACAATCCTTCTCCCAAGGATCGGAAGGCTAACACTTGTCTCTCCTTAGACCAAGCCCAAGCCTATCCTCTAGATCTTCCCAAGATCTAGACGTAGCACACATGGCCACGATTTCCCACCAAGCCACGCAAGGACTTGGACGCTCCACACAAGGAAGCGATTTTCCCCTAAGCCATGCAAAGACTTAGACGTCACGCACAAGGAGACGATTTCCCAACCAATACAAAGTGAAATGTATATAAATGAAAATACAAAATGAAAAGAACAACTCCCTAGAAATTTAGATCTCTGAAAGGAAGGTTGAAGCCTCGAGATGATCGTTGATGTAGAAGCGCGTCCGATCTCATCTTCAATCTCAAACCTTCTAAGCACAAATGGGAGTTGATGAGGTTCTGGAGCTCTCTGATTCGTATGCACTCAGGAAAAGACTTGGAATTCTCAAAGCTTGGAATGCACGAACAAAACGAGCCAATATATAGATTTTCACTGTCGCCTGGGCGACATCACTGTCGGAATTCCGACAGCGCTAAACTGCCGCTCGTAGTGCTGTCGTGCGGGCAGTTGTTGTAACTTCCGTGTTGTCGCCTGGGCGACATCGCTGTCGGAATTCCGACAGCGCAAAACTGTTGTTCGTCGTGCTGCCGTGCAGACAGTTGTTGTAACTTCTCTGCTGTCGCCTGGGCGACATTAGCTGTCAGAAAATTCCGACATCAAAATGCTTCATTCAGTCAAATTGAGCTCCATTCAGAATTGTGAACATCTCATACATGTTACCTGCACACCATTAATAAAAATAGAATCAAATACAAACGAGACTTTGTTATTATCAAACCGGAAGAGTGTGAAACGCATGCTCCAACAGGGTTAGGGCTTGACTCAAACCCACCACATTCAATGTGACTGGGCCATATTGATGCCTTAGACCCCATGGGTCTATTCCATGAGAGATTGATCCAAGGTGGGTTCAAATGGGGCTTGATTGCACTTGTTTGCCTATCGGGGCAATTTGGGTATTTTGTTGATTTTGCCCTAATTCTCCAAGGCTGAATGCACATCATGGTCCATTTAGGTCTCATATACTCCCCTTAGGTTTAAGGAAAGGTTGTGCTAGGTCAAATTTGGTCTTCTAAAGCTTACTTGACCTTATTTTGGGAGGTTTGACCTAGGATAGCTCAAAGTTGACTTTTTGGTCAATTTTTCCAATTTGGTTGACCCCAAGGGCCTACTTACCTCCTTGGATGGTCATAAGGGTCATGGTGAGGTTAGGTTGGCACATTGGAGTCTGTTGGTCACCCCTAGGCTAGGCCATCCAGATTTGCTATATGCACCCCAAGGTGCATTCCTTCCTGTTTTAATGAGTTCATGGGGCCTCTTTGGCCCACCTTGTGTGTTTGATCCATCCTAGGGGAAACTCCTAGGCTATGTGTGATGCTCAAGGTGCTTTAGCCTCTTTCAGTTCACTCTACACTAGCTAGGGTGGCCCATGGTGTCTGAGTGCACACCATGGGTTCTTCACTCCTTTCAACTGGTCATCCTTGTGCCCGGTGTCACTTATCCTATTTTTGTCATGACTTGTCATGACAAAAATTCTCTAGGGGCCTAGCAGTTTGGGGGATGTTACAAGTCCCGCGAGCGGTAGACACGATTTATAAAGAAGGACTAGGATAGTCCTGCGAGTGGTAAACTCGAGTTATAAGGAAGGACTGGGATAGTCCTGCGAGCGGTAGACTCGAGATATAAGGAAGGACTAGGATAGTCCTGCGAGCGGTTGACTCAATTTTTATAATGTTGGTTTAGAATTACGAGCTGAAGGCTCGGTGGTAAGAGATAATACATATTTGCATGTGCATAAGATGTGGTGGGTCTTCATTTCTGGCTTAGCCATCACACTGACAGCAGTTCGTTGACTCGGCAGTGCTAGTGGTTTGATTAGGGGCCAGGTTATTTTACTGCGTGTCCGACAGGACGGATTCCCTAAACCCTGCCTGGCCAAATCCAGTAGAGTACGCAGGAGCTCGTGAGTACCGTGTACCGGTATCACATTGTACGATAGGGTCTAGGTCTGGTAGTGTGACTTACCCACCTAGGTGAGGAGACGCCCGCTCCTCTGCCACCGTTTGACCACGACGGGAGGTGCCCGAGAGGTTAGCTACCTCCGAAAAGTGGGAACTAAAGGTCTGTACGTACAGAGTCGTGTGCGTGAGTTGCACCATTTCATTGCATTGCATATCATAGCGTATCATAGTATCATTGCACGACCAGACCTCATCGTATAAATTAGTATGGAATCTTTTATACGATGAGTTTACTTCTTGCCAAATACCTTATCTTATGTGTTTGTGTGTGTATACACATAAGTTAAGGTTACATTCACAGCTGCTCTAGTTGTTACTTTACTTACTCTAGTTTACATTTCAATTGCTCGTTGCTCTTTGTTACTGCTACTATAGCTTTATTTACTCTAGTTTACTTTACTTACTCTACTATAGCTTTTTCTTATCTATTGCACTCTTTACATAGTCCGTATAATAGAACTGCTAGAATAGATTTTTTTCGATATATACTCATACTAGCTAGATCCACTATCACCTGCTTTCGATTTACCCTTTGATGTCCTCTGCTTCCTCCTCCCGCACGGCGCCTAGGATTCGCGGGTGGAGGCGGTGAGGAATATGTTGAGTCTTATAGACTGACGGTCGGTGGACAACATCATTTTAGGGATGATGTACCGGAGCAGCAGGACCCCGTTCAGGAGACAGGTCAGGAGGACGGGATGAAACAGAGCAACCACTACACGTCGTCGCAGCAGCAGCTACAGACGCAGGAAGACAGAGTTTGATAGCTTCCGCATAGATGTAGAGTGAGAGAATTGTTGCACTATGTTTGAACATGTACCGGGCATAAGCCCTTATTCTTTTTAGTTCTTTCTCATCGTGGACAGTGTAATCTTGTAATTTATATAATTAATGTGATTTGTGGACTTGTTTCTTCTAATGCTTCTATTACTGTGAATGGTGGTTGGCCTGGATGATGTTGAATAGCCGGTAGGATTGACGTATTGTGGCGGCGACCATTCAGAGTAATGGTGCTGCCGCAAGACGTCGGTTCTGGGCGGTAAAACCCGGGAAAGAATGCAAAAAAAAGAGGGTCTTACAGAGAAACACAAAGAGAAGAGAGGAAGAAGAGAATCCCTGCAGGAACGAAACTAGTATTTTGTTGCAGAGAAAGACGATCATCTTCAAGCCCCGAGCATGTTGTACGGACTGCGGGGTGTTTTTGGCGTTCGTGTGGATATATATATATCTGTAGAGACGTGGATCTTTTTATGCGTTTTGGTTCTCAAACGTCAGTTATTCTTCACGAAATCTGATTTCGTCACAGGTATAAATTTATTTATTGATTTGCTGGTTTTCACATGGATCCTGTCGAAGGGTTTCTGTATTTTCTGCTGCACATTTGATGCCTTAGAAACCCAATACTCTGAAGTGATAAGATGACCTAAGAAATCAATATTTGTTTTAGCAAAAGTACATTTTGAAGCTTTTAAAAGTAGATGATTTTGGGCTAATAGATTAATATATCTTCAGAAAAAATGACCACGAAGCGTCGCATGAATGGTTGAAATAGTGTATTCATTAACATCTGAAAGATGGTTGGAGCAATAGTGTGGCCAAATGACATTACTAAGAATTCATACAAGCAGCCACTACATGGTTAAAGGATTGTAAGTGTTT
Source organism: Dactylorhiza incarnata (assembly GCA_033032865.1). Taxonomy (NCBI): domain Eukaryota; kingdom Viridiplantae; phylum Streptophyta; class Magnoliopsida; order Asparagales; family Orchidaceae; genus Dactylorhiza; species Dactylorhiza incarnata. Next base: position 1,097,454 of record JAWHQI010000284.1, on the reverse strand, counting down.
CTAGATCCTTTGCCTCTTCTATGACAACCACTACATGGTTAAAGAATTTTGCGAGACCTCTCAATGTTTTTGTTACAATATATTTCTCCTCAATTGCTTTACCAAAGTTACAAATTTGATTTATAATATCTGTAACCCTTGCATGAAAATCTAATACCTTCTCATCATCTCTCATACATAAGCTATCAAATTGACGGCACAATGTTTGAACTTTGATAGAAATTGCCTTCTTCGTACCGTTAAATTCTTGCTTCAATATATTATATGCTTCTTTTGTTGTTTTTGCTCCCATGATATGTGAAAATATGTCATTTGTGACGGCTTGTTGAATAAGCGGGAGAGCTTGAGCATTTTTTACTCTTTGCTCTAGGCTTGGCTTCGGATCTCCCTATTTTCCTGGAGTAGATTGCTGAAATCCAACTTCAATAATATCAAGAAGATTATGTGATTCAAACACAATCTTCATCTTGAAACTCCAGTAATCATAAAGCTCGCCATTAAAGATATGTATAGACACGTGAGAAATCAAAGTGGTAGATGATGAAGTTGCCATGGATTTGAAGCTAATAATAATCCGAACAGATTCAACACTGCTCTGATACCATTATTGAAAATAAAAGTAGAGTATTATGGACTAAAACATATACACGCACATTGCAAAGTGGGTCTTCCCATTGTTTTCATTGATAGAAAAGTTACCAAGTATATAAGGAGGCCTTGGGTATTTATATTATAGATTATACCTGGGTTACAAAACATTAATTATATTTTTCATTTCTTAATTATTGATTGCATCAGTTATATATATAATAAAGTATCTTTGTGTTCAAGCTATAGGCCATAGGGTGGCCCATGCTTGATCTTCTCGGAGCTGCTTTATCTTCTCCATCTTCATCATTAATTTGCTTCTAGGTTTGGTAGATGCTGACTCCATCCCCGATTATCTTCCAATAGTCCATGCCTAACAATGTGATCAAACAGACTCAGATTTGACGCTCTGGAATTGTCTCATGAGACTGACGTGTTCGTTAAAATTCGGATTTATGTGATTAGATCATTTTATTTTGTAGAGGCATATCCAACAAATACACAAGATATTATCCTTCATTTAACGTGCATGCTCCATCAAGGAATAATTAAGATCCTCTCCATTTGGAGTGAAATAGATAGTATATCAATTTCACGGTCAAGATCTATTTTTGGCTGATCTGACAGCGGGTACACTAATCTCATTCTTTTATATTTTTCTTTTAATTAAAAAATTTCGCGCACCGTTACATCAAGTGACAATGCATTCACACTATGAAATAGACCTCAATTTAAGGCCCCAAATAAAGAGAATCCATCAAGAGAGGCTAGGCTTCATTACACTCTAGCTTACAAGATAAATGCGAATCTAAAACGTACAATCGTCTCTGACGCCATTCACATTGGAATAGGGTGGCTGTAGGACCCCCCCTAGCTAGCTCCTGCCCCTCTCCTTCCGGCGGTCACCTTTCAAATAAAACAGTCAAGTACCGCCGACCAGATTACCGACCAAGTACTGAACTCACAACACAGTGGCCATGACTGCCATCTACTTGCTCAATATATATAATATATATATATATATATGGAGTCAACAGAAATGCAGTAATTTGATGAATGAATGAATGAATGAATGAAGGGGACCCCGGCCATCTCAGCCGCCCGGCCCATGCCCGGTCCAGATCTGCCTCCTCGTCTCCTGCGGCTGGAGCAGTGCCGGTCGGCACAGGTGGTCTTATGTTCCGGCCGGCTTCACCATGCAGTCTAATTCCAGCTAATTAACCTCGATCCTCCTCCTTGGATCGATCCATGTGGTCGCGAGTTATGGCGCTGCAATGCTTGATTTCCTGATCACATGCAGCTGAGCAGGAGGAGATGAGAAAGTATAACTTGATGTAATAATTAGAAAATAAAAACACAGAATAAGGATGCACACATGACTACTGTCCAGATGTAGAGAAAGCCATAGTCGATAACTTAGCTTTTTGAGAGTGGCTGATCGTAGTGTGGTAGTGAGTATGCATGCTGCTTGTGGGCCCGTGGCATGGGGTAAGTGCATGGGTCCCCATGCATGCATGGCTGCTGCTGCTGCCTCCTTCTAGATCGAGGCGGCCGGAGAAGACAGGGATAATATTATGACCAATATTAATTAATGTTGTAGACAGGCGACAGCCAAGTGGGTAGCAAGGCATGATGTTTTGCTCTGAATTGGAGAGGCATGCAGCTCCTCCATGCCAAGTGGGAACTAGAAATGACATAATAAATTTAAATTTAGGAAGCATTTGCGAATGTGAACATAAATAATCAAATTTTCAATCATTAAACCATTTTTTTTATGAAACTTCATGCTTTGTTTCCAATTAAACTTTGAGGAAATTAGGTATCTAAACAAGGTTGGCAATCACCATTCTTCAAGTAATATCTTCTAATTGGGTCCTAATGATTTACATGATAAAAGCTTATAGGTTGCCTCAACCTCCGATCCGAAGATAAATCCTCCAAGTTAATATCTACACGATGTCTTTTACCACTTGGAGTGAGTTAATATCTACACTATGTCTTTTACCACTTGGCCTAGTGAGCTCTTGTAAATCCAATGAATTAGTTTGACTTGACACTGCTTTTAACAAAATAATGTTCATTGAAATAACAAATGACCATTTTAGGCAAAAGTGCCTGAGACAACTATGGCAGCCCTTGAGGTTTACTATCCATAAGGCTTTGAATAATTAGGTTTGGTGAGCTACAACTCCTTGTAGGGCTATTCTACTGAGGTGTGTCCAAGAAGGGGACCATCCCTTATTTTGTAGACCCAACTCACATAGAAGCTTGGGTAGATCTAATATTTTGTACATAAGAGTATATACCAAAGATACACCCTCTGCCTAAAAAATCAGAATTTTTGGGCAACATTTTTCTAAGGTTTTGTGGTAAATATGATTTGTCATATTAATGAAATAAATATGGTTAAATAAACTCAAAATGTTCCAAATCTTGGGTGATATGTTTGTTAGGTCATAAAATATCACATGTATAAAATTGAGGTCATTTGGACCAGTGTAGAATATTATATTCCACATACATAGGAATGAGATGTATAGAAGGGTGGTGTGCATGTAGCACATTTGGGTATTTTGTGAATTTATAACAAATGGCTTGTTGTATGCTCATGATATTTGGGAAATACACATATTATGATGGAGGGTATCATCTCTAGAAAATTTAGGAGTTTTGGAATGAAAAATCCTAAGTATTTAGTTAATAATATTAATGTCACATATGTGTATTAATCAAATGACTTAGTATAAGTCTGAATTCCTTCCATATGATGTTTTAGAGTAATATACACCTCTGAAAATTTTATTGTGATTTTTGGAGTTGATTTCTGTACAACCCCGTATTCGCCGAGTGGGCTCCCGGGACCCAATGGGTCTTTTAAGATATTATTTTCCAGCACGGTCCAGGGCAGGAAGAGAGGGGGGAGAGCGGTGGAGGCGGAGGCCTCCCGCTCGCCCAGCTCGTGTAGGAGGCGAGCGGTGGAGGCGGGAGCCTCCCGATCGCCCAACCAGCAGGCGGGCGAGAGGAGGAGGGCGGCCAGCCCCCCTCTCGCCCCCGCCCCAGCAGGGGGCGAGATCGAGGAGGAGGGGCAACCAGCCCCCCTCTCGCCCCCGCCCCAGCAGGGGGCAAGAGGAGGAGGGGCAGCCAGCCCCCCTCTCGCCCCCGCCCCAGCAGGGGGCGAGAGGAGGAGGGGCGGCCAGCCCCCTCTCGCCCCCGCCCAGCAGGGGGATGAGAGGAGGAGGGAAGGCCAGCCCCCCCTCTCGCCCCCACCCCAGCAAGGGGGGTGAGAGGAGGAGGGGCGGCTAGCCCCCCTCTTGCCCCCGCCCCAGCAGGGGGGCGGGAGGTGGAGGGGCGGCCAGCCCCCCTCTCGCCCCCGCCCCAGCAAGGGGGGCGAGAGGAGGAGGGGCGGCCAGCCCCCCTCTCGCCCCCGCCCAGTAGGGGCGACACGAGGAGGGGATGCCAGTCCCCCTCTCGCCCCCACCCCAACAAGAGGGGCGAGATGAAAAGGGGAGGCCAGCCCCCCTCTTGCCCCCGCCCCAGCGAGGGGGACGATAGGAGGAGGGGCGGCCAGCCCCCCTCTCGCCCCCGCCCCAGTGAGGGGGGCGAGAGGAGGAGGGGCAACCAGCCCCCCTCTCGCCCCCGTCCCAGCAAGGGGGAGAGGGTGGCCTGCCCCCTCTCGCCCCAACTCTAGTAAGGGGGGTAGCCTTCCCCCTCTCGCCCAACCCCAAGAGGGGGGGGGGGGGGTCTGCGTTTAGCGCCTCAAAATGGTGTAATTTGGCTATTGACAGGCCAAACTTGAGGGCATTTTCGTAATCTTGCAGATCAGAATGAGGCTATTGGCAGGCCAAGTCCAGGAATCTATAAATAGGACCAGCGGGGCACCAGTTGGGGGGACTTCTTTTTGGACTTCTCTTTTGTCCACTCTCTCCCCATATTTCTTTGGTGGGTGGAGAGAGCCTCCAAAGGTGCCCAAGCTTAGCATTGGCTTGGGAGGGGAAGTGCTCTAAGATCTTCCGGGTGTGTGGTGAGACCTCCTCGCTAAGCCCTTGGTCTCATTCCTAGTTCCATAGCCTCTTAGCCTAGAGCTCTCCCTTGGGAGAAGTAAGTGTGAGGTCAGCCCCCAACTTGTTGAGGGCCTGAACTCCACAGAATCCAAGTTATTGGTTTCAACATTATGGTGCGGTGAGCGTGGAGAGTGACCAGCACGAAAAATCTCAAGCTGAGCTCTATGGCTGAAGGTGGAGGAGACGGTCTGGAGGTCCCACCCCAGCAGATGGGCGAGAGCACTCCCGACCAGCAATCCGAGAAGAGGGGGTGAGTGGGGAGGAGGCTTTCCCTTACTTGCCCAGCTCCAAGGGGGAGTGGGAGGCATCCGGCCCCCACTCACCGGTCTCCAAGAAGGCCTGAGGGTGGGGAGGAGGCTTTCCCACACTCGCTCAGCCCCAAGAGGGGGCGAGAGGGGAGGAGGCTTTCCCCCACTCGCCCAGCTCCAAGGGGGTGGGTGGGGAGGAGGCTTTCCCCCACTCTCCCAACTCCTAGGGGGTGGGTGGGGAGGAGCCTTTCCCCTACTCGCCCAGCTCCAGGGGGGGGGGGGAGTGGGGAGGCATCCGACTCCCACTCACCCGGTCTCCAAGAAGGGGGTGGGTGTAACATCCCCCAAACGGCTAGACCCCTAAGTTGGTTTTGTCATGACTAGGTCATGACAAAACCATAGGAAGAGCTCAAGACCTTGTGAACATAGGTGAGAAGGAGAAAACCCAAGTGGTCTGCAAATAACAATTTTCAGATACCAAGCCTAGGGTTGGACTTTAGGACCCCACCTTGAACCTTGACCCCACAATATCATCCCTAAACCATTAGAGGTCTCCTTGAAGCACCAGTGACCCATTGGGGTCAACCTAAGAGGCCAATTTGACTAAAGTCCACCTTAACCATAAATTGGTCAAACTAGCTCAATTAAGGTCAATTGGCACCCACCATGCCAAATTGACCATGCCCCTACCCTTGTATGGGTACTAGGATCCTAATGGACCAAAAAGCCCGATCATGGGGCCTCCAATTTGACCAATTTGCCCTAAACCCTAAATTGGTCAAAGTGCCCTAATAAGGGGCAATTCACCCTCACCTTGTCAAATTGACCCTACCTAGACCTTCCTAACCTTTAAGGGAAGTCAATGGAGCCCAAGCCACCCTTTGGGGTCAACCCAATTGGTCAATTTGACCAATGTCAAACTCAAGCTTAATTTAGGTCAAAATACCCCAATTTAACCTAATCTAGCCCAATCTATTTGGGCTAGGCCCAATTAAGGAGATCCACCATCTAGTGGGCCTGCTGATTTCTGAATTTACCTCTTGGAATCTGTGTTTGGTGACTAGGAGAGAGAAAAGAGAAGTTTCCCCCAAATCAGAGAGAGAGAAAGAGAGCATTCATGGAGATTTATTACAATTGATCCTTCATTTCCCTCCCAATTGATGAGCATACACCTTCCCCCCATCAGTAACAAACGAAATATGGGGTTTCTATGGCCAGGGGGGCTGTATTAAGAGAAAATTGGAAGAAACCGAAATTTAGCTTAATGGCCATTAATGGCTTTTAGAAATAAAGCCACCCTAGCCGATTGAAACCCCTCCCATTTCCTTCAGTGCTCAGAGAGGAAGAGTTTTCCCAATTTTCCAGTGAGAATCGTGCAGAGAAATCCTAGATCGGCATGGCACCGAAAGCTCCAGCACCATCAATGGCGACTCGTCGGAATTCACGACTCCAAGTCCCAACTCAGGTCCGATCCTCTTCTCCTCCCCTGGTGCTAGATCTCTTCAAAATTAGGGGCTTGATCTGTGCTCAAAAGAGCTCAGATTGTGCTTCCGAAAGGGTGCAGAACGTACTTTTTTCCCTCCTCAAAAATCACGATCTGACCACCTCCGGCCGGCCAACCGCCCCTATCGCCGACCACCACCTCAACCGAGGTGGTGGTGGCATTGGCTGGCCGGAAGTAGGCGTAGGTGGCTGGGAAATCACCCTGTAAAGAGGCCCAGGACGGGCTGTCGCGAGCCGTCCAAAGATTGGGGACGATGATAGAGAGCCGTCAGATCTTTATATTAATGTTTACGGTTATATCATTTATTTCGTCGAGCGCTGTAAGAAATTCGTTGAACGAATAATTCGTCGAACGGGAGGTGTTCAGCTTTAGTCGAGCGTTGTTATAATAGAATTTAGTCGAGCGCTGAATATTAAAATTTAGTCGAATGAAAGGTTTTCGTCGAGCGCTGTTTAACTCTGTATTAGTCGAACGCTGTTATGCTCTGATTTAGTCGAGCGAATATTTCGTCGAACACTTATGTGTTCAGCGTTCGTCGAGCGATGTTATACGTTAACTTAGTCGAACACAGTTAGATGTCAACTTAGTTGACCGCAGGAAATAATTCGTCGAACGAATATTTCGTCGAACGGGAGGTGTTCAGCTTTCGTCGAGCGTTGTATATCTTTCGTCGAACGCAGTTTGCTCTGCTTTCGTCGAGCGCAGATAAAATTTCGTCGAACGCAGAAACAGTTATATAATTAAATGTTTATATGATTTCTGTCACACCCTTTTTGTTGTAGTTTAATTTAATTGTTAAAAATACTAGATCACCTCTGATTAAAAAGTGTCCAACACCAAAGTTGTAGCCCTTAGAGTCTAATTTAGTTTAAAATTTGTTTCAGCCCAAAAGAAGTACTGTAGCTCCCTATAGAGACAAAATGGTGGGACTGGTCCCTAGAGTAGGGCAGTCACTCTTTCCTTCATATCTTTTTATTGGTAGATGTTATAGGCTTGATATTTAAAATCAAGTCTAGTCTCATGCACCCACACAACATACTAAAAGAAGGGATTTTTAGGAGAACATTTTTCTAAGGTTTTTGAGATAATTTCATAAATAATATATTAATTAATTAGTGGGTCAAAAGACCTCCAATGCCCTCCAAATTTTGGTGGGTGCATTTTAGGGTTAATTTATGTTCCAGGTAAAAATCTCAGCCTAATTGGGACTGTTTTGGTTCGGTAATTTGTAAACCCAAGTTAGGTCAAGTTGGGACAAAGTTAGGGCATGATGTTTATCTTGGAATTTTGTGGTCAAATCTCCTCACCATGAGATGGAACCTTGTCCACTGGTTTAGGATCACCTAAAGTATCCCCATGAGTGGTTTGGGGTGGTGTATAAGTGATTAAGCCCTAGAACACTTGTTTTATTCATAGGTGTGCATTTAGAACCTTGTGAAGGCCATGTGGTCAAAAATCCCTGGATGGTTATGAAACTTGGTGGATAAGTTCATAGGATATAAATAGGCCCTGGGTAATTTTATAAGAATTTTGGGAGCAATTATTCCCTTTGAATTAGGTCATAATCCCTTTAGAGAAATTTCTTATAAGAGATGGTTACAGGATCAAAATGCCTTGGATGATAATGAAACTTGGGTAGTGTATATGTTATCATGATATACACCTTTGGTAATTTTTATGTATTTAATTGAATGATTTAACCAGTACTTCATTCACAAGACACCTATTTTTATTTAGACTTAAGAAAAACAATTGAGGGTTCAATACTCATTGTTAAATTGTGCAAATTGGTGATAGGACATTTCAGAGCATTAGAAAGCTCTGTGAATTTTTATAGAATTTTTGAAGACTTAAATAAGTAGGCTACTTCACAATTTATTTAATTTGAGGTTTTCTGAAAGTATTTGTTTAAGTAAGAAAATGATTCTCTTAAATCCTGAAACTTACTCAGTAGCCTTTCTCGATGAATACAAGAGTTTGGTAATTTTCCCAGAATTTTAGTGTTGAGTTTTTTAGGTGGTTCCATCATAAAACTACAATTTTGGACAGATGTTAAATAATTAAATTAGAAAACAATTTCTTACTGTACAAATATGATATTCTGTTTCTGATGTTATTTAGTTATCATAGATTTATCATAATTTTTGGAGAGCCATATCATAAGAATTCCTTATACTTAATGCTCATTTTCATACTTGGCAAATGTTTGGAGAAATTAAAATAAATGTTAAATAAATGAGGAAAAATATCATTCTCTGGATTTAGTCTTATAACATCATAATAAACCTCCAGTAAATATCTTGAGTCAGTTGGATGAATATTTGGAGTACCTCTAGTTGTAAGCTTCATATAGTTAGTTTGGTCTGCGTTTAGTAAAATTGTGAAACTTGGGTAACTAATGGCCTACTAAGTGGGAATAACATGTAGTTGGTGTACATGGTCAGGATGAAGAGATTTAGGTCACCAAAAAGGAGTTATATATTAAGAGTGCTTGGTGAGTTAAGAGTAAGGTAGTGCTTGGGATTGACGAAGGATCGTCTTTTCCCTAGCGTGTCATAAAGCACTTAGGTTTAACTCAAGTGAAATGATAAGAGGGGTGTTCTTATGGGTAGATACCAACAACACTAAGTGTCTTGAGAAAGGGAACCTTGGGGTGTCATCCCACTACAGTTCCTAGTACCGTAGCGAGCCCCTTACAGGATAATCCTCGGGAAGTCCAAGATTAACCATAAGTCGTAGGAGTAAGAAGTTGTTATAAAAGATTAACATAATAATACTCTCACCCACACCCCGTTATCACGGGAATATCATTCGGTTTGGTCTTACGAGCGGTAAGCTCGGTGGTTGTAGCAGTAGACTAATTAGTCTGGTGAGCTTGTGACTCAGTAAGGTTTGTGGGTACGGACGGGTTGGTCCGGCGAGCCGGTGGCTCGGAAGGTTATTGATGATGGGAAAGTTAGCCCGGGGAGCCTATGGCTCGGAGATAGATAGTAGATCATGTTTGCATGTGCACGAAGGTGGTGGGTCTTCGGTATTGGACGGTCGTTCACACCAACGTCAATACGTTGACTCGGCAAGTGTGGAATTTGCACTTAGCCTTGAAAGTCTGGTGGTCCAGCCAGTAAGAGTACGCAGATGCTCCGCAGTTTTGTGTTGAGGCATACGATAGGTCTAGGTAGGGTAGTGTGACTACCAACCTAGAGGTGGGCGAGACCCAACCCACCGCTTCCGTTTGCCACTATGGGAGTATCCTGGAAGTCTTGCTAGCTCCAAAAAGGGGGAACTAAAGGTCTATGCGCATAGAGTCGAAGTGGGTGAGTTGCACTTGTATGAACATAGCATAACAGCATACCTTGCATGTCATAGCATAAACATTGCATTTCAACCCCTACCCCTATCGTATAAGTCGGTTATGGGACTTCTTATACGATAGGTCGTGCTAAACGACCCCTTGGTCTATAGGTTTGTGTGGGCATTCCTATAAATCAATGGTTACTTTTCTATTATATACATGTCTTTATTTACTGCACTTTACTTATTCCTTACCTGCTCTTTCTATGCTTATTAACTGTTTTATTTATAATTATATATACTTGAGTAGTGGTAGAACTCTTCCTGTAGATCATGCCCTGTCATCTGCTTTTTGATTATACCCCTTATTGTCCTCCGCTTCATCCTTCCCGCTCGGTGCCTAGGAGTCACCGGGGGAGGGGTGGGTGATTGGCTTAGTCTTTTTGACTAACGGTCGGTGGACCTTATCATTTTAGGAGACCGCGGCGACGGAGCAGCACCAGAGGCCGGTGCAGACGGAGGCAGGCCAGTGCAGTACAAGAGCACATGATTCAGGATCAGTGAGTGATTAGGAGTTAGCTTCCGCGAGTGATCTTGTAGTGAGGATATGATGTACTGGGCATGAGCCATTCCTTCTTCTTTATTACTGTAACCCTTCTTATCTTTTTATTCAGTTATGTCATGTGGACATTTTTATATTTTTCATGTTGATTCTGTGGACTTGTCTTCTTTAATGCACTTTTCTTTGTGATCGATTTGGCCAGCAGGATCGGCGTTTTGTGGTGACGACCTTTCTGAGTGAAGGTGTCACCGCAAAGCGGCGGTTCTGAGCATAAGACCTGGTGTTTGGAAAGAAAAAAAATGGGGTCTTACATTGGGGGTGGGGAGAAGGCTTTCCCCCACTCGCCCAGCCCCAAGAGGGGTGAGTGGGGAGGTGGCTTTCCCCCACTCGCCCAGCCCCAAAGATGGCTCCGCTAGCCGAGCTCTCACTAGCCGGCATGATCGGAAGGCCTCTCGGGGAGGCCAAGTATTTTTCCCCCGAGATGGCTCCGCTAGCCGTGCTCTCGCTAGCCGGCAGGGTAGGCACCTAGCTGGCAGGGCCGGGAACCGCTCGGTGGTCGGAGGTTTCCAAAGTGTTTTTCCCCAGGTGGCTCCGCTAGCCGGGCTCTCTCTAGTCGGCGAGGTGAGAAGGCCTCTCAGGGAGGCTAAGTGTTCTTCCCCCGAGGTGGCTCCGCTAGCCGGCAGGGTCGGAAGGCCTCTCGGGGAGGTTAAATGTTTTTCCCACGAGATGGCTCTGCTAGCCGGGCTCTAACTAGCCAGCAGGGTCGGAAGGCCTCTCGGGGAGGCCAAGTATTTTTTTCCCCGAGATGGCTCCGCTAGCCAGCAGGGTAGGAAGGCCTCTCGGGGAGGCCAAGTATTTTTCCCCCGAGATGGCTCCGCTAGCCGGTCTCTCACTAGCCGGCAGGGTAGGAAGGCCTCTCGGGGAGGACAAGTATTCCCCCCCCCCCCCCCCCCCCCCCGAGGTGGCTCCGCTAGCCGGGCTCTCACTAGCCGGCAGGGCAGGATGGCCACTCGGGGAGGCTGTGTTTTCCCCCGAGGTGGCTCCTCTAGCCGGACTTTCACTAGCCGGCACGGTAGGATGGACTCTCGGGGAAGCTTGAGTAAATTTTCACCGGGACGATGTAGGGTCTTCTCAATTTCACTCGGTGCCACTCGCCGAATATGCCGGGTTGGACTTTTCTTTCCGAGCGTGTACCCCGCTCGAAAAGAGCGGGGATTGTGTACAACCCTGTATTCGCCGAGTGGGCTCCTGGGACCCAAGGGATCTTTTAGGACATTATTTTCCAGCACGATCCAGGGCAGGAATAGAGGGGGGAGATCGGTGGAGGTGGAGGCCTCCCGCTCGCCCAGCTCGTGTAGGAGGAGAGCGGTGGAGGCGGGAGCCTCCCGCTCGCCCAACCAGCAGTGGGGGAGAGGAGGAGGGTCGGCCAGCCCCCCTCTCGCCCCCGCCCCAGCAGGGGGGCGAGAGGAGGAGGGGAGGCCAGCCCCCCTCTCGCCCCCGCCCAGTAGGGGGGCGAGAGGAGGAGGGGCGGCCAACCCCCCTCTCGTCCCCGCCCCAACAAGGGGGCGAGAGGAGGAGGGGCGGCCAGTCCCCCTCTCGCCCCCGCCCCAGCAAGGGGGAGAGAGGAGGAGGGGCGGCCATCCCCCCTCTCGCCCCCGCCCCAGCGAGGGGGATGAGAGGAGGAGGGGAGGCCAGCCCCCCTCTCGCCCCCGCCCCAGCGAGGGCGGCGAGAGGAGGAGGGGAGGCCAACCCCCCTCTCGCCCCCGCCCCAGCAATGGGGAGAGGGTGGCATGCCCCCTCTCTCCCCAGCTCCAGTAAGGGGGCAGCCTTCCCCCTCTCTCCCAGCCCTAAGAGGTGGGGGGGGGGGGGGTCTGCGTTTAGCGCCTCAGAATGATGGTATTTGGCTATTGACATGCCAAACTTGAGGGCATTTTCGTAATCTCGCAGGTCAGAATGTGGCTATTGGCAGACCAAGTCCAGGAATCTATAAATAGGACCAAGGGGGCACCAGTTGGGGGGACTTCTTTTTTGGACTTCTCTTTTGGCCACTCTCACCCCATATTTCTTTGGTGGGTGGAGAGAGCCTCCAAAGGTGCCCAAGCTTAGCATTGGCTTGAGAGAGGAAGCGCTCTAAGATCTTCCGGGTGTGTGGTGGGACCTCCTCGCTAAGCCCTTGGTCTCATTCCTAGTTCCTTAACCTAGAGCTCTCCCTTGGGAGAAGTAAGTGTGAGGTCATCCCCCAACTTGTTGAGGGCCTGAAGTCCACAGAAGCCAAGTTATTGGTTTCAATAATTCCCTTAGTTATTTGAGCATAGTTGATTTTGTCACATAAGTGTATCAATGAAATAAGCATAATCTAATATCTTGAGAAAAATCCAATTTGCTATCACATGATACTTTATGTTGAAATATACCTCTGAGAAGTTTAGTAGGATTTTTAGAAGTCATTCACACTGTAAATTACCAAAAATTCTCTTTGTCACACTTATGTATTAATGAAATTTATATGATTAACATTATCTGAAAAATTCTGAAAGTTTGGCCATAAATACTATGGAAAATTTATTGATCCAGTCATTCATGATGTTTCAACATTACATTCCACTGATAAAATATTGGGAGTACTTTGACTTCTGAAAGTTGCACTTCATGTGTAAAGTGAGGTGTGCATTATCTTTAAAGAATTTTTATAAATGACCACAATAATTAGGAAAATTATGAATTTCTGACCATTTATTAATTTGTTCATGATTAACCTATGGTATAAATTTGGGGTCATTTGGCCAAGTTATAGTTCAGTTCACATCATAGAGATCAACCTAGTTCAATTTTGAGTTGGACTGCAAATAGCAAAAAACTTGAGGTAATATTTATACTAGCCAGAACATATAGAAATAGAATGAAATTTGGAACACATAGTTAGGGAATCCATAATATCAGCCCCCATAAATTGTAGCCTTATCGAAGGACTCCAGCCTTATAGTGATCATGACTAGAATCGCGTCGCGTGGTGAATATGATAATTATAGTAATTTTTAGAAGGATAAATATGATCATGGTGCATTTAAGATAAGTGTTGGACACATTGATAAATACATAAAGGTTTACTCCACGCACCGTAAATTGGTAGTCGGGTTGCCTAAAAGAGTTATAAGCCACCCTTAAGTAATTTTAAAGCAACCATGAGAATAACCTTAACAATGAAGTAGCTACCAATAAAAGTAAATATTCTGAGAAAGGAAGGTTTGAGATGTCACCCCAAAACACATTCTAGTACCGATGCGAGCCCTTCACCGGATAGACCTCAGGAAGTCCAGGATTCACCTTAAATCGCTATGATCAACTAAATGGCATTCAAGAGTAACTTAAAATAAGAGAAATTGAGAAGGCAAACCTCGTCCCAACATATGAGACAGAATTGTTCAAGAGTGCTTGAGACGCCTTGATACCCTAGAGTGCAGGTCCGACGAAATTATAAAATAGAAGAAGACTAAAAAATCCAAGCCTTTTTTCAGAGAAGAAGAAAAAAAAACATGAAAATTGCAAATGGAAGGGCTTACTTGCGCACGAGGATGTTAGGGCTCCGAGAGGTTCGCCTGCGGATGCAGGAAATAAGCAGGGGATAGAGGATGTCACGATGCTAACTCCTAGCGAGATCAAAGAGAATTGCCTCCCGTAGAGCTTCACCGAAGTGATTGAGGAGGAAGAAGATGCGCGTCGGCAACCTTCCACGCGCAAACCTCAAATTAGGGCAGATATAGCGCCAAAAATGTGCGCTATATCTTTATTTCAATGTATTTTTGGCCTATTGCCACGTTTTACTAAAAACCGCCGCCAATAATATAATATACAATGTCGCCTTTATAGAAACGCCGCAAAAACAAGAAATCTACAGTGACGTTTATAAAAACGCCGCAAAAAATATTGTCATAGAACTAAAATGTTGTAGTGCCACCCCCGACCATTAAAGACTGACGGGATGCCAGCAAGAGTACACAAGAGCTCACAGAAGTGCACCTAGGACATGTACAATAACGCACGTAATGTCTATGTCTGGTAGTGTGTATACCCACCTAGAAGTGGAGTGCCTGATCCACTGACTCCGTTTCCACGACGGAAGTACCTGAGAGGCTTGCTACCTCTGAAAAGCAGGAACTAAAGGTCTGTGCGTGCAGAGTTGTGTGAGTGCGTTGCAATGCATGAACATAGCATAACATAACATTCATATAAATTAGTATGTGCTCTTTTATATGATAAGTTACGATTCTGAAAATCTTAACTTATAAGTTTGCATGTGCATTCATATAAGTTAAGGTACTCTAGATGATAGTGTACTTATTACCTTTACTTGTACTGCATTTACTTAATTACTGCTCAATTATTACCTACTACTATTATATACACTGCTCATTTATTCATATATACTGCCAGTATAATCCATGTCACCTGCTCTTTCTTTTACCCCTTGTTGTTTTTCGCTTCGTCCTCCCGCTTGGTATCTAGGAGTCGTTGGGGGAGGCTAGGACAAAATTGTCTTAGTCTTTTTGACTAACGATTGGATGTGACCGTAACACCAGGAGATCGAGGAGCAGGAGTCGCAGTATGTCAGGCAGGACGAGACGGCAGACCTTGAGGAGCAGATATCGCACATTATTACACTACACGGAGGCAGGTTGTTGAGAGTATGTGTGTAGCTTCCGCATTGTGTAGTTTGAGAGAGTGTATTATTATTATTCCCTTTTGGATTTGTGTCGGGCTTAAGCCCTTGCACGCTTTATTTTTGTTGGGTTCATCGTTCCTTCACTTGACCCGTAGCGTCTTTCCTACTTACTTAAAGAAAAAGTAGCGCCCTTCGCATAAGTCTGGGCTTTTGGGACAGTTGGTTGCGCTTGATCCAGCAAGTGGTATCAGAGGGAGGTTGCGGGTTCGAGATGGGGGGGGGGGGGCGCTGATAATTCCTGAAATTTCTCTACCTGTGTGGGTCCCGGTGGCCGTGGCCATGTGTAAAGCCACCTCTGAGCCATGTGGTGCGCCACCTCTGATCCATGTGGAACACCCTTGAGCTTGCGGGTCGTACTGGACGCTGGGGGGTGGGGGGGGGGGGGGTTGTTGGGTCCAGCGTTCCTTCACTTGACCCGTAGCGCCTTTTCTACGTACTTAAAGAAAAAGTAGCGCCCCTCCCATAAGCCCGGGCTTTTGGGACAGCTGGTTGCGCTTGATCTGACAGTTTTGTTCTCATTATGGACTAGTTGCCAGTGGCGCGAAGCTACCGTGTGTGGGATTATGACTGAACGCCTCTAAGTCAGAATCCACGCTAAAAATGCGGCGCTTGAGCCTTTCATTCACCCCATGTCCAACAGTAGGGCTACAACTTCTAAAGACGCGTGATGTAGGTTTCCTCCACGCTGGTTTTGTACATAACTTGTGTGGATGCCTTTAATTGCAGTTTTGAACGAATGATCGATAGAATCCTTTGTAGACGACTTAAATTTGCGACAGGGTATTGTACGTGGCAGAGTGGCCTTGCTGCCACGATCCACTGAGATTCCGCCCCAAAGTCGCAGTAGATTCGACCCCCCACCATTGAGGCGGAAGATCACAAAAGGGGTACCCCCATGTTTGAGCTGAGATTGTACTATATGATATTCGTGCCAATAGCCTTCCACAACTCAAGGGATGCGCGGGTGCGAATGCATTGACTACATCCCTGCCCTTTGTACACACCTCCCGTCGCTCCTATCGATTGAATGGTCCAGTGAATTGTTCGGATCGCTGTGACGTGGGTGGTTTGCCACCTGCGATGCTGCGAGTAGTCCATTGAACCTTATCATTTAGAGGAAGGAGAAGTCATAACAAGGTTTCCGTAGGTGAACCTGCGGAAGAATCATCGTCGAGACCCTAAAGAGACCGAGCGATTTGATAACTTGTGAACTTCTTCAGCAACTCACTTATGATGTTGCGCACCCGTCCATCTGTTGCATGAACAACCCGATGGGAACATGTTGTAGGCGGAGGGGAGATCAATTCGGCGCAGCTTTGTGCCAATGTAAATATGCAGCAGGATCGACGTTGAGCGGTGACAGTTAACCCGTAAGTTGGAGTCACCGTAAGATGACGGTTCTGGGCATAAGGTCCGGGAACTCTTCGATAAGAAGGAGGGGGATCTTACATTATCAATTTTGATGTTCATCCACGTCTATGTTTCTCCCTCTATTTCTCGTAACATTCTTCTCATCCAAACCCCTTCACGAGTTGCTTTTGTAAGAGCTACGTATTTTGCTTCTCTAGATGATAATGCATCGCCGAACGGGTCTCTGTGCTCTAGCTCCTTCGTTGAAAATGTGATCTTGGGTGGGGTTCTGGAGATCGAAGCGACACTCTGACGATAGATGGCATGAAGGCTCCCCTTTCAGGTATCCTCGATCCCTACTGAAAGTGCACAGTTGACCTCACTAGAATTCTCTAGAGGGGGGTGAATAGAGATTTAAAAATACTTTGTGCAAAGTTAATAATTATATATATATGTGTGTAATAATCACAGATTTAAGCTTCCCACACACCAACAAGAATTAAGCAAATAAAAAAGAAAAATGGCATCAAGAAAATCACAGCACAACACAAGAAAATATAGTGGTTCCCCAAACTTTGGGTAGTCCACTCTTCTACCCCCTGGTAGGAATTCACTAACTTGCACTGAGTCTTTTGATAAGGAGACTCTTAGAACCACCCTGAGTCTTTTGATAAGGAGACTCTTAGAACCAGTACAACTGAATTTTTTGAAGAGAGATTCTAAAAACTCTTTTACACAGTTTGAAAATGAAGTAAGAAAGAAAAGAAGAAGTAGAACAAGTAGAAGAACAAGAAACAATATATGTAAGAAGGAATCTTCTTCCTTGCAAGAAGATTAGAAGCACAAGTATAGTGAATAGGATCTCTCTTCTATAGTGAGAAGGAGATGGTAAGCTTTTATCTCTTTTATGAGAGCTTTCAGAATTTACAGCAGAATGACTTCAGAAGAAGGAGAAGATGAAGGCTTTTTCTTTTGCTTCAGCACACTATTTCTTTTCTCAACTTTCTCACTCTTCACTTGGGAGCTCTTCCTCTATTTCAAAATGGATGAAGTGGATCACTAGTTGTATTCTCTGCCGACCTCCTTCTTATTTATAGCCCTGTTTAAAATATATTGCTAAAGGAGAATAATCAATTAGCAGACAAAGAATTAGAAAGAGGTAAGAGTTTCCATAATTAATATTTCTGTAGAAGGAAAAGAATTCATTCTGATTTCAAATAATATCCATAATAATCTGAATCAAATAAGCCAAGAATCAAATAGAAGGAAAGGCTGATTCAGAACGGCTATAAAAGAATAATATTATTCCGTAAAAATCAGATCTACAGAAAGAAGGAAAGATATCTGGCATGTTTTTGAATTTCTTGTAGATATCGACGTGCGTCGATTACTATTCGACGTAAGCGTCGAATTCATCCTGGTTGGACGTCGAGAGGAGAATAAGGAAGGTGCGTCGACTAGGATGCGTCGACTTTATCACATGCGTCGACTGGAAGTCAGAGGTACGTCGACTAGGATTACGTCGAATTCTTCTAAGAGTTACTTCGACTCTTCCCGAGAGACACGTCGACTATATTTCGACGTTGCGTCAAATACCATTCGACGCATATTTACTTAGCCTAATTTTTCATACTTAGAATTTATATTCTTCTTAATTCTAGGGGTTAAGATAAATCATTTCCCCAACAATCTCCCCCTATTTGTCTTAACCCTACATAGAGAGAAATTGTATCAGTCTTTTAATCAACAAAGCAAAGCATTTTATATAGAAAGGAAATATGTTAAGCAATCAGAATCATATAAATAGACTTCATAATTTAAGCATGGAGAAGAGAAATGTAGATTGTATCAATATTGTTCAACACATCATTCAGGAGGGGTAGGGGGAGTTTTTCTTTTCCTAGTGAATACTACTGTTTTTGGAGAGGTGTGTTGCCCCTTCTCAGTAGCAGGTAGTTCACTCAACTCCCCCTGAGTTACAACAGGTTGCTCCCCCTGGGATGGAACTTCTTTGGATCCTTCTAATTCTTTTTCAGTTTCTTTATTATCTCCATTTTCAGGTATAACAGCATCTGGCTCCCCCTGAGCTTCAGCTTCCTCTTCGATCATTCTCTGCTCTACTTGCCTCCCCTTGTAATATATCCACTTGTTGTGCAGCTTCTCTTGCTATAATCAGTACATCTGATGTCTGCTCTTCAGTATGTAGCTCTGGTACTACTTCATTTCCAACGGTCTTGAGCAGTGCAAGACTATCAGTTCTTGAGGTAGGGAGAGACTTGTGAGAGAGAGATTTATGACTGGAGAGCTGTTCTTCATCTAACTTCTCCCCCTTCTTGACCTTCTTGGCCAAGGAGGTTAAGAAAGACCTGGTGACCTTAGAGGAAGAGAGAGAGAGCTCTTCAGACTTTGCACAGAGGCACTGACCCCATCTATTTGGGTGTGCATGTGTAGGATGGAGGAATGAATCAGGGAGTAGTGTTCATCCAGCATTGCTTGGAATCTTTGAGTTGTGGATTGGATGCACTGAGTGATGAGGCTTTCAATGGATGGAGATGGTTCAAAATGTGGTGGTGGAGGAGGAGATAATGGTGGAGGTGAGTGTGATGAAGGTGGAGAGGGGACTGTATCAAGTTGATGAGGTGTATTTGATAGAGGAGGTGGAGCAATAGAAGAGGGTTGAGCAGGTGACTGATTTGGTATTTAGGAAGGTGTGGATGATGGTGGTACAGAAGAGATGTTTGTATGAGCAGGAGGAGGAGGTGAAGATGGGTGAGCAGGAGAGTTGGGAGGAGAGGGAGTCCTTTCAGGAATGGCACCAGGCTTGGAAATTTGCTTGGTCCATTTAGAGAAGAGGGTTATTGACATCCTTTTTCCTGGAGGAATAGGGATTCCTTTTGACCTACATAGGATAGGGAAAGAGTGGAAGAGTACTTGACTCATAATTCTCATATAGGCATTCTCTTTGTGAGAGTATTTAAAGCCTATCATTTTCAGCAGTCAGCTTGCCCAGTCTACCTTCTTCTTCAGCACAAGGGCCCCCATGATGTTCAGTTGTTGCTTGGGCACTGCATCATGAGCAGAGATATTACATAGTAATATTTTCCCTACTATGTCTGCCAACAGTCTTGTTGAAACCTGCAACAAGTTTCTTGCGTTCGGACCCACTGGGGGGTGTAGCCGATGCTTATTTCTCCCTCACTAGACTCTCTTGACGGTGGATGTGAGAACAAGAATATACCCAAGGCTGAAGCGAGGAGGTCCCGCCACACACCCGGAAGATCTTAGAGAGCTTCCCCTCCCAAACCAGAGCTCAACCGGGCACCTTGGAGGGCACTAACAGCCGACCAAAAATTAGCCTGGAGGAGAGGATTCTCTAAAATTAGTCCTCCTCCAAGGTGCCCTTAAGGGTCTATTTATAGTTTTTTCGAGGCTGGTCTGCAAATAACATGAATCCGCCTTTTAGTTTTACTAACCGCACCCCAAAATAGTCTGCTAATAGCCCAACTCCGCTGTTCCGAAGGGCTATTTGCAGCCCACAAGGGGTATTATGGTCATTTCCCCCTCAAATCCTTTTGGGCGAGTGGTCTGCGAAGGCACCACTCGCTGGGCACCCGCTTAGCTGGGCGAATGCCCATGCTCCCGGGCGAGTGGTCCGTGAGGGCACCACTCGCCTAGCTCTTTCTCTCCTGCAGCTTACCCCTACCGACTCGGGGGTACTTTCACCTCCTAGCCGGGGCGAATGATCTGGTTGACCCAGGTCTCGCCAGTTGGCCTGAGGGACCCACTCGGCGAATACGGGTTGTACACAATCCCCGCTCTTTGCGAGCGGTTCCTACGCTCGGAAAGAACAGTCCAAACCTGTATTCGGTGAGTGCTTGCTGACTGGACCTCGTAAGATTCTGTGGGCCCCACCGTCATCCTATATATATCTCTTCATGTCAGACTTTTCTGGACCATTTTCATATCTCGGCCCGGAGTTTTCTCTCTCTAGACCTTTCGCCACTTCCAATGTCGTTCCACAAGCCTTCCACGAGACCCCTTTCGCAAGAAATGATCGGGCGCCTGGCCGCGGCCCAGACTGCAACCGCCCCCAAAACTACCAGGTTTGCTCCCTAGCTGACATCCAAGAGAGACTCGAGCGCCCCATACATCTCGCGGCGAGCCAAGGCGATTCGTATGAATCGCCAGAAGGGCGAGACGGCCTCGGAGTCTCCGGCGAGTACTCCTCCGGACCCCAGGACTCAGGTATGAAGATTCCTCCTGTTTTTGTGTTTAGCTTCTGCCTCCTTATTTTTCCATCACTCTGACCATTCGCAGGGGATTTTGGTGCCTGAGGATGGTCACGGGGCCGTTCTGGACAGTGCCGCGGCGCCACCTCCCGCGGGCGAGAGGCCTCCTCCAGATTTGGACCTTGCTCCTCCACCTCCTCCGGGCGAGACCACACTTCAATCCAGTAAGTTGTGAACCCTCCCGATTTCCCTTTCGCGTTGCTCGTTACTGACCCTTACCTTCTCGCAGCCCTTAACCCTAACGTCCCGCTGCGGGACTCCATTCCTCAAAGCTCCCCTGTCCAGCAGAACCCCTCTGTTTCTGCGAATGAACTGAGGGTTTCCCCTGAGCGGGAACTGGGTCAGCACTTCCGTACTGGTGACTGTACGAATGCTCCGGCTCCTCCTCCTCCGCTTTACCGGCCCGGTAAAGGGAAGGTTCTACCACCTTCCGCAGGCTTGTCTGGGGTGCACCCCCATTCGTCTCGCCCTTCAGGCCATAGGGAGCCCGTTTCAGGTCAGTTTACTCACCTCCCCCTATCGCACTCACTTGCTTTACCGCAATTGACCTAGTCGTGATTTCGCAGGCTGTCGGGAAGCCTCCCCCCTTGACTCCTACAACGAGGGAGAAGAGGGGGTGCTCTCGCCTCTCCCCTCTCCCGAGGACCTCGCCGACTTCTTGGGTGACTCCTCAGACCACGCGACCTTGAAGGAGCGGATCGCGGAGGTCTTTGGGAAGCTCATCCACATTCAGCGAAACGTCGCCAGCCAGGTGGATGATGTGCGGCTGAGGGTCACGCGCGAGCTAAAGGACCTTCGGAGGGACTACTCGCGCCTTCTCGCAACAGTGGAGCGCCTGGGGGGTGAAGGAGGGGAGCTATCTCCCGAAAGACACGCCGCGCGAGCCCGGGACCAGCTCCAACTGGCTTCCCATGAGATCACCAACATGCTCGCGTACTACCGTCCGCGAATGCCCCTGGACACTGGGTCGCGAAGGCGGGGTCGGTGGGTCTGGGAGGAGTTCTGATCTACTCGATGTTCGCCCCCTCCTGTTATTTCTTGTCTTCTGTACCGCGAATGCTGAACTTCGATGTTTGTCTGTAATAATTTTACTTTACGCTTCACGAATGCTCTGCTTCTCGCAATTTGTTTTTCTCATAACTTGCCTGTGTTGTTGCCGAATGATATGTTATTGCCGAGTGCTTGTTTAACTCTTTCGCATAGCCGTCGAGCGAATAGCCACAGGGCATTTGCCATTAATGGGCGAGAGACATCGGCCCGGGCTTCGAGGCGTCGGGCTGCCGCGGACTGTTTATCCGCACACCCGTTGCCTCGAGAGCCCAAACGCCGTTTGGTTCTCCTATAAATGGGCCTCTCAACCACCGTATTAAATACCTTGCCATCCGCTCCCTCTCCCTCTTTACATTAGCACTCGCACTTCTCTCTACTCTGTTGCTCCCGCCTTCTTCTGCACTTGCAAAATGGGTGGTGATGCTGAGGGAAGGGGCAAGTGCGCCAGCGCGTTTGTTAACCATGTATTTGACTCTTGCGACCTCTCCGAAGAGGCCTACCTGTCTGCAGTCGCGGACTACGTTCCGCCGGGATTTCAAGCGCGGAGGCCCGGGCCAGAGGACCGTATAAACACCATCTCGCCATGTGCTCTCGCGATCCCGCTAGAGCACTTCGAGGTGGGGTTTCGCCTTCCTATCTGGCCGGAACTCCGCCAGACCTTCCGGTATTACGGAGTCGTGCCCGGCCAGCTCAACCCCAACCCCATCGCCATGCTGGTCGGGTACGCGAGCTACCTGCGAGAGGAGGGGGTCGAGTTTTCGCTGCCCGTCTTCCGCAAGCTCTACACCTTCCGCTGCACCAACGACATCTCCTTCTTCTCCGGTCTAAGCCCACTCAAGCACTATGGGCTCCCGAACAAGAACCGCGACTGGGTTCGGCGCTTCCTCTTCGTCAGCGGGAGCCTAGGTAACACCCTTCTCGCCCCGGTGCAGGAGGAGGAGTCAACCTTCCGCCCCCCGACCCTAGGGGGGCACGAGGCCAAACTCCATCAATACATTCTGGAGTACGGGATGGACCTTGTCTATCTCCGGCGGAATGTCAACTCGCTCCCGTTCATCCCGCAGGGCGAGGGTAAGATTTCGAGACTTTCTTAATTCATTCCAGCTGTGATTCTTACTCCATTCGCTAAAACCACTCGTAATATTATGTAGGTGTGCGAAACCTTCCCCTTCATCCGCCGCGGCCTCCTGGATTCTGCGTGCCTCTCGCGCAAGCCGCCGCGGATGCCTGCCGGGAGGGGCCTTCCTCCTCCAAGCCCAGCAGCCGAAAGAGGAAACCCGTGGCGACCCCTTCCTCGCCCCCCAGCAAGTCGCGACGCCCTCCTTCCATCAAAGGGAAGGGGGTCGTGGGCGAGACCTCTGGGGCGAATGTTCCAATCCCATCCCTAGGGACGGAGGTCCCAGCCCAAACCCTGGGGACCGAAGTGCCGGCCCCAACCTTGGGGTCAGGTGTGCCAGATGGGACGGTGGTCCCGGCGAGATCGTCTCTGCCGCCGCCTCCGTTGCCCAGGGACCACCGGAACTTCCCGAACGGCGAGAGGTACGTGGATCCTTCCGGGGCTCCCTTGGTGAGGTGGGACCGGAACTCGAACAGGGTTTCGCTTTCCACCCTCCACCCGTCCTGGGTAGAGACCAACACCGCCAGTGGCGAGGCCTATGCCATGGCGTATGCCCTTTATGGCCGGGAGGACGCCGAGGTCTTCGACGCAGAGAAGACGCAAGTTCTCGCCCACGAGACCGCCCGAGCCATGCTGCGGGCCCTTGAGCTCGCGCACATGTCTTCGCGCCGGAGCATCAGTCTGGGGCGGAGTCTGTCCGAGGTCGAGGGGACCAGGGCCCTTCTTTCGGCCGAGGTGCAGGATCTCAAGGTGAAGTTGGCGGCTGCGGAAGCCCTTCTCGCCAACCGTCCTGTCAGAGAGGTAAATCTCCTCCCGCGAATACTCGTTACCCCTTTTTCCGCACTTCCATCTTACCATGTTTACTCCATCCCTTCAGGATACCACAGGCGCCGAGATGCTTCGCGCGCGGGTGGCCGGCCTAGAAGAAGAAGTCCGCCTGGCCAAAGCCGAAGTCCATCGGTTGCGAGAAGCCGGCGCGTCGGCGCTTGCCCCTGGAAGCGGGGTGTATTTTTATCCTCATCATGAGCTGGAGCAATTGATGCAGGAGAATGCGCAAAACGCCGTTAAGCATGCGCTGCAGGTGCTGCGGCGGGCTGGATATCTGAAGGCGGAGGCCGAATGCCTCACCGCCCGTCAAGTCGTTCCCGAGCTCTACATACCAATCCCCTTCCCGGAGGATGATGATGGCGAGCCACGGGGAGACGCCCTCTTCCCAGATTCTGGCGAGAGCGAAGGATCTCCAGGCGAGGAGTCTGCCGGCAAATGAGATGTATTTTCACTTTCTTTTTGCTCTTTATTCTGAATGTATTTGTAATCTGGGTGAGTGCCCTTGAAAGATGTACATATATGGACTACAATTTTTATGCTATCAATTTTTGTGCTATCTCAATTTTTATGCTATCTGAATCTTTCCATTCGCCGCTATATCCCGTTAGGCTCGCTAGGACGCTAGGTCGTAATGTAGCTGTCCCGGTCACTCTCCGAATGCTTGCGAACTGGGCGAGTGCATCGTCGTTCTAGATTTCCCGCTACCTGTTCCACTCGCACCTTTGGACCATTCGCCCATCCCGGGGTTTCGCTTGGGTAGTTATGAAGGAGAGGCGAGATCACCCCACCGGCGCGTGGTCTGTGCGAGTGCCCTAGAGGCCAATCTTTGGGGATTTAGAACTAGTCACCGAGTGAGCCTTCGGACCTGCCAGCTAGATGAGAGCCCGGACAGCGGGTCTGCTCGGGGCCCTTTTCTCAACACCTTGGAACCTGCCACCGAGTGAGCTTTCGGACCTGCCAGCTAGATGAGAGCCTGGACAGCGGGTCTGCTCGGGGCCCTTTTCTCAACACCTTGGAACCTGCCACCGAGTGAGCATTCGGACCTGCCAGCTAGATGAGAGCCTGGACAGCGGGTCTGCTCGGGGCCCTTTTCTTAACACCTTGGAACCTGCCACCGAGTGAGCCTTCGGACCTGCCAGCTAGATGAGAGCCTGGACAGCAGGTCTGCTCGGGGCCCTTTTCTCAACACCTTGGAACCTGCCACCGAGTGAGCCTTCGGACCTGCCAGCTAGATGAGAGCCTGTACAACGGGTCTGCTCGGGGCCCTTTTCTCAACACCTTGGAACCTGCCACCGAGTGAGCCTTCGGACCTGCCAGCTAGATGAGAGCCTGGACAGCGGGTCTGCTCGGGGCCCTTTTCTCAACACCTTGGAACCTGCCACCGAGTGAGCCTTCGGACCTGCCAGCTAGATGAGAGCCTAGACAGCGGGTCTGCTCGGGGCCCTTTTCTCAACACCTTGGAACCTGCCACCGAGTGAGCCTTCGGACCTGCCAGCTAGATGAGAGCCTGGACAGCGGGTCTGCTCGGGGCCCTTTTCTCAACACCTTGGAACCTGCCACCGAGTGAGCCTTCGGACCTGCCAGCTAGATGAGAGCCTGGACAGCGGGTCTGCTCGGGGCCCTTTTCTCAACACCTTGGAACCTGCCACTGAGTGAGCCTTCGGACCTGCCAGCTTGATGAGAGCCTGGACAGCGGGTCTGCTCGGGGCCCTTTTCTCAACACCTTGGAACCTGCCACCGAGTGAGCCTTCGGACCTGCCAGCTTGATGAGAGCCTGGACAGCGGGTCTGCTCGGGGCCATTTTTGGAGCTTTCAGAGTCTTTCCTACAAGCTGCAGCATCACTCTCATACACATAGTTTAAATAAAATATTTTTATTCGAGAACACTGTTATTACATACTGCTATGGGTAGAAGCGTTTGAGGTCGTCGCCACTCCATGTGTGGCTGAGAGGTTGGCCCTCCACATTCTGAAGGCGATACCCCCCAGACTTTAGTACCTCTTCCACGACATAGGGACCTTCTCAGTTGGGGTTAAGTTTCCCCACCGCGGCGGACCTCCCAGCCGCGTCGACCTTCTTAAGCACCAGATCTCCCTTCTCGAACTGCTTGACCCTGATGTGCTTGTCGAAGTACTTGGCCATCCGCCGCTTGACCTCTTCTTGGCGAATGGCTGCTAGGTCCCGAGCTTCCTCGATGAGGTCGAGGGAGAGCCGCAACTCCTCCTCGTTCTTGGCTCTCCAATCTTCCTCTCCACTTGCGGCGGCCTTTACTCGTGGTGTCATAACCTCGAACTCTATGGGGATGACGGCCTCGCAGCCGTGAGAGAGCTTGAAAGGGGTCTCTCCTGTGGCGGTGCTGGGGGTAGTTCTTAGGGCCCACAAGACCGATGGAAACTGTTCCACCCAATTGCCCTTCAGATTTTCCACCTTCTTTTTGAGCAGGTTCACGATGACCTTGTTTGCCGCCTCCACCTGCCCGTTGCTCCTGGGATGGTGAACGGATGCAAACCTGAGGTCTATCCCCAGCTGGCCACAGAAGCTGATGAATTCCTCGCTCGTGAACTGTGGACCATTATCCGTGACTATGGCCTGTGGAAGCCCATGTCGACAAATGATTTCCCCCCACACGAAGTTGCGGATTACCTGGGAGGTGACCTTAGCCAGCGCCTTGATCTCCAACCATTTTGAGAAGTAGTCAATCATGACCAGGAGAAACCTCCTCTGTCCACTAGCCTGGGGGAAGGGTCCTACCAGGTCCATCCCCCATATGGCGAATGGCCAGGGCACCGTGATACTCTTTAGCCTCTGGGCTGGCATGAGCTGAAGCGGGGCGAACATTTGGCACTTCTGGCACCTCTTGGCGAAGGCTGCCGCATCTTTACTTAGGGTCGGCCAAAAGTTTCCCTGCCTCATTATTCTTGCTTCCAACATCCTGCTCCCCGAGTGGCTGCCGCACTCGCCGGAGTGAACCTCTTCCAAGATCCTCGGGACCTCCTCCTCTGAAATGCATCGGGCCAGGAGGCCCGAGAGAGTTTTCCGATACAAGTCCCCTTCATGGAGCACGTAATAGGCAGACTTATACCGGAAGCGTCTCTGGTCCAGAATCTCCTCCGGGAATTTCCCTGTTGCGAGGAAGGTTACGAAGGGATCCTTCCAAGAGGGTCGCTGCTCTACTTCCATGAGCTCCCCTTCCTCGATCGAAGGACGGAATAGGTCTGTTAGGGTCCCTCCGGCTCGAGGGCCGGATTTGGCCAACCGATCCGCCGGGGTACTCTCCTCCCGAGGGACGTGACGGATGGAGAAAGTCTTGAATGTTCCTACGAGACCCCTCACTTTGGCTAAGTACCTTATGAGCGTTGGTTCTCTCGTCTCGAACTCTCCCCTGATCTGAGAGGCTATTACCATCGAGTCGGTAAGGACCTCCACGTCATGGAATCCGAGCTCCCAGGCCAGCCGCAGACCGTCGATCACCGCCTCATACTCTGCCTGGTTGTTGGTGATTGGGAAGTGTATCACTAGCGTCTGCTCGATCTTTCCCTCATGGGGACTCTCCAGCACCACCCCTCTTCCGAGAGAATTCTTGCCCGAATCCCCATCCACCAGCAACTTCCACGGAACAAGACGAGGGGCTCCGCCTTCTTCCATCTCGGCCACGTAATCCGCCATGAAATCAGCCACCACCTACGCCTTCATGGATAATCGGGGGACGAAGGTAATGTTGAATTCACTTAGCTCTATCGACCACTTTGCGAGCCTTCCTGAGTGCTCCACTCCTTCGAAGATCTGGCGGAGAGGGTGATCCGTCACTACCTGAATTGAATGGGCCTGGAAGTATGGCCTGAGCTTCCCCGCCGCGACGACCAAAGCAAAGGCCAACTTCTCCAAAATCGGGTACCTGAGCTCCGCCTCCCTCAGGACACTACTTACGTAGTAGACGGGCAGCTGCTTCTTGCCTTCCTCCCGGACCAGGACGGAGCTCACGGCCTCCGCCCCGACCCCGAGATACAGATATAGATCCTCCCCCTCTTTGGGACCTTGGAGTAGCGGAGCCTTGGTGAGTTGGCTCTTCAAGGCCTGGAGGGCCTCCTCGCATTCTTTTGTCCATTCGAACTTCTGGTTACCTCGCAATGTCTTGAAGAAGGGAGAGCATTTCTCCCCGGCTCGGGAGAGAAACCTGCTCAACCCTGCGAGCCTTCCCGTCAAGCATTGGACCTCCTTGGCGTTCCGCGGCGACCCCAGCTCCATTATGGCCTTAACTTTGTCCGGGTTAGGTTCTACCCCCCAAGGGGTGAGAAGGTGCCCCAGGAATTTCCCCTTACCGGCTCCGAACACACATTTCAGGGGGTTTAAGCGCATCTTGTACTTGCACAGGGTAGCGAAGGTATCCTCGAGGTCCTGGATGTGAGAGCTCACGCACTTGCTTTTCACCATGAGGTCATCCACATAGACCTCCAGGTTCCTTCCCCTTTGCTCCCTAAATACCCGGTCCATCATCTTCTGGTAGGTTGCTCCTGCATTTTTCAGCCCGAAGGGCATCATCTTATAGCAGTAGCATCCCTCCCTGGTGATGAACTAGACGTCTTTGACGTCCGGGGGGTGCATTTTGATCTGGTGATAACCTGAAAAAGCATCCAAAAAACTCATCACAGAAAAACCGACGGCTGAGTCAACCAGCGCGTCGATCCGAGGCAGAGGATAACAATCCTTAGGGCAGGCCTTGTTTAATAATGAAAAATCAACACACATACGCCAGCGGCCATCGGCCTTTTTTACCATTACGATATTGGAGACCCACCCTGGGTACTGAATCTCCGATACAAAACCTGCTTCGAGGAGCTTGGCCACCTCCTCGCGGATTGGTTCTTCGAGCTTGCTGGCGAAAGTCCTTCTCTTCTGCCGGATGGGGCGGGCTCCTGGCTCGAGGTTGAGACGATGGCAAGACACGTCCGCCTCAATGCCTGGCATATCGGCTGCGCTCCATGCGAAGACATCCACGTTCTTCTGGATGCACTCCAGCATCTTCACCCTGTCCTCCGGGCCGAGACCTCCGCTGATCCGCACCTCTTTCACCCTTCCCTCCTGGGTGATGACCTCCATCTCTACCACCTCTTCTACCGCCTCGAGCCGGGTTGGCTCTTCCCATTGGCCCTTTGCTTCTCGCCCCTCCTCCCGGGCCTCTTCCTCTGCGGCTCCTTCCGCCTCCATCGGCTCAACCTCCTGCTCCTCCTGAGCGACCTCTATATTTTCCCCTTGGGCACCGCCCTCTTCCTCTACCTCTCTCTTCTCTGCTTCTCCTCCTGGCCCCTTCGGCCTCGCCATTTCCTCATCCAACCTCTCAGCTTCCGCCATCCAAGAGATGGTGTTGACGGCAGTCACATAGCACTGCCTTGCTACCTTAGCATCTCCTCGGATCCGGACCTGGACTCCTCCACTATGGAACTTTAGACACTGGTGATACGATGAGGGCACGCACCGGAAAGTACTAATGAGAGGGCGTCCGAAGATAGCATTGTAGCTGCTCGGAGCGTCCACAATGACGAACCGGCAGTTCCTGGGGACCCCTCCTAACGTCACCTGGAGGCCGACTCCTCCCTCGACCTCCTTCCGCTCTCCTGAGAAACCAAACAATGGTCCATCTGAGGCCTGCACCCTCTTCTTCTCCACCTCCATCGCGTCGAAAGCCTTCTTGAAGATCACATTCACCGAGCTCCCATTGTCCACCAAGATCCGGGAGACCGTGAAGTTTTCAATTGCCGTTTGGATTACCAGGGCGTCGCAGAACGGGTCCTCATAATCTGGCATGTCTTCCGAGGAGAAGGTGAGCTTCTCCGAGGGGGGTGGGGTTTGGGAAGCCGACGCGACGTCCCTTCGGAACATCGCCTGGAAGCTCCTTTTGCGAGAGGCCTCTATCCCAACCCCACCATGAATCACCCCGATTCCCCCCCTTGCTCCTACATCAGCCTGATCTTCACACCTATCCTCTTCCCCTTCTGGGAACACCTCCTCAATCCGGATCGGCTGCTGCCGTGGTTGCTCTCTGCCCCTCATCTCCAAGAACTCTGGGCAGGTGGCCGTTGCGTGACCTTCTTCCTGATGAAAGTCACAATAGGGCAATGCCACCCTACCCCCTCTTCCTGCTCTCCCTCTTCCTCCTCTGGCTCCTCTTCCTCCTCTTCCTCGGCCCACTGCCATGGCTTGCTCCCGCGGAGGGTGAGGGGGTCTGGGACCCTGCCTCCATCCCGGGTTGACTCCCCCGCCTCCCTTCCTTGGTACCCTCCTTCCTGATGTCTCCAACCCAGCCTGTTGTGGGGCTCCTGATACCTCCAATTCCGAGGTGGCCTCTCGAACCCCTGACCTCTGGGTTCCTCCCTCCTCCATCCTTCTTGCGGCCTCGCCTCAGGATCGCTCATCTTCGCCAACCTCTTGTAGAACTCCGGGTTGGCCGCCTCCCCTTCTATCTCTTCCGCCGCTCGCTCCATCAACTCCTCAAAGGAGACTGGAGCCCTTCTCTTCAGGTCCATTTTGAAGAACCCCTCTCTCAACCCTACAATGAACGCCATCTTGAGGGAGAACCCTGGCACCTCCTGCACAAGGTGTATCTCCTCCTGGAATCTGTCCACGTAATGAGCCAGGATCTCCCCCTCCCTCTGCCTGATCTTGAAGAGAGCCTCTGCATCCTTCTTCCTCTTTTTTGACGTCGAGAAGCGCAGCCGGAAGCTCCGTCGCAGATCGTCGAATGCGTAGATGGAACCTACGGGAAGCTGGTGAAACCAGTCCCTTGCCTTCTCCTTCAGGGTGGTTGCGAAGAGCCGACATTGGAATGCATCCGACATGGGAAGAATTGAGGTCATGTCTTCAAACCACTGCAGGTGCACGACTGGGTCATCCTTGCCAGTATAATAGGACATCTCCGGCCCTCGAAACCCCTCCGGCACCGGGGCTGAGAGGATCATCTCGCAAAAGGGGCTCCCTTCCCCTGCTCGGCGAGTGGTCTTCTCGCGAGGAGCCAACTCGCACACCTCAGCACTCGCCGGACTGCTGAACAGCTGCCGCCCCGGGAGATCTCGCGCACTTCCTTCAGCTGGCACCTCCTTTCCCGGCCGCTGTCCCGGAGCGTTCTCGCCGACCTGCTGGGGTGGGACGATGGGAACAGCTGGCGTCTCGCATTCGCCCCTTGCCGCGAGAACTGTCTGCAGGACTTCTCGCTTGAACTTCTCGAACATCTCCAGCCACTCCCCTGTCGCTGGCGGCTGCGAGTGGCCTGAGACAGAACCATTCCCTCCATCTCCTGTCATCGAGCCTAGCTTGGGATTTTCCTTCACCGGCTACGGTCCACGCTCACCGCACCAAAAATGTTGAAACCTGCAACAAGTTTCTTGCGTTCGGACCCACTGGGGGGTGTAGCCGATGCATATTTCTCCCTCACTAGACTCTCTTGACGGTGGATGTGAGAACAAGAATAGACCCAAGGCTGAAGCGAGGAGGTCCCGCCACACACCCGGAAGATCTTAGAGAGCTTCCCCTCCCAAACCAGAGCTCAACCGGGCACCTTGGAGGGCACTAACAGCCGACCAAAAATTAGCCTGGAGGAGAGGATTCTCTAAAATCAGTCCTCCTCCAAGGTGCCCTTAAGGGTCTATTTATAGTTTTTCCGAGGCTGGTCTGCAAATAACATGAATCTGCCTTTTAGTTTTACTAACCGCACCCCAAAATGGTCTGCTAATAGCCCAACTCCGCTGTTCCGAAGGGCTATTTGCAGCCCACAGGGGTATTATGGTCATTTCCCCCTCAAATCCTTTTGGGCGAGTGGTCCGCGAAGGCACCACTAGCTGGGCACCCGCTTAGCTGGGCGAATGCCCATGCTCCCGGGCGAGTGGTCCGTGAGGGCACCACTCGCCTAGCTCTTTCTCTCCTGCAGCTTACCCCTACCGACTCGGGGGTACTTTCACCTCCTAGCCGGGGCGAATGATCTGGTTGACCCAGGTCTCGCCAGTTGGTCAGCGGAACCATCCAAGGGGAACATCTCTTATCCTCCCTAGGAGGTCAACCTGTGCTGCCGTCTAGTGAGAGCCCGGTCAGCGGAACCATCCAAGGGGAACATCTCTTATCCTCCCTTAGGAGGTCAACCTGTCCTGCCGTCTAGTGAGAGCCCGGTCAGCGGAACCATCCAAGGGGAACATCTCTTATCCTCCCTAGGAGGTCAACCTGTCCTGCCGTCTAGTGAGAGCCCGGTCAGCGGAACCATCCAAGGGGAACATCTCTTATCCTCCTTAGGAGGTCAACCTGTCCTGCCGTCTAGTGAGAGCCCGGTCAGCGGAACCATCCAAGGGGAACATCTCTTATCCTCCCTAGGAGGTCAACCTGTCCTGCCGTCTAGTGAGAGCCCGGTCAGCGGAACCATCCAAGGGGAACATCTCTTATCCTCCCTAGGAGGTCAACCTGTCCTGCCGTCTAGTGAGAGCCCGGTCAGCGGAACCATCCAAGGGGAACATCTCTTATCCTCCCTAGGAGGTCAACCTTTCCTGCCGTCTAGTGAGAGCCCGGTCAGCGGAACCATCCGAGGGTAAAAATCACTTAACCTCCCTGGGAGGTCAACCTGGCCTGCCGTCTAGTGTGAGCCCGGTCAGCGGAACCATTCGAGGGGAACATCTCTTATCCTCCCTAGGAGGTCAACCTGTCCTGCCGTCTAGTGAGAGCCCGGTCAGCGGACCATCCAAGGGGAACATCTCTTATCCTCCCTTAGGAGGTCAACCTGTCCTGCCGTCTAGTGAGAGCCCGGTCAGTGGAACCATCCAAGGGGAACATCTCTTATCCTCCCTAGGAGGTCAACCTGTCCTGCCGTCTAGTGAGAGCCCGGTCAGCGGAACCATCCAAGGGGAACATCTCTTATCCTCTCTAGGAGGTCAACCTATCCTGCCGTCTAGTGAGAGCCCGGTCAGCGGAACCATCCAAGGGGAACATCTCTTATCCTCCCTAGGAGGTCAACCTGTCCTGCCGTCTAGTGAGAGCCTGGTCAGCGGAACCATCCAAGGGGAACATCGCTTATCCTCCCTAGGAGGTCAACCTGTCCTGCCGTCTAGTGAGAGCCCGGTCAGCGGAACCATCCAAGGGGAACATCTCTTATCCTCCCTAGGAGGTCAACCTGTCCTGCCGTCTAGTGAGAGCCCTATCAGCGGAACCATCCAAGGGGAACATCTCTTATCCTCCCTAGGAGGTCAACCTGTCCTACCGTCTAGTGAGAGCCCGGTCAGCGGAACCATCCAAGGGGAACATCTCTTATCCTCCCTAGGAGGTCAACCTGTCCTGCCGTCTAGTGAGAGCCCGGTCAGCGGAACCATCCAAGGGGAACATCTCTTATCCTCCCTAGGAGGTCAACCTGTTCTGCCATCTAGTGAGAGCCCGGTCAGCGGAACCATCCAAGGGGAACATCTCTTATCCTCCCTAGGAGGTCAACCTGTCCTGCCGTCTAGTGAGAGCCCGGTCAGCGGAATCATCCAAGGGGAACATCTCTTATCCTCCCTAGGAGGTCAACCTGTCCTGTCGTCTAGTGAGAGCCCGGTCAGCGGAACCATCCAAGGGGAACATCTCTTATCCTCCCTAGGAGGTCAACCTATCCTGCCGTCTAGTGAGAGCCCGGTCAGCGGAACCATCCAAGGGGAACATCTCTTATCCTCCCTAGGAGGTCAACCTGTCCTGCCGTCTAGTGAGAGCCCGGTCAGCGGAACCATCCAAGGGGAAAAATACTTCAAAAAACTTTCATTTCATTAATCATTCGGTTACATGCAAGAAAAACTAAGTAGGGAAACACTCTCTCCTACTACATGGACTCAAAGAAAAAACAAAGCACGGAGACCGGGACTCGGACTTCTATTCCCCGGCATGGTCCTCCTCGACCTCCTCTGATTGTTGATGCTGCGGCCTCGGGCCCCTCGCCTCCCTCATTTCCAAGAACTCAGGGCAGGCGGATGTCACGTGGTCTTCCTCCTGATGGAAGTCACAGTAAGGTAACTCCACTCGGACGCCCCTTCTTCCTCCCTCATGATTTCTTCTTCTTCTGTGGCCTATCACCATGGCTTGCTGGGGTGGTGGAGAGGGTGCATTCGGTCCCTGCCTCCATCCTGGGAGGTCGGTCCCCTCTTCTTGGAAGTTGTCTTCCTCCTGGTCGAACTTCCTCTTGGGGGCCTTTGCTCTTCCCCCCTGCTGTCTTGCCTCCGGCTCACTCAGCTTGGCCAGCCTTCTTGTGAACTCCGGGTTGGCCTCTTCACTTTCAACTTCTTCGGCCACCCTTTCCATCAACTCCTCAAAAGACAAAGGAGCCCTCCTCTTGAGGTCCGCCTTGAAGAAGCCCTCCCGCAGCCCCAACGTGAATGCAAGCTTGAGGGTGTACCCGGGCACCTCTTCGATGAGGTGAACCTCTTCCCTGAACCGTTCCAGATATTGAGCCAGCGACTCCTCTGGCTCTTGCTTGACCTTGAAAAGTGCTTCGGCATCTTTCTTCCTCTTCCTTGACGTCGATAAGCGCAGCAGGAAACCTCGACGTAAGTCTTTGAAGGCATAGATGGATCCCGCAGGGAGCTGGTGGAACCACTCTCTAGCCTTTTCCTTCAGGGTTGTCGCAAAGAGTTGACACCTGAAAGCGTCTGACATGGGCATGATGGAGACCATGTCCTCAAACCACTGCAGGTGCAGGACGGGGTCATCCTTGCCGAAGTAGTGAGACATCTCTGCTCCCTTGAACCCCCCCGGAATCGGGGCTGAGAGGATCATCTCAGAAAAAGGACCTCCTCTGCTCGCCCCCCTTGGGGGCTGGGCGAGCCGGGAGGGTGCCCCTCTACTGAGCTCGCCCCCTTGGGGCTGGGCGAGTGGGGGCCTGCCGCCTCCCCACTCGCCCCCTTGGGGCTGGGCGAGTGGGGGTCTGACACCTCCCCACTCCCCCCCTTGGAGTTGGGCGAGTGGGGGTCTGGCACCTCCCCACTCCCCCCCTTGGAGTTGGGCGAGTGGGGGTCTGACACCTTCCCACTCCCCCCCTCCTGGTACCTCCTCTATGGCTGGTTGGTCGAGAGGGATCTCACCCTCCTGTTGGGGCGAGACCTCTGAACCACTTCCTCTTCTGCCTTCGCCTATCGAGGCGAGGGTCACATGTAAGGTCTGCAGGACCTCTTGCCTGAAATTTTCGAACATCTCCAACATCACCCCATATACCGGGGGCTGCGAGTGACCCGGGTCGGAACTTCCTCCACCTCCGCCCATGGAGCTCATCTTGAGGATTTCTTGAATCGGTCACTCTCCACGCTCACCGCACCATAAATGTTGAAATCGACTACTCGGTCTCTGTGGAGTTCGGGGCCCTCAACGAGGCTGATGGGCGACCAACCCTTACTTCCCCCAAGGGAGAGCTCTAGGTTGAAGGTGTCGGAACTAAGAACTGGACCAAGGGCTTAGCGGAGAGGTCCCGCCACGTACCCGGAAGTCCCCTTGGAACTTCCCCTCCCAAGCCACTACTAAGCTTGGGCACCACGGGAGCCTCTCTTCACTACTCGGTCTCTGTGGAGTTCGGGGCCCTCAACGAGGCTGAGGGGCGACCAACCCTTACTTCCCCCAAGGGAGAGCTCTAGGTTGAAGGTGTCGGAACTAAGAACTGGACCAAGGGCTTAGCGGGGAGGTCCCGCCACGTACCCGGAAGTTCCCTTGGAACTTCCCCTCCCAAGCCACTACTAAGCTTGGGCACCACGGGAGCCTCTCCTCACCCCCTAGAGAGACTTGGGGAGGGAGAGGGAGAAGGAGAGAGCTAGCCTAGGATGAGAGATCTCTCCAAATGGTGCCCCCTTGGTCCTATTTATAGGATTTTCGGATCTGGGCTGCAAATAGCCTAAACTGGACTGCAGAATACCCAAAATACCCTCGGATCTGGACTGCGAATAGCCAAAACTGGACTGCAAATAGCCAAATCCCGCTATTCTGGGATGCTAAACGCAGACCAACCCCCCCCCCCCCCCCCCCCCCCCTCTCCTCTGGAACTGGGCGAGAGGGGTTACCTCGCGGAGCTCGGCGAGCCTCCTCGCTAGGGTGGGACGAGACCAAGGGTCTTCCCCCTACTAGGCTCGCCCCTACTAGGGTCAGGGGCGAGAGA
Organism: Dactylorhiza incarnata; assembly: GCA_033032865.1. NCBI lineage: Eukaryota > Viridiplantae > Streptophyta > Magnoliopsida > Asparagales > Orchidaceae > Dactylorhiza > Dactylorhiza incarnata. The sequence goes on along the minus strand of JAWHQI010000284.1, from coordinate 1,061,716 downwards.
GGGGGTCGCCCCCCCCCCTCCTCCACTCGCCCCCTTGCTGGGCGAGGGCGAGAGGGGGGGCACCCGCCCCTCCTCCTCTCGCCCCTTGCTGGGCGCGGGCGAGAGGGGGGGGGGGCACCCGCCCCTCCTCCTCTCGCTCCTGGCTGGGCGCGGGCGAGAGGGGGGGCACACGCCCCTCCTCCTCTCGCCCCTTGCTGGGCGCGGGCGAGAGGGGGGGCACCCACCCCTCCTCCTCTCGCCCCTTGCTGGGCGAGGGCGAGAGGGGGGCACCCGCCCCTCCTCCTCTCGCCCCCTCACTTGCCTCTTACTCCAGCTGGGCGAGCAGGAGGTTTCTGCCTCTACCGCTCTCCCTCCTTTCTCTCTGTCTTGGATCATACTACAAATGAGGCTCTAAAGACCTCTTGGGTCCCGACAACCTACTCGGCGAATACTGGGTTGTACAGACGTACTTTTATTCAAGCGTCGAGTTGAGGTCGAGGCATCTGAGCGATTGCGTCGAGTATAATTCGACGTACTATCATTCATGCGTCGATATGAAGTCGACGCAATTGTGTCTTCACAGATTTTATTTTTCCCTTTTTTCTGACTGGAGTTTTGTTTCTTTATAACTTGTTTCTTTTGGCTTAGTTTCTTTCTTAGAAGTAGTTTGAGAGTCTTCATCTATATAGTATGATGTTTCATCAAAATGGTTTATCTCATTGAGGGAGTCTTCTTCCTTATTTTGTGAGTCTTCTTCTTGGTTTATTGATTTAGTGGGTTTAGTGAATTTAACAGGGCTCATCCAAGCAGGTTTGTTGGATGGAATTAGGCTGGTTGAGGGATCAGCCCCTAGCCCAAGATTTTTATGTCTCCTTGTTTGTTGTTTAGTGATTTCCTTAAGTGTTTGGCTTCTCATTCTTATTGATTCTTCAAAAGCTTTTGCCTGGGATACCTTATCCTTAAGGAGCTGGTTTTCTATTCTAGCCCTTTCTATTTCCTTTTCTATGATGTTAGCCCTTAATTCATAGTTTTTAGAGCATGTAGCCTCTCTATTTCTCTGGTTTTTAACCATATTAATTTGTTCTTTTGGATCCTTAATTTCTTGCTTAGCTTTTAGTTGATCTAAACATAATCCTCTAAAGTTGTTTTTGAAATCATCACATGAGAAATCTATTTCATTAAAAATGCTTACCTCATCCTTATCATCAGATTCATCTATGAGAATAAGGCTATTTTCTCTTTCATCTTCAGATGATATGCTTTCTTCTGATCCTGTCTCACTCCAGGATTTGGCATCATGTTCTTCTTTTGAGCTTTCAAAAGCCATTAGGCATAGGTCTTCTTGCTTAGACTCTTCAGTGTCACTTTTGGATGGGTGCTGTCCTCAGAATCTGTTTCACTCCAAGCTTCTGCAATGAAGCCTCTTTCTTTCTTCTTCCCCTTTTTCTTGAGATCTTTCTTTTTCAGATCTTTCTTTGTCTCAGCATTTTCTGGACATTCTGGGGCAATATGTCCAGGTTTCCTGCAAGAATAACACATAATTTCTTTAGTGGGAGTTTTGTCATACATTGGTTTTGACTCTCTCCTTCTAGATCCATCTGTCCTGGCCCATTTCTTGAATTTTCTAGCCATGAAACTGAATAGTTCTTCTTCAGTGACAGAGGTTCTTTCTTCTGTTGCTTTTAATGCAATGTTCCTGTCTTTTGAAGAGGTTGGAGTGTTTTCTCTTCTTTTCTTCTCTTCTCTGGTTTTCAGCAGTTGCTCATAGGATTTGAGTTTTCCTAAGAGAGCATCTGTTGAAATTTCTCTTTGTCCTCTTGTATATCTTATTGCCCATATTCTTGAGTCTCATGAACTTGGGAGACCCATTAACAGTTTGTCATTGATCTCTGTGAGAGAGAACTCTCTATCCAGGCTCCTTAATTGATTGATGATCAGACTGAATCTGTCATACATCTCAGAGATGCTTCATTTTTCTTTTGGAAATTCTCATATTGAGAGATTAATAGAGCCTTCCTATCTTTTCATTCATCAGCACTCCCTTCTACCATCTTTGTAAGAGCTTCCCAGATTTCTTTGGCTGATTCACATTCAACAACCTTTTGAAAGATTTCATCTGAGAGGGTTGAGACCAGAATGTTCACAGCTTTTGCATCACATGTTCCTGCCTTCTTCTCTTCAGCTGTCCACTCAGCCTTTGGGACAAGTGTTTGAGTCACTTCACCACTTGAGTCTCTTCTATAGGGCTTGGGAGGACCTGTTAAGATAACATTAAACAATTTTTCATCAATAGAATTCATATAAATCCTAATTCTTGTTTTCCAAACTGCAAACTTTTCAAGATTGCACATTGGTGGTCTGGTGGAAGCATAATCTTTGATTTGTGCCATGTGAAAAATAATTTTTAGAAATATATGTATATATAAATAAGAGGTAAGATCTTTTTGATCAAGGAGTTAACCTTTTTAGATCAACCTAGCTATGATACCAATTGAAAGTGCACAGTTGACCTCACTAGAATTCTCTTGAGGGGGGGGGGGTGAATAGAGATTTAAAAATACTTTGTGCAAAGTTAATAATTATATATATATGTGTGTGTGTAATAATCACAGATTTAAGCTTCCCACACACCAACAAGAATTAAGCAAATAAAGAAGAAAAATGACAATAAGAAAATCACAGCACAACACAAGAAAATATAGTGGTTCCCCAAACTTTGGGTAGTCCACTCTTCTACCCCATTGGTAGGAATTCACTAACTTGCACTGAGTCTTTTGATAAGGAGACTCTTAGAACCACCCTAAGTCTTTTGATAAGAAGACTCTTAGAACCAGCCTGAGTCTTTTGATAAGGAGACTCTTAGAACCAGTACAACTGAACTTTTTGAAGAGAGATTCTAAAAACTCTTTTACACAGTTTGAAAATGAAGTAAGAAAGAAAAGAAGAAGTAGAACAAGTAGAAGAACAAGAAACAATATATGTAAGAAGGAATCTTCTTCCTAGCAAGAAGATTAGAAGCACAAATATAGTGAATAAGATCTCTCTTCTATAGTGAGAAGGAGATGGTAAGCTTTTCTCTCTTTTATGAGAGCTTTCAGAATTTGCAGCAGAATGACTTCAGAAGAAGGAGAAGATGAAGACTTTTTCTTTTGCTTCAGCACACTATTTCTTTTCTCAACTTTCTCACTCTTCACTTGGGAGCTCTTCCTCTATTTCAAAATGGATGAAGTGGATCACTACTTGTATTCTCTGCCGACCTCCTTCTTATTTATAGCTCTGTTTAAAATATATTGCTAAAGGAGAATAATCAATTAGCAGACAAAGAATTAGAAAGAGGTAAGAGTTTCCATAATTAATATTTCTGTAGAAGGAAAAGAATTCATTCTAATTTCAAATAATATCCATAATAATCTGAATCAAATAAGCCAAGAATCAAATAGAAGGAAAGGCTGATTCAGAACGGCTATAAAAGAATAATATTATTCCATAAAAATCAGATCTACAGAAAGAAGGAAAGAGATCTGGCATGTTTTTGAATTTCTTGTAGATATCGACGTACGTCGAATACTATTCGATGTAAGCGTCGAATTCATCCTGGCTGGACGTCGAGAGGAGAATAAGGAAGGTGCGTCGACTAGGATGCGTCGACTTTATCACATGCGTCGACTGGAAGTCAGAGGTACGTCGACTAGGATTACGTCGAATTCTTCTAAGAGTTACTTCGACTCTTCCCGAGAGAAACGTCGACTATATTTCGACGTTACGTCGAATACCATTCAACGCATATTTACTTAGCCTAATTTTTCATACTTAGAATTTATATTCTTCTTAATTCTAGGGGTTAAGATAAATCATTTCCCCAACACCTACCGCCTTGGATCACTCTGATCCCACCTCGGGTGCCCATGTCGACCCGGTCTTCACATCGATCTTCCCCCTCTACTCCTCTTCCTTCTCCCACTCCCTAAACCTGCCATAGTTGTGTTTGCTGTCCTCTTGGGGCTCTCACTACTCCCCTCATCTCCAAGAACTCAGGGCAGACAGTCGTTGCGTTACCTTCCTTCTTGTGGAAGTCACAGTAGTGCAACACAACCCTTCCTCTTCCTGCCTCTCTTGGCTCGTTCCTCCTTTCTCTTTTTCCTCTTCGTCCACTCACCATGGCTTGCTAGGGAGGAGGATGGAATGGCCTCGGACCCAGTCTCCACCCCGAAGGGTTGAACTGTCCTTCCTTGCCTGAAAGTTACCCCATCCATGGAATGGCCCTCCGCCCTGGATGAACCCTCTTCCCTAACCCTTAGGGGCTCCTCCCGCCAGCCTCCAGATTGGCTGGCTGATCGATAGCTGAAACCTCCACCCCGACTCATCCCCCCCCCCCCCCCCCCCCCCCAGGGGGGGGGGGGGGGGGTCCTTGGAACCCCTGCCTCCTCGACTCTTCTCTTCTTCTCACTCCTACTGCTAGAATGAAAACTCCAATCCCCCGCCACTGCGTGGTAGATGTTGGTTGTAGCTGGTTAAAGGTAGGACTCATCATACCGTCTAAAACCATTGAATATTGAGGACTTGGAAGAAACCATACCGCTCTTTCGGAGATCGATTGAGCGGGCTTCCCTTCCTTCGGCGGGCTATGAATGGCGATCCCTTGCTTGCCCAAGAGTCCCTCGCATCTGAAGGAAGATCAGACCTAGAGATATTGGGGGAGTTCCCTTCTTCGGCAGCCTGGAGATCGATCGAGCGGGCTTCCCTTCCTTCGACGGCAGAATATCGCGAGTGCGCACAGCAGAGAGAGCCCTAGGCGACGACGTTTGTGAGTTTTAGATTTAGGTTTTGATATTTAAGTAAAATATTTTAGGTAAAATGTTCGGATTTAGCGGCGCTTGGTTTAGAAAACGCCGCCATAGCCTTTATTATTAGCGGCGCTTTTTACAAAAAAACGCCGCCAAATCTATTATATACTATTGCCTACGCTTTTGCAACAAAACGGCCCGAAATCAAAATCTATGGCGGCGTTTTTAAAAACGCCGCAAAAAAACGTCGCGGTAGGTGTTATTTGTTGTAGTGTCTCCTGGTACCTCCGTCTCTCCACTGCAAAAAAACAAGCTTTTAGTGACAAAATATTTGTGACAAAATATATTTCATCACTAAAGGTATTCTTTTATTGACGAAAGTAAATGTTGATCACTAAATAATGAGTTTCATATAATTAGTGAAAAAAATAAATATTTAGTCACTAAAAATATTTGTGTAGTGACCACAAAATTTTTTCGTCACTATACGTTATTATTTTGTGACCATAACTTTTTATCGTCACTAAACGTTAATATTTAGTGACCAAATTTTTTTTGTCGCTAAATAATTCTACTTATTGACCGAAATAGATTTGGTCAGAAATAAAAATAAATGGGGATTATTTAGTGACCAAAGAATATTATTCACTAATAGAAATACTTGAAAATTTTAGTAAGGATTCAATAAAAAGTGATCCTTCCACACTAAATGAAAATATGTCACAACTTCTCTCATAAACAAAAAATCATTTAATTAAAAATATTATAATTAATCACAATTCTAGTCGCCCCAGCATACCTTTTCCTGAAAACTACAACTCCAAACTTTCCAATTGAGTTTTGACAGTTTCGTCTCCTGCAAATCGCTCTTTGGTGGCATCTCAAGTACCTTATCGCAGGATTCCTTCAAGTCAGTCCCCACCAACATCCTTCAGGTAGTTTCTCACCACATCAATCTGCTTCCCTCCAATACTGTGAACTCTGACTCACCTCTGTGAACTTCAACTTCCCTCCATCATCTTCGACTCACATTTGTCTCTCTGATGGGTTGTTGCTCAAACAACACCTTCCTTATTTCTATTCAATATTACTCAAAATTCATAAAATTGGAACAGGAAGGCTAGTCGCCTATAATTTCATAGTGTTTGAAGATTTTTTGCCCCCTTTTTCTTCCTAGGGTTCCCAATTAATTCATTTGATGAGGTTGAATTAATTTATTATGACATTCATTCTTAAAATCATCTATGATCACTTTTTTTGTGGAGTTATAAAAAAGTCACAATAAATTTAAAATTTTACAATGTTTTTTTAAGAAGCGTCATTGTAGAGCCAAAAAATTTGAAGACGCGCAAGTTTTGATATTGCCGTGCTGATTTGTTTAACAGGACTATTTTTCCAAGTCTAATTTTAAAAAAATGCCATCGTACTTGTGTTTCCGGACACGTCCGTGAACCTCCAAAAAGGCCGATATTGTGCGTTTTCGAGCGGATACATACGCGCGTTCAACCCAAACCGAGTAGCGCGGTTTCCTCTTGCCGAGCAGCACGATTTCTTCCTGCCGACCCCCGATCTTCCTCCCCGATCAGCGCCATTTCTTCCTCCCAAGCAGCGCCATTTCTTCCTCCCTACTAGGCTCCTGATCTCTTCCTCCCGACCAGCGCCCGATCTCTTCCTCCCTACCATCTCATCCTCATGATAGCTCTCGCTGCTACGACTCGTGCTCCACGAATCCTCCAGGTAACTCCCTAAATCTCTCTTTTGCATCTTCTCGATCCTCCAAATTTCACTGATACCGCTTGCTACGACATTTTCTCCAGGTCGCACTGCACATCCTCTCTTCTGGTTCCACTGCTAGGGCTTCACATTTTCACTTCTAGGTCACTGTTAGGTCTGGGTATTGTCTCATCCAGGTGGCTGCTAGGGTTCCACATCCTCTTCTACTGCTTCCATACCCTTCAACTAATGACAATATTCTGCTCTTCTCATTTTCTCCTTCACGCCCTTCTATACATATGTTGTTACGCCACCATAGGATGTTCTTAGGTGGCAATTGAAGTAATGTGAGTATATTTTTGTGCCTAGGATTATACTGATGCTAATTAAAATGCCAAGAATCTATGTGATTTTCTTTACACACTATAATTTGTGTTGCCTTGATGAACATTTACACGTTTGATATTGTTATAACATATGAATATTTCATTTTATGATTCATTTTATTGGTTCTTTTAAATTTCAATGAATATAAACCGAAATCAAGAGTCAATTATCCCCCACACATGTATACTTTATATGATATAAACATCTTTAGTATTTTAGCCTATGAGATGGTGAATACTACTGATTCTTCATAACACATCATTTAGCCAAATTCTGGTTTCAATTTGATTATTTATACTTGAAATTGACAACTCAAACTGATGATTAACTTAACACTAAGCTATTATATTTAATGACAGTATTCATTAACTACTAAAAAGAAGTTATTGACAGTTAAAAGAAATTATTGTCTAATCCAATTACTGTTATGCACTTGTTTCATATTACTATTATGTTATTGTATTGCTAAGTTCAAGGGTAGAGTTTTTATTGATTAGTCATGAACTCTCTTGATGTTTTGCTGGTGAGAATTCCTTCCGCTTTGATAGTTGCTTGTACAAATAATTTTAATGTTACATGGGAGTAATTTTTCTAATATTATGTATGAATGTTGCTGTGTTACTCTATTTAGATGTCTAATCGTAGAGAAAGGGGATTATCGGCTTCATGGAATGGGAACTTTGTAATTGTTATAGAAAATTAGCTACATTGTGCAAGTGTATTTCAAGAATCATCTGAAATGAATAAGCATAGTTGTCTTTCTTTGATATTCTACTACTTCTTTTCACTCTTCTTGTGTGTATTAAAGCTAGCTTCCAATCACTCCCTTCATAGGACCATTCTAGGAATTAAAATTATGGATGACCTTTCTTCTATTTGGATCATCAAAGGTGTGATAAGTTTTCTTCTGATTTCAATTTCTTTGAGACTTATTGCTCTTAAGTTTAAATATATTCATTTATTCTATATGCTCATAAATTTTTTAATGACATGGAACATGTTTTAAATTTATTTTTGTCTTGTTATACAATGCATATTTTTGTCTTGTTATATATCTGTATTTTTTTCAACATTCATTATCATTGGATGATGTCTATTTCTGTTCATTCAACTGTTATGTGGTTTTAGTTTCTATTCCTTCACTGGATGATGCTATTACTATTTAAAAACCTGTGGTCGGCTCATAGCCCAGCTTATCACCCCAGGTTTGAACACAATCTCCACCTCAAACTTCATATCCTTCTCCCATTTTCCCTTCACCTTATATTAATACAACTATCCTGCTCAAAAATTGAGCTCAAGTGAAAAACTCAGACTTCATGAAGCCTCTCTCTGTCTTGCTGATGGGTCTCATTTCCTCACTGGTTCCTTGGATAAATCAGCCAAGCTAGCTTTATTTATATAACTCATTTTTTTAATGTTATATATTCACTTTATTTTATTGTCTTTACTGATTTTGTTTATTTTCGTCCTAATTTATATGGGACTCAAGAACGTCAACTCTAATCAAGAATTATGTGATAGAGCGTCCAGTAAATGCATGAGCTATAACTCTGCTTCTTGATCATGTATGCAATCATTATTTGTTTTATGTATTTAAATCATTTTTGAAGCATTTCTGTGTTGATATTGTAATATTATGCATGAAACTCGCAATAAAGCATGGTTCAGGAGGATTTTATACTTTCGACATTATTAGGATTCAAACTTGTGCATCTATATTATAATTAAGGGTACATAACCAGAGTTCTCAGCAGGATCACTATGTTGATCTTATCATCATATTCTTTTCCATATTATATTTGATGTACATTGACCAAGGATGTGTTTCCCTCACTTGTTCCTGGATGTATGCCCATTTTAAAGTCACATGCATTTGTATTTTATGTTAATTTTCCCATACCTGCTACCCACATTATTGATTCTATAATTATGTATAATCTATCAATTGTTCCTGGAGCATGCTTATTTATACCTTTATCCTTCAATTTTCTCGTGGTTATATGAAGATTTGGTTGTTTAAAAACTACCATGTGTGCTCGTCAATTTTATTAGATGTAGTGTGATTAACTAAAACAATTTTTACTCTGGCATATGTTTATCCTTCAGTAACATCCTCACCCTTCTGTGAGGTATCGTGTTTTGAAGTGTTTGCTTCAGCTTATAAAAAAAGTATCCAGCCTTGTAGATGCACAATATTCTGGTAATTAAATTTTTATATACAAACCAAATCATTTTATTTCTTTTGCATTTATGACTACTCTAGTTTATATTGGTACTCATGTAGTAACATGCAATTTGGCCTAGTCATTTTGTCATCTTTGTGGTAGACTTTTGTTTCATCATTGTTGGATTTGTTTCATATAAATTCTTAGCTTAAGACTAAAGTTTTATTCCATCATTGATATCTTGTTTAGGAATTTCTAATTTGGGATATAATATTGGTTATAATTATACACAATATTTACTATGATTCTCTGTTGTAGATTAATACAACCATTGTGTAATTAGCGAAGGGCTTCTTTGGCTCCTGGGATTGTTGCAGTGCGGATCCGGGAACTACATGATCACGACTGCCACCCATTTGGCAGGTGCCGCAGACGTACATCCACCTTCCATGCACACCATAAATACACTGATTTGCCATGGATCGCAGTTGTGGTAAGGTTTTTATCCGGTCATCCTAATTCCTAACTGTTGAAGTTTAATGGTAACAATTTTCTGCTGGCCAGTCATGACGAGTTTAATGCAATTATCACACCTTATGTTGAACCGTGGACTTAAAACTCCATTATACTATTACCTTGCGTGTAAAAAGATTTGCTTTTCATAGAATATTTTTAGGATCATTACTGCCATGCATGTCACACTTAGTAATTATATCTTAAAAGGACTTTCTCACGTTGTCTTTTTTTTTCATCGGAGTTTGAAAGTACTTTTTAGACGTTTAAGCATTTGAAATTTGAATTTTACATTAGGTGTTTCTTTTCTTGATGCGATCTTCCGAATTTTACATTAGGTGTTCTTTCTCTCAAAACCGCATATTAGGTACATATTTCTTTAGTTGTTTTTGTAATGTTTGCTGGATATAATGTACCTAGGATCAGATTATGTATTACGTTCTTTTTATAATTTGTTTGGAAGTGTGGTATGGTTGAACTGCATGTTTCCAATATTATACAAAATAACTGATTTTTATCTACATCAGACTATTAAGCAGCATCCATTAATCTGAGTCAGGAAGAGAGATCGAAGGGAGCTCGCCATCCTCGCTTGCAGGAAATGTTATTCCGGCAAGTTGACGTGGTTTCAGTTCAAGGGATTTCAAAAATCCCACGACTTCTCCTACATTCTCAAGAAGAAGAGCTGCAGAATTTTGGTTTGGTTTCTTTGAAGCATTGGTAAAGAACTCTTCCAATTCCAACCATGGCCGATAAAACCTGTAACACCCTGTTTTATGATTGGATGCAGCTTTAGATTCCAGCCAGAGATTCTCCATATGTGAAGGCTATACACGTTCAGGTAAGAATCCATTTATTCCGTATAAGAAAATTAGGCGCTTGTTTCTTTGAAGTAATAAACTGTAAAAACATTAATTTTCCTCCCATTTTATGAATTATATAGCTTCATAATTAAACTGAAACTCTATAAATTTTGTTTAGAGATAATTTCATGATGAAGAAATTTAGTTTTGTTTATTCCTAATGAATTATGTGGACTTTCAGTTGGTGGAGAAGGATCCACAAAGAGCCATTGCATTATTTTGGTGCGCAATTAAATATATGAATCGAGTCGACAATGACATGGCTGTTGTTATAAAACATATGAATCGAGCCGAAGAAGCGAATAAATCTTTCGAGGATTATGCTATTGAAGAGCCTGAAAGCCTCTTGATTATGTTCTTCTTGACCTCTACAAGGCAAATTGCTGAATATAATGCTTTTGTGTGTGTAATTTTTGAAGTAACTGAAGAAATTCCATCAAAATCTTCTGATTTTTCTTGCATGTTTGCTGTATTTGGGTAGAAATGTGGGATGATATATGTGCAAATTTATCTGTTGAACCGCATATGAGGATGATTGATGAAGAAAATGGCTTTTGGAGGGCGGATAATGAAAATGGCAAGGTCACAAGGCAAGAAATTCCATGCTACTATGGCAAGGTGACAAGGCAAGAAATTAAATTCCATTACCAACTATGGCAAGGTCACAAGGGCTTAATTGTGCAATCTTTCAGTAATTTTTGTTATTATTTTTATCAATTTGTTGGTTCTGTCTGGTTTATTTCGCATTCATTTGCATCCCCTCACCTTCCCATCATCTAAAACTTGAACTGATACGGTCTATACTTTTATAAGTTTCTATTTTCCTCTCCTTTGGTTCCAGGTCATACAAGACATTTGCTTCAGTCAATATAGTCAGTGGATTGCAGTAGTTTCATCTATTTAGACTCTTGCAGCGGTTCTAAGAGCAGTATTTAAAGAAGAGAAGAGAATACACCAATTGGCTATCACAGATGTGTTAAAGATGTACGTTTATAGATTTTTTTCATGTATATTAGTTTAATTAGTAATGAAAACTTTATTATCTGTATTGAGGGGTTTGGGCTATCTCCCACCCTCTTTTTCCTTATTAATAAAATAATCTATGCTGAACAAGTTTTTGTTGCGATTTAGTATCTTATTTATTGTTGTGTTTGAATGTCTAAAGTTAAATTCTACTGAATAACAAATGAAATAATTCTATGATATTTTATGATAAATTGAACAAAATTTTGGACAAATTCTCATTATTGTATCGTCTCTTTAGTGACTAAATATTGTCACTAAAAATACATATATTAGTGACTGAACTAATTTAGTCACTAAAAGTTTTGTAGTGACCAAATTAATTTGGTCGCTGAAATATCTCTTAGTGATCAAATTAATTTGGTCGCTGAAATATCTCTTAGTGATCAAATTAATTTGGTCACTTAATGGATTTAGTAATCAAACTAATATGGTCACAAAATATGCATATTTAGTGACTAAATTCTTTTGGTCACTAAAGACATTTAGTGACGAGGCTTTCGTGACGTCGTAGTGACAAAATAAATTTGGTCACTAAATATCATTAGTGGCCAAAATACAACATTTAGTGACGAAAATTTTCGTCACTAAAAGTCAATTTTCTTGTAGTGCTCTCTCCCAACTTGGCCAACTTCGTCACAAATGCGCGGTTGGTAGCCTCACACTCGTTCTCCCGCCCTGCTCAGTCGATAAGCTCCTCAAAGGAGAGGGGGGGGGGGGGGGGGGGGGGGGGGGGGGCAAGTTTTTTTGATTAGAAAATAAAATAAAAATATAAGATTACTCAACCCGTATCAAGCCCTCAATACATATACACTGTGAATTGGATAGCAAAGGGGGTTGTTGCTTCTATTTTAGTTCAGTGGCAAACCTTGGTTGGAGATGCAATTCTCTTGGATTATAGTTGATCATGTTTTTGACATGAGCTCCTCTTAGCACGGTTTTTTTGCTCTGGTGAGTTTGAACAAAAAAACTCCATCGTCAGAAAATAAATGTTGGACATGATAACAATCGTGTCCGCCACCCAAAAAAGAACTAATTTTGAACATAAAAGTGGATGAAATTCCTTATGGGTGATCGGGTGTTAACGAACGATGATTCATAAGCACCGTGTTTATAGCCACCACCGCGTTTATGGTCACCACCGCCGCCAAACGGAGCCATAGTTTACTACATCCCAGAAATTTGTTTGTGTTTTCTTTTACTTTAGATTGTGCTCGGCTTGCAAGCAATTTATTTCATTTCAGACTTTGGGTTGGCCTCATGTCTAATATATGTTCATTAAGTTTTTCGCCAGTCAACTTTATGAATGTATAATGTAATTGTACAAATCTACATTAAACGGTTGAGTCATTGAGATTGCGAAGTTTATTCATTCCATGCAGTGAGCGAGTTGAACTCATTTCACTGGATGAACACATTTGAGGATTTCAATGGAACTCGACTTTTCACACGCGTGCGTACACACACACACACAAAGAAAAAGGGTGAGAGAGACATCTAACAAAAATATGTTAAATCTTGTAACAAGCTTGAACAATTTAGACATATTTAACCCTCATTGCATAAATATATTACTTTAAATTCTACAACACATCCATAAATATATTACTTGAAATTCTACAACACATCATATAAAACACTGAACACATGTCCAGAAGCAATTCATAAGAACCTTAACATTTTCTCACATACAATGCATCAACAATACTACAAACATTTTCATCATCTCAAAGACAAAATTTTCCACACACAAAAATATATTAAATATATACATATATATATTTATATTTATATTAATTGCATTTGTACAATGAGAGAATATAACTAGCTTCAACTTAATTTCTATGATAAGAAGACTTGAATCACAATGATAGCATGTTCCTCATGAAATCAAATTACACGCAAATCAGATTGGAACTGAACAACAAAGGGGAAAACACAAACTAAATATTCTTCGAAAACATACATGCTCAACACGAACAAATATCAAATCGTCCCACAATCAAAAGCAGCTCGCATGATCAAGATCTTTGACAAAATCCCAGAAAAAAAACTTATCTTACTGCGTCCACTCGACAAACACGGGATTGTACACCCAGATCATCCTGCAATTATATTAATTTGTAGATCAATTTAATAACTCTCATGAAGAAGGAAGAAGAAAGGACTTACTATCGGCCAACACATGATGGAGGCTATGCCATCGGCCATCTCCTAGCTGGAGTAGGACGGTGAGAACGCCACAGACGGGCAACATGAATTATGCTCGGCAACGGAAGGCAAGAATTTGCTTGGAAATAACATCGAAGAGCTGCTTCGAGCGTGCAACATGAGAGAAGAAACAGTATAAGCATGGGGCACCGAATTACAATTTTAAACAAAATTTTAAATTTGTCAAAGTGTTTTAACCATCAAAATATATATGCTCTCCAATTTGCAAAAAAAAAAAACGTAAACAAGTTAGATCAGTGTGCTCAATGTTGAGGCATAAAACGTAACCATCCTAAAAATGCACGCACAAGACGTATTTTCAAAACTGATCGTAACTATAGCGAATTTTTGAAAATACGCCTTGTGAATGCATTTTTAGGAAAAGTGTTCAACACGAAAGTTGTAGATCTCGACGAGAACTATAATTTTCGTGTTGAACACTTTCCCTAAAAATGCATGTACAAGATGTATTTTTAAAAGACGCGTAACAACTCATAGAAATTTGGTGTTCGAATAGCCAAATGTGCTTATAACAATTGCCATAATTATAGGTCTAAGATACAAACACCACCACATCCGGCTCACTCTACCCGGCCAGATTGCCCAATCAAGCCAACTCCAGGCTATTGTAGATCTAGGGTAGGAGAATGTCATCCCTGGTTTATGACATGATCGTGACCAACCATATCAACACATTTTACATATTTAGTTGCATAGTGATGCAACAGAACTTTGAGGGTGTTGATCAAGACATGGTTGTCAATTTTTTTATTATAAAAAAATGTGTTTCGTATTCAATAGGTAAAGTAGAGTTACACCATGCACATTATAGTTTGATAAGACTACCGTTATATATATTTGAGGATCTGAATTCTCTTCGCTATGACGAAATGGATAATATCCATTTTTCTATCTGATGGATAAGACCAATATCCCGAAATACATCAAATGAGGCAGCAATAACCTTTTTTGATTAAAAAAATATAAAAGATAGGATTATTACTGAACCCATTAGATCATCCTGAAATACATCTAAATTGTGAATCTATTTAGTGAGAAATGCAGAGGATCTTGAAAGTACAATTGTGATGTTTTTTGAGCAGCGGAATGCAATAATATCGATTAATTTACTTTATGATTGAAATTTTCATGCCAATGTTTTGGACGTCAAAAATCAAGTTTTTTTACTTTATGATTGAAATTTTCATACCAATGTTTTGGAGCTGATAGTCAGCTGGAAACTTCCGGAAGATCGAGTTTCCATTGGAAGGTGTGATCGAGGTGCTGTGGGTCCCGCTTTACATTAGACGAGGAGCCTTATAAGGTCGGTTGCTGGACCACATGCTTCATTTTTATTCCTTAAATTAAAAATGAAGTGGTGCGTAGAGTACTTTTGAAACAACGGAGTCGGCGCACGCCGTTGATCCACCGACCACCGCCGACAAATCCCTGTTCCTCAGCCGCATTTATTTGCGATAATGTCCGCGATATAATTAATTCCCTTAATTAATAATTCTATTTAAAAGTAGAATTGAGAATTCATAATTAAGCATCTTTATTTAAAGTCATCGTTGAGATGATATTGCGTGTTAATAACTTTATAATAATTAGATATATATGATGATGGTATATATATATATATATATTTATTTATAAAGAGTTTTAATTAATATATATTTTAAAGAGCTGATCATGCATGAATTAAGAGATCGATCGAGTGGCAGTCAAAATTAAATCTAAAACGATTGATTCAGAAACAAATACAACGCGCGAACGAATTACATCCCGGCCACTTCAAGACCCAAATCAAACCGGGCTGAGCGAACCTTAATTTGCCGTTCATGGCGCGCAATGTAGGCAAAAACAGCCAGCATGCATGCAGGGGTTAATTAATTAGAAACCAAATTAAGGAGAAGAAAACAAAAAAAAAAAAGTACAGAGAGAGCTAGAGAGATGACAGCTAATTAAATCAGCTTAATTCTTGATCGATAAGTAGCAGTACTTGCATGACCGGCATGCATGCATGCAGAACAGTGGCATGAAGGCCGCCGGCCAATTAGCTGCCAGCTGCTAGCGCGAGAGCTGCATCACCGGCCTCCTACTCTTTGATGACAGCCGACGAACCCACCTTGCAATCATTGCCGGCCCGAGCTGGCGGCGCTGCGATCGCCGTATCGCCTCATCCCTCTCCACGAACTCCCTAAGCCGCTGCATGGCGAGGTCGAGCGTCGCCTCCGTCATGTTGGCAAAGCAAACCCTGAACCAGCCCGGTTCGGAACAGTGGCAGGAGGAGCCGGGCGAAATGTTCAGCGCCACGTCGTAGACTATCTTCTTCCACAGCTCCATTTCAGCCTGGAAGCTGCTTTTGGCGAGCAGATGGCGCATGTCAACCCAGCAGAACAGCCCCGCATTGGTCTCGGCCAAACACTCGATGCCTGTGTTTCTGAGACCTTCCACGAGCTGCCGCTGTCTCTCCCTCAGCCTCGATTTGTTCTCGGCAGTGTAGGCTCTGGTGAAGTCCTTGTCCCCCAGCATGGCTGAGAGCAGGTGCTGAGTCTGCGAAGAAACAAGGCCGAAGCTCGACATCTTGGTGGCCGCCTCCACGACCAGCTTGTTGTCTGAGTAAATGGCGCCGACGCGGAAGCCGGGGAGGCCCAGGTCCTTGGAGAGGCTGCAAACGATGTGAACTTGGTCGGAGAGATGCGGGCGCGCGTCGACCACTTGTTTGATGCCGATGAAGCTGGTGGGAGACAGGAAGTTGGTGCCGGAGTAGATCTCGTCGCAGATGAGATGAAGGCTCTTGTCTTCAATAAAGTCGGCGAGGGTGTCGAGCTCTCCGGGGGTCATGGTGGTGCCGAGGGGGTTGGAAGGGTTGGTGACGAGCACTCCCTTGACGCGGAGCTTGCGTTTTACGACTGCGTGTTTGTAGGCCTGGTCGAGTGCTTGTCGGGTGATGCGGAAGCCGTTGGAGCTGGAGCAGTGGATTGGGACGATATTTGCTCCGGTCCGCCATTTCAGATCTCTATCGAACCTGCAGCATATCATGCATATATATGATGATGATGATGAATCAGATGATGATGAGAAGAAGGAATTAATTTAAAAGATGGTAGTGGATGCGAACCCTGGATAATATGGGGTGGGGAGGAGGATGGCATCTCCTGGGTCAGCGAGGCAGAAGACTAGGATTTCATTGGCAGAGGTGGCGCCGGCGGTGAGGACCAGCTTGTTCGGATCGAAGCTCACTTTGTTTCCTCTTAATTCGCTCATATAGTCAGCCAACGCCTGTGCCATGCAAAATATATTAAAAAAATATATAGCTAGTTATAAATACGCATGCAGGAATTAATTGATTAATTAATTAATTGAATGTGCGATTAATTAATTAATTACCTGTTTGAAAGCAGGTAAGCCATGGTAATCTTGGAAGAGGGCGAGGTCCCGGAAATGGGATGCGGAGGCGCCGTCGCCTGCTTTCTTGAAATCAGTAGATTCGGGATGGCCGGCGAGCCAACTCTCCAGAAGATCGAACGACAGCTGCATTAATTAATAATTAAGATGATTATTTACACATGCATAAATTATACTATAATATATATATATATATATATATATATATATATATATATATATATATATATATATATTTGTGAAATAATTAAAGTTGGTAGAAAAAGATGTCTACTTACTACTGTAGGAGAGAATATATATATATATATATATATATATATATATATTTGTGAAGCTAGATTAATAAATTAGAGTAATTATATATGATGAATAGCTAGCTAGTGTACCTGGTTTTCGGCGAGGCCCATCTGAATGATTCCGGAAGGGTTGGAGAGGTGGTGATAAGGGTTTCTTTCGTATTCCTGCCAACCAAGGAAGTAGCTTGAGTCCTGCCCATGAGAATTGCACGTGACTCTTCTGGACAGGAGCTTCGAAGCATCAGCACCGCTCATCCTGCCCGCCTTTAATTAATAAGAATAATATGATGATGATGATGATGATGATGATGATTAGTTGTAAGAAGTGGCTGTAGTTGGAGAGGCTGGGGAAGCTATCGATGATCTTCTTCGATCTGCAGAGAGTAGTAGTAGTAGTTGTTGGAACAAACTAACGTTGGTTGCTATATATATATAGCTACACATGCATCTTCGGGCTTTAATTTATTTTCAATATTACTCTCTTTTCTATTTACTTCCTTCTTTGGACCACACATTCTCAGCTCTCTCAGAGTTTCCCTTGCTGTGACATCAGGGGGCGGGAATATATATATATATATATATATATATATATATATATATATATTTGTTTTGCTGCGGGTCAAATATTATTTTGGATATTTATTTTATATACTAAATTACTAATACACACACACTTAGAGAGACTTAGAGAGAGAGAGAGAGAGAGAGAGAGAGGAGAGAGAGGAGAGAGAGAGAGAGAGAGAGAGAGAGAGAGAGAGAGAGAGAGAGAGTTAATTAAGACGGGGAGATGCTGCCGACAAAGAAGTGGAAAATCAATGCAAATATTATATAATACAGTGTGAAAGATGGGTTAATGTGGGGTTAATTTAGGAATGGGTGGCGGAGGGATGGACGAGGCACTTATAAAGAGCTACTACTACTTATTTAATATTGCCTTAATTTGGGGGTTTAATCCATGATATCAATATGATGCAAAGAAATTTTTCATAATTTCATTCACAAATAATCATGACAACATATATAGAAACACACCAAATTATGATCAGTGCTTGGTCAAATCTGACCTATCCATTCATGGAAGATGTATAGAGATGGATTTCATTATAACCAAAGTACTTAGTATAATATGCTAGAAACCACAATAAAAAGACCCGAGCGTAAACTCGATAGATAGTACATTAATTAGTTCACTCTTGCAATATATCGAGTACGTTCACTAACCAATTAAACATCCCAATGAAACTTTTTAATTTTACCACATGAGCTAGATGCTGCTATAGATTGTCCCTTTAATTTGTAGAAGACAAAATAATTATACAAATTATATATAAGAATTTGATCATGGCCCCACATGGAATGTGAGCCAACGCGGGAAGTGGAGCCATTTCGATGAGCAAATGTCGTACAAATTCAAGTAGCTAGCCTCATATATATTATATATATTGGAAATTAAATTCATGAACCCTAAATTAATAATTTTGGGTCCGGTTTAGTAGAACATTCGATGCCGCCGTGAAATGGTGCTTAGCGTATATATGAACAGTCTTATCGGACCTAAACATTCAAAATGATATGTCTCAACCCGAGTTCGTAAACAACGGTTTGAAATCCAATTAAGCCATGAAACATGAGACATGCTTGCTTGTAATGGACAAGGTGGGGGGCCATGCATGTTGAGCCATTGTCTTGTTTTGATGTGGAAGGTGGTGAGCCCAATTTGCTCAACTTGTTATTAACTTCACCACGTGACAGCTCACCTTTGCTTGGCTTTAAAAATTATCATTATTTCTACTGTATATAAATATATATTTGCTGAACAGGTCACTAACTTATAACACGTTTGCTTTTTATTTTTATTTCTTCTTATGAGTATATATTTATATATGACCCGTCCTTCTTTAAAATTTATCCAACCTTAGCCTAGTTAATATTATTACGGGACCGTGTTTTTTTTTTTTTGACTTGAGCTAGCTAGCTAGACTCCAATTCTTATCCATCAAACTGCATGCTGGCTATTACAAATTTACATACATACATAAATAATATAATTTATATTAATTTAATAGTATAATGTCACAGGTCAACTTCTTTGTGGTCATTACATCAATGTCAATTCCCAGCCATAACTAGCTAGGCAGCACAATACCGGCCGGCCACACACTTGATTAATGCGATGGTACTGATTAGCTTATAAGCTTATGGCGCACATTTATAATATATATATGGAGATGTACCCTAAACCCTTACAATATATATATATATATATATATATATATATATATATATATATATATATCACCTCGATCGATGCATATATGGAATTAGGATAGTAGTGTTGATGCAGCCGACCAAGGACGGAAGCTATTCAATGCACCCAACATGTGTGCATGGACTTCAACCTCGCAGGTTATGGCTTCACAATTCCAACATGCCTGGACCCAAAGCTCTCTCTCTCTACATCTCTCTCTCTCTCTCTCTCTCTCTCTCTCTCTCTGCGCGCATGGCATGCATCATGGCCCCCATGTGCCTCATCATGTTATTATTGTACTCCATTGGTGACACCTAACATGTTTTTGCATTCCCTATATCTATTCCTAAATCCTACATATATGTAAAGTGTTTTTTTTTACTTGCGCAGAAAAATGAATCGAGGCTGAAAAAGGAATATTGAGGCATATATATATTTATATTTCATAAGAAAAGCGTTGTAATTAATATTAGGGAAGATGCATGGTTAATTCATGAGAAATGGAAGAAGGTAGGCAGGCAGCAAGTTGAAGTCACTTATTAGCTTCCACCAATTAAGTGAAACCACCTGTGATTCGTTGGGAGTGCATATATATTTATATATATATGGTGGAATCAAAAATTATGAGGATGAACATTTTATTTATTTGTCCTTTGTGGGAAGGTCTTCTTCCTGGGGAGCTGTGGTGGAAGCACGTGGGCCCATTCGCCATGGGCTTTGTCTCTTAGTGAGGCCCACACGGATTCATTCTTGTTTCTCACTGCGGGCCTCGATGACGCAGCCCGGCCCCTTCATTTCTGTGATTAATTAGTAGTTCTGGCTGCTGGTTATTATTAGCCTTAATTAATGAAGACTCCAATAATTACTGACCTAAAATTCAAAGACTTCTTTACATATATACTTTAGAATTATATATTGTCCATTTTTAATGGCTGCAAGCAGGATGGGCATTTGCAATATAAAATGATTTGGGTGAAGCTCTCTTTGCAAAGCTGTTCAAAAAGCAGCGCAAATAAACCGTTTGGTAAAAAACGAAGCTTTTATGGTTAATTCTTTTCAGAATATGCGGAACCTAAGAATATCAAATGTAGCAATACAATTATAATTGATATGATCCTCATAAGTGGGTAAATGTCGTATGTGGTGCGATTAGTAGAACGCTTTCGAGCGCGCTCAGAACGCTTCCGCGTTCGTTGCGCGCTCAGAACGCTTCTGAGCACGCTCAGAAGCGTTTCTGCGTTCCCCACACACTTGTAGTTAACCATTTTCTTAGATTTCAGGACTCGCTCGTCGCCTTTTCCACCTTCAACGAAGCTGCCCGAACTACCCAAACTGCCCGAACTGCCCGAACTGCCCGAACTGCAAGCCAGTCATTTATGAAAAATGGCGATCAGTGTGCTCCGAATCGGCAAACGTGATTCGCCCGTCAGGTGGTTACGGTGGTTACGACGGCGAAATTATCGGGCTACCCGGGGGCCAAAGCTATAAAAGGAGCCCAGAGCCTTCATTTCAAGACACCTTGCCTTCCGCACCCGAGAGAGCTCCTTTGAAGATTTCTCTGGAATTCTCCTTCGGGGCATGAAGATCTCCTTCGTGTACTTGGAGATTTCCTTTCTCCCGAAAGACGACTCAGCATTCTCACTTTTGTTCTCACCAGCATTCTCACTTTTGTTCTCACTATTGTTCTCAGAAGAAAAAGGACATAGCTTTCCGAGAGGTGGCCTGTCACCTTCGGAGCCCTCTCTTTCTTTCTCTACCATTGTAATGAACAACGACCTGTCATGCTCGAGTTCTAAGTCTCAAATTGTAACCCCCCAGAAGATAGTGGAAGTTGGTCGGCACAGCTCCGACCGCGTGATTTTTTACCCTTTCCGGGTTTTTCACGTTAAAAAGTCCCAGTGTACTTAACGATTCTCTAAGTGACTGTTAGCGCGCTTGGTTCGCTTCAGAGCTAAGGTGGTTCAAGTCGACCGGTCTACCGAAAGCAACCAAGCGACCCACAACAGTTTGGCGCCGTCTGTGGGAAAGAGGATTCCCAAACACTCAGCAAAGATCCCCCCAAAGGAAGAATCCGTCCCGAGACAATGCTAGCTATCAATTGCGATGGCGAGAAGAAGCGCTCGCACTACTGAAGGATCGATCTTCGAGGGGCGTGTTGACCCAGCTCCCTCCCCCTCGCTCGTCAACGTACCTCTCATGGAAGAGGCAGCGATCGCGCCTGCGGCAGCACTAGAAGGATTCGTGCTGCAGATGGAGGAGCAGCAGGCCGAAATGTTGGCTCTCTTGAGAAATCTGGGAGTCCCTCGAGCTCCCGTTCCACCCCCCGCACTGAATGTTCCGCCTCCTCCGGCTCCGAATCACGCTCCAGGCAACGATGCCGCAATAGAGGAAGATGTTTCCGAAGAACTCTTCGATCCAGCAAGTTCCACTCACCCGGCCGGCCGGCCAGTGGGCCGGAAGTCGATCCCCGTCACCAACTCCAAGGAAGAGCCAGCCTTGGGTAGGTTGTAGGAAGAGCCACTCGCGAGGAGATACGCGAAATGATAGCGGAAGAGTACGGCCAGGTTGGACGACGCGCAGCTTTGGCTCACCGCGGCTCACCACTGTCGCCTCAGGTCCTGGCTTACCCAGTTCCGCAGGGTTTCAAGTTTCCAAATATCGAGATGTTTGACGGAATGGACGACCCTTTGGAACACGTCAACCACTTCACTACCATCATGAGGATTTACAACGCTCCCGATCAGCTCCTTTGCCAAGTGTTCCCTGCAACCTTGAAAGGACAAGCGCGCACTTGGTATCATTCCCTGCGGGATGGAGCGATTGACAACTTCGCAACAATGACTCAGCAGTTCGTAGATCAGTTTATCGCCAACCGCAGGATCGTCCGAGACCCCTCCCATCTTTCAGGGATCCGTCAGAACGATGGAGAAACTCTTAAGGACTTTTTTCGCCGCTTCACTACTGTTAGAATTGAAGTGAGCTAGCGCCAACGCTAGCTCATACTCGCCACCCCCTTGTTTTGCCTATAAATAGAGGGGTACCCCCATCTAAAGAGTATCGATTCTGGAACTGGCGAGTATCCTCAACTTAGAGCGAGTTAGAGATACCAGAGCGCCACCAGGCGAGCATCGAACTTGGAGTAAGTTCGCGAGGCGAGTTACCTACTCGCGAGATAGCGCCGACGATAGTGGATAGCGCCTGCGTTAGCGAGAAGAGAAGCAAGGAGCGAGTACCTACTCGGGAGATAACGCCCGACGCTAGTGGCTAGCGCGCGCGGTAGCGAGTAGTGAAGGAAGCGAAGCGTGGCGAGCACGCGAGTAGCTTGGAGTGCGAGCAGCGAGCTTGCGAGTAGCAGAGCTAACACTTGGCGCTAGCGATACCACCGACGGTAGCGAGGAGCGAGTATCGGAGCGAGTATCACCTGCGCAGTGTGCTCCGAAGGAGAAGCGGACCTTGTCCGTGACCAAGTTCTTACCTACTATTGGCTGTTGTGATTCAAGTTGGATGCAACTTGTATTCAGTCTTGTTCAGTTGTAACTAGCTACCAGAGTTATTATTGTGAAAGATTGTGTTCATCTATTTGGTGTCCCTATTCTCCCGTTAGTTGACGTGTTCTTACGACTTCAAAATATTTCACATGGTATCAGAGGGATAGTGGGAACAAGGACGAAGCAACCAAGATGGACGACGGAGGAGGGTATGCTAGGGGACTTGGCATTGAGCTGCTTACTCAAGCCAACTACAAGAAGTGGATGTCTTGTATGGAGAGTTACCTTCTTGGAGAGGATCTCTGGGAGGTTGTTGGTGGTGGGGAGCAAGAGGAAGTAGTAGCTGCCGGAGATAATGGTCCAGCTGTGAGAGCTTGGAGGAAGACCAACGCCAAGGCGGAGTTCACCTTGAAGAGAGCCATATCACCTGACTTGTTCGACCACATCATTGGTTGCAAGTCAGCGTCGGAGATCTGGATAGACCTCGATGGGTTGTTCAACAAGAAGAATGTAGCGCGGCTACAATTCCTGGAGAATGAGTTGGCAAAGTCGACTCAAGGCGAGATGGCGATATCCACCTTCTTTCTGAAGGTGAAGAACCTATGTGGGGAGATCTCGGCCTTGGATCCTGAAGAGCCAATCTCAGAGGCAAAGTTGAAGCGACACATACTCCGAGACTTGAGAAAGGAGTATGTCCCCTTCGTTACTTCCGTGCAAGGATGGGCTACTCAGCCCTCCCTTCTAGAGCTAGAGAACCTGCTATCGTCACAGGAGAGTTTGGCGAAGCAGATGGCGGGAGTATCCTGTTGGACATGTGTCACATCCCTTTGTTTGAGAATAACAAATCCCATATTGTATTTGATATTGCTTGTAGTGTGTTTATAGTGTGCAGGAACTATAGGTGCAATACTCCACAGGTAGAAGGCAGCATGGAATCAAACATTCTGAATGGAGCACTACCGCCAGCGCTAGAGGTTAACGCGGGCGCTAGCGCTACCGCCAGCGCTAGCGCTAACGCCAAACGAAAGCTCAAGATCATCTCAGCGGTTTTGTCTCAGCGGTTCAGTCTCAGCAGTTCCTTAACGCTACCGCCAGCGCTAGCGATACCGCAGGCACTATCGCAAAATCGTGCACAGCGCCACGCCGCCGATGGTTTCGCAACCGCTCCACACGAACGATACCGCAGGCGCTAAGTACTACCGCAGGCGCTAGCTCCAAGGTCTATAAATTGAAGCCAACTTCGATCATTTTGATCATCCATCGTAGAGAGTTTGCTTGTGCCACAATTCCAGTGTTGTTATGCTGCCGAAGATGGATCTCCCACAAAAAGCTTAAGGAGAATTCTGGAGGAGGACTACGTCACGCTACATCCGAAGGACGATCGCTTCAACCTCGCTTATGCTACAGCGATCCTTCATCCTAGACTCCAGAGATCTCATATAGGGAGTTTTATTATTGTTTTTCATTATTTCCATTCCATACTTTCTTTGTAACCGTTAAGTTAATTCGCCTTGTGTTGGCGACTAGGTCTGGGTAGGACTTAGGGGAAATTCGCCTTGTGTTGGCGACTAGGTCTAGGTGATTAGATCTAGGGGGTGCTCGAGGTCATATCCGGGGAAGGATTGGCTAGAGCGGCTTGAGGCCATATCCGGGGAAGGATTGGCTAAAGCCAACCGGTTTATGGGGATACAAGTCGGTATAGAAAAGGAAAAGAAATTTACATTTGTACGCCTCCGATTTCTAGCGATATAGAAATCAAATTTATGTAAACACTTTTTCATATAATATAATCATGTCTCTTTTGTGTTTACTTGATTTCTATCACTTGGCGTAATCTCTATTATATTGTGTTCTAAGTTTTCAATTCTAAATCTAAATTGTTTATTTCAATCTCTTTCATCATAAAACAATTTAGTACTTATTTCTAAAAATTGCAAATCATAATTTTCTATTCACTTAGCTAAATTGTTATTCTCTTATTCACCCCCCCCTAAGGGCGCCGTAAGATCCAACAAGTGGTATCAGAGGGCAGGTTATTCCAAATCGGTTTAACAACCGGGAATAATGGCGTCACATGATCTCGCTTCTACTAGTATGGGAAACTTTCCTATAAATGAAAAATCTTTAGCACCACCTTTATTTGAAGGCAAAAATTATAATGGGTGGAAATTTCTTATGGAAAATTTTCTTAAATCTTTGGATATTAAAGTTTGGAATATTACAATTAAAATGCCCCCAAGTATTTTAAATAAAAATGAAATATTTTTAAATGCCAAATCTATGAATAGTCTATATTGTGCATTAGATCAAAATATTTTCAAACTTATCTATACACTTCCTACTGCTTATGAAGTTTGGAAATTTCTTGAGAATACTTAAAGTCTTCCTTCTATAGATGATGAACAAGAGGAATTCCTTATGGATCCAAGAGAAGAAATCGACGAGGAATTCCTTATGGATCCAAGAGAAGAAATCGACGAGGAATTCCTTATGGATCCAAGAGAAGAAATCGACGAGGAATTCCTTATGGATTCAAGAGAAGAAATCAATGAGGACTTATGCTTGGAGGAAGAAGAATACAACGTCACAATATTGGACTCATTTGTTGGCAACACATCAAGCAAAAGAAAAGACGGAAATACAACTATGGAAGAGGAATGCAAAGAAGATATCAAAGGAATCGTTGGTCCAAAATTTGCCTCATCCCATAACAATGTAAGAAAATCTAAAACTCTTCTTTTTGTAGCAAATTCTATTTCTACCTCTCGTATGCTTAAAATTGCTAAACGTAAAATTTTAAAGTTAAAAATTGCTAATTCCAAATTACGTTTAGAAAATAAATCTTTAAAAACAAACGATAACGTAGAATCAAATATTGATGTGTTAAAATCTCTTTCATGCTCTTTAGTTAAAATTCCTATTCCTTGTTTAGATTGCAATTTATTAAAAGAAAAATTCAAGGAAATTGAAAAATGGCTCTTAATTTCTAAAAGGCATAATGAAAAATTGATAATTGAAAATGATTCTTTATCTTGTAAGTTAATACAATTAAAATCTTTTGTTGAAAAATTTCAAATGTCATGTAATGAATTTCATCATAAGATTTTGAATAACAAGGATAAATTAGCTTACAAATCATTTCTAAAAAGGACCATTTTCACATATTAATTAAATCAAAAGGAGTTTAGTTTCAAAAAGAATTATAATCCTCATAAAATTCTTAAGAGTCACTATTATAAGTCTCAATATATTTTCAATCATGACTCAAATTTAAAAACTCCTTTTCATGAACATCAAACTATAAATTATTATTCTTCATATTATAAGAGTATGTCTATAAGAAAGAGTGGAATTGAAAATCATCAAAAGAAGAATCAATCATTTAAAACATATTGTAACCCACTCTTTCAACAATCACTTCTAAAGAAAGACAATCACTCTTATAAACTTTCAAAGAATCAATATAATAAAATTAATTATGATTATCAACATCAATCTATTTTGAGAAATAATTTGAATAAACTTAAATCACAAATGAATTATTTTTCAAACAAATATAATCATATTAAGATGTCACATAATCATAATATGAATTTAAAATATAAACCACCAAGGTATGAATGGAGACCCTTAAAGAAAAATGACACATCAACTTTAATTGAAAGGGCCCATTTACCCTTGTCTCCTAAAAAACCACCACGATGTATTTGGGTACCCAAAGGAACCATCCCACTTGGTCCCCTTTGGATACCTAAATCTCTCATTCATTAGTATCCAATCATTTGCATGAAGTAGAAACTATTAAGAAAATGAAAAATCATTACTCTACTTCATGATATGCTTATTGTCACTTTTCTTTTGTTTATTTTTATTTTTTGAACAAACATGCTATGATCACTTTATATATCATGAAATATGACTTTCATATATTGAGCCTAATGTTTATCAAATCAAATTTGAATTAAAATTGAACATTAAGTCATATATTTTTCAAAGTGATCTATCTCTCATCTTTGATTGTACTTTATCCTTTTAAATCCTTTACCCTTAATTGTCTTGAATTATCATTAGAAATTGAATTTTGAAATTATTATCAAGACTATTGAAAATATTTTAAAAATTGGATTTAAATGGTTTATTAAAGGGCTTAAACTAAAAATTAAAATGCGCAACAATTTTTTTGATTCTATATTTGTTTGCTGCATATGATAGCCCTTATAATGAAGAACATTATCTAGAAAAATTGAAAACAAAAATTCATCTAAACGCTTGTTTAATCTTTCAAAAATGCGAGTTTACGATCAAAACTTCAAACATCCATATCTTTTGATCCACTCGATTTTCGCGTTTAATATATTTTCGGAAAGAGCACAAAAATCTCCATCCAACGGCAAACTAGGCTTGCTCCTTTGAGTTCTTTTGGTGCTGTCAACTTGCCCAATTTCAACTCCGTTTTAAAAGCTATCTTAGTTGCTTGATTTGGAAATTTCGGTGTTTATGGATTTTTCATCACATGTTACCCTTATTATAATTATTTCATACATTAATTTAGATATTATGTGTGTGATGTGTGTCACCAATGTTTGCATGTAATTTAGACCTTAGAATCATCTTGTATCATTAAGATCAAATCAAAAGTTTAATCATTTCATTCTAGGTCTAAAGAAAATTAATTTGAAAACTTCTCATATTACATGCAATATAATCTCCATTAATCCTATGTAATAACATTGCATTCAAACTCATCATCCTAGCATTGCCTCTTGGTCTATGCTTATATATTTATGCTAGGTATAACATTTACAATGTTATTAAAATATCATGATAACTATGTGATTTGAAATTATATAGAATGTTAAAATTCCTAAGAAATTTTTGCTAAGTCAATTCGTCGAGATACCTCGTGAAGTTCCGATGAATCTCGACGAATCCAGACAGAAGCCAAATTTCTAGTTTAAAGAATAATTTATGCGGCTAAGTCTATTCGTCGAATGTTCACGTGAACTCCCGACGAATATCGACGAACGCAGACAGAAGTCAAAAAGGGAGACTTGTGAAGGAAATTGTGCGGCTAAGTCAATTCGTCGAATGTTCTCGAGAACTCCCGATGAATTTCGACGAATGAAAATAGAAGACAGTTTTCAAGCTTTGGTCAGTATTTTTCAATGGCTAAGTCAATCCGTCGAATGTTCACGTGAAGTCTCGACGATGGCTAAGTCAATTCGTCGAATGTTCACGTGAAGTCTCGACGAATGACGGACAGACGGATTTCAAATTTATGTTTCAACAAATTCATCATGCTTATCATATTTCAAAACACTCTATATGTGATCTTTGTCTTTAATATGATTACATGATCATCATTTTCTAGACTTAATTAAAAATCAAACATGCTTATTCAAAAGAAATTCACCAGATCATATTGTCGTAAGTCTAGAAAGAATAGAAATCACATACATCATGATGATATTACATATATTCTATGCAAAATTCTCTATAATCATAAATCATAATTCATGTTCTATCAAGAAATATCTCAAATCAATAATAAGAATTATGAATCTTATGATAAAAATATGAATATTGCTTTCTTTACATTAGTTGGTGCATGGATATGCTTTGATATTGATTGCATGTATCTCACATATATATTGATTCTAGAACCAACCTAGGAATAATAAAGACACATCAAACTTAATCATCACTCTATTCTAGACCTATAATTTGGAATTCTATTTTGGAATACATGCAATTTCAATAATAATCTTATGACATGACATTAAACCCAAAACTCATCATACTAGCATTGTCACTTATTGAATATTAGTAATTGTGCTAGTTATCTCATATCGTCATCTCATAAAAGTAGAAAAAATATGCGGCTTTATAAACTCATCACATCAAACAAAACCCATAGTTTATATATCAACCCTTAGATTTAAAAACATAGGTTGTCCAAAGATTATTCACCTTTGACTTCATATCTCACAATAGCGGGGGCGTAGGGTTGTATGCATTAGAGACCTAACCTCTAAGTCATGTCTTGTCCTTAACCGGGGAGGGTTCCAGTGGGGCCTTGCGAGGCACTGGGGGGAAAGAGTGCTAGGTTGAGTGTTCTCTAGTGTGTGCATATGGGACTAACACCCCAACCTACGGCATGCGTGCAGCTCCTCATGCCCATCCGTCACTTAGTACGGGGCTAGTGTGTAGACATTTAGTCGGGGTAGTCTTTAATCTTAGGACATACTTATATTACTTTTTGCATGATTATTTTATTTACTTATCACTTAAATCATGCATATTTTTGGTTGTTTAATAAAAAATGTCCTCTTGTGTCTTCATAATTTATCTTTTCATGATTAAATGTTTTTGAAAAACACAAGAATTTGAAAAAGCTAAAGTTTCATGCAAATTTGATCCACCTAGAGATCTCCAAAAATTTCTAAAATTTCAGCATGGAACTACTATAAGGACATTTAATAAATATCAAAAATAAAAAATTTAAAATTCTCAAAAAATCACGTACTGTTTGCCGCGCTATCACTAGCGCCGGCGCTAGCGTGGGGATTGTGAATTTTCTGATTTTAAAATTTCTAAATATCCTTAAAAATATTTTAGTCTATATGTACTACTTTGCTTTTGTATTTCTGACATTTGTTATTTTGTTTTTATTCATATTATGAAAAATCAACTACAAAAGTTCAAAATTCAAAAAATACAAAAATATGTTTTTGTTATTTTTGTTTTTATTCATATTATGAAAAATCAACTACAAAAGTTCAAAATTTAAAAAATACAAAAATATGTTTTTGTTATTTGTGTTTTATTCATATTATGAAAAATCTACTACAAAAATTCAAAATTCAAAAATTACAAAAATATGTTTTTGTGATTTTCTGTTTTTATTTGATTTAAAAAATGATAAAACAAAAAAACTGTATGATCTTTATTGCTAATATCAAGCATGAATGAATTCTATTATTTAGAATTATTTACAATGTTAAAATTTATTCCTTGAAATTACTATGAACATTGTTTTTTGTTTATCATGATTTGATATATCTATTTAAAGTGCATCAATTGTATTGAAAAATATGTAGAACCAAGCTTAGCATGCCTCTAAGTATGAGTAAATGTTTTATGATTGATAATGATACATTTCACTCACTTATTTTGGTAATCAACATGTGTGTTTAAATCTAAAATGCTTGCTTGTGTATTGTATTTGTACAATGAATTAAAACTTGCATAAGTTTATTGCCTACACTACATTTGAATTGCACTTATAAAATTTAAAAAAGTGGTTAAGTTAAAAATTTTTTGGGGTTTGCAAAACAAGTGTATTCGGAGGATGTTGTCTCACAAATGTATGCGAATAAAAAAATTATTATGTAGACAATTATAACTCCACCAAGCACTACTTGAACCTCCTGATAAGTCTTCATAAGCATTGTGGGGTTGAGCACCTTGGAAAGAATAGTAAAGTGTCTTGTGCAAACCTTAGTTATTACACCACTTTGTTAAAAAAATTATGTGCATTAAAAGTGTGTGAAAGTAATTTACTTGTGTTTTTATTGTGCTCTTTACTTTACATATGTCTTGTATTTTGTTGATTTAAATCAATTGTTAACATTGCCCAAAATACACTTATGTGCACATCATTATCTTTCATAACACTTCTTCTCATGAGTATTGGATTCTAATGATTTATCTATACTACTCTTTATATAAAAATGCACTAGATAAACCTAGCATGATCTCTACAATGTTTTTGTATTTCTTGAACTTAGAATTAAGTAACATTGTAGTATAATCTCTCTTTGATGTGTTCATTTCATGCTTGGTATTTTTATGAAAAACAATGAGATTTCAAAAAGGTTAAAACATCTTTCAATTTTGAACTAAAACTCATATTTTTACTTATGTTTTTCATGCCTACAAAAAGATGTTTATTATAATCTTCTGCTTGCTTACAAATCTTATCTTTATATTTGAAATCTCTTATATATGCTATGCTTAAACTCTTTATCATTATCTGTATTTCGAAAAGCTCGATCATGATAAATAAATGCCTCCTTACTACCCTCACCCCACCTTCTTTTGATAATACCAAAAGGGGGAGATTAATTGAAGAAATCTATATAGGAGAAATATAGATAAATAATGGGAGACTAATTCATGAAATCTATCATTTAGGGGGAGTAACACATAAATTGCATCTATGTAGGGGGAGCATTAAGATAGGGGGAGTATGCACATTATCATGCATATCATTTACTATAGTTGCACTTTTATCTTGTTTATCTTATCTATAAACACTATTGTTGATTTCTTGCTTAGAGGATTTGTTATTATCAAAAGGGAGAGATTGTTGGACATGTGTGTCACATCCCTTTGTTTGAGAATAACAAATCCCATATTGTATTTGATATTGCTTGTAGTGTGTTTATAGTGTGCAGGAACTATAGGTGTAATACTCCACGGGTAGAAGACAGCATGGAATCAAACATTCTGAATGGAGCACTACCGCCAGCGCTAGAGGTTAACGCGGGCGCTAGCGCTACCGCCAGCGCTAGCGCTAATGCCAGGCGATAGCTCAAGATCATCTCAGAGGTTTTGTCTCAGCGGTTCAGTCTCAGCGATTCCTTAACGCTACCGCCAGCGCTAGCGATACCGCAGGCGCTATCGCAAGATCGTGCACAGCACCACGCCGCCGACGGTTTCGCAACCGCTCCACACGAATGATACCGTAGGCGCTAAGTACTACCGCAGGCGCTAGCTCCAAGGTCTATAAATTGAAGCCAACTTCGATCATTTTGATCATCCATCCTAGAGAGGTTGCTTGTGCCACAATTCCAGTGCTGTTATGCTGCCGAAGATGGATCTCCCACAAAAAGCTTAAGGAGAATTCTGGAGGAGGACTATGTCACGCTACATCCGAAGAACGATCGCTTCAACCTCGCTTATGCTACAACGATCCTTCATCCTCGACTCCAGAGATCTCATATAGGGAGTTTTATTATTATTTTTCATTATTTCCATTCCATACTTTCTTTGTAACCGTTAAGTTAATTCGCCTTGTGTTGGCGACTAGGTCTGGGTAGGACTTAGGGGGAAATTCGCCTTGTGTTGGCGACTAGGTCTAGGTGATTAGATCTAGGGGGTGCTCGAGGACATATCCGGGGAAGGATTGGCTAGAGCGGCTTGAGGCCATATCCGGGGAAGGATTGGCTAAAGCCAACCGGTTTGTGGGGATACAAGTCGGTATAGAAAAGGAAAAGAAATTTACATTTGTACGCCTCCGATTTCTAGCGATATAGAAATCAAATTTATGTAAACACTTTTTCATATAATATAATCACGTCTCTTTTGTGTTTACTTGATTTCTATCACTTTGTGTAATCTCTATTATATTGTGTTCTAAGTTTTTAATTCTAAATCTAAATTGTTTATTTCAATCTCTTTCATCATAAAATAATTTAGTACTTATTTCTAAAAATTGCAAATCATAATTTTCTATTTACTAGCTAAATTGTTATTTTACCTTCGCATATTATAAAACAATTTAGTATTTTTTCTTAAAATTATAAAGAGAATTTTTATTCCCTTATTCACCCCCCCCCCCTTTAAGGGCGCCGTAAGATCCAACATATCCATCTCAGGAGGAGATGGCGAGGCCTTGTTCTCAGGAAAGAGGAGATCATGGGACAAGAGAAAGAAGAACTCCGGAGATGGAGCTTCAACGTCCTCTCAGGGAGATGGGAGGAAGTTCCTCCCTGCGCGCGATGAGAAGGGGGAGATCCCTTTGCTTTGCCTGTAAGAAGTACAGGCATATGGCAAAGGACTGCCGGTCCAATCTAAAGGCCGGTCATGCTTCTAACAAGGAGGGAGATCACCAGAGAGGTGGAGGAAGAGGTGGAGGTCACCAGGGCGGTGAGAGGGGGGACAATTGTTTCCTGGCAGAGATGACGACAACGTCAGTCGATGTCTTAGCCTCCATCAACCTCGAGAACGACTGGATAGTGTATTCTGGTTGCGGGCATCATCTCACTGGAGATATGTCCAAGTTCGACTCCTTGGAAGCGTATGAAGGAACGGATGCTATCATCATTGTGGATGATACGGTATATCCCGTGGAGCGAGAAGGGAAGGTGTCCCTTGGGAGTAGAGAGAAGCCAGTGACACTGAAGAGTGTGTATCACGTGCCTTGCATGAAGAAGAACCTCTTCTCGGTGGCTAACGCAGTGGATGCTGGATACCACGTGCTGTTTGGACCGAATGAGGTGAAGTTCCTGAAGAACCTATCGTCTGTCGATGCTGATGTTACGCTCACCGGGAAAAGGGTGAAGGATTTGTATGTTCTGTTTGCAAATGCCTACGTGGACAAGCTGAAGACAAACGACGGCGCTGTGATCTGGCATGAGAGGCTGGGTCATGTGGGGATGGACAAGCTGAAGATGATGGCGGCAAAGGGCCTCGTGAGTGGCCTGCCTCATCTCTCTTCCTACGGCGACGGCCATGTGTGCGACGGTTGCCAATATGGAAAGTCACATCGACTTCCATTTGACAAGTCGGAGACCAAGTGTAAGGCACCTCTTGAGTGCGTACATGCTGACGTTATGGGGCCGTGCGCCACCCTTACTTATGGAGGCAATAAGTATGCGCTGGTTCTGGTGGATGACTACACCCGCTATATGTGGGTATACTTTCTGAGAGAGAAATCAGAAGTATTAAACAAGTTCCTAGAGTGGAAGGAGCTTGTGGAGGGGAGGCTGAACCGCAGAGTGAAGAAGCTGAGAAGCGACAATGGAGGGGAGTTTACCTCCAATGAGTTTGCTTCTTTCTGCAGGAGGTTCGGCATTCGGCGGGAGCTCTCCTGCGCTCACACCCCTCAGCAGAATGGGGTGGCAGAGAGGAAGATCCGCCATCTGGTGGAGACTACCAGGAGTTGGCTACATGCCAAGAGCATTCCCAAGGCCTTATGGGCGGAGGGAATGGCGTGTGCTACTCATGTGATCAACAGGCTACCTCTGAGTCCTAACAGGATGGTGTCTCCACACCAGCTCATGTTTGGGGAGAAGCCCAATGTGGGTCACATGAAGGTGTTCGGTTCTACCTGCTTCGTGCACGTCCCGGACGCTCAGAGAACCAAGTTAAAGCTGAAAGCGAGGAAGTGTATCTTCATCGGCTATGATGAGTGGAAGAAGGGGTGGAAGTGCATGGATCCGCAGACCCACAAGTTCGTCGTCTCGCGCGACGTTGTGTTTGACGAACTGGTCTCATACCAGGGAGTCTCTTCAGTGGAGCTGCCGGAGAGTGGAGAATCTAGCAGGGAAGAAGAGTGGGTCACTGAGGACCCTACTGTGGAGTTGGAGTTATCTCCAAGTGATCCATCGCCATCTTACTCAGGAGGAGCTTCTGGCTCAGGGGGAGCTCGAACTCAAGAAGCAGGGAGAGCACCGCTTCAGGAGGAGTTCAGAGAGGAGCTCAAAGAGGATCTCAAGCAAAGGAGTCTACCGGAGTGGTAGATAGTGGCCAAGCCTTGAGGAGGTCGAAGAGGACGATCGTCTCGCCTGCTCATTATAAGGAGGGGAACTTCGTGAGTTTGGTTTCCTGCTTCTTCGCAGGACCACTCGATGAGAGGGAACCTGCCTGCTTTGAGGATGCAGCTGGCATCAAGGAGTGGGACGCGGCCATGATCGAGGAGATGGAGGCCCTAGAGAAGAATGAGACATGGGACCTGGTTCCCATGGTGGAGGGCATCAAACTTGTCACCTGTAAATGGGTGTACAAGGTTAAGAAGAGAGCAGATAGAGAAGTGGAGCGGTACAAGGCGAGGCTTGTCGCTCGGGGCTTCTCGCAAACCTACAGAGAGGACTACGAGGAGACATTTAGTCCTGTCGCAAAGATGACGTCCGTGAGGACTATCATCGCTCTGGCGGCGTGCCGAGGTTGGAAGCTGTGGCAGCTTGATGTGAAGAACGCATTCCTGTATGGAGAGATAGACAAGGACATATTCATGGTGCAACCACCTGGATATGTGTCCAAGTCTCAGCCACGTCATGTCTGCAAGCTGAAGAAGGCCCTCTACGGGTTGAAACAGGCGCCGAGAGCCTGGTATGGGAAGATTGCGGAGTACTTGCAGTTCTGCGGCTACGATGCCTCAAACTCAGACTCCAGCATGTTCGTGAAGAAGAGTGGAGGTCTTCACGTGCTGGTGCTGCTATACGTCGACGACATGATCGTGACAGGGAACAACCCTGAGGAGGTCGCGGCGCTGAGACAGCATCTTTCCATATGTTTCGAGATGAAGGATCTTGGTGAACTGCACCATTTCCTTGGCCTCCAAGTTGAGAAGAGAAGAGGCGGGCTGTATGTTTCCCAGAGGGCGTATGCCGAGAGGATCGTCGAAAGATTCGGCATGAAGGAGGGGAAGAGCAGTTCCGTTCCTCTGGAGGCTGGGCTGAAGCTTCGGAAGGAAGAAGGGAGGATTCTTCCTGATCCGAAGATCTTTCGGGCACTGATGGGGAGTCTTATCTACTTGACTATCATGAGGCCGGACATCGCCTTTGCTGTCGGCCGAGTTAGTCAGTATATGGAGGAGCCGCGGAAGCCTCATCTGGAGGACAGCTAAGGGGATACTGAAGTACGTGAAAGGAACCCTTGAGATGGGGTTATCCTATGAAGAGAAGTCTGAATTCATGCTGCATGGGTACACGGATGCAGACTACGGAGGTGACGCTGATGATCGCAAGTCGACATCAGGTTACGTGTTCTTGTGTGGAGCAGCTGCTATCTCGTGGTGTAGCAAGAAGCAGGACTCTATTTCCCTTTCTACCACGGAGGCCGAGTACAAGGCGTCGTCCTTAGCAGCTCAGGAGTGTGTCTGGCTAAGGAGACTAGTGGAGGATGTGGACGAGGAGGTCAGCGGACCTATTGTGCTACGCGGGGACAACGAGAGTGCATTGAAACTGGTAACCAATCCAGTATGTCATGCAAGGACCAAACACATTGAGATCGAGCATCACTTCATCAGAGAGAAGGTGCTGGGTGGCTTGATCACTGTGGAGCATGTGCGGAGTGAAGACAACCTTGCGGATATATTCACGAAGCCCCTATCTGCGGGGCCGTTCCGGAGGCTTCGCTCGTTGCTTGGAGTTATTCTCGAAGCTCACTTCAAGGGGGAGTGTTAGAATTGAAGTGAGCTAGCGCCAGCGCTAGAGCTAGCGCCAGCGCTAGCTCATACTCGCCACCCCCTTGTTTTGCCTATAAATAGAGGGGTACCCCCCTCTAAAGAGTATTGATTCTGGAACTGGCGAGTATCCTCAACTTAGAGCGAGTTAGAGATACCAGAGCGCCACCAGGCGAGCATCGAACTTGGAGTAAGTTTGCGAGGCGAGTTACCTACTCGCGAGATAGCGCCGGCGATAGTGGATAGTGCCTGCGTTAGCGAGAAGAGAAGCAAGGAGCGAGTACCTACTCGGGAGATAACGCCCGACGCTAGTGACTAGCGCGCGCGGTAGCGAGTAGTGAAGGAAGCGAAGCGTGGCGAGCACGCGAGTAGCTTGGAGTGCGAGCAGCGAGCTTGCGAGTAGCAGAGCTAACGCTTGGCGCTAGCGATACCGCCGGCGGTAGCGAGGAGCGAGGAGAGAGTATCAGAGCGAGTATCACCTGCGCGGTGTGCTCCGAAGGAGAAGCGGACCTTGTCTGTGACCAAGTTCTTACCTGCTATTGGCTGTTGTGATTAAAGTTGGATGCAACTTGTATTCAGCCTTGTTCAGTTGTAACTAGCTACCAGAGTTATTATTGTGAAAGATTGTGTTCATCTATTTGGTGTCCTTATTCTCCCGTTGGTTGACGTGTTCTTCCGACTTCAAAATATTTCACAACTACCGAGGCTCGACAAATCCCAGGGGTCGATCCTGAGCTTATGTGAGGAGTTTTCTTAGGAGGTCTTCGCCCAAGTTGCTTTTACTCAACTCTGATGAGGGAGACAGTGCCAGATTATCCCGATCTCGTTCATCGGGTGGAAGCTCAGATAACGGCCGACGAGGGCATCAAGGCGCACCGTTAACAGTTTGAAGGCAACCAAAAGAGGAAGAAGGGGTCAGAGCAGGCTCCTAGAGGGCATGAACTAGCAACGCAATGAAGAGCGCCACAATGGTGAACGCCGTTGCGATCCACGAAGAGATTTAGGTCCGCGATCGCCCCGGGTATACACCCCGTTGAACACCACCAGGACCAATGTGCTTTACGCCATCCAAAATAACCCGGAGCTCCAAAGTCCCAAGATGCCTCCCCCGAATCCGAGGAACGATCAATCAAGATACTGCGAGTTCCACCGAGGAACTGGGCATACCACTGAGGAGTGCTCCAAACTGAAAGACGAGATTGAGCGACTCATCCGCTAAGGACTCATGAGGAGATTCCTGCCAGGACAGATTGCCATCCTGTAGCAGCTACCCAGGGAAGCAAGAGAGCATCCTCCCGCTCTGCGAGGCGCACCCAGAGGCAGACCAATGGTAGGAGAAATCGAGACCATCGTCGGACCACCCACACTAGCTGCGCAGATCCTCTCGATCGCCAAGCCCCCGAGGGACCATAAGGACAAGAAGCTCAAGCAGGACATCACCATTACATTTGGAGAAGAGGACCTGCAAGGATTACGACTACTGCATCAAAACCCACTCGTCATCAGTGCGGGAATTGGGGACCCGTGCTTCAATGTCAAGAAAATATTGGTC
Organism: Dactylorhiza incarnata; assembly: GCA_033032865.1. Classification (NCBI taxonomy): domain Eukaryota; kingdom Viridiplantae; phylum Streptophyta; class Magnoliopsida; order Asparagales; family Orchidaceae; genus Dactylorhiza; species Dactylorhiza incarnata. The sequence goes on along the minus strand of JAWHQI010000284.1, from coordinate 1,023,888 downwards.
GACAATATGGAAGCTCGGTCGACACCCTATTCTTATCCACTCTGCAAAGCATGAAGCTCCCAAAGGACCGACTCAGCCTTGTAGTCGGGCCCGTTTATGGCTTCGATAATAGACCCGTCCCGGTTCAGGGAATGATCACCCTTCCAGTTACATTGGGCGAGTTTCCGAGGCAAGCAACACATAACGTCCAGTTTGTGGTGGTAGAGTCCACTTCCGCCTACAACGCCATCTTTGGAAGGCCGCTCCAATCCATCTTTAGATCAATCCCGTCTATCCCGCACTTGCCATGAAATTCCCAACCGCCGGTGGATAGGGGTCGTAAGAGGAAACCAAGAAGCAACACGAACGTGTGTTGGGAAAAATCCCTTTTGATTTAACTTAACAAATTACTTCAAAGTGATTTATTTCTAGGAGTGAATTACCCATTGTATAGTACGGGTAATATGGTCATTAGATGTCTTAGGATGTCACACTCAACATAGGGTGTCAGGACCAGATCAAGGGAAGCAAAATTGGGCTAAGATAACACTTACGTCGAATAGATTTCGACGTAACATCGAGTCCATATCGACGCTACTCCGACTAGAAGTCCAAGTGGTTTGATAAGTAATAAAATATATGTATTTTTAGTATAGTTATTAGTATAGTTTTAATTAATATTGTAAATTTTCTATGTAAATTAATGAATAAATTGCTTGTTTTATCATTTTTTGTTACTAACTTAGTTTTATTTTTGTTTTTGCAGATTTTGGCAATTTTTGCCAAGTCACGCCCTAAGTCACACCCATGACAACAAGTCACACCCGTCACCCAACGGTGTGTAATTTTAAAACGCCAATCTCTCCGCGTTCGACGAACGTCGAGCTGCGTTTGACGAATGATCTCTGCCCTGCGTTCGACCTATGTCGAGCTGCGTTCGACGAACGATCTCTGCCCTGCGTTCGACGAAATCGAGCTGCGTTCGACGAAAGCGCTCTGCCCAGCGTTCGACGAACGGCGTCCAGCGTACGACGAATCCCTCTCAGCGTCCAGCGTTCGACGAACGACGATCTGCGTTCGACGAACTCTCTCTGTCCAGGCGTTCGAAGAATCCAGCGCACACGCTAGCCGTCACGCCCCAGTTAAAGCAGATATGTGCCGCCCACTGTCATGCCCGTGTGCAGCCATGTTTGACGGCCAGACCTTCCAGAAGACGGCGGATGCGACCCCTAAAGCACGCGCAAATGTCATGCCCTAAGTCACGGCCGTGACATCCATGTCACGCCCGTGACCTAGGGCGTGTAAAAATAAAATTTTGCCTATAAATAGAGGTGCTCGGCTGAAGCATTTCCCATCCAAATTTTGAGTGTTGTAATGTTATTTTGAGTTCTTTTGAGTGATTGTGAGTTTTCTTTATGCAATTAAGTTTATGTTCGTTTGTAATTTTCGCATTTTAGAAATAAAATGTTGTTTTCTCATTTGGATCATCTTCCTTTTTATTTATGTTAGTGTGTGTGTGCGTATGAGAATAGTTTTATTGCTTTCATAACTTAGTTTATTGTTTTCATAAAAAAAGTTTATCGCTTTCTTTAACGCTTTATTTATCGCTTTCGTTTAAACGCTTTCTTTCGATTCAGTCTTTTTATTACAAGTAGAGTGCGTGAGTTTATGAGATAGTGTTTTTCTTTTTTGTAACTTAGCTTTATTTCAGTCTTTATATAACTGTTTATACCACCCCCATCTTGAATAAGAGGCTAATTTAGTTTAGCACTTATTTAAGTCGGTTGGGACGGATACTATTACTGCTTTTATATAAGTCTTTTCATTTCTCTTTTTATCCGCTTATATCCGCTAAAATTATTAAACATGTATTTTCTTATTAATGCCGTCTCCATTCCGATGAGTGGCTAATTCTCTTTAGCGCACGATGTCGAAGAGCATTGTGACACAAAAATAGTTTTTCTAAAAAATAAAACATCTCTTTCTAAAATAATTAACGCTTAAGGTTGACCCGAGAATAACGTTAAGTGGAGCCACATAATCGATGTGTGGTTTTCATTTCCGTCTCCGTACACTAGTTAGTCGAGAGGCTCGTGCGTACGGACTGATCGCTCACGGGTAAAGAGAAGTGCGCTCTACCCTCGAGAGAGGATGAGGTAAGTCTCCTGAATTGGAAGTAAAAACCCAATAGCGGGGTTCACAACATAAAGCGAGTATTAAGAAGATTCGATGGTCGAAAATTCATAATCTCAGGTGGGCATACCCTCGAGAGAGGAGCGTTCATAATTATGGAACCTCCACGGTCAAACAGTTTTAATGTTTTAAAAAGTCATCTCTTTTACTTATAAAAAAAGATTATTTTCGTCTTAAGGTAATTCGACATCGGGCGCTATTATTATCATCGTTTAGAACTCTAGTTATATTCTTAATATCGTTTTCTTTTTAAAAACCCAACTAAAAACTTATTCCGATAAAATAATAGTTCATTCCTCAAAGTAGCTTAATCAACACGATCCGCGGAAATATACGACCTCGATATTTTCTAAAACAAAATATCATGTATTACTCACGATAAGGTATACTTGCCTTTATTATATGATTAGTTCGGATTAAAATTTAAACAAAAACTGTTCAAACCAAATTAGTGCAAAACTCTCCTTTGATATTTAAAAATCAATAGAATTCGGCGTTGTAGCCGAGGCGTAATCGTCAATATTTCGAAAGCAGAAAAAGACCGTTACTTCTATCTTTCGATAGGATAACGGTTAATTTCTCAAAGTAGGAGTACTTGCGAGACTCTTCGAAAACATCCGTCGAAGTCTAATCTCGTCAAATAATGGTTAACCAAATCAAAGAAAAGAACAATCTTAGCGAACCATCAAGTTTTTGGCGCCGTTGCCGGGGATAGTTAGTGTTGTTATTTGAAACAAGGAATTACTATTACTTTTATCATATATATTAAAAATATATAAAAAAAATATATCTACAAAAAAATATATATAAAAAAAATTATTACAAAAAACAAAAAATATATATCATTTTTATTATTAGTATATGACCCAAGGAAACTCCTCGGACGATTCGAATATCCCTTTTGACCCCGAAATCGAGCGCACTCTTCACGAGCGCCTCCGACTTCGTGATCAAAACTTACTCGAATTTCCCGAAGAGTCTGTCGGAGACACTTACACTGAACCTATGGCCGATCAAATTCCAGATGTGGCCCCGCCACGGACCATGGCATATTATGTCAGGCCAAATCTGGAAGATACCGGATCGAGTATAACACGCCCAACAGTGGCTAATAATAATTTTGAAATAAAATCTAGCATCATTCAAATGGTACAACAGTCAGTTCAATTTGACGGTTTGCCAGATGAGGATCCGAACTTACATCTTTCTAACTTTTTAGAAATATGCGATACATTTAAAATTAATGGCGTTACTGACGACGTCATTCGTTTACACTTATTTCTATTTTCGCTGCGGATGAAGGCAAAAGCGTGGTTAACTTCTCTTCCCAGAGGATCCATAACCACGTGGGCCCAATTGACGGAACACTTTTTAACTAAATATTTCCCCCCGTCAAAAACCGCTAAGTTACGTACGGATATCGTCTCTTCATTCAATACGATTCTGTGTCTCTCTATGAGACTTGAGAGCGTTTTAAAGAGTTCCTGCGTAGATGTCCTCATCATGCGCTGTCGTCCTGGCTACAGGTCCAGACGTTTCATAACGGCCTAAATTTTTCCACGCGACAGATGATCGATGCAGCCGTCGGGGGAACGTTAAACAACAAAACCCCGGCGGCCGCTCAAGCTTTGTTCGAGGAAATGACCATGAACGCCTAACAATGAAATGCGCCTAGATCTCGCCCTGCCAAACCGGCCGAGATTTATGAAGTGGATGCCACTGCTCACCTAGCCTCGCAAGTGGAGCGGCTAAGTAAGCAAGTGACGGAGATGACTGCTTCCTCCTCCACTCCCGCTTGGGCTCCTAATAATAATAATAATTTTGTCGAAGAAACTGTAGATTACCTAGGCAACCCAGTTAGGCCCCCCTTCAACCCTAATAACAATCCGTATAGTAATAATTATAATCCGGGTTGGAGGAACCACCTAAATTTTTCCTGGAGCAATCCTAACAATGCTCAGAGGCCCCCAATTGTAAATCCGCAAGTATTTCCGCAAGGATTTCCAAATGGATTTCAGCCTCCACCTCCAAAATCTTCTCCGCTCGAAGATATTTTTGCTAAATACATTGCATCCACCGAGTCAAATATCCGGAATATTATCGGATCGATTAAGAACTTGAAAAATCAGGTGGGACAACTGACAAAGATGGTCTCCGAGCGGCCATATGGAGCTCTGCCAGGGAACACGGAGCCGAACCCCCGAGAAACTGCCAACGCCATAAATCTTCACAGTGGCAAGGAGGTAACCTCCCCAAGAGCCTAAGGTACATGTTTCGACACCGACCACTACACCCTCTCCTTCGATAGATAAATCATCGAGTCTTCAGATCGTGCCGAACGTTTCTTGCTCGCCTCTTCCTTATCCCTCACAAATAAACAACGAGCGGAAGGACTAGCAATATCGGAAATTCTTACAAATTTTTAAACAAATTATAATAAACGTTCCTTTCTGCGAGGCACTCTCCCAAATGCCGAAATACGCGAAATATCTTAAAGGGTTGCTTTCTGACAAAAAGAAACTCGACGATGTTTCGCGCGTTTCCCTTAACGCGGACTGCTCGGTTGTTTTCCTTAACAAATTGTCGCCAAAATTGAATGACCCGGGACGGTTCTCCATCCCGTGCCTCTTCGACAATATCTTAATAAAGTATGCTCTAGCAGACTTGGGCGCCAACATCAATTTGATGCTTTTTTCTCTTTTTAACCAACTCGACTTAGGCGTCCCAAGCCCGACAAAGATGAGTATCCAGCTTATGGATAACTCGATAAAGTACCCTATAGGGGTAGTGGAGGATGTTCTGGTCCAGGTAGACAAGTTTATCTTCCCGGTAGATTTCGTCATCCTGGACATCGAGGAGGACGCTGAGGTGCTTATCATCCTTGGTCGCCCCTTCCTCGCCACCTCCCGTGCGCTAATAGATGTCAGTAATGGTCTCCTCCTCCTTCGGGTGGGAGACGGCGAAGTTACTCTGCACGTTAAAATCAAGAAAGATAGGGTATCAGCTGCTCTAAATATAACATAAAACTTCAAAAAGCAGCATTAAAATTCATTAAAACTTCATAAAATTGACGGATCATTATTATCTCGAAATACATGTGCGGCGGCAGCAGGAAACCTGCAGGAAATTTGGGGAAATCGGGTTTTAGTTGAGCAGAAAGAACGCAAAGGAGCAAGACAGAAAAAACATATAGACGGTGAGGTGTGGTGGAGTTTTAGTTGGCGGCGTTTTTTTATCCAGCCTACCCTTGTGAGGTGTGGTGGAGTCACTACAACAAAATAGATCTATGACGGTGCTTTTTACGCGGCGTTTTTTTAAAACGTCGTTGTTTGTTTTATAATGGCAGCGTTTTTAGTTTAAAAACCGCCGCCAAAAACACAGGTTACAATTTGCGGCGTTTTTAATTTAATAACGCCGCCAAAGATTATTAAATATAGGCACGGCGCGTTTGGGTTTTATTCTCATTCCGCCGTCTACTGCAAGAACCTCGCCCATTTCCCGCAAGAACCCCGCTCGTCTCCTCCAAGACCCCGCCCTCTCGTTGGAGCTCAAATCGTCGGCGGTGAAGCAATTGGAGGAATCCACGGTTTCCTGCAGGGGGGAGACAGAGTTGAGCTGCATGCCTCATTGTTGGTGGGTATATGTTTTTTCTGTCTTGCTCCTTTGCGTTCTTTCTGCTCAACTAAAACCCGATTTCCCCAAATTTCCTGCAGGTTTCCTGCTGCCGCCGCACATGTATTTCGAGATAATAATGATCCGTCAATTTTATGAAGTTTTAATGAATTTTAATGCTGCTTTTTGAAGTTTTATGTTATATTTAGAGCAGCCTGGAGACTTTTGGCACTTTGCACCCCCCAATTAGGGGGGTTTGGCACTTTGCACCCTCCTTTTAAATCTTTGGCACTTTCCACCCTCCAAAACAACAAATGCACCCTCAAATTCATAAAATTGATTTTCTGTATTTTATTGTGGACTTTTGGCACTTTGCACCCCCCAATTAGGGGGGTTTGGCACTTTGCACCCTCCTTTTAAATCTTTGGCACTTTCCACCCTCCAAAACAACAAATGCACCCTCAAATTCATAAAATTGATTTTCTGTATTTTATTGTATATTAAAGTTAATATCTGAGGGCATTTATGTCCATGTACGAAAACTGAAATACTAAACCATCTCCTTTGCTCCAACCCATTATCTCCAACGGCGATCTCCAGTGTTGGTAAATTTCTGGCGCAGGGCAAGATATTGCCGCAAATTTTAATAGCCAATAACTCCTGGTCATGCCCTGCTCTACATCGCCAGCCATCGCATGCATATTTTGAGGGTATGGAGTTTTGTCATTACAACAACTAAAAAAGCACTCATTTCTGGATTTTAAACAACAATAATATTTTAAATAGCATATGACAAAATCTGAAGGTTCAACAACATTTTGATACAATTGCAACATTGCCGATCATACTACAAGACAGCAAAAAACAACTGAATGCTAATACATTCATATTACAAGACAGCAAAAAATAACTATTGCAACGATCATGTATATCCAGTGTAGTCTTCGTAACATCCACCTGCTATCTGGAATAAAAATAATAAAGGGGTTATGAATAGGAATAGGAATATAATGGATTATGAAACATAACAAGGAATTGAGCTACAGATACTTGCAACCATAACTTCACCTGCTACTTGCAACCATAACTTCACCTGCTACTCATAAACATAACATCCACCTGCTCCAGAAATTGCATAATCTGATGTAGTTGTGTGGTCTATTGAGGAACTGCTGATGAAATAATAGTAGGAATACTAAGGGATTCATGACTAAATAAAACAATTATGCTGTTGTTGTTCTTGGCCAGAAATTATACCTGCCGAGAAAGTTTTCTTACGAGTCTTCAACGTCGGCATTTGAACGTTCGACCTTCTTCTTCACCTAAATGGAAGTATAAAATAATTAACATATTTTTCAACAATGAATGTAATATGGTAATATAACAATGTAATTGAACTAACCGGGAGCTTTAATCTTGAGGTTGCTTTTGTGCTCAATGTTGGTTCGTTGTTTTTGGAGGATTGACCACAACTCTTTTTGTTATGTCTAGTAACTCCACACTTGGAACAAGTGTATTTTATACCACTTCTATTTATACCATATTTCATGTTAGGAAGTTCGTCTTCCTCTTTTCTTCTTGCATGCTTTGAAGGTCGTCCCGCCACTTTGGTTGATATTTTCCACGGCACCACATGATTTAAGTTACATTGGGGCCACTCACCCTGTCCGTTGATAGGATTCAACATGTGCTCATAAGCTCTCAAAAAGGTAGTCTTCTTATACCAATAATCAACGTAGTCTTCGACCTTCTCCCTTTTGTAATAGATGCACGCTATAACATGCACACACGGAATTCCACTGAGATCCCACTTCCTGTAAGTACATTCATGGGATTCTAAATCAACTATCCATTTATCCCCTGCCCATCCCTTCACCTCAAATTTATTATTTCCATTCCACTCCAAAATATAGTCTTGAACCCCCCTTTTGTTATCTTCCAAAATCTTCTGAATGGTTGGACATATATCGCCACTAGATTTAAATATTTTATCTCTCTGCGTATGTATCCTTTTCATCATAATAATTCTTATAATCTCAAGCATTGTTATAATGGGTTTGTCTCTAGCCTTCAATATTACATTATTGAAGCTCTCACATAAATTATTAAGCAACATATCACATTTTGGCCATCTGCTAAAATGTGATCTTGCCCAATTTTTGGGATCTCTAACTCTTACCCATTCATAAGCTGCAATGTTGAATTCTTTCATCTTAGTCATCTCCCTATTAAAATCAACTAATCTTGTTGCTGATGCGGCCTTCCACAACAAAGATTTGAGTTGTAATCCTTTGTGTGTTTGCTTGAAGTTACTATACATGTGCCTCAAACAAAACCTGTGTTCTACATGTGGTAATAATTCTTCAACTGCTCGAATAAGTCCTTTTTGTTTATCAGATATTATAGTGAAAGCATATTGATTCACAATGTTTAAATCTTCAATTAAAAGACTAAGAAACCATTGCCAAGATTTTCTATTCTCTCTCAACACCATGGCATATGCAATAGGGTACATTCCATTGTTCCCATCAATACCGACAACGCATAATAGAACTCCTCCAGTATTGGTTTTTAAGTGAGTACCATCAAGTCCTATTATTGGTCGGCACCCAGCAATAAAACCCAATTTTAAAGCACCCCAACATATATAAATTCTTTTGAAAACACATGATAGATTTTCGGATACCTTTTTACACTGTAGTTTCACTGTTGTGTTAGGATTACTACATCGTAGCTCTTCACAATAATCCCATAGCCTGGCATACTGCTCTAATTCCGAACCGTGGATTATCTTGTTTGCTTGTTTTTTCGCTCTATACATCTTCCAGATCGAGAGAGACGTTCTATTCTCCATTTGCATTGTTTCTTGCATTGAACTTACAGGCCACTCAGGGTTACTCCTTAACTGGTGTTGATATTTATTTGCAAGAAAATCAGACGTACAATGTTTTGAACTTGAGGCTCTATAGCATGAATGTTCTCCTTTGATAGTCTTCACTTGGAAGGTGTGGTCATTCTTAGAGATGAATGCAGCGTACATTACCCATCCACATTCGCAAGTAACCTGCACTTTGTCACTACAATTTTTTGTAAATTTAATCGGCCTCCCTTGTATATTTGAGTATGTCCGCACTGCATCTCTAAACTCTTGAGATGTATTAAAGCATAGCCCAACTTGAAAATCAAAATTTGAGTTACCTGCATCACCCTGATAAATATGATAATATGTTGATTTACATTTTTTGGTGTTTGAGGTGATTAGAGAATTGCTTCCTACAACCATTTGAGTTTGCTCTTTCGCTCCAACCCATTCTACTGCTTCATCTATATTTTCATCAAAATAGATATCATCTCTATCATAATCACCATCTTCGAATCCATCAGTGAAAGTGGAATCAGTACCATCTGTATCATCCCCAGTACTCATTGAGTCGCTATTATGTTGAACGTCTACTACTGGAGTATTATCATCATTACCTCCATACATTTGATCATTTGTGCAATATATGAAATCCATAAAATCTGAAATAAAATTTTTTATATCATAAAATCAAAATAAATCTTACATTCATCCAAAACTAAATAGCTACAGCACAACAAAATTATTTGAAGACTACCAAATTAATTATTAGTTGAAGCTAGAGGTATAACTGATCAGAAAATCGGGTATGGCTGTGAGGGGAAAAATTGAAGACTAAAACTGTGAAGATTGGGGGGAATGTGGAACAACTCTGTGAGGAACACCGACTATGGCCCTGAAATTTTCATTCGAAGGTGAGGTATACCTGCAAGGGCAATCGAGACTACAATCGCGGTAGAAGCATGGAAGCGCCGTGAAATACTCACCACCGGCAGAAGGGGGGGATCGCCGGCTGGTCGCGGTAGCTCTTCAGGAGGATCGCCGTCTGGGGGTCGCGGTAGATGCGAGAGGATCGCCGTCCGGGGGTCGCTGCTTGCGAGGAAGAAAAGATCGAAAACCCTAGCTGTGGGGGTTTAGCATTTCAGTTTGAGTACATTGACATAAATGCCCTCAGATAACAAATAAATAGATTAAATAAAATACAGAAAAGCAATTTTATGAATTTGAGGGTGCATTTGTTGTTTTGGAGGGTGGAAAGTGCCAAAGATTTAAAAGGAGGGTGCAAAGTGCCAAACCCCCCTAATTGGGGGGTGCAAAGTGCCAAAAGCCCTATTTTTCTTATAGCATTTGATTTCTGGAAGCTTAACTTGAATCTTTTATTCTAGGTTCCATCTTTTCTCAAGATACCATTCTTAAGTATATGCCATATTCTAGGTTTCTATAATCTTTTCTCAAGATAATATCTTTTCTTGCTGCCGCTGCACGGATTAGAGGTTATGTTTTGTAATTTATAGGTTGTGTAAATTTACAGATTTTGTTTTGTAATATACAAGCTGTTGTGTGCTTATTTACAGGTTTTCTTCTGTAATCAAAATCTACAAATTTTTTTCAAAATAAAAATTCAATTTTTCGCGGCGTTTTTTCTACAAACGCCACCTTTGCTTTAAAGATACATCGACATTTTTCTGCTGGTAAAATGCCGCCACATAGGTTTTTTATTTTTAATAAATAGTTGAATCCGCGGCGTTTGCATATTGTAAAACGCCACTGAAAGCTTGAATACGACGAGACTTTTGAAATAAACACCTTTGCTTTAATTCAATTTTTGAAATACCTGCGCAGGATCTCAACTTCGAAGAAGAAGTCACCCCTGAGGAAGAGAAGCCTTCCCTTTTCGCTAAGATCATTAGGTGGGGACCAATCCTCATTGGTTTCAGAGAACCATATTTATCTCAATTTTTTGGAAGAGGAGACCCGGTCCTTCATCTGCAAGCTTTCGAAGCTGCTCTCTTTCGTCAAACACTCTCCGGTGGTATTCGATGCAAACTCTTGTCAACAACTTTTAAAGTCAAGACATGAGATTAGTTTTTAGTTGCCATCGGGATCAATGGTTTCCTTCAAGGGTTAAAGAAGGAGTTCTTGATGAGATTTGTTACCTCCAACAAGCGGAAGAGTGGTCCAGATATGCTTTCTCAGATCAAGCAAGACGTGAATGAAACTCTTGGTCGTTACATTGACCATTTACAAGATGAAATTCATAGAATTCAGATGTTGATTCATCAATGTATCAAGTAGCTCTAACATGCATGTTACAAGAAGGGCTCGTTAAGTTCGAGGTCAGCCTGAGACCTCCAAGTTCTTATACCGAACTAATTGAATTAGTCAATCTGTTCATCAAAGGCGAAACAACCAACCATGAGTTTGTTGAAAATGTTGAAGTGGAAGTTTGTGGAGTTGGCGGTCTGGGGGGGAGACCGCGCGGTCTGCTCTGACCGCACGGTCTTGCGGTCTCCTATGGCGGTCTGACCTCTCTGGTCTAGCCGCGGGATATTCGGCGTGACCGTCGTTATTCGGTCCAAGGGTGCCGAGGTGAGGCCGAGCGGTCTGGTGCTAGTGACCGCATGGTGGTGGTGGTGGTGGTGGGGGGGGGGGGGTAGTCCGGTCTCTTGGTGGTGCGCGTGGACTAAGGTGTTCTTAGTCGCGCGGTCTCCGGTTTGTGTTTGCATAGCTGATCCTTTGGCCATCTGCTGGTATATGCGGTCACAGATGTTTGGTCGACTTGGCGGGTTGTTGTCCTAGTCGGCCTGGTATGTTCGCGGTCTCTGGAGGAGGTCAGGTGGCGAACACAGGTGGTGAGTGTCATGACCGGGCGATTTGTCATGATCGCGCGGCTTCTGTTGAAGTTGGCGAGCTCACTTAGCAGAAGGATCTTTTGCTGATCGCGCGGGTTGACCGGTCTGGTCGCGCGATCAAGGGTGGTGACTCTATCTCATAGGGCGGTGACTGGATCAGGTCGTCCGCCTATAAATAGGAGTCACTGTAGCAGTAAACAAAATCGCACCAAGTGTAAGCTGAGCTCGCGGCTTGTTCCTGCGGTCTCATTTTCTTGTGACCGGGCGGTTTGCTGATAGAACTTATTTTGTGCAGCTTCTGCGGATTGTGCAGGCAGCAGCGGTCACCTCTTCTTCTAAGGTGTTCGGGCGGTCTCGCAGCTTGCAGTGCGGGTTGCTGGAGTTTGGGAGAATCAGTGGAGTTCGGGAGGTCGCGGAGTTCGCTGTTGGTGTTGTTCAAGTTGCTGGCAGGCAGTTCGGGCGGTCTCGTTCTCTAGTCGAGCGGACTGTCAGGTCGCGCGGTCAGGCGGTCTCAGTTGGCAGACCGCTGGTTATCTTTTCAGCTTTTATCTCTCTTCTATTTTTTGTGTACTGGCGAAATCATGTCTCGCCATGTATACCTCGCCCTGTAATGAAGATTTTTGCTTGATCAATAAAGATTGTGGTTGTTTCATGTGTTTCTGGTTGATTGGCTATAACTTTTTGTTGTACAATTCCTGCTCACTCCTAGATCTACGGAAAAATTTCACATGGCATCACAGCTAGGTTGGAGTGGATAGAGCAGTGAATAACTAAAAGTTGTCATCGCCTTTGTGAAGAAGGAACCAGTGGTAGAGCCATGGAAGCAAGGGGTCTTGGAATTGAGATGCTTACATCGACTAACTTTAAGAAGTGGAAGTCGTGTATGCAAAGTTATCTTTTGGGTGAGGACCTCTGGGAGGTGGTTGGAGGAGAAAGTACGGAGGAAGTTGTTCCAGCTGGGGACAATAGTCATGAGGTGAGGAACTGGAGAAGGACTAATGCGAAAGCAGAGTTCGCTCTAAAGAGGGCAATATCACCTGACCTATTCGATCACATCTTGGGGTGTGGATCAGCTGCAGAGATCTGGAGAGCCCTGGATGGGCTGTTTAACAAGAAGAATATAGCGAGGCTACAATTTCTGGAGAACGAGCTGGCTAGGTCGGCTCAGGGTGATCTTTCTATCTCAACGTTCTTCCTGAAAATGAAGAACTTGTGCGCCGAGATTTCAGAGTTGGATCCTGATGAGCCAATTTCTGAGGCGAAGCTGAAGAGGCACATCATCCGTGGCTTGCGGAAGGAATATGTTGCCTTTGTGACGTCCGTGCAGGGTTGGGATAATCAGCCATCTCTGCTGGACCTGGAAAATCTGCTTGCATCGCAGGAGAGTCCGGCAAGGCAGATGGCGGGGGTGTCAGTGTCTGGGGGAGATGGCGAAGTTCTCTTCAAAGGGAAGAAGAAGAATTGGGATAAGAAGAAGAAGACCGCTAGAGGCAATGGGCCTTCAACTTCGGGACAGCAAGAGAGGGGCTATGCTCCTAAGGCTGAAGGGAAGAAGAAGGGAGAAGGACCCAAGTGCTTCAGATGCGGGAAGCTTGGTCACATCAGGAAGGACTGCCGGGTGAATCTTCAGTCGGGGCATGCTGCTGAATGAAAGGAGGAAGCTGAAACCAGGCATATTGATGGAGGATGGGGAGGAGCCTTCTCGGCTTCTGTCGGAGCTGCGGCTCCTATCAACTATCAGGAGGACTGGATCGTGGACTCAGGGTGTGGTCATCACCTCACCGGGGACGAGTCGAAGCTTTCTTCAGCTCAGCCGTACTCAGGTAATGATGTCATTATTACTGCTGATAATACCGTGCATGCTGTCGAGAAGGTGGGGTTGTCTCCTTGGGCAGTGATAGGGGGTCGCTAACTTTGAAGAGTGTCTATCATGTGCCCGGGATGAGGAAAAATCTCTTCTCCGTGACCAACGTTGTTGACGCTGGGTATCACATTCTGTTCGGCCCAACAGAAGTGAAGTTTCTACGAAATGTGGAGGCGGTGAAGGCTGATGTCGTTCATGTTGGGAGGAGAGCTAACGACTTGTTCGTTTTATCGACAAGTTCTTATGTCGACAAGATGAGGACGAATGATAGTGCTGTCATATGGCACGAGAGGTTGGGGCATGTGGGATGGATAATCTAAAGGCTATGGCGGTGAAAGGTCTGGTCAAGGTCCTGCCTAGTCTATCCTCCTACGGAGACGGTCATGTGTGCGCGGGATGACAGTTCGGCAAGTCTCATCGACTACCGTTTGACAAGTCGCAGACAAGGAGTAGTGTGCTATTGGAGTGCATCCACGGTGACTTGATGGGACCGACTGCTACCCCAAGCCTCGGAGGCAGCAGATATATGTTGGTGTTGATCTATGACTACACCAGATATGTCTGGGTATATTTCTTGAAGGAGAAGGCGGAGGCATTTGCCATGTTCGTAGAGTTCAAGGAGCTTGTGGAGGGTCGGCTTGGCCTGCGGGTTGAGAAGCTGAGGACTGACAACGGAGGGGAGTTCACCTCTGGTGAGTTCTCTACTTTTTGCAGGAAGGCGGGCATCCGGAGGGAGCTTACTTGTGCGCATACTCCACAACAAAACGGAGTTGCAGAGCGGAAGATCCATCATCTGACGGAGACCTGCAAGTGTTGGATGCATGCCAAGAGTATCCCAAAGTCCTTCTATGCGGAGGGAATATCTTGTGCTGCCTACGTCATCAACATGATGCCTCTTTGTCCCATCAATATGAAGACCCCGCATGAATTGATGTTCAAGGAAAAGCCAAGCGTGGCACATCTTCGGGTGTTTGGTTCCACCTGTTATGTGCACGTTCCAGATGCGCTTCAGACGAAGCTACATGCGAAAGCAAGGAAGCTGGTCTTCATGGGATATGATGATCGGAAGAAGGGCTGGAAGTGCATGGACCCGGAGACGCGGAGATTTGTTATATCTCGCGACGTCGTGTTCGACGAGGTGACATCTTACAAGGGGAGTTCTGGTGTTGAGCTACCAGAAAGCAGGGTGGAGGAGCCAGTAAGAGCTGTGGAAAATCTTCAGGTGGAACTGCCTGTGTCACCAGGTGGTCCATCTACTTCTAGTTCTGGGACGGAGGCTTCTGGATCAGGAAGCAGGGGGAGCGATGCTTCGAGTACGTCTGGAAGGGGAGCTAGGGAAGAAGCAGCTGAGGATGTTGCGAGTCAGGGGAAGGAGCTGAGGAGATCGAAGCGATCGATCATTGCCCCTGATCGCTATACAGGAGGAAACATGGTGAGCTTTGTCTCGTGCTTCTTTGCTAGTCCCTTGGATGAGAGGGAGCCGTCGAGCTTTGAAAAGGCCAAAGGCGTGGAACAGTGAGATTCAGCTATGCAGGAAGAGATGAGTGCTCTTGAGAAGAATGAGACTTAGTCTCTGGTGCCCAAGCCCAAGGGTATCACCCTTGTGACATGCAAGTGGGTCTATAAGCTCAAGAAGAAGGCTGACGGCAGTATCGAGCGATACAAGGCTCGCCTTGTGGCTCGGGGATTCTCGCAGCAATACGGTGAAGACTATGAAGAGACAGTCAGTCCGGTGGCAAAAATGACTTCAGTTCGCGTTGTGATTACCTTGGCGGCGTGTTGGGGGTGGGAGATTTGGTAGCTCGACGTAAAGAATGCATTCTTGTATGGCGAGATTGACAAGGACATTATGGTCCAGCCGCCAGACTTCGTATCTGAAGATTTTCCCGACTATGTCTGCAAGTTGAAGAAGGCCATGCATGGGTTGAAGCAAGCGTCGTGGGCGTGGTATGGAAAGATAGCAGAATATCTCCTATTCTGTGGGTTTGGTGCTTCAGACTCAAACTCAAGCTTGTTCGTCAAGAAGAGCGGGGAGCTTCAGGTCATCGTGCTGCTTTACGTCGACGATATGATCGTGACGGGGAATTCGAAGGAGGAGGTAGCAAAGCTTCGGGCTGATCTATCTATCAGATTTGAGATGAAGAACTTAGGTGAGCTTCACCATTTCCTTGGACTCGAAGTGCAGAGGAAGGAAAGTGGAGTGCTGGTGTCCCAGGCTGGATATGCGGAGCGAATCGTAGAGCGATTCGGCATGAAGGAAGGGAAGTGCATCTCTACACCTCTGGAGAAGGCCATGAAACTTCGGAAGGATGAGGGGAGGATTCTGGAAGATCCACTGGTGTTCCGAGCTCTGGTTGGGAGCTTGATCTATCTGACGATCACTAGGTCGGATATTGCATATACGGTTGGCAGGGTGAGTCGTTATATGGCGGAACCACAGATGCCTCATCTTCTAGCAGCCAAGAATATATTGAAGTATGTCAAGGCGACTTCGGATATGGGTCTCCTTTACAGGAGGGATGCGGGCTTCGAGGTGCATGGGTACATGGATGCTGATTACGGGGAGATTCAGATGATCGGAAGTCGACGTCTGGATTCTTCTTCATGGCGGGCCCCACGGCTATATCATGGTGCAGCAAGAAGCAGGATTCCGTGTTTGTCTCGGCCTTGGCAGCTCAAGAAGCAGGATACCATGGAAGCGGAATACAAGGCCTCGGCCTTGGCAGCTCAAGAAGCCATCTGGGTTAAGAGGTTGGTGGGAGATGTCCATAAGGAGGTTCGGGGTCCAACTCTGCTCCGCGGCGACAATGAAAGTGCACTCAAACTGGTTACTAATCTAGTTTGTCACGCGATGACCAAGCATATCGAGATCGAGCATCATTTCATTCGTGAGAAGGTGTTGGAGGGGTCTCTTTCGGTCGAGCATGTTCGGAGTCAGGACAACGTTGCTGACATTTTCACAAAGGCGCTGGCGAAGGGGCCGTTCACTCGGCTAAGGAGTTTACTTGGGCTGTTTTCAACTTCCCACTTCAAGGGGGAGTGTTGAAAATGTTGAAGTGGAAGTTTGTGGAGTTGGCGGTCTGGGGGGGGGGGGGGGAGACCGCGCGGTCTGGTCTGACCCACGATCTTGCGGTCTCCTCTGGCGGTCTAGCCGCGGGCTATTCGGCGTGACCGCCGTTCTTCTGTCCAAGGGTACCGAGGTGAGGCCGCGCGGTCTGGTGCTTGTGACCGCGTGGTGGTGGTGGGGGGGGGGGGGGGCAGTCCGGTCTGGTGGCTGTCCGGTCTCTTGGTGGTGCGCGTGGACTAAGGTGTTCTTAGTCGTGTGGTCTCCGATTTATGTTCGCATAGCTGGTCCTTCGGCGATCTGCTGGTATATGCGGTCACAGATGTTTGGTCGACTTGGCGGGTTGTTGTCCTAGTCGTCCTGGTGTGTTCGCGGTCTCTGGAGGAGGTCAGGTGGCGAACACAGGTGGTGAGCGTCATGACCGGGCGAGTTGTCATGATCGCGCCGCTTCTGTTGAAGTCGGCGAGCTCACTTAGTAGAAGGATCTTTTGCTGATCGCGCGGGTTTACCGATCTTGTCACGCGATCAAGGGTGGTGACTGGATCAGGTCGCCCACCTATAAATAGGAGTCACTGTAGCAGCAAACAAAATCGCACCAAGTGTAAGCTGAGCTCGCGGCTTGTTCCTGCGGTCTCATTTTCTTGTGACCGGGCGGTTTGCTGATTGAACTTCTTTTGTGCAGCTTCTGCGGATTGTGCGGGCAGCAGCGATCACCTCTTCTTCTAAGGTGTTCGGGCGGTCTCGCGGCTTGCAGTGCGGGTTGCTGGAGTTCGGGAGAGTCAGTGGAGTTCGGGAGGTCGCGGAGTTCGCTGTTGGTGTTGTTCAAGTTGCTGGTGTCTCGTTCTCTAGTCGAGCGGACTGTCAGGTTGTGCGGTCAAGCGGTCTCAGTTGGCAGACCGCTGGTTATCTTTTCAGCTTGTATCTCTCTTCTGTTTTTTGTGTACTGGCGAAATCATGTCTCGCCATGTATACCTCGCCCTGTAATGAAGATTTTTGCTTGATCAATAAAGATTGTGGTTGCTTCATGTGCTTCTGGTTGATTGGGTATAACTTTTAGTTGTACAATTCCTGCTCACTCCTAGATCTACGGAACAATTTCACAGAGTTTGTCTCCTCTCTCACTCATTTGGTTCAGCAGATACAGGGTGGGAACTCTTCTGCTCGACACTCTAAAGAGTATCCCCACCGTGCTCAGAAGCAATAGTTTGATTCCTCTCCTCAACAACCACCTCGGGAGAAGAATGTCCACCACCAATGTATGCCTCCATCGCGACACTTCCAACAAATGAAGTTGTTGTGTCTACCTACTCCACCTCAAACTGCACTCGTACAACTTCCACCCCCAACAGATCAATATGATGGCCCTCAAGAAGAGTATACTGACTTAGTCATTTTAGTGAAAGAAGTTCTTCAGATACAAAAGCAACCAGACTTCTAGAGACCTCCCCACTCAAGTCGAAGTACTTGAACATGAATAAGGAGATTTAATGTGAGTATCATATAAATGTCGGTCATGACACAGAGTGCTGTCAAGCTCTTCGCGATCTGATCGAGAAGATGTTGAAGGCTGAGAAGCTGAGAGAGTACATCATGTACAAGGATAATGACAAGCCTACTTTTTCCAAGGTGAAGGAGGTTGTTGGAATAAACTCCTCACAACGACGGGAGTCCGTAGAAGTGGAGAACGTTGTCACCCTTGAGAACGTTAATTGAATAAATGATTACATGGAGAGAGAAGACATCCGCTTTCCTAGCCAAATAAGTTGCATTCACGAAGGAATTGATCTTGCGCAACCAGAAGGAGGACATTCAGAATAAAGTCATTCCTCTACTTTTACTTCTTTTTATATTTCTTTGTACTTTCATCTAACTCTCTTTATTCAAAAATATTGTCTAACACATTTCCACTCTTTTGGCTATCTTGGCCCCACCATTAGTAGTTGAACCGTCTAAGAGGTAATTGATGGAGTATACTCCTCCAACCTTGAAATTTGGATCTTTGACATAAAGTTTTCGTTCACGCACCACAACCCAGCTAAAATGTATAGTGGTTGCATAGTGCTAGTCACATATTCATGACTTGCTTAGCGGTCGCTGACAATGGTTGCGAAGCTCTGTCGTGCATCAACAAAGATATGACAATCACTAGCGAATCTCTTAGGACAAGCTCTCCATGAGTGCCCATCAGGTTCACCATTGCCCGTGGCTATTGAAACCCCCTCAGATGTTCTAACTCATTATTGTCCGGTGCTAAGTTTTTTAGGTTTACAAACACCAAGACATTGGTCTCTCACAAATACGACCCTTTTCCTCCTGGATAGTCGATTCTCGATCGACCCTTTCCCTCACATATAGTCGATTCTCGACCCTTTCCCTCGTGGATAGTCAATTATTGTCCCTTTCCCTCGCGGATAGTGATTATTGGCCCTTTCCATCGCGGATAGTCAATTATTGACCCTTTCCCTCGCGGATAGCCGATTCTCGACTCTTTCCCTTGCGCCTAGCTAATTCTCGACTCTTTCCCTTGCGAATAGCCAATTCTCAACCCTTTCCCTTGTGGATAGCCGATTCTCGACCCTTTTCTTTACGGATAGCCGATTCTCGACCCTTTCCCTTGCGAATAGATGATTCTCTACCTTTCCTTTGCGGATATTTGATTCTCGACCCTTTTCCTTGGAGATAAGCGATTCTTGACTCTTTCCTTACGGATAGCCGATCCTCGCCTCTTTCTCTCGCGAATGGACATTTCCAGGATTATTCAAAGGAGTTCAATATCCTTTTGCATAAATCAAGTTGCTGTATTCACGGTAAAAGTTAATTTTTTTGAAGTCTTTGCAGATTTGAAAATTGTGGGGATCATGTTTACCCCGAATACATCGACCACAACAAGTAACTGTGCAAAGCCTTAAGTAAAGCAGTATGAGCATTTACAAATAGCATAACCACACATGGTCTTCATAATTCTCAATTGAGTAAGTATGGGTGGTTGCAATCAGTATAACCACACAAGGGTCTTTTCATCCCCAGTTTAAGTGTCCGTCGTCAGCTATCATGAGGCTCGAGCAGACATCCTTGAGTGTCCACTTGGACTCAAGTCCCTGGTCATCCACTATACAAAGGTTGTCTCCTCCAACAAGTCCGCTCGGATAGTCACCTTGCTTTGAAAAGTGGAGGATTGTGTGAGGATTTATGTTTTTCCTCTCTATTCCTAACATTCTTGTCTTGAATA
Source organism: Dactylorhiza incarnata (assembly GCA_033032865.1). NCBI lineage: Eukaryota > Viridiplantae > Streptophyta > Magnoliopsida > Asparagales > Orchidaceae > Dactylorhiza > Dactylorhiza incarnata. Next base: position 1,004,235 of record JAWHQI010000284.1, on the reverse strand, counting down.
TACACCTTGCTTTGAAAGGTTTGTTCTAAGTTTTTTTGGTCATACCTTCTTAGTCTCTCTTCATGGGCTTGAAGAGACTCCATCAACTCAACCATGCATAGTGAGGGTGTTAAGGTCTTTGGACTCTTCTATTGCTATAACTACTTGGGCACAATTTTGAGGTAAGGTTCTAAAGGCTTTAGTGACTATTTTTTTCTTCAATAGTATCACCATAACTTTTTATCTGATTTATTATGTTGGTCATTTTGGAGAAATATGTAGGGGTTGTATCATTTTCCATTATTCTTAAAACATAAAAATCTTGCCACAAATTTGGAGCTTCAAGAAAATTACCTTGGAGAATCCTTGAAATTCATTTTTGAGAACTTCTCATGCTTCCTTGGATGTGCTTGATCCCATGATTCTAGGGATCAAATATGCTCATTCCTACTCCTTGTTGAATATAGAGCAGGGCTTTAACATCCCTCTTCATGTTTTTTGAGTATGTTTTGGTTTGAGTTGCATCCCATCCTTCAAGCGGATTTGGTTTGGGTACCCAGTTTGAATGAGGTCCCAAAGTCCTTGGGAGAGAAATAAATTCGCATTTGCACATGCCAATAGCCAAAAGTTTCCCCTTCAAAGATTGCTACTCCACTTGGAGAGTATGAAATTTTGTGGGTTTGTGCTAGAGGAAGTCATATGATGAGGTGGAAGACTTGAGAATAAAGGAGGCTAAATGAAGTTCCTAAAAATAATAGATACTACACATCAAGAATCTTCGTACACCTGATGGCAGAAAACATAATCTAGCACTGATAACATGTAGAAAAATGGAAGAGTCGAGCTAAGCAGAAAAGAGAAGAAGAATGAGAAAGGTAGACGGTAAAACCAAATTTACATTACTTGAGAAAAGTGGTTACAACAAAAGAAAATGTTTCAGCACACACAAAAATAGAGCAAATAACCTATATATAAATGCTTCATACAAGGGTAAAATTGGCACATCACAAAATATATATATTAAAGTTTTTTTTGAGGTCATCAGACTTGCAGCTTGATGTTGCTGCAGGATTGCGGTGGGCTGACTTTCGGTGGTTTATAATGCGGCTGATGATATCATCTGAAACTCTTCTATCTCTTCTTCTTTTGATCCCCTCTTAGTTCTGTGTACAGGTAGGCTTTGAATTTGCTGGCGGGATTATTTTCCAACACTATCAGGTCATAAATCCTGACCCAACCATTCAGGGGATGACACTATCCTTCATCCAAAGCAGCTTTAAACATTAAGGGCTAAAAACAACTCAAAGAATATGTTTACACTATTTACACACACTACGTGTGCCCGGTGTGTGCGCTCCATAACATAATACGAAATTGATTCTGGAGCACCAAACGACGTGACTTGGGCGCACAATGAGTGTAATTCTCTGCGAAACCACAAAATGCTACATGAAGATTTACATAGCGCGTGTCTGTAAATTTCATCATACACTTAGAGCACATGGAGTCAGTGCAACCCGCAGAATTCATCAAAAGGGACTCTGTGTGCACCTCAGCTCGGCGCAAGCATCGATAAATCATCCCCAGCCCAGGAGAGGGAAAATCGGGCGTCACAACTCTACCGGCCTTAATAGTTGTTCCGGACTTCAATTTGTTGATTCAATTTTGGTTATTTACTTTTCGATGTTCAATTTTGTTTAAGCAGCACCAAAATATATCCTTTTAAGGCTGGGCTTGTGTTTCCCAGGCTAGCTAACTTGAATCCTAATTGTGAACAGATCATTTAGCTTATATATCATTGCCACCGCACAATTTCTCTTTTAAAATTATGGTTCATATTGTTTTATTTGGTTTGTGATTTTCTATTTTTGGGATTTTCTATTTTTAAACTTTTCTATTGTTTAGACTTTTCTATTCTTAGGTTGTCTTATTTTTAGATTTTAGGAACCTAAATATAGTCGTCTCTCTCTCTCTTGCGTGAGAAATGGAGTTGCCCCCCCCCCCCCCCCCCCCCCCCCCCCCCTCTCTCTCCCTCTCGTATGCTCAGAGAAACCGCCGACCCCAAGCTTTTTTCGCCGGTCTTGGAGAGGAGCGTTGTTGTCGGTCTTTGAAGAAATAGCCGCCGACGTTGGGGCAGAGTGTAACGTCCCAGGGCCCTGGACTTACCATCGGGACAACGTCAACTGACAGCCTCGCCTGGCGACCGTTACCGGGCTGCAGCCCAAGCACCCTAACCCCTCTCCAGCCCACTGGCGGGTTGTTGGTGGTCACAGCCTCCCTTCGATGAGACAAACTCGTAGTTAAGTGTGCAGCACGAGGACTTCCCAGGAGGTCGCCCATCCCAGTACTACTCCAGCCCAAGCACGCTTAACTATGGAGTTCTTCCACTTCTCATCTTCAATTGAGTTGCAGCTTCACTGACGTGCCTTGTGATGCTCATTTGGTGTACCTAAAATAAAAATGATAGAAGGTGAGTAGACTATCCCACCATAGGCCATACGATGCATGAAAATATAAATGATAAACTGTAAGAAATATCTATACAAATAGTGAGCTACACAAAAATCAAAGACAATAGATTAGAACACGAAATAAATTGGGTAAATAGTGCAGTAAGTACTGAGCAGGAAGCCAATGATAGGGGTGCAAGTTGAGTCGAGACGGCTCGTAAGCTCGATGAGTCGGCTCGAAAAAAGCTCGACTCGAGCTCGAGTCAGTTGAGCTCGAGCTCAATTTCAAGCCGAGCAAAAAGCTCGATTGCTCTTGTTCGTGAGCTCGCGAGTTTTTTTTGGCTATTTTTTAATATATATATATATAGGCTCATAAGCAAAAAGCTCGCGAGCAGCTCGAGCTCGACTCGAGCTCGCGAGCTCGAAAGCTCGAGCTCAATATACTGGTCTCGAGCTTGAGCTCGAGCCAAGCAGGATGAGCTCGAAATATTTAGCTCGAGCTCGAGTTTGAGATTTTTTCCAAGCTCGACTCGTTTACACCCCTAGGCCAATCTCATGCTTCCACCATAGAATTAGGGCCCCTCTAACATATGTGAATCTAAGGCTCTGTTTGGGGGGACTTATTTTCACCGGTCAAGCGGTTACGACCGCATGAACCGGACCCTAATTAAGGTCCGGTTCATGCGGTCGTAACCGCTTGACCGATGAAAATAAGTCCCCCCAAACAGAGCTTAAATATTTCACAATTTCCGCGAATAGCATGGCATTTTTTGTGATAGCAAACAATTTTCAAAATGAGGTATTTAAACCGACATTTAAAATGACAGACAATAATTAAAAGACTATGAAATAAAATAAAATCTTGACTAACAACATATTTATAACAAATCATATGATCACATGCCTTTTATAAATGTGGCGATCGACTAGTATATGTGCGAACGATGCGGAAAAATCAAAATAACACAACCACAACCAATTGAACACGATGTGATTTACGTGGTTCGGCGAGGAGCGTCTACGTCCACGGGGAGGAGCTATTCACTATAACCGGCGGGGGAGAAAATAAGAGGCCAATACAATTACAACTCCACACAAAATAAGAACTATAACCCCTTCTATTTATAGGGAAAATTAGGGCAACTCAAAAAATACAAAAATGCCCCCATAAACCAACAATCTCCACCTTATCTCTTATTTGAAACAATGATAATATGAGATGACAAAACAAACTCCAACAACAAATCGGCTGCACCAAGGTGGCTGCCTACGTACCCCATTTGATCAAGCCACGCGTAGTTCTTCAAAAGTACCTCTCAAGTTACTCACCTCTGAGCTCGAACGTTCACCAAACCTTTGCAATATGTGAACTTCTAGACTGGAAGCACCTTTATAAGCATGTCTGCTGGATTCTCCTTAGTATCAATCTTCTTCAAAAGAAACTCGCCTGTCTCAATCAAGTCTCGAACAAAATGGTACCTTACATCGATGTGCTTGGTGTTGAAACCGAAATCTCGGTCTCTGTGGAGTTCGGGGCCCCCAACAAGTTGAGTGTAGCCAACTCTTACTCCCCCCAAGGGAGAGCTCTAGGTTAAAGGTGTTGGAACTATAAACTGGACTAAGGGCTCGGCGAGGAGGTCCCATCACATACCCGGAAGATCTTTAGAGCGCTTCCCCTCCCAAGCCAATGCACTAAAGAGATTTGGGGAGGGAGAGGGAGAGAGAGAGCTAGCCTAGAACAAGCTTGCCTCCAAATGGTGCCCCCTTGTCCTATTTATAGGATTTTGAACTGGGTCTGCAAATATCCAAAATCTGACCTACGAGATTACCAAAATACCCTCAGATTTGGCCTGCGAACAGCCAAATCCCGCCATTCCGAGGCGCTAAACGCAGGCGACCCCCTATTCTTGGGGCTGGGCGAGACAGGGGGCAGGCCGCCCTCCCTGCTCGCCCCCTAAGGAAGCTGGGGCGAGGCGGGGGGCTGGCCGCCCTCCCTGCTCGCCCCCTAAGGAAGTTGGGGCGAGACAGGGGCTGGCCGCCCTCCCTGTTTACCACCTAAAGAAGATGGGACAAGACAGGGGGCTGTCCGCCCTCCCTGTTCGCCCCCTAAGGGAGCTGGGGCGAGACAGGGGCTATCCGCCCTCCCTGCTCGCCCCCTAAGGAAACTGGGGCGAGACAGGGGCTGGTCGCCCTCCCTGCTCGCTCCCTAAGGGAGTTGGGGCGAGACAGGGGGTTGGGCGCCCTCCCTGCTCGCCCCCTAAGGAAGCTGGGGCGAGACAGGGGGCTGGCCGCCCTCCCTGCTCGCCCCCTAAGGGAGCTGGGGCGAGACAGGGGGTTGGCCGCTCTCCCTGCTCGCCCCTAAGGAAGCTGGGGCGAGACAGGGGGCTGGCCGCCATCCCTGCTCGCCCCCTAAGGAAGTCGGGGCGAGACAGGGCGCTGGCCGCCCTCCCTGCTCGCCCCCTAAGGAAGCTGGGGCGAGACAGGGGGCTAGCCGCCCTCCCTGCTCGCCCCCTAAGGAAGCTGGGGCGAGACAGGGGGCTGGCCGCCTGTAAGACCCCCCCTCCCAAAACTGAACCGGGTTCAGGGAGGGGGGATCTTACTGCCCAAGGATGACCACTTAGCGCTTCCCGGGTGGCAACGTCCCACCCTCATAAGCACCGAGCGGCCTCCTTGTCAGGCACAAGAATCACAACATCACATCAGAACGCATAGCGGAAGTAATCGAAAGACAAAAAGTCAAGCACACAGCTTATATTTACATAGTTAAACAGGGTCGAAGCCTAATGTTTACAACTACTGCCCCGGGGGATACATCGACGAAATAAAAGGTTCTAGTCTTAGTCCTATACTCTAGGACTCACGTCGCGGAAGACAGGGGGCGAGGCTGGGGTAATCGAACGGGCCATCTCCAAGGCTGGTATCTCATCCTGTGATGCGAGGGCTTCGCGCTGTCCCATCTCCTGTGATTGGTTATAAGAAATAACCGTTAGTCACAGAGCTAAGTAGAAAATACATCCCCTCCCCGGATCCATATCCAGGGGGCGGCTAAAGGACAGAAATAAATAGCCGAAGCAAAGAGAGGGTTAGCAACATGTAATCATATATATATATATATATATATATATATATATATATAACGGGGCTCCTGCCCTAACACCCATAATCGTGCCGTATTGTAAATATACAACACTATCACGCGCATACGCACACCCCCAGGTATTCAAACCTGTACACACACAAAAATACCCTGTGTCGACACAGTTTAGACCGCTTTATTTCAAGCAGGGGAGCTAACCCCGCAGGCCTCACCGATGTGGCCGTCGGTGACAGTGGCCAGTCTTGCCACTTCTGAGTGTAGTCGTACCGTATCACTCAGGCCCTCTTGTACAACTTAGCGTACTATTTGGATGTGAGCGACATCCGACGAACCGATTTTTAGGCCGACCAGCGGAGGAAAAATTGCGGGTTCGGAGTGAAGATAACCTGCTGTGCACATCTCCCTGTCGCCATGAGTCGTCAACCCTCCCACACCGGTACGAACGGTCTGTGGGCGTGACCGACCCGCCACTTTCAAACAATCTTCAAAACTTAGCGAGCGCTTTAAAACTTGACGCAGCACACTTACTCGACCGGTCACGTAACTTCTGACCGGGTGGCTGGGCGGTATGAGGGCTCCTTATTTGGGGCTAACTTAGGAGGAGAAACTCAACTCCGGCTTTCCCCCAACTAAGGCCTCGCATGAGGGAGGATAAGCACCGCTTGCCAGCGCAGGGCTGCAGATAGTACCCCAATATGAATAAGTGCAACAGCAAAATAGGCCGAAAGCAGAGGCCATGTTAAGCAGAAAAGTAGGCCAAAAGCAGAGGCCATGTTAAGCAGAAAAGTAGGCCAAAAGCAGAGACCATGTTAAGCAGAAAAGTAGGCCAAAAGCAGAGGCCATGTTAAGCAGAAAAGTAGGCCGAAAGCAGAGGCCATGTTAAGCAGAAAAGTAGGCCGAAAGCAGAGGCCATGTTAGGCAGAAAAGTAGGCCGAAAGCAGAGGCCATATTAAGACCAGTGCGAGACTGGAGAATTGAAAGTACCGAAAGTAAAGGCGGGGGACCAGTACGAAACTGGATTTAAAGAAAAGCACAGAAAGTAAATGCGGGGGACCAGTATGAAACTGGATTTAAAGAAAAGTACAGAAAGTAAATGCGGGGGACCAGTACGAAACTGGATTTAAAGAAATACAGAAAGCAGTAAGTAAATGGTTAGTAGTCCAATCACTCCATAAGAGGAGGCTTCAACGTCGACTCCGTTCATAGGAGGAGATTCTGCTTTCTCCCCGTTCATAGGGGTTTTACTCCGTCACGGGAGTTTATTTACATTTCATGATATTTTTAGTAATTCCCCCCTTTGTCGTGGATTCATTCTTTTATAATAATCCCGACGTTATTGGCTTGCGGCGTCGCACCGCGATTTCGTCCCGAGTTTTGCATCGATATTCCCAACTTAGTCGATTCCTTAGATCGATATGCGTAATCTTTATTAAACGTATAAGAATTATACGTCGCGCGGACACCGACTTTTTCCGATGAATTTCGCTCCTTTTCGGGCGTTTATTTTCGCTTGTAAAAGCTTTTGGAGGACCAAAATAAGAGGTCACACCTTCCAACTTTAGCAGTAGTTGAAAAATACCTTTTATTAGAACCCATAATTTTCGGGGATTTTTACGAACTCATTCGGGCATTTTATTCCTTAAAATGAACTTTATAAAGGGGTTTAAAAATAGTAAATCATCTCCTAAAAATCCCAAAAAAATACAGGGGGTGCCCCTTAGGGTGAGGCACACTTTTCATTTAGGAAACTTTTTCTGAAAAGGCCCTATTTGCCCTCAAGAAAATATAGTAGGGGAGGGGCTTTTGGTGTGCGTTTAGAGGAAGGGAGAAGATCTGAGGGCGCCGCACCGGGCGCCCTCCTTGGATCCCCACAGCGGATCCGCTGTGGGGGCACACAGTTGGAGGTAGAAGGAGGCGGGAATTAAGGTGGCGGGACCGCACGATTTCCTGGGGGAAAATCGTGCGGCTCCCGATTTACCATCGGGAGGCGGCCGTTGCCGCTGCCGGGCAGCGGCCGGATGGGGCTGGCGCCGCCCCCGGTCGGTGCGCCGGGGGCCGGCGACTCCTCCAGTGGTGGTCCGGCGGCCTGGTGCCGCCGGCCACTGCCAGGGGAGAGCGAGGAAGCAGGCGGGAGGCAGAGGCGCGGCCTGCATGGGCCATGCAGGCCCGCTGCGCCGCCGCCTCCACTGAGAGGGCGCCGGTGCCGCCCCCGGTCGGTGCGTCGGGGGTCGGCGCCCACTCCGGTGGCGGTCCGGTGGCCGGGCGCCGCCGGACCCCGCCGGAAGGAGGAGCAGAAGGGGACGGGGAGGCGCGGCGCAGCCGGCATGGGCCATGCCGGCTTGCTGTGCCGCCGCCTCCTCGTGCAGGGCCCTCCCTGCCGCCCCTGGTCGGGGCGCCGGGGAGGGGGCAACCCTCCGGCGGTGGTCCGGCGGCCTGGAGCCGCCGCCCGCCGCCGGGGGAGGGGATTATTCCCCTACAGGAAAACCGAGGAGGAGGGGGAGGCCACGGGTGCCGCCGGCTGCGTCCTCCGGCGGCCCGACCGCCTCCCCTGTGCCGGCGCCGAGGTCGCCGAGAGGGGACCTACCTCCCCCAGCGCCACTGTACAACCCCGATGTTCGCCAGGAAGGGGGTTCCAAGCTCGCACGACCGGGCGAGCCAGCCGACCTGCCCAGTTCGCCAGGCAACCGAAGGCGAACCTAGGAAGGGGGGCGAGCCCGGGAAGAGGCGAGTCAGCCGGTCGGAGGAGCTCGCTGGGCAGGTCCGGGCCCTTGGGGTGCAAATAGCCATTTCTGGGGTACAGTTAGCCATTTCGGCGAGCTCGACCCTCTAAGGAGTGGTTCAGCGGGCGAGCCGTAGAGACAGGCGAGCCAGCCGGTCGGAGGAGCTCGCTGGGCAGGTCCGGGCCCTTGGGGTGCAAATAGCCATTTCTGGGGTACAGTTAGCCATTTCGGCGAGCTCGACCCGCTAAGGAGTGGTTCAGCGGGCGAGCCGTAGAGACAGGCGAGCCAGCCGGCTGAAGAAGTTCGTCAGGCGACCGAAGGCGAGCCCAGATGGGAGGCGAGCCCGGGAAGAGGCGAGCCAGCCGGTCGGAGGAGCTCGCTGGGCAGGCCCGGACCCTTGGGGTGCAAATAGCCATTTCTGGGGTACAGTTAGCCATTTCGGCGAGCTCGACCCGCTAAGGAGTGGTTCAGCGGGCGAGCCGTAGAGACAGGCGAGCCAGCCGGCCGAAGGAGTTCGCCAGGCGACCGAGGGCGAGCACAGGTGGGGGCGAGCCCAGGAAGAGGCAAGCCAGCCAGCCGAAGGAGCTCGCTAGGTGGCCTTGGCGAACCTCATGTTCGCTGAACAGGTCGAGGGTCTCGGGTTCGCTGGTAATTGGGATGGTCTTTTACCAGAAAACCCCTGGTGGTCTGCAGTTAGCCCCTCCGGACAGCGGAGTTTGGCTGTTAGCAGACCAATTTGGGGTGCGGATAGTAAGAACGGACAGCGGGAGTTGGCTATTGACAGACCACAAAACCAAAACCTATAAATAGACCTTAATGGGCACCTTGGAAGAGGCGGTTCATTATCTTTGAGCTCTTCTCTCCCTAGGTCGCTTTGGTTTGGGCTCTCTAGCTCTCCAAGGTGCCCGAGTCTTAGCTTTGGCTTGGGAGGGGAAGCGCTCAACGATCTTCCGGGTTAGTGGAGGGACCTCCTCGCTGAGACTAGGGTCTTTGTTCTTTGCTCAAATCGTCGGCCTTACCTCTCCCGAGGGACCGGTAAGGGCTAGCTGCCCCTCATTTCGGTGAGGGCCCCGAGCTCCACACGAGATCGAGAAATCGGTTTCAACAGCCACCACCGGCGCTGGGGGAGAGGGCTTCCACGACCAGCTTCCTCCCCGAGCCTTGCAAGGCTTGGGGCGGCGGCCGGCGGCGCTCCGGCGACGGGGAGAGGGGTGGCCTCCTCCGGGAGGTAGGAAGGAGGAGGGGGGAGGTTCTACCTGGGGATAGGGGGCTCGGGTGTTGGAGGTGCGGCCGTCCATGAGGGAGGAGGGAGGTGGCGGCGGCTTGGGCTGGCTGGGCTTGCTCCGGCAGGGTGGAGGAGGAGGAGGGGGTGGCTGAGCTTGCTGGCAGGGGGAGAGCTTGAGAGGGGGGTGGTGTTCTGAAAGGAGGGGCTTGGCCCTCCTTTTATAGGAAGGGGGAGACCTCCCCCCCCCCCTCTCCTCCTTTCCCCACGTGGGGTTAAGGGAGGGTGAGTGGGGGGAGATATTTTCTCCCCCTCCCCTCCCTTTCCTCTCACCTGCCCCCCCCCCCCCCCCCCCCCCCTTGACCCAATAGGGGGCTGCCTATTCATGGGCAGCCCTCTCCTTTGGGGGAGGGGCTTCTCTCTCCTCCCCTTTTCTTTTCATTTCCTAATAAATTTCAAGCCGGGGGGGGGGGGGGGGGGGGGGGAGTTTGACCGAGGTCAACCTAGGACGGGGTCCTCCATGGTCCCGGGGTCCATTATGATTTGCCGGGGCTGATGCCGGGTTCGTGCGCTTTATATTTCGTGCGTTGCACTGAGGTGGTCTGCATAGCCCTAAAATGGCATACTCTCCATACGACCTTGAATCAAGGCGCAACGAATTCTGTTGCGCTCCTATTGCTCATACGAGTCTAACGGAACTGAAGGAAATCAATTCGGGGTTCGTACGGTCACTATTCATAATAATGAGGTAGTGGCGCGCTACGACACCTGAAATGGTCGTTTTCTCCAAACGACCTCGGATCGAAGTGCAACAAATTCTGTTGCGCTCGTATTGTTCATACGAGTCTAACGAAACTGACGGAAGTCAATTCGAGGTTCGTACGGTCACTATTCATAATAATGAGGTAGTGGCGCGCTACGACACCCGAAATGGTCGTTTTCTCCAAACGACCTCGGATCGAAGTGCAACGAATTCCGTTGCGCTCATATTGTTCATACGAGTCTAACGGAACTGACGGAAGTCAATTCGAGGTTCGTACGATCACTATTCATAATAATGAGGTAGTGGCGTGCTACGACACCCGAAATGGTCATTTTCTCCAAACGATTTCGGATCGAAGTGCAACGAATTCCGTTGCGCTCGTATTGTTCATACGAGTCTAACGGAACTGACGGAAGTCAATTCGGGGTTCATTTGGTCACTATACCCCAACGACTTAGTTGCGGCGCGCAACGTCATTTAAAATGGTAGTTTTCTACCGCTCGGGCCTACTTTTATTGGGCTCACTAGGGTTTAGTGGCCTAACAAAAGTCGGGATGTTACAATCCAATAAAAATAAAGAGATTTTTGTCCCCGAAAATTGGCTAAAGTAGGGGTTTAAAGGATATACCTGGTGGAAGAGTGCCGAGTATTTTTCTCGAACGAGCGTCTCTGGTTCCCAAGTAAACTCTTCGCGTCCACAGTTTGACCACAAGATCTTGACCATCGTGATGGTTTTGTTTCGCAGTTCTTTGATCTTGGAGTCCACTATCTTCACTGGTTCGAGTTGGACGGATCGGTCGGATTGTACTGATGTTGGTGGTGTGGGTAGATGCTGCTCCGGTTGGCGTAGAACACGTTTTAGCGAGGAGACATGAAATACGTCGTGAAGGTTTCCCAGTTCTGCTGGCAGAGCTAACCTATAAGCGACGGGGCCAATCCTTTCAGTGACTTAATATGGGCCTAGATAGTGTGGATCTAGCTTTTTCTGCTTCTTTATTCGAGATATCCCGTGCATTGGTTTAATTTTTAAGAACACCATGTCTCCCACGTTGAATTCTACAACCCGATGACGCGCATCATAATATTTGGCTTGACGACTCTGTGCCTCCAGCATACGTTCTTGAATCAACCTTATAGCTGCCGTGGTATCATCGATATAGGTGACTCCTAAAGCTTCGGGGACCTCGTCCTGTGCCCAAGATAGTGGTGTTCGACAATGTCTTCCGTAAAGGGCTTCGTAAGGTGCCATTTTGATGCTCGCCTGGAAGCTGTTATTGTATGAGAACTCCACTAAGGGCAGTAACTGCTCCCAAGGCTCATTGTGTTCCACTATGCATAACCGGAGGAGGTCTTCCATCGTCCGGTTCGTCCTTTCTGTTTGCCCGTCGGTCTGGGGGTGGAAGGCGGTGCTAAAAGCTAATCTGGTTCCCAGATAAGCCTGCACTCGCCTCTATTCTTTTGACGCGAAGCGTCCATCGCGGTCAGACACGATTGACTTGGGTATCCCATGAAATCGGACCACTTGCTCTATAAATAGCCTGGCTAATATGTCGACACCGTCTCCTTGTCTGTTCGGGATGAAACAAGCCACTTTGGTGAGGCGATCTTCTACGACCCATATTGAGTCGTTCCCTGCACGAGATCGGGTTAAGCCATGGACGAAGTCCATGGAGATATCCTCGAATTTCCATTCTGGTATCGGCAGGGGTTGTAGCAAACCTCCTGGGCTACGACATTCTGCTTTGACCATTTGACAGGTCTGGCAGTGTGCTACGTAATCGGTGACGTCCTTCTTCATTCCTGGCCAATATAATGTCCTTCGTAGGTCCGTATACATTTTTACTACCCCCGGGTGTATTGAATACCTCGTTTGGTGCGCTTCACAGAGTATCTCCTCCCGGATTCCCTCTGCAGCGGGAATGAATATGCGGTGTCTGTACTGCAGGATGCCATCGTACAAGTTGTAGTCTTCTTGTGCACCGTGTTGCAAGGCCTGAATGATCGGGGCTGCTTCAACGTCGATCTTCTGGGCCTCTCGTATTCTGTCCCTGATGTCACACTGTATCTCCATCCAGTAAAGCTGGGCCTGATATTCCATCGGGTTCCTGCCGGAAATGAGGATGATATCCAAGTCTGCCAAGGACTCGATTAACTCAGCTGGTATCATCTTTAGCCAATTGCCGGCCATCGGAGGTTGCCGACTTAAGGCATCTGCAACCTTATTGGCTTTGCCGGGGTGATATTGGAGAGCGAAGTCGTAATCGCATAGGAATTCCAGCCACCGGCGTTGTCGGAGATTTATCTCTTTCTGGGTGAAGATGTATTTGAGACTTTTATGATCGGAGAAGATCTCGCATCGCACTCCATAGAGATAGTGCCTCCAAACTTTTAATGCGAACACTACCGCACCCAGATACAGGTCATGGGTTGCGTAGTTTAGTTCGTGGGGCTTTAGCTGACGTGAGGCGTAGGCGATTACTTTGCCGTGTTGCATCAACACAACTCCCAATCCCTTGAGTGAGGCATCGGCATAGATCTGGAAGCCCTCTGTACCTGAGGGGAGTGTCAGAATCGGGGCTGATATCAGTCGGCTCTTTAGCTCTATGAACGCTGCTTCGCATTCAGGAGACCACTGGAACGTCACGTCCTTTTTGGTCAGGGCGGTAAGTGGTAGCGCAATTTTAGAGAATCCTTCCACAAATTTACGGTAGTAGCCGACGAGGCCAAGGAAACTTCTGATGTCTGCTACCGACTTAAGTGGCGGACAGTCTCGTACTGCTCGTACCTTAGCTTGGTCCACTGCTACCCCATTCTTGTTAACTGTGTGTCCAAGGAAGCCGACTTCTTCCATCCAGAACTCACATTTGCTGAACTTTGCGAAGAGCGAGTGCTCCCTTAGCTTGTGCAGTACCATTTGGAGATGCCTGGAATGGTCGACTTTGCTCTTTGAGTAGATGAGTATGTCATCTATAAAGACTATCACGAAGTGATCTAGGAAGGGTTTAAACACTGTATTCATTAAAGCCATGAAGGCGGATGGAGCATTGGTTAATCCAAACGGCATTACCATGAATTCGTACAGTCCATAGCGGGAGCTGAAAGCGGTCTTGGGGATGTCTTCTTCTCGTACTCTGAGTTGATAGTAGCCAGATCTTAAATCCATCTTAGAAAAGACGGACGCGCCTTGTAATTGGTCGAACAATTCATCTATTCGGGGCAGGGGATAAGTATTCCGGACAATGAGCTTATTCAGTTCCCTGTAGTCCACACAGAGGCGCAGGGATCCATCTTTCTTTTTAACAAATAATACTGGGGCTCCCCAGGGCGAGGTACTTGGGCGAACGAAACCGGCGTCAACTAGCTCTTGTAGTTGGATCTTTAGCTCGGCCAGTTCTCTCGGGGCCATTCGGTACGGAGCTCGGGACACGGGTCGGGCCCCATGTGTAAGTTCAATTTGGAAGTCCACTTCCCGTTGCGGGGGCAACCCGGGAAGGGATTCTGAAAAGATGTCCGGGAAATCCCGAATTATGGGTACTCTAGAGAGCACCTGTGTCTTGTCCTCCATCTCGAAGTAAATTAGGTATACCTCGTCCTTCCGTCGGACTGCTTTCACTGCCTGTGTGGATGTTAAGATAATGCGGGTGACAGAAGGTATACCTGTCAGTGTGACGGACAGCCCATTTGGGTTCTGGAGGTGGATCTCCTGAGTTGAACAGTTAATTTGGGCGCTGTGCTCGGCCAACCAGTCCATACCTAGAATGATGTCGAATCCGGTTATCGCCAAAACGGTCGCGTTGACTTCGAATTCCATTCCTCCTAGCATTGCTTGGAAGGAACACTTTTCTGTGGATATCATATCTGATCCATCCGGGAGTCGTATTCGTATTGACATCCCGGATGATCGTATAGTGTTTCCCTTGTCGGCGATGAAGTTCTGTGCGACGAATGAATGCGTGGCACCGGTATCAAATAGTGTTTTAGCGGGATGACCTTCTACCAAAAGTAAACCTGATAATATATATATACCATGATTATGAGTTTTTTTTTACAAATTTACAGGAGTCGAGATTATGCATGCTACACAAAAGATCGCATCATATATATATCTATCACATCTTCCTAGGATATCGTAACTACTGAAAGTAGATACCTATCACTACATCGGGTGCAGGACCGTGCTGGAGGTCTAAGGCGTACGCCTCGAGGGGTGCTGCTCTGCCCTGCCTGGCCTGGCCTCTCCTGCCTGCAGGCTGTCCTCTGCGTCTACCTCGTCCTCGTCCTCTCTCTGCGGCTCCCTGCACGGCTCCTAGGCCGGGCCTACCTATTGCCTGAGGGCAAAAGGCTCGTATGTGCCCGGGCTGTTGGCAGAGGTAGCAGTTCCCTGCGAAGGGAACATCTCATAGTGCGGCTGGGGCGGGCTGAGGTGCTGGGGCTGGTGGTGCTGGGGCTGGAGGTGCCGGTCGAGGCGGGGGGTGCCTGCCTATACGGCTGGTGACGCTGACGCTGTCTCCTGGTCTGGTCCTGTCTGCGTGGGCCTACTCCTCTCTCTCGGCCCTGAGTCCGGGGAACACCCACATGTCCCCTCCGCTGCTGGGCCACCATCCACTGATCCATCTCTAGAGCGGTGGCATGTGAGGCAATCGTGTGGAAGGATGCCTGTGAAATCATGATCAGGGCCTGACGGAGATCGTCTCGTAATCCCCGGTAAAATCTGGCCACCCTGTCTTTATCTGTACCTGCTAAGGTCCCGGCGAAGCGGGCCAAGTGGATAAACTCTCTCTGGTAGTCTGGAACTGTCCTATCTCCCTGCCGGATCTGCAGGAACCGCTCCTGGAGTGCCATACGGTCCGCATCCGAAATGAAGTGCTCTAAAAAGGCCTCTGAGAACTCCCCCCAGAGGATCATGCTGAGCGGTCGCCCTCTGAATGTAGAGAGGCTGACGGCCCTCCACCAATCTCGGGCATAACCCTCTAGCATGGTCACCACCAAGGACACTGCGGCTACGGAGGGGCACATCATCCCGACTCAGAGCTCCTCTACCCTCTCCACCCACTCCTCGGCCTGAATGGCTGACTCGGTACCTCGAAAGGTGGGGGGCCTTAGCCCCCGGAATGTCGTCAGGAGATCGGTGGGTACGGTGGCCTGCTGGGGTGGCCGTAGGGTGGCTGTCTGGAAAGCGGCTAGCAATGCTATCAGGGTCCGTCCTAGCTCTGTATCCCCAAACGGAACTGCGGCTGGAGTGGCTGGGACTGGTGGTGGAGTGGTAGGGTGGTACTGATCCCTAGAGGAGGACCTGCCGTTACTCGACTCTGGTATATGGAGAAGTAACAAAACGAACATCAGTACTTGCAAAATAAGGGGATTTTGCAGAACTGAAACGAAAAGAAAGTGGAAAGCGTGCGGGTGTACTACCGTGCAGTCTCGAATCCTTAACTTTGAACCTAAAGGGTCCACCAGGCTTCCGCTGCGTGGTTCATCCCGAACCAAGAAACGGAACCGGGAACGGGAGGATCGAAAGACTGCCCCATGTGGTCGGATCGTGGTAGCTCTGATCCATTTGTAAGACCCCCCCCCCCCCCCCTCCCAAAACTGAACCGGGTTCAGGGAGGGGGGATCTTACTGCCCAAGGATGACCACTTAGCGCTTCCCGGGTGGCAACGTCCCACCCTCATAAGCACCGAGCGGCCTCCTTGTCAGGCACAAGAATCACAACATCACATCAGAACGTATAGCGGAAGCAATCGAAAGACAAAAAATCAAGCACACAACTTATATTTACATAGTTAAACAGGGTCGAAGCCTAATGTTTACAACTACTGCCCCATGGGCTACATCGACGAAACAAAAGGTTCTAGTCTTAGTCCTATACTCTAGGACTCACGTCGCGGAAGACAGGGGGCGAGGCTGGGGTAATCGAACGGGCCATCTCCAAGGCTGGTATCTCATCCTGTGGTGCGAGGGCTTCGCGCTGTCCCATCTCCTGTGATTAGTTATAAGAAATAACCATTAGTCACAGAGCTAAGTAGAAAATACATCCCCTCCCCGGATCCATATCCAGGGGGCGGCTAAAGGACAGAAATAAATAGCCGAAGCAAGGAGAGGGTTAGCAGCAGGTAAGCATATATATATAACCATAATCGCGTCGTATTGTAAATATACAACACTATCACGCGCATACGCACACCCCCAGGTATTCAAACCTGTACACACACAAAAAGACCCTGTGTCGACACAGTTTAGACCGCTTTATTTCAAGCAGGGGAGCTAACCCCGCAGGCCTCACCGATGTGGCTGTCGGTGACAGTGGCCAGTCTTGCCACTTCTGAGTATAGTCGTACCGTATCACTCAGGCCCTCCTGTACAACTTGGCGTACTATTTGGATGTGAGCAACATCCGGCGAACTGATTTTTAGGCCGACCAGCGGAGGTAAAATTGCGGGTTCGGAGTGAAGATAACCTGCTGCGCACATCTCCCTGTCGCCATGAGTCGTCAACCCTCCCACACCGGTACGAACGGTCTGTGGGCGTGACCGACCCGCCACTTTCAAACAATCTTCAAAACTTAGCGAGCACTTTAAAACTTGACGCGACACTCTTACTCGACCGGTCACGTAACTTCTGACCGGGAGGCTGGGCGGTATGAGGGCTCCTTATTTGGGGCTAACTTAGAAGGAGAAACTCAACTCCGGCTTTCCCCCAACTAAGGCATCGCAGGAGGGAGGATAAGCACCGCTTGCTAGCGCAGGGCTGCAGATAGTACCCCAATACGAATAAGTGCAACAGCAAAATAGGCCGAAAGCAGAGGCCATGTTAAGCAGAAAAGTAGGCCGAAAGCAGAGGCCATGTTAAGCAGAAAAGTAGGCCGAAAGCAGAGGTCATGTTAAGCAGAAAAGTAGGCCGAAAGCAGAGGCCATGTTAAGCAGAAAAGTAGGCCGAAAGCAGAGGCCATGTTAAGCAGAAAAGTAGGCCGAAAGCAGAGGTCATGTTAAGCAGAAAAGTAGGCCGAAAGCAGAGGCCATATTAAGACCAGTGCGAGACTAGAGAATTGAAAGTACCGAAAGTAAAGGCGGGGGACCAGTATGAAACTGGATTTAAAGAAAAGTACATAAAGTAAATGCGGGGGACCAGTATGAAACTGGATTTAAAGAAAAGTACAGAAAGTAAATGCGGGGTACCAGTACGAAACTGGATTTAAAGAAATACAGAAAGCAGTAAATAAGTAAATGGTTAGTAGTCCAATCACTCCATAAGAGGAGGCTTCAACGTCGACTCCATTCATATGAGGAGATTCTGCTTTCTCCCCGTTCATAGGGGTTTTACTCCGTCTCAGGAGTTTATTTACATTTCATGATATTTTTAGTAATTCCCCCCTTTGTCGTGGATTCATTCTTTTATAATAATCCTGGCGTTATTGGGTTGCGGCATCGCACCGCGATTTCGTCCCGAGTTTTGCATCGATATTCCCAACTTAGTCGATTCCTTAGATCGATATGCGTAATCTTTATTAAACGTATAAGAATTATGCGTCGCGCGGACGCCGACTTTTTCCGATGAATTTCGCTCCTTTTCGGGCGTTTATTTTCGCTTGTAAAAGCTTTTGGAGGACCAAAATAAGAGGTCACACCTCCCAACTTTAGCAGTAGTTGAAAAATACCTTTTATTAGAACCCAAAATTTTTGGGGATTTTTACGAACTCATTCAGGCATTTTATTCCTTCAAATGAACTTTATAAAGGGGTATAAAAATAGTAAATCATCTTCTAAAAATCCCAAAAAAATACAGGGGGTGCCCCTTAGGGTGAGGCACACTTTTCATTTAGGAAACCTTTTCTGAAAAGGCCCTATTTGCCCTCAAGAAAATATAGTAGAGGAGGGGCTTTTGGTGTGCGTTTAGAGGAAGGGAGAAGATCTGAGGGCGCCGCACCGGGCGCCCTCCTTGGATCCCCGCAGCGGATCCGCTGTGGGGGCACACAGTTGGAGGTAGAAGGAGGCGGGAATTAGGGGAAAATCGTGCGGCTCCCGATTTACCATCGGGAGGCGGCCGCTGCCGCCGCCGGGCAGCGGCCGGTTGGGGCTGGCGCCGCCCCAGGTCGGTGCGCCGGGGGCCGAAGACTCCTCCGGGGGTGGTCCGGCGGCCTGGTGCCGCCGGCCACCGCCGGGGGAGAGCGAGGAAGCAGGCGGGAGGCAGAGGCGCGGCCTGCATGGGCCATGCAGGCCCGCTGCGCTGCCGCCTCCGCTTCGTGGGCGCCGGTGCCGCCCCCGGTCGGTGCGCCGGGGGTCGGCGCCCACTCCGGTGGCGGTCCGGTGGCCGGGCGCCGCTGGACCCCGCCGGAAGGAGGAGCAGAAGGGGATGGGGAGGCGCGGCGCAGCCGGCATGGGCCATGCCGGCTTGCTGTGCCGCCGCCTCCTCGTGCAGGGCCCTCCCTGCCACCCCTGGTCGGGGCGTCGGGGAGGGGGCAACCCTTCGGCGGTGGTCCGGGGCCTGGAGCCGCCGGACGCCGCCGGGGGAGGGGATTATTCCCCTACAGGAAAACCGAGGAGGAGGGGGAGGCCACGGGTGCCGCCGGCTGCGTCCTCCGGCGGCCCGACCGCCTCCCCTGTGCCGGCGCCGAGGTCGCCGAGAGGGGACCTACCTCCCCCAGCGCCACCACCGGCGCTGGGGGAGAGGGCTTCCATGGCCAGCTTCCTCCCCGAGCCTTGCAAGGCTCGGGGCGGCGGTCGGCGGCGCTCCGGCGACGGGGAGAGGGGTGGCCTCCTCCGGGAGGTAGGAAGGATGAGGGGGGAGGTTCTACCTGGGGATGGGGGGCTCGGGTGTTGGAGGTGCGGCCGTCCATGAGGGAGGAGGGAGGTGGCGGCGGCTTGGGCTGGCTGGGCTTGCTCCGGCAAGGTGGAGGAGGAGGAGGGGGTGGCTGAGCTTGCTGGCAGGGGGAGAGCTTGAGAGGGGGGGTGGTGTTCTGAAAGGAGGGGCTTGGCCCTCCTTTTATAGGAAGGGGGAGACCTCCCCCCCCCCCCCCCCCCCCCCCCCTCTCCTCCTTTCCCCACGTGGGGTTAAGGGAGGGTGAGTGGGGGAGATATTTTCTCCCCCTCCCCTCCCTTTCCTCTCACCTGCCCCCCTTGACCCAATAGGGGGCTGCTTGTTCATGGCCAGCCCTCTCCTTTGGGGGAGGGGCTTCTCTCTCCCCCCCCCCTTTTCTTTTCATTTCCTAATAAATTTCAAGCCAGGGGGGGGAGAAGTTTGACCGAGGTCAACCTAGGACGGGGTCCTCCATGGTCCCGAGGTCCATTATGATTTGCCGGGGCTGATGCCGGGTTCGTGCGCTTTATATTTCGTGCGTTGCACTGAGGTGGTCTGCATAGCCCTAAAATGGCATACTCTCCATACGACCTTGAATCGAGTCGCAACGAATTCTGTTGCGCTCGTATTGCTCATACGAGTCTAACGGAACTGACGGAAATCAATTCGGGGTTCGTACGGTCACTATTCATAATAATGAGGTAGTGGCTCGCTACGACACCCAAAATGATCGTTTTCTCCAAACGACCTCAGATCGAAGTGGAACGAATTCTGTTGCGCTCGTATTGTTCATACGTGTTTAACGGAACTGACGGAAGTCAATTCGAGGTTCGTACGGTCACTATTCATAATAATGAGGTAGTGGAGCGCTACGACACCCGAAATGATCGTTTTCTCCAAACGACCTCGGATCGAAGTGCAACGAATTCCGTTGCGCTCGTATTGTTGATACGAGTCTAACGGAACTGACGGAAGTCAATTCGAGGTTCGTACGGTCACTATTCATAATAATGAGGTAGTGGCGTGCTACGACACCCGAAATGGTCATTTTCTCCAAACGATTTCGGATCGAAGTGCAACGAATTCCGTTGCGCTCGTATTATTCATACGAGTCTAACGGAACTGACGGAAGTCAATTCGGGGTTCATTTGGTCACTATACCCCAACGACTTAGTTGCGGCGCGCAACGTCATTTAAAATGGTAGTTTTCTACCGCTCGGGCCTACTTTTATTGGGCTCACTAGGGTCTAGTGGCCCAATAAAAGTCGGGATGTTGCACCGCCCTCCCTACTCGCCCTCTAAGGAAGTCGGGGCAAGACAGGGGGCTGGCCTCCCTCCCTGCTCGCCCCTTAAGGAAGTTGGGGCGAGATAGGGGGCTGGACGCCCTCCCTGCTCGGCCCCAAAGGAAGCCGGGGCGACACAGGGGGCTGGCCGCCCTCCCTGCTCACCCCCTAAGGAAGCTGGGGTGAGACAGGGGGTTGGCCGCCCTCCCTGCTCGCCCCCTAAGGAAGCGGGGGCGAGACAGGGGGCTGGCCGCCCTCCCTGCTCGACCCCTAATGAAGCCGGGGCGAGACAGGGGGATGTCCGCCCTCCCTGCTCGCCCCCTAAGGAAGATGGGGCAAGACAGGGGGGCTGGCCGCCATCCCTGCTCGCCCCCTAAGGAAGCCGGGGCGAGACAGGGGGCTGGCCGCCCTCCCTGCTGGGGCGGGGCGAGACCGCAGGGCTGCCCCCTGGGCTCGCCCCCCTGCTGGGGCGGGGACGAGACCGTGAGGTCTCCACCTCAGCTCGCCCCCTTGCTGGGGTGGGGCGAGACCGCAGGGCTGCTCCCTGGGCTCGCCCCCTGCTGGGGCGAGACCGTAGGGCTGCTCCCTGGGCTCGCCCCCCTGCTGGGGCGGGGGCGAGACCGCGAGGTCTCCACCTTGACTCGCCCCCTCTGCTGGGGCGGGGCGAGACCGCATGGCTGCTCCCTGGGCTCGCCCCCCTGCTGGGGCGGGGGCGAGACCGCGAGGTCCCCACCTCGGCCCGCCCCCTCTTCTTGGGGCGGGGGGGGGGGGGGGGGGGGGGGGGGGGGGGGGGGGGCGAGACCGCGAGGTCTCTACCTCGGCTCGCCCACTCTTCTTAGGAGAGGGGGCGAGAGGAGCTCGCCCCCCTTGCTGGGAGCGGGGGCGAGAGGAGCTCGCCCCCCTTGCTGGGAGCCGGGCGAGAGGAGCTCGCCCCCTCCTTGGGAGTGGGGGCGAGAGGAGCTCGCTCTCCTCTTGCTCGCTTTCTACACAAGCTGGGCAAGCGGGAGATCTCTACCTCCACCGCTCGCCCTCCTCTCTTCCTCTCCTCGAACTTGCTGGAAGACGGTGTCTAAAATACCTCATGGGTCCCGGGGGCCCACTCGGCGAATATAGGGTTGTACACAATCCCCGCTCTTTTCGGGCGAGGTACACACTCGGAAAGAAATGTCCAACCCTGCATATTCGACGAGTGACGCTGAAAATCCGGCTAACGGAGCTACCTCGGAAAAAACATACAGCCTCCCCGAGAGGTCTTCCAACCCCGCCGGCTAGCGAGAGCCCGGCTAGCGAGACCACCTCGGGAGAAAGCATACAGCCACCCTGAGAGGTCTTCCAACCCTGTCAGCTAGCGAGAGCCCGGCTAGCGAGACCACCTCGGGAAAGAACATACAACCTCCCCGAGAGGTCTTCCAACCCCGCCGACTAGCGAGAGCCCGGCTAGCGAGACCACCTCGGGAGAAAAACATCCAGCCACTGAGCGGTTCCCGGCCCTGCCAGCTAGGTGGGAGCCTGGTCAGCGGGCCAGCATCGGGGTTAAGGTCGACACATTCTAGGAGCCGTGCTCAACTAGAGGTGGATACAAGGTCGACACACTCTAGGATCCAGGCTCAACTAGAGGTGGATACAAGGTCGACACACTCTGGGAGCCCGGCTCAACTAGAGGTGGAGTATTTTTCATTCCTGCCCCGAGCGGTTCCCGGCCCTGCCAGCTAGGTGGGAGCCTGGTCAGCGGGCCAGCATCGTGGCTAACCTTGAGAACTTCCTGCCCCCGAGCGGTTCCCGGCCCTGCCAGTTAGGTGGGAGCCTGGTCAGCGGGCCAGCATCGGGGCTAAGGTCGACACACTCTAGGAGCCCGACTCAACTAGAGGTGGTTACAAGGTCGACACACTCTAGGAGTCTGGCTCAACTAGAGGTGGATAAAAGGTCGACACACTCTAGGAGCCCGGCTCAACTATAGGTGGATACAAGGTCGACACACTCAAGGAGCGCGGCTCAACTAGAGGTGGATACAAGGTCGACACACTCTAGGAGCCCGGCTCAACTAGAGGTGGATACAAGGTCGACACACTCTAGGAGCCCGCCTCAACTAGAGGTGGATACAAGATCGACACACTCTAGGAGCCCGACTCAACTAGAGGTGGATATAAGGTCGACACACTCTAGGAGCCCGCTCATCTAGAGGTGGATACAAGGTCGACACACTCTAGGAGCCCGGCTCAACTAGAGGTGGATACAAGGTCGACACACTCTAGGTGCCTGGCTCAACTAGAGGTGGATACAAGGTCGACACACTCTGGGATCCCGGCTCAACAAGGTCGACACACTATAAGAGTCCGACTCAACTAGAGGTGGATACAAGGTCGACACACTCTAGGAGCCCGGCTCAACTAGAGGTGGATACAAGGTCGACACACTCTGGGAGCCCGGCTCAACTAGAGGTGGAGTATTTTTTTCTTCTTGCCCAGAGCGGTTCCCGACCCTGCCAGCTAGGTGGGAGCCTGGTCAGCGGGCCAACATCGGGGCTAACCTTGAGGACTTCCTACCCCCGAGCGGTTCCCGGCCCTGCCAGCTAGGTGGGAGCCAGGTCAGCGGGCCAGCATCGGGGTTAAGAACCTTGAGAAACATCCAGCCACCGAGCGGTTCCCGGCCCTGCCAGCTAGGTGGCAGCCTGGTCAGCGGGCCAACATCGGGGCTAAGGTCGACACACTCTAGGATCCCGGCTCAACTAGATGTGGATAGAATGTCGACACACTCTAGGAGCCCGGCTCAACTAGAGGTGGAGTATTTTTCCTTCCAGCCCCGAGCAGTTCCCGACCCTGCCAGCTAGTTGGGAGCCTGGTCAGCGGGCCAGCATCGAGGCTAACCTTGAGAACTTCCTGCCCCCGAGCGGTTCCCGGCCCTGCCCGCTAGGTGGGAGCCTGGTCAGCGGGCCAGCATCGAGGCTAAGGTCGACACACTCTAGGAGCCGGGATAAACTAGAGGTGGATACAAGGTTGACACAATTTAGGAGCCCGACATAACTAAAGGTGGATACAAGGTCGACACACTCTATGAGCCCGACTCAACTAGAGGTGGATACAAGGTCGACACACTCTAGGAGCCCAGCTCAACTAGAGGTGGATACAAGGTCGACACACTCTGGGAGCCTGGCTCAACTAGAGGTGGATACAAGGTCGACACACTCTAGGAGCCCGACTCAACTAGAGGTGGATACAAGGTCGACACACTCTAGGAGCCCGGCTCAACTAGAGGTGGAGTATTTTTCCTTCCTGCCCTGAGCAGTTCCCGGCCCTGCCAGCTAGTTGGGAGCCTGGTCAGCGGGCCAGCATCGGGGCTAACCTTGAGAAATTCCTGCCCCCGAGCGGTTCCCGGCCCTGCCAGCTAGGTGGGAGCCTGGTCAGCGGGCCAGCATCGGGATTAAGTACCTTGAGAAACATCCAGCCACCGAGCGGTTCCCGGCCCTGCCAGCTAGGTGGGAGCCTGGTCAGTGGGACAACATCGGGGCTAAGGTCGACACACTCTAGGAGCCCGACTCAACTAGAGGTGGAGTATTTTTCCTTCCTGCCCTGAGCGGTTCCCGGCCCTGCCACCTAGGTGGGAGCCTGGTCAGCGGGTCAGCATCGGGGCTAACCTTGAGAACTTCCTGCCCCCGAGCGGTTCCCGGCCCTGCCAGCTAGGTGGGAGCCTGGTCAGCGGGCCAGCATCGGGGCTAAGGTCGACACACTCTAGGAGCCCGGCTCAACTAGAGGTGGATACAAAGTCGACACACTCTAGGAGCCCGACTCAACTAGAGGTGGATACAAGGTCGACACACTCTAGGAGCCCGGCTCAACTAGAGGTGGATACAAGGTCGACACACTCTAGGAGCCCGGCTCAACTAGAGGTGGATACAAGGTCGACACACTCTAGGAGCCCGACTAACTAGAGGTGGATACAAAGTCGACACACTCTGGCTGCCCGGCTCAACTAGAGGTGGATACAAGGTCGACACACTCTAGAGCCTGGCTCAACTAGAGGGGGATACAAGGTCGACACACTCTGGGAGCCCGTCTCAACTAGAGGTGGAGTATTTTTCCTTCCTGCCCTGAGCGGTTCCCGCCCCTACCAGCTAGGTGGGAGCCTGGTCAGCGGGCCAACATCGGAGCTAACCTTGAGAACTTCCTGCCCCCGAGCGGTTCCCAGCCTGCCAGCTAGGTGGGAGCTTGGTCAGCGGGCCAGCATCAGGGTTAAGTACCTTGAGAAACATCCAGCCACCGAGCGGTTCCCGGCCCTATCATCTAGGTGGGAGCCTGGTCAGCGAGCCAGCATCGGGGCTAAGGTCGACACACTCTAGGAGCCCGGCTCAACTAGAGGTGGATACAAGGTCGACACACTCTAGGAGCCCAGCTCAACTAGAGATGGAGTATTTTTCCTTCCTGCCCCGAGCAGTTCCCGGCCCTGCCAGCTAGGTGGGAGCCTGGTCAGCGGGCCAGCATCGGGGCTAACCTTGAGAACTTCCTGCCCCCGAGCGGTTCCTAGCCCTGCCAGCTAGGTGGGAGCCTGGTCAGCGGGCCAGCATCGGGGCTAAGGTCGACACACTCTAGGAGCCCGGCTCAACTAGAGGTGGATACAAGGTCGACACACTCTAGGAGGCCGACTCAATTAGAGGTGGATTCAAGGTCGACACACTCTTGGAGCCCGGCTCAACTAGAGGTGGATACAAGGTCGACACACTCTAGGATCCCGGCTCAACTAGAGGTGGATACAAGGTCGACACACTCTAGGAGCCCGGCTCAACTAGAGGTGGATACAAGGTCGACACACTCTGCGAGCCCGGCTCAACTAGAGGTGGATACAAGGTCGACACACTCTAGGAGCCCAGCTGAAAGTGCACAGTTAACCTCACTAGAATTCTCTAGAGGGGGGGGGGGGGTGAATAGAGATTTAAAATAATTTGTGCAAAGTGAATAATTATATATATATGTGTAATGTTCACAGATTAAGTCTTCCCACACACCAACAAGAATTAAGCAAATAAAGAAAGTAAATGCAAGACAAGAAAGCACAGCACAACACAAAGAAATATAGTGGTTCCCCAAACTTTGGGTAGTCCACTCTTCTACCCCCTTGGTAGGAAATTCACTATCTTGTACTGAGTCTTTTGATAAGGAGACTCTTAGAACCACCCTGAGTCTTTTGACAAGGAGACTCTTAGAACCAACTGAGTCTTTTGAAAAGGAGACTCTTAGAACCAGTACAACTGAATTTTTTGAAGAGTGATTCTAAAAACTCTTTTACAGTATGTGAGTATGAAAATGAGAAAAGGAGAAGAAGTATTTAAGACAAGAAAGAATCTTCTTCCTAGCAAGAAGATTGGAAGCACAAGAAGTAGTGAATTAAATCTCCCTTCTATAGTGAGAAGGAGATTGTAAGCTTTTCATAATTTTGCAGCAGTATGACTTTAGAAGCAAAAGAAGAAGAATGCTTGATGGTTGCTGCAGAACAATTTCTCTATTCTCTCTCTTTTTCACTTTTTGGGAGCTTTTCCTCCTTTTCAATGTGTATATGGTGGATCACTTCTTCTATTCTCTCTGCCGACCCCCTTGTTATTTATAGCTCTGTTCATTAAAATAACACTATAGGAGAATAATCAATTAGCAGACAGAGTATTAGAAACAAAGAGAAATTTCCATAACAAATATATCCATAGAAGGAAAGTATTCAATCTGATTTCAAATAATGTCCATAAAGGATTTAATCAATTTAGCCAAGAATCTATTAGAGGAAAGAATGATTCAGAACGGCTATAAAGAATATATTGATTCCATATAAATCAGATTTATAAAAGAAGGAAAGAGATCTAGCGATTTTTGAATTAATCATAGAAATCGACGTGCGTCGATTACTATTCGACGTGCGCATCGAATTCATCCTGGCTGGACGTCGAGAGGAGAATAAGGAAGGTGCGTCGACATGTCAAGATACGTCGACTAGAAGTCAGAGCTACGTCGACATAGGATACGTCGAATTCTTCTTAAAGGTACTTCGACTCATTCTGAAAGGAACGTCGATACTACATCGACGTTGCGTCGAATACTATTCGACGCATATTTACTTAACCTTGATTTTCCTTTCTTAGAATTCATATTCAATTCTTTTTCAGGGGTTAAGAGAAATCATTTTCCCAACACCGGTTAAACTAGAGGTGGATACAAGTTCGACACACTCTGGGAGCCCGGCTCAACTAGAGGTGGAGTATTTTTCCTTCCTGCCACGAGCGGTTCCCGGCCCTGCGAGCTAGGTGGGAGCCTAGTCAGCGGGCCAGCATCGGGGCTAACCTTGAGAACTTCTTGCCCCCGAACGGTTCCCGGCCCTGCCAGCTAGGTGGGAGCCTAGTCAGCGGGCCAGCATCGGGGTTAAGTACCTTCAGAAACATCAAGCCACCGAGCAGTTCCCGACCCTACCAGCTAGGTGGGAGCCTGGTCAGCGGGCCAGCATCGGGGCTAAGGTCGACACAATCTAGGAGCCCGGCTCAACTAGAGGTGGATACAAGGTCGACACACTCTAGGAGCCCGGCTCAACTAGAGGTGGAGTATTTTTTCTTCCTTCCCCGAGCGGTTCCCGGCCCTGCCAGCTAGGTGGGAGCCTGGTCAGCGGGCCAACATCGGGGCTAACCTTGAGAACTTCCTTCCCCCGAGCGGTTCCCTTTCCTGCCAGCTAGGTGGGAGCCTGGTCAGCGGGCCAGCATCGGGGCTAAGTATTTTTGAAAAACTTTCATTATATTAATCATCCTAATACATGTGAGGAAACTAGACATGGAAACGAAACATCACACTACATGAACTTAGGGATTGAAAATAGAACTAAGCATGGAAACCGAACTGAGTCTCCCACTCCCCGGCCCGGTCTTCCTCGACTTCTTCTGGTAGTTGCTGTTGTTGCCTTGGACCCCTCTCATCCTTCATTTCCAATAACTCAGGGTAGGCGGACGTCGCGTGACCCTCCTCATCGTGGAAGTCGCAGTAAGGTAACTCAACCATATCCCTTCTTTTTCCTCTTCTTTCTGCTTTCCTGGCTCTCCTCCTTCTCCTCCAACCGATTGTCATGATTTGCTGAGGTGGTGGAGAGGGTGTGTTTGATCCCTGCCTCCACCCCAAGTGGTTGGCTCTTTTCCTTTGAAAGCCCTTCCTTCCTTGCTCTCGCGGAGTTGAATTGCTGATCTCTGCGCTCGCCGGGCTATTGGGTAGCCGCCACCCGGGGTGGTCTCGCCCACCAACATTCACTCGACTCCTTTTGGAGTGGGGCAAGTGGGGGCCGGATGCCTCCCCGTTCGCCCTCCTTTGGGGCTGGGCTAGAAGGGGCGGGATGAGATGGAAGGGCACCTCCCTCCTGAGCTCACCCCCTTGGGGGGGAGGGGCGAGCTGGGAGGGCACCTCCCTCCTTAGCTCGCCCCCTTGGAGGGGCAGGGCGAGCTGGGAGGGCGCCTCCCTCCTGAGCTCGCCCCCTTGGGGATGGGCGAGTGGGGGTATGGCACCTCCCCACTCCCCCCACCGGTACCTCTTTCTTGGACTGTTGGCCGAGAGTTCCTTCGTCCACCTGCTGGGGCGGGACCTCCAGACCATCTCTTCTTCTACCTCTGACTATCATGGCGAAAGCAACCTGGAAGGTCTGTAAGACCTCTTGCTTGAAATCTTCGAACATCTCCAACGTCACCCCAGCCACCGGGGGCTGCGAGTGACCTGGGCCGGATCTTCCACCACCTCCGTCCATGGAGCTCATCTCGAGAGTTTCTTGAGTTAGTCACACTCCACGCTCATCGCACCATAATGTTGAAACCAAAATCTCGGTCTTTGTGGAGTTTGAGGCCCCCAAGGGAGAGCTCTAGGTTGAAGGGGTTGGAACTATGAACTGGATTAAGAGCTCAGCGAGGAGGTCCCACCACATACCCAGAAGATCTTTAGAGCGCTTCCCCTCCCAAGCCAATGTTGGGCTTGGGCACCACTGGAGGCTCTCCTCACTCCACTAGAGAGATTTGGGGAGGGAGAGGGAGAGAGAGAGAGCTAGCCTAGAACAAGCTTGCCTACAAATGGTGCCCCCTTGTCCTATTTATAGGATTTTGAACTGGGTCTGCAAATATCCAAAATCTGACCTACGAGATTACCAAAATACCCTCGGATTTGGCCTGCGAACAGCCAAATCCCGTCATTCCGAGGCGCTAAACGCAGGCCACCCCCTATTCTTGGGGCTGGGCGAGACAAGGGGATGGCCGCCCTCCCTGCTCACCCCCTAAGGAAGCTGGGGCGAGGAGGGGGGCTGGCCGCCCTCCCTGCTCACCCCCTAAGGAATCTGGGGCGAGACAAGGGGCTGGCCGCCCTCCCTGCTCGCCCCCTAAGGAAGCTGGGGCGAGACATGGGGCTGGCCGCCCTCCCTGCTCGCCCCCTAAGGGAGCTGGGGCGAGACAGGGGGCTGTCCTCCCTCCCTGCTCGCCCCCTAAGGAAGCTGGGGCGAGACAGGGGGCTGACCGCCCTCCCTGCTCGCCCCCTAAGGGAGCTGGGGAGAGACAGGGGGCTGGCCGCCCTCCCTACTGGGCCCCTAAAGATGCTGGGCGAGACAGGGGCTGGCCGCCCTCCCTGCTCGCCCCCTAAGGGAGCTGGGGCGAGACAGGGGGTTGGCCGCCCTCCCTGCTCGCCCCCTAAGGAAGCTGGGGTGAGACAAGGGGTTGGCCGCCCTCCCTGCTCGCCCCCTAAGGAAGTTGGGGCGAGACAGGGGGCTGGCAGTCCTCCCTGCTCGCCCCCTAAGGAAGCTGGGGCGAGACAGGGGGCTGGCCGCCTGTAAGATCCCTCTCCTGCACCGGAAGAGTTCCTGGATCTTATGCCCAGAACCACCGCCTTACGGAGATGCTAGCACACAAATTAGCCACCTCCGCAAGACGCCGATCCTGCCGGCAAGAACGATCAACCAGGCCAACAAGAGATAAGAAGATAAACTAGTACATAAGACCACAATCACACGCATCTGTATATATAAATATCCAAATGTAAACTGTCCATCAATGAGTACAACATAAGAAAGAGAAAGAGGGTTTATGCCCGGTACATGTCCGAAGTAGAACAAAATTTCACTCTCTCACTCTACATCTAAGCGGAAGCTAACAACTCTCAAATCTTCAAACACCTGTCTTGTGGTAGAAGTACTGCATGGCTTCTGCTCCTCAGAACCTGCCATCATGTCTTGACCGGTCATGCTGGTGCTCCAGCTCTCCGTACACCTACGGTCACAACCGACCGTTAGTCATAAAGACTAAGCCGATTTTTTCCCCGCCTCCCCCCGCGACTCCAAGGCACCGAGCGGGAGGAAGAAGCGGAGGACAACAAGGTGGAGTAAACAAAAGGCAGGTGACAAATATTCTACGCTAACAAGAGTATATCCATATAATTTCTATGCTAGCAGTATAAGCAAGTAAACAGTAATAAGTGCAGTATGGTAATATCGCAGCAGTAAAAGAAGTAAGCATAGAGAAGCAGTGCGACGCAAGTAAAGTAATTTAAAAGTAACCATTGATTTATTGGAATGCGCATACAAACCTATAGACCAAGGGGTCGTTTAGCAGGGCCTATCGTATAAAAAGTCCCATACCAATTTATACGATAGGGGTAGGGGTTGAAATGCAATGTTCATGCTATGACATGCAAGGTATGCTGTTATGCTATGTTCATACAAGTGCAAATAGGGATTTACACTACAACTACCATTAATATGTCTCTATAAATTTTGAGAAAATTATCCTAGTATAATAATCATCTAAAAACACTAAATCGAGAGATTTAGAATTTTACAAACTATTTTACCCCCATTAAATTAATTAATTACAAAAGGGGGTTTTTCCTCAATAAATTGATAATTACCACAAAAATTCATCTAAAAATTATGATAAAATTTACAGAGCTATAGAATCACCAAGGAAACCTACTAGAATAATTTCATAATTCTCCAAATGCATATGAGACCTAAATGTCATATTTGAATAAATTGACCTAACCAAATAAATCAAATTCAGAGAAATAAATGAGGTCCAAAAATTCCAACAAAATTCCTAAATGTGCCTTTCCAGTCAAAGATCCATTTCCCAGAGTTTTGGATTTATCCCTAAGTTTATGATTCAAATTATTTCATTAATTTAAAATTGTGACAATTTTCATTTAATTAAAAACTTTAGGAAAATAACTTCCAATAATCATGAAACTTATGTCAATGATGTATATCCTCATGACATACACTAACCCCAAGGTTTCAGAGGCATGCAAGGTGATTCCCACCTTCAATTCCATCAAAAAGCCCAAATTGACTATTAGCACCCCAATTTTATCTTAAGACCCAAACTTCATTTTGAAGTTCAGAGAAATATACTCATGCACATGTGATGAAATTTTAACCAGATCCCATACATAACCTAAAGAAGCCCTCACCAAAATATGGGGTCATTAGGAGTTATATAACTTAAAATATTTCATTTATTTAATTTTCTAAGTTTTGAACAAAACTATAGAAAAAGTATCTCCAAAAAATCTGATATTTAAACCTAAGCTATATATGAGGCACATGCATGCATGGCCAAAATCTCAAGTCCATCAGACTTGGTATTAAAAAGTTATACACATTCAAAGTTCTAATTTTTGTTTTGATCAGCCTCACTAGAATGAGTGCTGTGGGCCCTATATTTAACCAAATGGCCTGATTCCACTTTCATTTGGAAGTAGATACTCAGATCTACAATTCCTATCTCTGGGGATTTTTCGATTTTCGGCCTCTAAGGGCCTCAAAATCAGCTTGCCAAAATACAAAAAAATGTGATAGAAAATCACATTGAATCAGATTAATAATATATATATATATAAATATCGGATCAAGCATGAATCCTGGAGCAAGATTGACGGCGCCCCTTCATCGTCCCCGACAGCCAACGGCTGTGATTTCCCCCACCTGGGTGGCATTCCTCCTCCATTTCCCGGCCATCCACGGCCTACCACCGCCGGCCACCGCCTCCACCACCTCCGTTGAGGTGGTGGCTATCGTTTGACGGCGGCACGGCCACCGGAGATGGCCTCTCCGGCGATCCCGAGCAAGAAGAAAAGCTCGGACTTTCTTCCTCAATCTCACATGGGATCGGGCTCAATTGAGCCCGATTTCTCTCCTAAATGGACCTAGATACTAGCACTGAGGGAGAGGGGGAGAAGTCGTACCTCAGGCGAGCTTGAAGGTGAGTTATCCGGCGGGCTGACATGCTAGTAGCTGTCGGCGGCGAGATTGCTCAAAACCCCGTTTCTGGATCAAAAGCTCCACTCCAGTAGTGGATTTCAGCTGCTCTCAAGGTTCTGAAGGTGATGGTGGGCTCAATTGGGGTCGGGGTGGCTGTTTTGTTAGCAGCCATTAGTGGTGGCGAGCTCCGGCGATCCTCCCAGAAATCTCGATTCTCCACGGTTTACTTCACTCTAGGGCAATATCCCGACTGCTCTCACTGTTCTGAAGCTAATGGAGGGGTCAAATGAGGCTGATAAGGGCTCTAACCATGCCAGCCATTAAGGCATGGTTCGGCCAGCATTGGTTGCTCCTCCTTGCTGCCAAATGGCACCCTTCCAGCACCAATTCGGCTGGGAATTAACTGGGGAGGTCAGTGGGGGCTTTGGGCAGAGGAGAGGAGGGCCACATGGCCTCCTCTTCCAAAATCTCCTTTGTCTCTTCTCCAAAGTGAGGAAAAAAACCTCTCTACCCCCTTGCATGTCATTCCATGTTGGGAATGGGGGGCAAGGATGGTCATTGACTCTTGGGCCTCAGAATGGGCTTTGGGTGAGGGCCTTAATCCATTGGAATTTGGATTAATTCCAATTAAGCCCAATTTAGGCAAAGTTGACCCTATGTTGACTTTTGGGTTGACTTGGTCAATTGGGTGTGTTGACTGGTCCAATGTGTTGACATTGAGTCCAGTGACACCACCCAAGGTTGGTTGAGTCATGGTGAAGACCTAAGTGAGCCAATTTGACCCAAAGGTGTGATTTTGACCAAAATTGGGGAAATGTTGACTTTGGTCAAATTGGTCAAATTGTTGACCCCATGATGGGGCTTTTGGGTCAATTAGGTCCCCCATGATGTTCTACGACTAGGGGTGAAGTCAATTTCATGCTTTGGGGTTCAATTGAACTTATTGGGGAGGATTTGACCTATGTTGACCCAAGTTTGACTTTGGTCAAATTGGGTCAATTGGTGACCCCATGATGGGGATTTTGGGTCTATTGCATTCCTTGGAGTGTTTATCATCTATTGGACGAGTCAATTTGCAAGTGTGAGTTCATGTTGAGCTAGTTTGACCTAGGTTGACTTGAGCCTTATAGTAGGCCACATGTGAGTTCACCTAGCCCTATGTATCCTAAGGCTGCAATCTAGCTCAAACTCACCACACTCACCACTTGTCTCACCCTAAATTGGATTTAGGGGGTCTAGTACGAAATGGGATGTTACACTGCCCTCCCTGCTCGCCCCCTAAGGAAGCTGGGGCGAGACAGGGGGCTGGTCGCCCTCCCTGCTCGCCCCCTAAGGAAGCCGGGGCGATACAGGTGGCTGGTTGCCCTCCCTGCTTGCCTCCTAAGGAAGCTGGGGAGAGACATGGGGTTTTACGCCCTCCCTGCTCGCCCCCTAAGGAAGTCGGGGAGAGACAGGGGGCTGGCCGCCCTACCTGCTCGCCCCCTAAGGAAGCTGAGGCGAGACAGGGGGCTGGCCTCCCTCCCTGCTCGCCCCCTAAGGAAGCTGGGGTGTGACAGAGGGCTGTCCGCCCTCCCTGCTCGCCCCCTAAGGAAGCCGAGGCTAGACATGGGGTTGTCCGCCCTCCCTGCTCGCCCCCTAAGGAAGCTGGGGCGAGACAGGGGGCTGGCCGCCCTCCCTGCTCGCCCCCTAAGGAAGTCGGGGCGAGACAGGGGGCTGGCCACCCTCCCTGCTGGGGCGGGGCGAGACCGCAGGGCTGCCCCCTGGGCTCTCCCCCCTGCTGGGGCAGGGGAGAGACCGCGAGGTCTCCACCTCGGCTCACCCCCTTGCTGGGGCGGGGCGAGACCGCAGGGCTGCTCCCTGGGCTCGCCCCCCTGCTGGGGCGGGGGCGAGACCGCGAGGTCTCCACCTCGGCTCGCCCCCTATGCTGGGGCGGGGCGAGACCGCATGGCTTCTCCCTGGGCTCGCCCCCTGCTGGGGAGGGGGCGAGACCGCGAGGTCTCCACCTCGGCTCGCCCCCTCTTCTTGGGGCGGGGGGCGAGACCGCGAGGTCTCCACCTCGCTCGCCCCCTCTTCTTGGGAGCGGGGGCGAGAGGAGCTCGCCCCCCTTACTGGGAGCTGGGGCGAGAGGAGCTCGCCCCCTTTGCTGGGAGCGGGGCGAGAGGAGCTCGCCACCTCCTTGGGAGCGGGGGCGAGAGGAGCTCGCCCCCCTTGCTGGGAGCGGGGGCGAGAGGAGCTCGCCCCCTCTTGCTCGATTTCTACACGAGCTGGGCGAGCGGGAGATCTCTACCTCCACCGCTCGCCCTCCTCTCTTCCTCTCCTCGAACTTGCTGGAAGACAGTGTCTAAAATACCTCATGGGTCCCGGGGGACCACTCATCGAATACAGGGTCGTACACTTGGTACGAGCATGATGAACTGAATTTGTAGCCAAGAAAATCGCACTTTGACTGTCACAGAAGACAGTTAAATCCTTATGCTCCACACCCAGATCATCCAATAGGCCCTGCATCCAGATGGCCTCCTTCATAGCTTTTGTCACTGCCATGTATTCTGCCTCTGTTGTAGATAAAGCCATTGTCGACTGCAGAGTCGACCTCCAACTCACTGGACCTCCTGCCAATGTGAATAATTATTTGGTTGTAGACCTGCGCCTATCTATATCACCTGCATAGTCTGAATCGGTGTAGCCCATACACAACCCAACACTGGACTGCTGTCTCTCATATACTAATCCAACATCAACAGTACCCTTGAGATACCTCGGAATTCACTTAACAGCTTGCCAATGACCCTAGCCGGGATCATGCATGAATCTGCTCACCACGCCAATAGCTTGTGCAATATCTGGCCTTGTACAAACCATGAGATACATCTAACTGCCCACTGCACTGACATACAGAACTAGCTCCATTCCCTTCCTCTCCTGGTCGTCTTTATGACACAAGTTAGCACTTAATTGAAAATGCAATGTCAATGGTAGACTCACTACCTTTGTAGTGTCATCAATCCCAAACCTCTTCAGCACCTTCTCAATGTACGCTCTTTGAGTGAGTCAAACCTTTCCAGCTTTCTTGTCCCTACGGATTTCCATCCCAAGAATTTTGCGAGCCTCACCTAACTCCTTCATCTCAAACTGCTTTGAGAGCTGCCTCTTTATTCTATGAATCTCTATCTGACTTGAAGCGGCAATCAACATATCATCAACATACAATTAATAGGAGATAGATGAACTCACCAGTAACCAATTTCTTGAAATATGCACAATGATCATACTGACTCTTTGTGTACTTCTGTCCCAACATAAACTGATCGAACTTTATATACCACTGTCGCAGTGACTGCTTCAAACCATAAAGTGACTTGTCCAATTTGCACACCAAGTCACTATGAGCCCCATATCCAGGTGGTTGCTTCATATAGATCTCTTGCAAATCTCCGTGCAAGAATGCAGTCTGCACATCAAGCTGCTCCAAAATCAAACCATACTGCACTACTAAGGCCAAGAGAATACGGATCGACGGATGCTTGAAAACTGGGGAAAACACCTCATCATAATCGATACCTTCACGCTGAGCAAAACCTTTGGCCACCAATCTTACCTTGTAACACACATCAGTAACACCATGAGATCCTTCTTTCTTTGCATACACCCATTTGCACCCAATTGCTTTTCTTCCCGGAGGTAACTTCACTAATCTCCATGTAGCATTTTTATGAAGAAAAGACATCTCTTCGTCCATCGCCTCTGTACAACCCTCATATTTGTCGAGTCGGTGTGCCCCGACGCGGATGAGGTCGTGATAGAGAGAGTGGTCGTTGTTGGATCGGTCGGCGCCCTTAGAGGGGGGGGGGGTGAATAAGGGTTTTCAAAAACTTTAGATTATATTTGAAAAACTTTGAATTATTGCAAGGTTAAAGACATGAAATAAGTTAAGTAAAACAAAAAGAGAGACAAGCTTTATTCATGATAAATAAGTTTTACAAAACTTGATCTCGATGACGCTAGAGATCGGAGGCGAATAATAAAAAAGCTCTTTTTGTTTTCTATCCCGACTCGCTTCCCCACGAACCGGTGGCCCTAGCCTTATCCACCCCGGATTCGGCCTCAAGCCGCTCTAGCCAATCCTTCCCCGGATGTGGCCTCGAGCACCCCCTAGAACTATCCTAGATCTAGTCGCCAACACGAGACGAATTTCAGCCCTAAGTCTACCCCAGACCTAGTCGCCAACACGAGGCGATTTCACTACCGTTTACAATGAAGAAAGAGAAATAAAATGACAAAACCTCCCTTAAGATGAACTTCTGAACTAGGAGACGAAGATCCGCTGTAGAATCAGCGTTTGTTGAAGCGGACTTCGTCTGGATTCGGCGTGATGGAATTCTCCTTTAGAAATTGGCAGAGCTTCGCTGGGACCTCAAATTTCGGCTAAGACAAGCCTCTGGAATTCTAGTACTCTCTCTGAGGTGTATGCAATAGGTGTGTGAAAACAAGAGGAGAGGGGGTCCTTTTATAGCCCAAGCGCTACCGTCGGCGCTACCGCTACCGCCGGCGCTATCCCTGATTAAGAAACATTTTGCGCGACAAGATCTTCAATCCGCGACAACATTTTACTCTATGCCTCTTATGCGTCATGCTACCGCCAGCGCTATCCGCTACCGCCTGGCGTTAGCTCTTTCTAAAAACACAGCCAGAATCGTGCTAATCAACGCTAGCGCCGGGCGCTATCGCTACCGCCGGCGCTAGTGGCCATGTTGGAATTCTGGCCTCAATTTTGGGGACAACCATCCTTGAGTCATGTGGACTTTGATTTCCTGCACACTTAAACACACAAGATCAAATACACATAAGATTTGTTATTCTCAAACTTAGGAGATGCGGAAGACCATGTTCCAACAAACTTCCCCTTTTGATAATAACAAATCCATTAATGATAAATCAAAGCATTAATAAATAAGCATAATGAAACACTACTTGTGTGTGTGTGTGAGTGATGACTTAGGATAATTATTGATTTTAGCATTTAGAATTGCTCTCCCTAAATACATGCTCCCCCTTAGTGAGTGCTCCCCTAATATGTAAGCTATCATCCGAATTTGTTATGTTGGGTTTATGATAACGGGTTATATTTAGCATGTTAGTTCTCCCCCTTTGTTATTAGCAAAAGTGGGTAGGGAAACAAAGTACCAAAGAATTTGTAAATAGAATAGAAGGCATGATCGAGCTTTTTAAGTAAATGATAAGGAGGTTTAGAATTGTTTTTCATTGAAATAGATCAGAGTTATAAGCATTATAAAATTTTCAGAGTTTTTAGCATAAAAGATTTTTATGTTTGAAGTAACCAACAAAAAGTGTTCCAAGGAAATCTATCACTTAATGAAGGATAGGAATTTTGAAGAATAAGTGATGATGCAAAGAGTACAAGATATTAAGTAAGCATGGAAAGCGCAAGGTAAAACACTTATATGGTTAAGATGCGGAAGACTTATAGCAATACAAAAACATTAAATAGTAATGATACTCCAAAAAATATGAGTGAAAGATCACAAAAATGATGTTTTTGTAAATCATTTTGCAGTTTTAAATTTTATAATAACCAAGCATGAAATAATGTTTATCAAAAAGAGATTACCACAATGTTACTTTAATTCATAATTTCAAAAACATACAAAACATTGTAGAACACATGCTAGGTTATCTAGTGCATTTCATAAATAAAAATTAATATAAAATTAGCATTAGGATCCAATACTCATGAGAAGAAGTGTTATGAAAGATAATGATGTGCACATAAGTGTATTTTTGAGGAGAGTAAACAAATGTTTTAATCAAAAATACAAGTAATATGTAAAGTAAGAAGCACAATAAAACACAAATAAGATTACTTCCACACACTTTAATGCACAAAAAAAATGTACAACTGCCAATGTGCTTTGCACACACAATGCTCATCAAGACTTATCAGGGTGCAAAGTAGTGCTTGGGGGATCACATATTTTATTTTGAATTTTGAGACTAGTGATCCGGTGTACTTAAGAGAAAGTGGTTGTCTTATTTTTGAAAGAAAGATTTGATTTGCACAAGACACTTTATTATTCTTTCCAAGGTGCTCAACCTCACAATGCTTATTAAGACTTATCAGGAGGTTCAAGTAGTGCTTGGTGGAGTTATCTTTGTCATTTATTTTATAATTTTGTTTTGTACAAAGTTCTTCGAATACACTTGTTTTGCAAATCAATAGATTTTATGAGAAAAAAATATAACCACTTTTCTTAATTTTTAAGAGTGCAAAAGAAGGAGTGTAGGTAAGATACTTGTGCAATTTTA
Organism: Dactylorhiza incarnata; assembly: GCA_033032865.1. NCBI lineage: Eukaryota > Viridiplantae > Streptophyta > Magnoliopsida > Asparagales > Orchidaceae > Dactylorhiza > Dactylorhiza incarnata. Next base: position 966,369 of record JAWHQI010000284.1, on the reverse strand, counting down.
ATCCATTGTACTAATACAAAACATACACAAGTATTCTTAGATTAAACACATATGTAGACAATGCCAAAAAGGGTGAGTGAATAAATATCATTATCAAACATAAAACATTTACTCATACTTAGAGGCATGCTAAGCTTAGTTCTACACAACCTTTAAAATATAATTGATGCGCATATTAATAGATATATCAAAGCATGAAGAAAGACAATGTCCATGTAGTTTGAAAAGATAAATTGCAACATTGTAGAATTTCTAGATAATAGATTAAATCATGCTTGATTTTTCACAAAAATCATACATTTTTTTTTTATAGTTTTAAGGTTTTATATTTTTGTATTTGATTTTAGCAAATAAAAGCATTTTTTGGTAATTTTTGCTTTTGTAATTTTTATATTTGATTTTTGCATAAAGATGAACTTTAAACAAAGAAAGCAGCTCAAAAAAAAAATTTCTGTAATTTGGTTTTTGTAGTTTTGTATTTGATTTTTGAAAAATAGACTTTAACCACAAAACAAAAATAAAAGGCAAAACATATTTTTTGTAATTTGGATTTTATATTTTGTATTTTGATTTTTCAAAAATAAAACAGAATTAGACGTGCAAAACTAAAAAGTACATATAGATCAAAATATTTTTAGAGATTTTTCAAAATTTTAAAATTACAGAAATTTGAACATGGACGCTAGCGCCTGCGGTAGCGTTAGCGCGTGAGACAGCGAACGATTTTTTAGGATTTTGGAAATTTTAATTTTGGATCTTGATTAAGTGTCCCAATAGTAGTTCCATGCTCAAGTTGCAGAAGTTTTGGAAATGTTTTTTATGGTAAAAACAAAAAAAATTGCATTTTTGAATTCGTTTTAATATGAAGAATCTAGGACACCCAATACAAGTCAAAATATACGAAATCCTGCCTCACCGACTAGTACATATTGTAGAGAATAAATTTAGGTAATTAATGGAATTTTGTTTTATTTAAAAATCAGAAGGGCCCGATACCGCCCGCGCTAGCGCTAGCGCTGGCGCTATCGAGACTTTTGTTAAATCTGATTTATTCTTTCAGATCCGCCATTTCCTCCATTTTCTCCCGAAAAACTTCGAAGAACACTCGTTCCAATCGCCCAGATCTGAGGTAATATCTCATCTTTTCTTATAATTTTTGTTTTAAAGCTTGATTGTGATGTTAGAGATGAAGATATTTGAGGTTGTTAGATGGATTTAGAGATTAGATCTATAATGGTTGATTTTCATCAATATTAGGGTTTTTATGAGGATTTTGATTTTGATCTTGATTTTTATGTGGATTTCTTAGATTTAGTAATTTTTTACTTAGTTTAAATTTTGGAAATGTTGAAAAATATTACTTGGATTTTTTTAGATCTAACTTGATCTTGATGTTGATTTCCTAGATCTATCAAGTTAAAAAAATGAAAATATTTTATTTTAGGAGATATATAATTATTTTTGTTTTTAGATGAAAAATATATTTCATTTTGGTTTAATAATAATTTTTTTTGGGTAATGTGGCAGATGGACCCTAAAGGAAAGGAGAGTACAGAGTTAGCAGTAGAGGCAGCAGTAGTGGGCGTTCCATACGTCGTGGAGTTTGACTTGCCACGACACTATCACATTATGCAGTTATTCGCTGCCTCAGAGGTGCTAAATTTATTTATTTCTGACGGATTTTCTTCTGAGTTAGTGCGAGAGTTCTATACGCATTTGGAAGACCCATCACAGACCAGGCTGGATGGAGGAGTGCGGTCACAGGTGCAAGGGCAGGAGGTGACCATTACTCATGAGCAAATGAGGCGCGTGTTTGGATTATCCCAGCATTCACATCGGTTGGAGATTGTGGAGAGGTTCAGGGTGGACAGAGATTGGACTCAGGTGAACATGGTGCTACATAATAAGGAATGCAGAAGTCTGATCTCGTCTGTGTCGACACTCACCGTGGATGCCCTAGTTGTTCAGGATGTATTACGCCACACAATTATGCTGAAGTTGGGTGACACAGCAAAGGTCACAGCCCGGCTCAGTTATGTCACTTATTTTATTTTGGAGGAGGAGAAGTTCGACGTGGCGGACTTACTACTTTCCCTGATTCGCTACTCCTACAAGTTGAGGCAACCCACCCGACAGAGATACAACAACTTGCCCCTGGGCGGCATCATGCAGCGGGTGATTCAGATGTTGTATCCTTCTATTGAGCTGGGTTTCTACTTGATAGATTGTTATCCTCTTATTTATAGTACCTCGCATTTGCGAACATCCTTAGTCTCGGATGAGCCATCATCATCAACTCAACCACCACTCCGGCGAGGAGCGTCTTCTCGAGGGGCTCGAGATGCTCCTTATGGGTCCTTTCGAGAGGAGATGAGTGAGCGGATGACACGGGTGGAGGAGGATGTTTCTGTGATAAGGAAGGATGTCTTGGGATCAAAAAAAATGATGAAGTTTATGATGTAAACCCATCTACACCAGAGCGGAGGGAGTGGGAGAGTCCAGTTTCAGATCCGCCCCGCCACTCGATCTGGAGGGTTCACAGGAGACGCTCCCCGAGTCCTAGTGTGGAGGACATAGATGAGGAGGAGTAGTTATGAGAGGAACAATTTTTATGTAATAATTCAGAAATTTGAACCTATGTCTTGGATGTTGTTGTTCTTTGAAATATGTTTATTTTGTTATCTTTTGGATGTTTGACTAGAATGTTTCATTTATAATTTGATGTTATGAAGTGGTGATATTTAGGAAAAAAATTTATGTGGTATATCCCTTTTTTTTGAAATCTTATGATTAAATATTTTACCACCACATAGAAGATTTTGAATTTAATATATGTATAATGAGTATATGAATAATAAGTAGGTCATCTTAATAAGATTTTGAGTTTTGATTAAAGTTAAAGGCTCATTAAATTTTTTGATCATATTTCCTATACAAGATGATCATAACATGATAATTTCAAAAAAATAAGAAAACAAAGAAAATTGAAAGACATTAAAGCACATCATGAAGTAGAAAAATTGTATATTTCCCTTTTGAAAATATTCTACTTCATGCATTTGGTGGTACCTAATGAAAGAGAGATTTAGGGGACCGGGTGTGATGGTTCCTTTGGGTACCCAAATACAACGTATTTGCTTTTGGGGAGATGAAAATGAATGGGCCCCTTTTTGTGGTGTTTGTGTTTCATCTTTGGTTTTGGGCCTCCATTCAAACTGTGGTTTAATATTATTATTATTAGTCAAATTTTTATTGTGATAATCTTTACCTTTAGGATTATAATTGTAGTGATTATAGAAAGCATTTTTCATAGAAAATTTGTGAAGTTTTATGTTGGGAGAAGTTTGATGATAATAATAATTGTACATTAGAATTTCATTTTTAATTTGTTGATGTCTTTTATTTCCTTTGTTTGATTTATTAATATTTTGAGAATTTATATTTAACTTGCTTTTAGATATATCATGGTATTGTGAATGAGTGTTTTTCTTTATGATTTCCTAGAGCAAGTTGATTTTAGCATTTAATTCATCATTCTTAGTTTGTAAATTGTGTCTGGCTTTATTGTAAGCGATTGTGCTATTTTTAAGAGTGGTAGCAATTGATTCAATATTTTTTCATATTCATCCCTATATTCATCAAATGTTTCGTCCATCTCTTTAATTTCAATCTCGTAGTCTTTACATTTAGCACAATCATTCTTCGACGATGAATTTTCTAAACATAATTTTTCATTATGTTCTTTCACACAAATTATTTCTTTTTCAAGTTCTTTGACTTTTTCTTTAATATTATTACAATCAAAACAAGATTTTGTATTTTCAAGTAAAAAATAAGATGATGAAGACACATCACAATTTGATTCATTAGCCTTTAGCCTCTTATTTTCTAAACGTAAGTTTTTATTAGCAATTTTCAATTTTTTGATCTTTCGTTTAGCTATTTTTAATATGTTGAAACTAGAGATAGAGGTTATTACACAAGACGAAGATTTAGTCTTTCTTACAGCGCTTTTGGAGGAGGCAAAATATGAGCATGAAGTTCCTTTGTCATCTTTTAGTCCTTCCCCGATCACAGATGAGTTTTCATCTTCTTTTGATGTATTGTTCTCTTTCTCTATTTCAATATTCTCTATGACTTTGCTTCGAGAGAGATCTTCTTGGATGATAATGGATTCTTGTACGTTCTTTTTCTCCTGTGTTTGTTCCACACCTGTGAGAGGAAGATCATACATTTCTTCAAGAAAGTGCCATATTTTGTATGCACTAGAAAAACAATATATGAATTTGAAAATTTCATTAGATAGTGCACAAAATAGATAGTGTTTGGCTTTGGCATTTAGCTGACGTTCTTTTTTATTTGATTCATCCGCAAGCCTTATAATTGCTAAGTTCCATACTTCGATGTCTAAAGTTTTAATAAAATTTTCAATTAAGATTTTCCATCCTTTATAATTTGTTCCTTCAAACAAGGGTGGTTTATGTGATATTTCATCTTCACAGAAATTTGCCCCACTAATTGAAGCGAGATCATGAGACGCCATTATTCCCGGTTGTTAAGCCGATTGGAATAAAACCGCTTTGATACCACTTGTTGGATCGGTCGGCGCCCTTAGAGGGGGGGGGGTGAATAAGGGTTTTCAAAAACTTTAGATTATATTTAAAAAACTTTGAATTATTGCAAGATTAAAGACATGAAATAAGTTAAGTAAAACAAAAAGAGAGACAAGCTTTATTCATGATAAATAAGTTTTACAAAACTTGATCTCGATGACGCTAGAGATCGGAGGCGAATAATAAAAAAGCTCTTTTTGTTTTCTATCCCGACTCGCTTCCCCACGAACTGGTGGCCCTAGCCTTATCCACCCCGGATTCGGCCTCAAGCCGCTCTAGCCAATCCTTCCCAGGATGTGGCCTCGAGCACCCCCTAGAACTAGCCTAGATCTAGTCGCCAACACGAGGCGAATTTCAGCCCTAAGTCTACCCCAGACCTAGTCGCAAACACGAGGCGATTTCACTACCGTTTACAATGAAGAAAGAGAAATAAAATGACAAAACCTCCCTTAAGATGAACTTCTGAAGTAGGAGACGAAGATCCGCTGTAGAATCAGCGTTTGTTGAAGCGGACTTCGTCTGGATTCGGCGTGATGGAATTCTCCTTCAGAAATTGGCAGAGCTTCGCTGGGACCTCAAATTTCGGCTAAGACAAGCCTCTGGAATTCTAGTACTCTCTCTCTGAGGTGTATGCAATAGGTGTGTGAAAACAAGAGGAGAGGGGGTCCTTTTATAGCCCAAGCGCTACCGCCGGCGCTATCCCTGATTAAGAAACTTTTTGCGCGGCAGGATCTTCAATCCGCGGCAACATTTTGCTCTATGCCTCTTATGTGCCATGCTACCGCCAGCGCTATCCGCTACCGCCTGGCGTTAGCTCTTTCTAAAAACACAGCCGGAATCGTGCTAATCATCGCTAGCGCCGGGCGCTATCGCTACCGCCGGCGCTAGTGGCCATGTTGGAATTCTGGCCTCAATTTTGGGGACAACCATCCTTGAGTCATGTGGACTTTGATTTCCTGCACACTTAAACACACAAGATCAAATACACATAGGATTTGTTATTCTCAAACTTAGGAGATGTGGAAGACCATGTTCCAACAGTCGTGACTCAGAAGATCGACTTGTTGGAGGCCGTCGAGACCAAAAAAGAAGTCCGGGGGGGAGGTCCACTTCCTCACCTGGGCGAGTGGACCTAGTGTCCACTCGCCCAAGGCAGGGGCGAGTGGACCCCTGGTCCACTCGCCCAAGCCCTGAGCGAGTGGACCTGTGGTCCACTCGCCCAGGGGTGGCGAGTGGACCATGGTCCACTCACCCAGGCTGAGGGGAGAGTGGACCTGTGGTTCACTCGCCCCGGGCACTCGGGCGAGTGGACCATGGGTCCACTCGCCCCTAAGGGGATCGAGTGGACCGAGTGGTCCACTCGCCCAACCTAGGCAGTGGACCATTCGGTCCACTCTCCCGACCCACAGCAAGGGAGGGAGTGGACGTCTCAACCTCCACTCGCCCCCTCCTATTTTGGTCATTCAGGTTCGTAGTTGAATTGCGGATAATAGAATCTTGGCTATACGCATCCCAATTTTGGGAAGCCTATAAATAGACCCCCATGGGAACCTTGGGAAGGACTGGACTCTCCTCTCCCTCGCGTGTGTCTTGTGAGTAAGCACTACCCCCCCTGTCAGCTAAAGGTGGACGGTGAGGTGGTCCTTAGTGCCCTCCAAGGTGCTTAGGCTCAACATTGGCTTGGGAGGAGAAGCTCTCTTTGAACTTTCAGGTGTGTGGTGGGACCTCCTCGCTGCAGCTTAAGGGGTTTGTTTTAAGTCCCAAGTGTTCTTCAGGGGCAAGGTCTTTCGGTTCTCAGCAACTAGTCAAGGTTCTAGCTCAAGTCAAGTAAGGGTCAACTGCATACCCATTGCGAACGTCGATACCGGTTCTCTGGTTTCAACATTCTGGTGTGGTGAGCGTGGAAGCAGCTAGTTCGGAAAGCTCTGAGCAAGTCTCTTGGCTGGAAGTGATGAGCTGGGGGACTCACCCCCTACCAGCAAATGCGTGAAGAAAAGTGACTTTGAGGAGTTCAAGAAGTTGATCCTGGAGCTCTTGCGGACCGCACTCCCCCCTCACGGCGAGTGCTCGACACCACCTGCACCAGTGCTCGCCTCTCCATCTCCGATGGAGACAGAGCAAGCACGTCGACAAGAGAAGGGGCTAGCCTCAGAGGATGGCTTGAGCCTCCAAGCGCAAGTGCTCTTCAACAACTCTCCTGGGACCGGCTACTCCGGGGAGGAGGTAGGGAGAACGCCTTCGACTCGCCAGGGAGGATGGGGGAGTCCCTTCTGCGAACGGATTACCTCAGCTTCAGTTGATAGTTTATATAGGTGTAGTCAATAATACCTAGAGGGGGGGTGAATTGGTTTTACTTATTTTCTTTGTTTAAACCTAATGTTTCTAGCTGCAGAAAACACAATCACACAAAGCACACAAGGATGTATAGAGGTTCCTCAAGACCAGGTGTCTTGAGTAGTCCTCTTTCCCCCTTCACCTTTCTAACAGTGAGTAGACAAGGACACAAACTCCAATCTCGGCTCCTTGAGCTTGCACCACAAGTTCCTCAGAACTTCTCAGATCAATAGTGATCCTACCTCAGGCACAGCAGCACTACACTCAGGCTCAACAGCCCTACACTCAGGCTCAACAGCCCTACCCCTCAGGCTTAACAGCCCTACACCTCAGGCACAACAGCCCTACAGCTCAGAGTTATGTAACTCCTACCACTCAGAAATCCCACAGATTTCCTACCTTAGACCTATCAAGAAGTCCTACCACTCAAGTTGTCAACACAGTTTTACACACAGGCTCAACAACCTTTCACTCAGGCAACAATGCCTTACAAAGATATAATAGAGTTTGAGCTAGATACAAAAGACAAAAGGTTTACTCTTAGGTCTTCTGAATCCTTTCTTCAGATCTGAAAACAACAGCTTCAGATTTGTATCACCTTGATCTTCTCCTTCAGCAAAGCAGAAGATCAACTTGCCCTTCTTGAGTTTGTACAGGAAGAGCTAACTAATCTCCCTTAGAAGATTAACTTCAGCTGCAGAGAATAACTTCAACTGGCTGAAACGTGAATGCTCGATTGCGGCGTACATCAAAGGCTTTTTCAATCTTTCAGTACTTGTTGTTGTGCCCCAGCTTCTTCTTTTATACCTCCAGAAGGCTTCAACGGCTATATCGATCCTCCTGACACAGCATGGGTCAGATTGGAGTTGCTTTTCCCTCTCAATTGTCGTTTGCGCCAAAAGCATATCCCATCAGCACATTTGGATCTGTCTCAGCGGTTTGGCTGAGACAGCATCCAGTCTCAGCGGTTGGGCTGAGACAGCTTCCAGTCTCAGCGGCAGCTCCAGTCCCCTTCTCAGCGGTTGCTCCAGTCTCATTCTCAGTGGACCTGCTGAGATGGCTCCTTGTCTCAGCGTTTATGACCCTTCGTCTCAGCGGATCTGCTGAGACAGATCTTCATCTCCTTGTGGATGGTTTCTTCTCATCTAAGGCCATGTTTGGCCCTTCCTTTTGAGTTACCTGTGCCTGTATATCCTACACAAGTATAGCTTTGTTAAATACAATATGTCTTTAGCATTAAGAGTGATGCCTCTTCAAATCAAGGTAATATTGAGGGCAATATACCCAACAATCTCCCCCTGTTTGAAGAAGGCAGAACATCCCCAATGCTAAGGTCCATTAACAATAAAAATCTTATCACAGAAAAAAAATGATCTGTGAAGCATAGGACCTAACACCCTAAGCATAAGCATTTTCACTGGCCCTTTCTCCCCCTTTCTCCCCTTTCTCCAGCATTGGTACTGGCCCTATCTCCCCCTTTCTGGCTTTTTCAACTTTAACTTGCTATGGATAGAGGGACAATAGCTGTAGATCCCTTTGGATCATTCTATAGGCTAACCTGTACACTCTTAGCATTTGCCAACTTCCCCTCAACCTGAGTAGGGAATTTACTCCCACTCAATTGGAGAGCTATTTTCTGTAATAGCTGATCCATTTCAATTTGAACATCCCATTTAAGGTAGTGAATACTAAAGAGAATAAATACAGAGTGCATATATCAATAGTAACAAGCACAATATTATGATCAGATTATGAAATATCATTTCACTTTAAATGTTCAGTACAGATATATAAAAGAAAATTCAACTTATAGTTGTACATTCAATCCAAAAAAAATGTCAAGGCTGGTTTTTCTAAGATTGACCCTTGGAAGAGCTTTCTCCATCTGTAGATTTTCTTTTCCTAGTTTCAGCAGCAGCCTTGATCTTCTCCTTTACTTTGAAGTACAGAAGTGGCTTGGGAAGATATCTGGAGGGAATTCTTAAAGGAGTTTCCCTTCTTACCATGTTTTCTTTGAGAATCCTTTCCCTTAGAGATTCCCTTTCAAGGTGTTTGATCCACTCAGCAGCTGAATAGACCTGGTCAATGTCCTTCATTGGATTTCCATGGCTCACCCAGGTATTGACAGCAATTGTGTCCAACTCCAGATTGTCATCTTCATGGAGTGGATCCTCTAGTCTTTCCATTCTTGTTTGTGACATGTATTCTTCAGCAGTTTGAATACCCTCTACCCTTCTCCTCTTTGCTGCTCTCTCATCAGCAATCAGATTTGATTGACTTTGGAAGTCAAAGTCTTCATCTCTGCTAGGGTTCAAGATTGGCAGATTCAATGCAATTCTTGTTCCTTGCAGCACTTTTAAGCTTGAGTCCCATTGATTATCAGTGACCTTTCTGACCATGGTAAGGATATTTTCTTGAATAGCACTGGAGGCATTGTTGACCACTTCCACCATTTGCTTGCTGGCTTCTTCTTGATTGGAGAGTATCAGTTTGTGGGAGGACTCCATGTTGTTATACAGCTGTATGTGAGATCCTTTCAGCTTAGCATGTAGATTGAGTATCTTCTCCTCCCCTTCTTTGCTATGTTCCACTATCTTCTTCTCAATTTCAGAGTGTTGATCCAATATGGATTGAGAGAGAGTCTGAAAGGTGTTATCCACATCATCCAAAATGCATTCCTTTGCCTTGTTAATGTGGGAGTTGACTTGGCTGCTTGATGTGTTGACCACTTGTGCCATTCTGGCAACAGCTTTTTCCCCGACATTCTCATTTTTGTAGAGCTGATTCTTTACATATGTGATGTCCTTTGTGGAATCCCCTTGATGGTCTGCAATATCCTTCAGAACTGTGTGCTGGGCAGCAACAATATTTTTTGCCATTTCAAACCATCTTGTCATCTGCAGAAGGATATGATCTGATGCAGTTTTGACATCATTAACCTGAGCATTCAGTTCAGTTCTCACTTCAGCCACTCTTGACTCCATTCTTTGCTCACTAGCCTGGATCTCCTGAGTCAATGCAGCTCTTGTTGTATACAATTCAATCCGCATCTGGGCAGAGACATCATGAACCTTTTCAGCAACAATCCTTTTCATAGACAACATCTGACCCTCAATCATTATGTGTATTGAGTTTAACAGATCAGATGTGTCCAGAGCTGCAACTGGCCTTTCCTGGGCTAATTCCTTTTCAGCCATCATTTCAGCTCCACTTTGAGCATTAGCCCTCTCATTATCAGGGATCTGCAACCCCTCAGATGGGGCATTAGGTGATACTAATTCCTGTTGATGTTCTCCCTCACTAGCATACCCACCTCCTCCTTCATAGGCATGGCTATGCTCCCCCTCACTTGGGGCATCCATAGGAGGAGAATTTTGTCTAAGGTCACCTGAAAAATGATTGATGAGTTAGACACCTAGACTATACTATTGATAGAGAAGAGAGGCCTAACTGAAGTCCTAATTTACCATGTATAGGTGAGTTGGGAAATTCATCTTCAGCTTGATGAACAGCTGGATCAGCATTCATCTGGGTTGGCTCAGGATTGGGCACAACTCTTCCTTGGGGCTCCTCATTTGTCCTGGGGACCTCTTCATTATCAATGTTCATTGGGTTGCTGCCAGATCTACGATCAGACCCATAAATATCTTCATCTTCAGGCCCATTTGACTTCGAGGATGAGTCTGATTTGTGCTGAGATGAATATTTCTTCTTTTCTTTTGCCACAGATGGCTGGCTCATAGGGAGCACTCTGGAGAATCTATCCAGAGTCTTAATGTCCATTCTTTTGAGATAATGGAGATTTGACCCCTTTGAGTTTGCAAAGGTCTCTGAATGACTATTCTGTAGGTACAGAGAGAGTATTCTTCCCATATTGGGGGCTTGTAGAGATTCCTTTATCCTTTGAAAGATAACTTCTCCCCATGAGGTTCTCTTGGACAGAATTATCCTAGTCATTAATTCAAACATGAACTGTGAGACAGTGTCATGTGAACCAGCTTGCATAGGATAGCTTTGCCCACTATATCAGACAACAGCTTCCCCTGTTGATTGAAAAACTTCCTCCTTAGACAACTGGTTTTAGTATCACTGTATCCTGTCCACTTTAGGGCAGTCCTCTTATCCTTTTCAGTTATTTCCTCCTCTTCAGTTTTACTGCAGGGAGTTAATTTCATCCCCTTCTCCAACCTTTTAGCTGTAATCTTTATCTTCTCACTTCCTATCTTGGACTTCAGGATGGTTTTGGAAGGAGATAATTTGACATTGTTGAACCATTCCAGAACTTCAGTTCTGAGAATGCAGCACGGTTCAGACAGCATGTGCTCCAGACCTTGAGCTTCCATTAGATGAATCACGTGTCTTATTTCTTCCGAGGCATGAGAGAATCCATCTCTTACTATTTCATAGCCCTCCAGGAGATCTTTTGAGCTTTTTGGCGCCATGGAATCAGAAAATCGAGGCGCTGAGATGGGAGAGAAGATGAATCGTCTCGACGGCTAAGGGTTTGGCTTTGTGGTGTGTTTTAGGTTACAGTGTATCTATTTATAGAATTTTAGTTTCGTTTTTATTAACCCTAGGATTTTAGACTTAATTACCTTATTGTGTTAAGGAGTTTTGGGTTAATTATCAGATTTCATATTAAACATACCCCGTCTCAGCGGTTCAGCTGAGACGGAGACCTGGGCCGCTGGGACAGTGAACTGTCAACCGCTGGGATAGTTTGCTCATCTCAGCGGTTCAGCTGGGATTTTTATCAGCTGATTCAGCTGAATATACTCCTGCAGTTTAGCTGATCATAAAGTTTAGACCTAATGTAGATAATTTGGCTGAAGATGTGTCCTAGTCATGTCACTAAGTTTTAGTGTACAATAATGTAAAGTTTGATAATTCACCATGTATAATCATCAACAGTGACAGCTATTACTCATACATTTAGAGCTATTCTATACTAAGCATGCCAAGATCAATTTTGAAAGCATTGAATTTAGATTCATCCAGTGACTTTGTAAAGATATCAGCTACTTGTTTGTCAGTTGGGACAAATTCAAGAGAGATGTCTTTACACTCTACATGTTCCCTAATAAAATGATATCTAATCTCTATGTGCTTAGTCCTGCTATGAGAGACATGGTTTTTAGCAATAGATATTGCACTGGATGAATCACAATATAAAGGAGATTCCCTTACCTTGAGGTTGTAATCCTCCAACTGATGTTGTGTCCAAAGGAGTTGTGCACAATAGCTACCTGCAGTAATGTATTCAGACTCAGCTGTGGATATTGCCACACTGGTTTGTTTCTTGCTGCTCCAAGATATCAATCTTCTCCCTAGGAACTGACAAGTACCACTTGTACTCTTCCTGTCTTCTTTGCAACCTGCAAAATCTGCATCTGAAAAGCCTGTTAGTTCAAAGTCATTGTTCTTAGGGTACCAAAGGCCAAGATGCAAGCTGCCCTTAAGGTATCTCAGAATCCTCTTCACAGAGGTGTAGTGAGATTCCTTAGGACACGCTTGATACCTAGCACAAACACATGTAGAATACATAATGTCTGGCCTACTAGCAGTCAAGTATAATTGGGATCCAATGATGCATCTGTACATGAATTCATCAAAGGCCTTTCCCTTTTCATCCTTGTCTAATGATACATTGGACCCCATGGGTGTTCTCATGGTGGAGGCTGATTCCATCCCAAATTTCTTGATGAGCTCCCTAGTGTACTTGGTCTGGGAGATGAAAATTCCATCATCAGACTGTTTCACTTGGAGCCCAAGGAAATATTTGAGCTCACACATACTGCTCATTTCAAACTCCCCCTACATTAGATTGGCAAATCTCTTGCAGAGGTTGTCATCAGTAGACCCAAATATTATGTCATCAACATAGATTTGGACTAAGAGACACTTGCCCCTTGTTTCCCTAAGAAACAATGTGCTATCAATCTTTCCCCTCATGAACTTGTTCTTGAGGAGAAAGTTGGACAAAGTCTCATACCAAGCTCTTGGAGATTGCTTGAGACCATATAGTGCTTTCCTAAGAAGATAAACATGAGAAGTTAGGGTTGGATGCACAAAACCTGAAGGTTGTTCAACATACACCTCTTCCTTCAAGTCTCCATTGAGAAAGGCTGATTTGACATCCATCTAGTAGACTTTGAACCCCTTGTGGGCAGCATAGGCAAGGAATAGCCTAATTGCTTCCAACCTTACAACTGGTGCAAAGGTTTGATCAAAGTCTATACCTTCTTCTTGCATGTATCCTTTGGATACTAATCTGGCCTTGTTCTTGATGATTGTACCATTCTCATCAAGCTTGTTCCTGTATACCCATTTAGTGCCAATCACATTGTGTCCCTGAGGTCTTGGCACCAGCTTTCATACTTTGCATCTCTTGAATTGTAGAAGCTCTTCTTGCATTGCTTCAATCCAGAAGGTGTCTTGATTGGCCTCTTCAAACTTCTTGGGCTCCATTTGAGAAAGGAAGCTCAAGAATATTGCTTCATTATGAGCTCTGCTTCTTGTCAATATGCCTTGGGTATGATCCCCAATTATTAGATCTCTTGGATGATCTCTCAGGTGCCTTGCAGCAGCAGGAAGAGGGTCCTCTGGTGGCTGTGTTTGTTCCACTGGTTCAGCTATGACTTCATCTTGTACCTCTTCTTCTTCAGGAAATGCAGCTGCTGTCTGTGTGTTGTTGTTGCTGGGCTTGTCTTGGACAGTCAGCTCATGCATCCCTTCTTCATTTCCTGTCACAATAGAAGAACTAGACCATTCTTTGTAGAGAAGGTTGGTCTCATCAAATACAGCATGCATAGATTCTTCTACAACATGGGTTTTCTTGTTATAAACTATATAAGCTCTACTATGTGAGCTATACCCAACAAGAACCCACACATTGCATTTTTCTGCAAACTTTGTTAATTGAGATTTTCCATTATTTAGAATGTAGCATTTGCAACCAAAGATTCTAAAGTAGGAAATTATAGGTTGTTTGCCTTTCAGAATCTCATAAGGAGTTTTCCCAAGGACCTTATTGATGGAGGCTCTATTGAGAACATAACAGGCTGTATTGACTGCCTCAGCCCAGAAGTATTCTGGGAGTGAGGAGTCACTAAGCAATGTTCTCCCAGCTTCTATCAAGGTCCTATTCCTCCTCTCAGCCACACCATTTTGCTGTGGAGTCCTTGGGGAGGAGAACTCTTGGGTGATACCAAATTCTTGACAAAATTTTGTCATGGCTTCAGATTGAAATTCTGTGCCATGGTTAGTTCTTGTCCTGACCACAGTGCATAGTAGATCATTCTGAATAGCCTTGACATAATTTATAAAGACATGTAAGGTATCTGACTTCTTCTTAAGGAAGAATACCCATGTATACTTTGAATGATCATCTACAATTACCAAGGTATACAACTTCCCACCTAGGCTCTGAATTGGCAAAGGACCAAACAAGTCCATGTGCAATAGGTATAAACACCTTTCAGTATCCTTGGAGCCAATACTTTTAAAGGTGGCCCTAGTTTGCTTACCCATTTGGCAAGCATGACAGGGACCACTTTTAACACATTTTAGTTTAGGACTATTTCTAACAAGATCTTTAGAAAATAATCTATACATTGTCTTATAGTTAATGTGGGCAAATCTCTTGTGCCATTGGACACAAAGTGACTCACTTTCATTAGCTACAAGACACACAGAAGAGGTAGAATAATTGCAAATGAAGTCTAAGCAATAAACATTTCCACTCCTAGTGCCTGAGAGAATGGTCTCCAAGTCATTAGACTTTTTGATCAAGCACTTGTCATTGTGGAATTCAATGACATAGCCTAAGCCACATAGTTGGCTTATGCATACAAGGTTGTGTTGCAACCCTTCAACATAAGCTACCCTTGTGATTGAGACTATGCCATTTGAAATCATACCATATCCTTTGGTGACTCCCTTTTCAGATCCACCAAAGATAACTTTGGGTCCATTCTTCACTGGATGGTAATCCTTTAGAAGATCCTTAGTTCCTGTCATGTGCCTTGAGCACCCACTGTCCAAGTACCATATTTGGTTGAGACTGGTACTTGAACTAACCTGCAACACAAAATTTAATGTACCTTAGGATCCCAACTGACTTTGGGTCCTAGGTTCATGTTAACACTATAGGGGATATTCCTAGAAAGGGTTGGTTTGGCTTGAGGTTCAATCCTTACCTTTGGCACATTGGGGTTGTGCCAACAATCAATTGCAAAGTGTCCCACTTTTCCACAGCACCAACACTCATATATATTATATCTCCTCTTCTGAACAGTCCTAGAAGATGAAGCTTCCTGTTTCTGTTAAGTAGAGGACACAGCTGCTGTTTTCTTTGTTTTATCAGTAGAGGCCTGCCTTTTTACCTTCCTATAATCAGTCAAGGTAGCCAGTTTTTGTTTGACATCAACACCCTCTAGCTTGGCAGCTAAACATGTGTGGATGGCACCAGAAACTGGGCTTTTTGGCTTGGTTACAGGAGAGTCAACAGCCATGGACTTTGCTGAACAATGTTTAGAGTTGACAACCTTGGTTATCTTGAGTGAAGGGGCTGAGGTTCCAAAAACAAAAGGTCCATGATGGGCCATTTGAATTTCCTCATGTAGAGCCTTGAAGGCACTCAAGCTTAACTCCTTTCTATATCCATAGCTGTGAGCATTCTTGCTCAAGTTATTGGATCTTCCATTTAATAAGTGACCATGAACACTTTCTTGGTCATACTTGTTTGAGGGCATCAAGACTTTCACAAAGGAGGTCTTAGATTCTTTTGAGTCCTTAACCGTTCCCTTAGTGTTGCTAGTAGCTGCCTCCTTGTTGAAACCAACACCTCTCATGTCATGGGAGTTGAAGGTGTCAATAATAGGCAGCACTGTCTTGGGCTTGGAGAACTTAGCCAATAGCATCCTCTCCTTGAGGAGCTTTTCTTCAAGATCCTTAATGATCTTCTTCTTGTGGCTTATGGTGCCCACATGGATGATTGACATTCCCCTTAGCTTGCCAATCTCCTTGCTCATTAGAGCTAGCTGGGTAGCATACTCAATGCACTCAGATTTTGATTGCTTTAGGGAAGCAATTTCTTGAGCTTGCCTCTTGGCTAGCATTTTGCTCTTTTTCAGAGCTTCCAGGAGTGCACCATACTTATCAATCAATTGATTGACATCCTCCTCAGAATCTGATTCACTGCCAACTTTAGATGGAGGAGATTCAGATTCTGGACCTGTTTCATAATCAGAGGAAGAAGAAATGTAATGTATCAATACCTGCTCATGTACTGAATTGTTGTGGATGTCCTCATCTTCAGTTATAGCCATCAGCCCATGGTCATCAAGAGTGACCTCATCCTCCTCATCATCACTATCTGAATGTGATAGAGGGGCCCTTATTCCTATCCTAGTAGCAGGATAGTCTTCTTCTTCCTGATCAGCAAACAGCCCCAAGTAGGCTTCCTCCTCACCATCTGAATCTGAAGATGAAGATTCAGATTCACTCCAGCTCTTGCCTTTCTTAGCTAGGAAGGATTTTTCTCTCTTCCTCTCCTTCTGGTGATGAGGCTTCTTGTCACCTCTTTCCTTTATCTTGACTGGGCAGTCAGCAATGACATGTCCAGGCTTACTACAGCAATAGCAAATTATGTTAGTTGAAACATGTTTACTAGTTTTAGAGTCATACATGTCTCCTTTGGGATGTTGCCTCTCAGATCTGTAATGATCCTTCTTGGGATGAGAAGATGAGGAAGGTTTGTTCTTACATTATTTCATCTTGATCATCTTCTTGAACTGCCTTGTGAAGGCAGCAAACTCCTCATCAGAAGAGGAGCTGTCTGATTTGCTGCTCTCAGATTTCTCAGATTCAGCAGCCTTTCTTGGAGGTGACTGCACTCTAACCTTGTTCCTCTTAGAGCTTTCAGCTCTGAGAGCAACAGATCTCTCCCTTGTGTGAGCCCTGGAGGAAGAGTCCTCCTCCTTTCATGCAGAAAGCTGCATCTCATATGAGAGCAGTTTCCCAAACAGTGTATGGGTGGGGGTTTATCCAAGTCTTGCCCCTTCCCTGATTGCACAGATTTTAGTGTCTCATTCTCTAGTTAGAGATCTAAGGAACTTGTCATTAAGTTCATAATCTGTGAACACCCTTCCATAGGTTCTTAGTTCATTTACAATCCTAAAGAACCTTTCATAACACATGGAGATATTCTCCTGGCTCAGTTGTCTAAAGGCTTCATACTCCTGATTGAGGAGTGACTTTCTATCATCACTTACTTCAGTTGTTCCCTCCATATAGACAACCAATGTGTCCCACATTTCCTTGGCAGTTTGGCAGTGTACCAAGTTCTGAAATGTAGTGTCATCAATGGCATTTACTATTATGTTTTGGGCTCTCTTGTCCATAGTGTACAGTGTTATCTCATCATTGGTCAGTTCAGAAAATACCTTAAGTACTTTTCTAGTAGGGTCAATAGTGGAGACTTTCTCACAGGTATAAGGACCATTTTTTACAGTCAAAAAGATCCTTGGGTCTGATGCTTCCATGAATAGCCTTACCCTTTGCTTCCATATGCCAAAGTTTTCTTTGGAGCATATAGGCAACTTCATTGACCCCAACTCCTTCTTCATTCCACTGTTGGCCATTTGATTTCAGATTTGACTACTCCAGTATAGGATCTGATCAGACTGTTAAGTCCTTTTGATCAACCTCGCTTTGATACCACTTGATAGTTTATATAGGTATAATCAATAATACCTAGAGGAGGGTGAATAAGTTTTACTTATTTTCTTTGTTTAAACCTAATGTTTCTAGCTGCAGAAAACACAATCACACAAAGCACATAAGGATGTATAGAGGTTCCTCAAGACCGGGTGTCTTGAGTAGTCCTCTTTCCCCCTTCACCTTTCTAACAGTGAGTTAGACAAGGCCACAAACTCCAATCTCGGCTCCTTGAGCTTACACCACAAGTTCCTCAGAACTTCTCAGATCAATAGTGATCCTACCTCAGGCACAACAGCCCTACACTCAGGCTCAACAGCCCTACACTCAGGCTCAACAGCCCTACCCCTCAGGCTTAACAGCCCTACACCTCAGGCACAACAGCCCTACAACTCAGAGTTATGTAACTCCTACCACTCAGAAATCCCACAGATTTCCTACCTCAGACCTATCAAGAAGTCCTACCACTCAAGTTGTCAACACAGCTTTACACACAGGCTCAACAGCCTTTCACTCAGGCAACAATGTCTTACAAAGATATAATAGAGTTTGAGCTAGATACAAAAGACAAAAGGTTTACTCTTAGGTCTTCTGAATCCTTTCTTCAGATCTGAAAACAACAGCTTCAGATTTGTATCACCTTGATCTTCTCCTTCAGCAAAGCAGAAGATCAACTTGCCCTTCTTGAGTTTGTACAGGAAGAGCTAATTAATCTCCCTTAGAAGATTAACTTCAGCTGCAGAGAACAACTTCAACTGGCTAAAACGTGAATGCTCGATTGCGGCGTACATCAAAGGCTTTTTCAATCTTTCAGTACTTATTGTTGTGCCCTAGCTTCTTCTTTTATACCTCCAGAAGGATTCAACGGCTATATCGATCCTCCTGACACCGTATGGGTCAGATTGGAGTTGCTTTTCCCTCTCAATTGTCGTTTGCGCCAAAAGCAGATCCCGTCAGCACATTTGGATCTGTCTCAGCGGTTGGGCTGAGACAGCATCCAGTTTCAGCGGTTGGGCTGAGACAGCTTCCAGTCTCAGCGGCAGCTCCAGTCCCCTTCTCAGCGGTTGCTCCAGTCTCCTTCTCAGTGGATCCGCAGAGATGGCTCCTTGTCTCAGCGGTTAAGACCCTTCGTCTCAGCGGATCTGCTGAGACAGATCTTCATCTCCTTGGGGATGGTTTCTTCTCATCTAAGTCCATGTTTGGCCCTTCCTTTTGAGTTACCTGTGCATGTATATCCTACACAAGTATAGCTTTGTTAAATACAATATGTCCTTAGCATTGAGAGTGATGCCTCTTCAAATCAAGGTAATATTGAGGGCAATACACCCAACACCAGTTCCAAATGGGTTCAGTGAACCCGCCATGTCTTACTACACGGGCAAGGATGACCCTCTACAACACCTCTAGTGGTTTGAAGACATGGTCTCGATCAGGCAGATAACGGACGCCTCCAAGTGCAGGATCTTCGTCATCATTTTCAAGGGAGAGGCAAAAGGCTGGTTCCACCAGCTCCCGTTAGGTACCATCTACAGCTTCAAGGACCTGCGTCGGAGTTTCTTGTTGAGGTTCTCCACCTCAAAGAAGGGTAGGAAGGGGGCAGAGTCCCTGTTCTTGATTCAACAGAAGCAGGGGAAGACGTTGGGAAGCTACGGAGATCGGTTCTAGGAGCAAGTCCTCCACCTCCAGGTTGACCAGAGAAGCAGGAGGGACCAGGAGAAACAAAAGGAATAAGAAGAGGAAGAAGATGGAGGAAGTGATGAAGGAGATAGCCAAGGTGCATGTGGCCGAGTAAGCGCGAGAAAATGCATTGTAATGGTATGTAATTTATTTATAATGTATTGAAAGTAGTTAGAGATAGCATCTAGGTCGAGTCCTTGACTGGAGACCACTCATCCGAGATTTTTGATGTCGGACGCTGGGAGGCTCGTCGGGTGGATTCATTTTAGGATAAGTCCTCGACTGGAGACCACTCGCCTGAGCTTGTTGATGTCGGCCGCTGGGAGGCTCGTCGGGTAGACTTGTCTGAGATTAGTTAAGGCTTCAAGAAGAGAAACCGGCTTTGGGAAGGTGTTGAGTTCCTCTGCCTCCAAGTAAGCTAAGCTCCTAGGATGTGGACTGGTTCTCCACCCCCAGTTGGTTTGGGAAGGTGTTGAGTTTCTCTACCTCCAGGTGAGCTAAGATCCTAGGACGTGGACTGGTTCTCCGCCCCCAGTTGGTTTGGGAAGGTGTTGAGTTCCTCTGCCTCCATGTGAGCTAAGCTCCTTGGACGTGGACTGGTTCTCCGCCCCCAGTTGGTTTGGGAAGGTGTTGAGTTCCACTGCCTCCAGGTGAGCTAAGCTCATTGGGCGTGGACCGGTTCTCTGCCCCCAGTTGGTTTGGGAAGGTGTTGAGTTCCTCTGCCTCCAGGTGAGTTAAGCTCCTAGGACGTGGACTGGTTCTCCGCCCCCAGGTGGTTTGGGAAGGTGTTGAGTTCCTCTGCCTTCAGGTGAGCTAAGCTCCTAGGACGTGGACTGGTTCTCCGCCCCCAGTTGGTTTGGGAAGGTGTTGAGTTCCTCTGCCTCCAGGTGAGCTAAGATCCTAGGACGTGGACTGGTTCTCCGCCCCAGTTGGTTTCGGAAGGTGTTGAGTTCCTCTGCCTCCAGGTGAGCTAAGCTCCTAAGACGTGGACTGGTTATCCGCCCCAGGTGGTTTCGGAAGGTGTTGAGTTCCTCTGCCTCTAGGTGAGCTGAGCTCCTAGGACGTGGACTGGTTCTCCGCCCCTAGTTGGTTTGGAGAGGTGTTGGGTTTTCTTCCACCTTAGGTCGAGTTCGGCTCGACAAGAGGTGTTGAGTTTTCCTCCACCTCAGGTCGAGTTTAGCTTGACCAAATGTGCTGAGCTTTCTCCACCTCCAATTGAGCTCGGCTCACAAGAGGGTTGTTAAGTGGAGAAAGGTTCGCTTTCCACCTCGGGTCGAGTTCGGCTCGACTAGAGGTGTTGAGTTCTCCTCCACCTCAGGTCGAGTTTAGCTCGACCAAAGGTCTTGAGCTTTCTCCAACTCCAGTTGAGCTCGGCTTACAGAAGGGTTGTTAAGTGGAGAAAGATTCGTCTTCCACCTCAGGTCGAGTTCAGCTCGACTAGAGGTGTTGAGTTTTCCTCCACCTCTAGTTGAGCTCGGCTCACAGGAGGGTTGTTAAGTGGAGAAAGGTTCGCCTTCCACCTCGGCTCAACTAGAGGTGTTGAGTTTTCCTCCACCTCAGGTCGAGTTTAGCTCGACCTAATATGTTGAGCTTTCTCCACCTCCAGTTGAGCTCGGCTCACAGGAGGGTTGTTAAGTGGAGAAAGATTCGCTTTCCACCTCAAGTCTAGTCAGCTCGACTATAGGTGTTGAGTTCTCCTCCACCTCAGGTCGAGTTTAGCTTGACCAACGGTGTTGAGCTTTCTCCACCTCCAGTTGAGCTCGGCTCACTGGAGGGTTGTTAAGTGGAGAAAGGTTTGCCTTCCACCTAAGGTCGAGTTTGGCTCGACTAGAGGTGTTGTGTTTTCCTCCACCTCAGGTCGAGTTTAACTCGACCTATAGTGTGAAGCTTTCTCCACCTCCAGTTGAGCTCGACTCACAGGAGGGTTGTTAAGTGGAGAAAGGTTTGCCTTCCACCTTAGGTCGAGTTCGGCTCGACTAGAGGTGTTGAGTTTTCCTCCACCCTCAGGTCGAGTTTAGCTCGACCTAAGGTATTGAGCTTTCTCCACCTCCAGTTGAGCTCGACTCACATGACGGTTGTTAAGTGGAGAAAGGTTCGCCTTCCACCTCAGGTCGAGTTTGGCTCGACTAGAGGTGTTGAGTTTTCCTCCACCTCAGGTCGAGTTTAGCTCGACCTAAGGTGTTGAGCTTTCTCAACCTCCAGTTGAGCTCGGCTCACAGGAGGGTTGTTAAGTGGAGAAAGATTCGCCTTCCACCTCTGGTCGAGTTCGGCTCGACTAGAGGTGTTGAGTTTTCCTCCACCTCAGGTCGAGTTTAGCTCGACCTAAGGTGTTGAGCTTTCTCCACCTCCAGTTGAGCTCGGCTCATAGGAGGGTTGTTAAGTGGAGAAAGGTTCGCCTTCCACCTCAGGTCGAGTTCGGCTTGACTAGAGGTGTTGAGTTTTCCTCTACCTCAGGTCGAGTTTAGCTCGACCTAAGGTGTTGAGCTTTCTCCACCTCCAGTTGTGCTCGTCTCACAGGAGGGTTGTTAAGTGGAGAAAGGTTCGCCTTCCACCTCAGGTCGAGTTCGGCTCGACTAGAGGTGTTGAGTTTTCCTCCACCTCAGGTAGAGTTTAGCTCGACCTAAGGTGTTGAGCTTTCTCCACCTCCAGTTGAGCTCGACTCATAGGAGGGTTGTTAAGTGGAGAAAGGTTCGCCTTCTACCTCAGGTCGAGTTCGGCTCGACTAGAGGTGTTGAGTTTTCCTCCACCTCAGGTCGAATTTAGCTCGACCTAAGGTGTTGAGCTTTCTCCACCTCCAGTTGAGCTCGGCTCACAGGAGAGTTGTTAAGTGGAGAAAGGTTCGCATTCGGCCTCAAGTCAAGTTCAGTTGAAAAGCTCGGCAAGAGTAACCCGTTGGCAGGGCCCTCCGTGGATTATTCTAAAGCCCCACCTACTCGTCAAATAGGTGGGTTGGACTTTCTTTCCGAGCTTGAGATAAGCACGAAAAGAGCGGGGATTGTGTACAACCCTCATATTTGCCGAGTCGGTGTGACCTGACGCGGATGAGGTCGTGATAGAGAGAGTGTCCATGACGCAGAAGATAGACTTGTTGGAGGCCGTCGAGACCAAAAAAGAAGTCCCCGGGGGGAGGAAGTGGACCGGAGGTCCACTTCCTCACCTGGGCGAGTGGACCTAGTGGTCCACTCGCCCATGGCAGGGGCGACTTGACCCATAGTCCACTCGTTAGGGGTGGCGAGTGGACCATGGTCCACTCGCCCAGGGTGAGGGGCGAGTGGACCTGTGGTCCACTCGCCCCGGGAACACGGGCGAGTGGATCATGGGTCCACTCGCCCCTAAGGGGAGTGGACCGAGTGGTCCACTCGCCCAACCCAGGAAGTGGACCATTCAGTCCACTCTCCTGACCCCCGGCAATGGAGGGAGTGAACGTCTCAACCTCCACTCGCCCCCTCCTATTTTGGTCGTTCAGGTTCATAGTTGAGCTGTGGATAGCAGAACCTTGGCTATCCGCAACCCAATTTTGGGAAGTCTATAAATAGACCCCCATGGGCACCTTGGGAAGGACTGAACTCTCCTCTCCCTCGCGTGTGTCTTGTGAGCAAGCACTACCCCCCCCCCCCCCCCCCCCCCCCCCCCCTCCCCCGGTCAGCTAAAGGTGGACGGTGAGGTGGTCCTTAGTGCCCTCCAAGGTGCCCAGACTCAGTATTGGCATGGGAGGGGAAGCTCTCTTTGAACTTTCGGGAGTATGGTGGGACCTCCTCGCTGCAACTTAAGGGGTTTGTTTTAAGTCCCAAGTGTTCTTCAGGGGCAAGGTATTTCGGTTCTCAGCAACTAGTCAAGGTTTTTGCTCAAGTCAAGTAAGGGTCAGTTGCATACCCGTTGCGAACATCGAGACTGGTTCTCTGGTTTCAACAGCCTCCCTCAGAAAATCTGCTTCAGAGCTCTCTACAACCTCCTTGAAGTAGCTAGGGACTTCAACCTCAGATGTTGTAAGTGCAAATGCAATGTGGTCCCTCAACCAAGCTGGCTTTGGGATATTCTGTCTCATGGTCCGGCTCCTTGCAATAGAGTCCTGAACATGACTCTCTACCTCAACTTCCTCCAGCTCCTGATCATCAGTACCTGGTACCTCATCAGCAGTCTCATCACATACCTCATTAGGAATGCAAAGGAACTGGTGGAACAAATGGAGTCACATCAAACTCCTTCTTCTGAACAGTAGTATTGATCGACTTGGAACTCTCCACCTGCTCTGAGTCTCGATGCTTCAACAAACTCGCCTCATCAAAAGTAACATCTCTGCTAATGACAATCTTTCTATCTGTTTGATCATACATTTTGTAGCCCTGGACTCCACGCCTGAAGCCAATGAAGATCGTCTTCTTTGCCCGTGGTTCCAACTTATCATTTCTCACGTGATAATAAGTTGGACACCCAAACACTTTCATGTGCACATAATCTCTAGCAGGATGCCCCGAGCATATCTCCTTTGGTGTTTCCTTTTCAATAGCTGCAGAAGGCAGGCGGTTCCCCAAATGGCAAGCATACTTAAGGCTTCGTCCCAGAAAATCTTGTCTAACCCAACATTAGACAACATACATCGAACCTTTTCCACCAAAGTCCGATTCATGCACTCTGCCACCTCGTTCTGCTATGGTGTCTCCCTGACGGTGAAGTGATGATCTATACCTGATCTCTGGCACTCTTGCAAGAACTCATTCGATGTGTATTCGCCTCCATTGTCTGATCTGATACATCAAATCCTTTTTATCAGTTTGAGTCTCAATCCACTTCTTCCAAGTCACAAATATCTCCAGAACTTCGCTCTTATGCTTCATTGTGTAGACCCAAAGATATCTGGAATAATCATCAATGAAGGAGACAACATCGTCGCCCCTGAAAGATGTCTTCATCGGACCCCAAACATCTGTGTGAACATACTCTAAAATACTTTTCGTACTGTGGACGGCAGTCCCAAAAGATACTCGTGTTTTCTTCCCAAGCACGCAATGCTTACAGAAATCCAATTTGCAACTTTTTGCTCCCTTAATCAATCCTTGTCTTGAAAAAGCCTGGAGGGAAGCCTCTCCAGCATGAGCCAGTCTCATATGCCATAAAGTAGTGGCATCCAAAGAATAATCAGCAACGACCACAGTCCCAGAAACTGTACTCCCCTGAAGATATTATAGGTTGTGGTGACGAATTCCTCTCATGACAACCAAAGCTCCGCGACTAATCTTCAGAACTCCCGCCTCGATCACTACCTTGTAGCCCTTGGCTTCTAAAGCCCCAACAGACAACAAATTCTTCCTGATATACAGAACATGTCTGACCTCGGCCAACTCCCTCACTGCACCGTCATGCATCCGAACACGAATACTCCCAACACCAATAGTGCGACAAGCCTGATCGTTGCCCATTGTAACAACACCAGTATCCAAATACTTGTAAGCACAGAACCACTCTCGATTGGGACAAATGTGATATGTTGCACCCGTGTCCATAATCCAACATGAATCATCAGTAAATAAACATTGAGGAGTAACATAAAGAGAAACATCAGATTGACCGCTTGCTACTTGTAATCTCCTGAGTAATATGAGCCTTCGCCCATGAGGAACCTCCCCTATTTTTCTTTTTTAACTTGGGGCAATCCTTCTTCCAGTGACCAGTCTCCAAACAGAATGCACACTGATTGCGCCCAAGACTGCGACCACATGACTTGCCATGCTTCTGAGTACCGTTACTGTTGGGAAAATGATTTCTCTTAACCCCTAGAAATGAGTAAAATATAAATTCTAAAGATAAAAAATTAGGATAAGTAAATATGCGTCGAATAGTATTCGACGCAACGTCGAAATAAAGTCGATGTTTCTATTAGAATGAGTCGAAGTAGCTCAAAGTAGAATTCGACGTATCTTATGTCGACGTAGCTCTGACTTCTAGTCGACGTAACTTGAGAAGTCGACGCACCTTAATCGACGCACCTTCCTTATTCTCCTCTCGACGTTCTGCCAGGACGAATTCGATGCTTACGTCGAATAGTAATCGACGCACGTCGATTTCTATGTTTAATTCAAAAATCGCCAGATCTCTTTCCTTCTTTCATAGATCTGATTTATATGGAATCAAATTATTCTTTATAGCCGTTCTGAATTATTCTTTTCCTCTAATGAATTCTTGGCTAATTTGATTAAATCCATTATGGACACTATTTGAAATCAGAATGAATACTTTCCTTCTATGGATATAATAGTTATGGAAATTTCTCCTTCTTTCTAATACTCTGCCTACTAATTGATTACTCTCCTATAGTGTTATTTTAATGAACAGAGCTATAAATAACAAGGTGGTCGGCAGAGAGCAAGTGACAAGTGATCCACCATTTTTACATTTGAAAAAGAGGAAGAGCTCCCAAGTGAAAAGAGAAAATTGAGAGATAGTGCTGCATCAAAGATCAAGCTTCCTTCTCCTTCTCACTCTGAAGCCATACTGCTGCATACTCTGATAGCTCTCACAAAAGAGAGAAAAGGCCTACAATCTCCTTATCACTATAGAAGAGAGATTTCATTCACTACTTCTTGTGCTTCCAATCTTCTTGCCAGGAAGAAGATTCCTTCTTGTCTTTTTATTATCTCTCTTTCTTCTTTATCTTATTTTCACTTTCAAATATTGTAAAAGAGTTTTTAGAATCTCTCTTCAAAAAATTCAGTTGTACTGGTTCTAAGAGTCTCCTTTTCAAAAGACTCAGTTGGTTCTAAGAGTCTCCTTATCAAAAGACTCAGGGTGGTTCTAAGAGTCTCCTTATCAAAAGACTCAGTGCAAGATAGTGAATTTCCTACCAAGGGGGTAGAAGAGTGGACTACCCAAAGTTTGGGGAACCACTATATTTCTTTGTGTTGTGCTGTGATTTTTCCTCTTGCATTTATTTTCTTTACTTGTTTAATTCTTGTTGGTGTGTGGGAAGCTCTAATCATTGATCACTACACTCATATATATATAATTATTAACTTTGCACAAAAATATTTTAAATCTCTATTCACCCCCCCCCCCCCTCTAGAGAATTCTAGTGAGGTTAACTGTGCACTTTCAATTGGTATCAGAGATAGGTTGATCTAAAAAGGTTAACTCCTTGATCAAAAAGATCCTACCTCTTATTTATATATATATATATATATTTTTTTTTTTTCTAACAATTATTTTTCACATGGCACAAATCAAAGATTATGCTTCCACCAGACCACCAATTTGCAACCTTGAAAAGTTTGCACTTTGGAAAACAAGAATTAGAATTTATTTAAACTCTATTGATGATGAATTGTTTAATGTTATCTTGACAGGTCCCCCCAAGCCATTCAGAAAGGACTCAAGTGGAAAAGTGACTGAAACACTTGCTCCAAAAGCTGAGTGGACAGAGGAAGAAAAGAAAGCCCAAGGATATGATGCCAAGGTTATGAATATCCTAGTCTCAACCCTCTCAGATGAAATCTTCCAAAAGATTGCTGATTGTGAGTCAGCTAAGGAAGTATGGGAAGCTCTCACCAAAATGGTAGAGGGAAGTGCTAATGAGAAAAAGGATAGAAAGGCACTACTCATCTCTCAATATGAAAACTTTCAGAAGAAAGAAGGTGAAAGTGTTGCTGACATGTATGCCAGATTCAGCCTCATAGTGAATGAGTTGAGAACACTTGAAAAGGACATATCTATCACTGAGATAAATGACAAACTGCTAACTTGCTTCCCTAGCTCTTGGGATTCAAGAATCTGGCCAATTAGAGACTTCAGAAGTCAAAGAGAAATCTCAACAGATGTCCTGTTGGGCAAATTAAAATCTTATGAACATCTGTTGAAAAAAAAAGAGCTGAGAAAGAAGAGAAAGAAAAGGCTCTTTCACTCTCAAAAGAAAAGAGTATTGCATTGAAGGCTATTGAAGGTGAACCCTCTACAAGTGATGAGGAGCTGATCAGCGTACTGGCCAGAAGGTTCAAGAAATGGATCAAAACAGAAGGATCCAGAGGAAGAGACTCAAAAACCAGGTATAATAAAACACCTACTAAAGAGATTGTATGTTACTCTTGCAGGAAACCTGGACATATTGCACCTGAATGTCCTAATGAGATCAGCAAAAAGAAAGATCTGAAAAGAACAGATCTACATAAGAAAAAGAAGAAAGAGAAAGGTCTCATTGCTCAATCATGGAGTGATTCAGAATCTGAAGAAAGCACCTCATCTGACAATGATCAAGAAGAGGCCAAGCTGGAGGAAACCTGTTTGATGGCCACTGAGAAGCCTAATGGTACATCTATGGTAAATATACTTGATGATATAGATTTCTCTTCCACTGATTTCAAAAACAATTTCAAAGAATTTTGTTTAAATCTAATCAAATCTGAAAAAGAAATTAAAGAACTAAGAAATGAATTAAACAATCTCAAACAAGTAAATACACAGTATAATAACTATGAGCTTAGCCTAAAGGAATTAGACAAAATCTATGCAGAAAATCTAACACTGAAAAATGATCTAGCAAAGGCAAAGGTCTTTGAAGACTCTCTAAATGGGAGAAGTCAGAAGCTCAAAAACATCTCTAGAAATCTTACTGAAAGACTTAGACAACTAGAAGATAATACTAACTTAGAACCAAAAACTCAATCACCTAGAAAATCTGTTTGGAGACATCCCATTCACTTCACTAGGGAAGGTCATTTGACAGGAGAAAGATCACAGGAAAATCCAGAAACAACCACTGTCTTTAATAAAACTAATCCCATTACATATGAAGGAATCCTAGGAAAATATCCTCAGAAAAGAGTTAAACATGCGTCGAATTCTTATCAACGCACGTCGATTTCTAATCGACGCTTGCACCAAAGTGCGTCGACTCCTACCCGACGCAAACTCTCTCATGCTTCGACTGAAAATAAACGAAGAATGGAGAAAGCGTCGACTTCATATCGACGCAACCATAAACCTACGTCAAATATATATCGACGCAACCAATCAGACAGAAATTTCTCCTCTTCCAAACAGCTCTCTCAATCCATTTCCTTTTACTATGACCATTATTTCTGTAACATCACCAAAGAAAATTGGTATGATAAACCAATACCCCTAAAGGAGGAAGGATATTCAGAAAAACCTACTTATTCTTTCATTAAATCTTTCACTGATGGGAGGAAGGTACCCCAGCTCAGCAGGGTCCAAACTAATGTGTAAAACTTTATGTGCAGATGTATCACATCTCCAGGCTGGTGTGGTACTTGGACAGTGGATGCTCCATGCACATGACAGGATGCAAAAATTTATTGATCAACTTTGAGGATAGACTTGGACCATCAGTGACCTTTGGAGACTCTAGTTGTGGCCAAACCAGGGGCTTTGGAGACTTCAAAGAAGGGAAAGTCACCTTCAAGAATGTGGCAGTAGTTAAAGGACTGAAGCACAATCTGATAAGTATAAGTCAGATATGTGAAAATGGTAAGTATGAGGTAAAATTCACCACACTATTCTGTCATATTATTGATATCAAGACTGGTGCCACAGTACTCAATGGAATTAGAAAAGGAAAAGTATATGTAGTGGACTTTAGCTCCTCACCTACAGAAGTCTGTTTATTCAACAATATTATTGATAAAAGTGAATTATGGCATAGGAGACTAGGTCATGTAAACTACAAAAACATTAGTAAACTAGCAAAGAATAACCTAGTTAGAGGCTTACCAAAGGGTAGGTACTCTAAGGATTCTCCATGCAGACCTTGCCAACTAGGAAAACAAACCAAATCATCCTTCAAACCAATTGGTAAGGATGACTCTCCCAGGGTCCTTTACTTACTACACATGGATCTCTTTGGTCCAATATCCACTCAGAGCTTAGGTGGAAAATCATATACCCTAGTAATTGTGGATGACTATTCTAGATTCAGCTGGGTATTCTTTCTAAGGGATAAGTCTGAAACCCACAAGACTCTCTCAAGATTCATAAAACAAATTCAATCTGAACTCAATAGTCAGGTTTCCATAATCAGAAGTGATCATGGGACTGAATTTGAAAATCAGTTCATGAGTAGTTTCTGTGAAGATATAGGTATCAAACAAAGTTTTTCAGCCCCTAGAACCCCTCAGCAAAATGGAGTTGCTGAAAGAAAGAATAGGACTTTAATTGAATCAGGAAGGACCTTACTTGCAGAATCAGGTTTACCAAAAACTTTCTGGGTTGAAGCAGTCAACACTGCCAACTATGTTCTAAATAGAAGCCTAATACACAAAACTAAATCAAAAACTCCATATGAGCTCCTGAAAGGAAAAACACCCATAGTTAAATATTTTAAGATCTTTGGATGTGCTTGTTTTATTCTAAATAATGGAAAAGATCATCTTGCCAAGTTTGACAGGAAATCTGATGATGGAATATTTCTGGGATACTCAGCATCTAGTAAGGCCTATAGGTGCTATAACAAGAGAACTCTTAAAATTGAAGAGTCTATGCACATTATATTTGATGAAACTAACATGTTGTTTAAGGGGGAGGGAACTCCCACCAGCTCTTTTCCATAGGAAAGCAGCAGCATAGAAACACAGCTTGAGCAACTGGTTCTAGAGAACACAGATAATGGAAAAGAAAACCAGATAGAGGAATCAAGTGAGGAATCTGAACAAGAACATGAAGAAGATTCAGAAAAGAGCATTCAAAACCAACTCCCACAAGAGAGCATGATTCAGGAAGGCCAGGTGGACAATGATCCTATCACCAATGAGGAAGAAGAACATTTGACAAGTCCAGGCAAGACAAGGGTCAATTTGAAAGATCATCCACAAACTCAAGTAATTGGAGACCCTAATACAGGAGTAAGAACAAGACACCAGATCTCCAATGGGATGATGCTCCAATGCTTCCTATCACAAGTTGAACCAAAGAAATTTGAGGAAGCAAATTGTGATCCTCACTGGATTATGGCCATGCAAGAAGAACTAGGCCAATTTGAGAGAAACAAAGTGTGGAACCTAGTTGAAAGACCAAGAAACTACCCTGTGATTGGTACAAAATGGGTATACAGGAACAAACTAGATTCCACTGGAGTAATTGTCAGGAACAAAGCAAGACTTGTAGCACAAGGATATAGACAAGAAAAAGGGATAGACTACAACCAGACCTTTGCTCCAGTAGCCAGATTGGAGGCAATCAGGCTCTTTCTTGCCTATGCAGCCTTCATGAAGATGAAAGTCTACCAAATAGATGTCAAGAGTGCTTTTCTGAATGGTGACCTTCAAGAAGAGGTATATGTGGAGCAACCACCAGATTTTGTAAATCCCTCCTCTCCTAACTTTGTTTATAGACTTAACAAAGCACTATATGGTCTTAAGCAAGCACCTAGAGCTTGGTATGAAACTCTCTCTAACTTCCTTTTAGAAAATTCCTTTGAAAGAGGAAAAGTAGACAAGACACTCTTTACTAGAACCCATAAAAACCAACTCCTCCTTGTTCAAATATATGTAAATGACATCATCTTTAGCTCAACTCATCCTAAACTGTGTAAAAGATTTGCCAATCTAATGCAATCTAAATTTGAAATGAGTAGTATGGGAGAACTCTCATATTTCTTAGGATTACAAGTAAAACAAAGTAGTGAGGGAATCTTCATCCCACAATCCAAATATACTAAAGAGCTAATCAAAAAGTTTGGTATGGAATCAGCATCTACCATGAAAACACCCATGGCAACCAATGTCATTATAGAAAAAGATGATAAAGGAAAATCAGTAGATCAAAAGACCTATAGGGCCATTAGAGGATCCCTTCTATATCTAACAGCTAGCAGACCTGACATTATGTTTGCCACTTGCATATGTGCTAGATTTCAGGTTGATCCTAAGGAATCCCATCTCACCTCTGTAAAAAGGATTCTTAGATACTTAAAGGGAACCCCTGAACTAGGTCTATGGTACTCAGCAGAAACCAACTTTGAATTAATAGGTTTTTCAGATGCAGATTATGCTGGATGTAGGGTTGATAGAAAAAGCACATCTGGCACTTGCCAATTCCTAGGTGACAGATTAATCTCATGGTTCAGTAAGAAACAAACTTCAGTCTCAACCTCTGAATATATAGCTGCAGGGAGCTGTTGTTCACAAATACTATGGATGCAAAATCAACTTCTTGACTACAAATTGGAGGTTAATAACTCTAAGATCTATTGTGATAGCTCTAGTGCTATATCTATATCATCTAACACAGTCCTTCATAGTAGGACCAAACATATAGAGATTAGACATCACTTTCTCAAAGACAATGTTGAAAATGGTAAGATAACCTTAGAATATATTCCCACAGACAATCAAAGAGCAGACATCTTCACAAAACCCTTAGATGAAACTAAGCATAATTATTTCATCAACACCTTAGGAATGCTTGATGGTAGTCTGTAACCACCATTGTTGGGAAATCTAAAAGAAATCAGGAAATCTAAGAGGGTATTTGAAGATGCGTCGAATACATATCGACGCACCGTCGATAAGAACTCGACGCTGGCGTTGATTTCTTCCCGGCAAAGTCACATCGATAACTTATCGACGCACCGTTGAATTGTTATCGACGCAGGGTTATGAACACGTCGACAGAACACTAAGTGGACAAATCTCCACGGAGCGTCGACTTTATATCGACGCATATGTCGACATCAATTCGACGTAACGTCGACATCTGATTACAATTAGAATCAAATCCTTACTTCCTCTTTTGACGATTGGATTACCTGATATACCTTGATTTCTGTTTCCTTTCTCGACGTTTCACCTCCTTTAAATAATACCTCTTATTTCATAACATACACTCTCCTAAAACACGCCAAAACTTCGTCTTCTACCTCTCTCTCTCTCTCTCTCTCTCTCTCTCTCTCTCTCTCTCTCTCTCTCTCTCTCTCTCTCTCTCTCTGCAACAATGGCACCAACTACTGATCAATCGGCTCTCATCAAAATGATGAACGATGCTCTCGAACACATAGTAAATGATTTCCAGAATCGCCTGAATCACTTCGCCAACGAATGTGCTGCCATGATCAACACCTGTGCAGCCAAACTGGCAACCCTCTCTTCTTCTTTTCCTGAGCTTAATGCTCTCATTCAAGAACGGCCTCTGTCGCCAGAAAGGTTTAAATCCTTTATGCAGGATATAAACCAGGGGGAGAGTTGCTCCAGAAACCCCCCTTGTCAGGTTATCTATCTCTCTTAAAAGCTTAAGGTTAATTTCCTCTTCAACTCTAAATATTATCTATCTCTAAAGTATTACTCCAACTTCTCTTCTTACAATAGGCTCCAATCTTCTCCAATCACTCTAACTACACCTTCAACAAAAATTTTGAAGAGACCTCCTCCTACCATACTGAAGGAGAGCATGTTGTGGATTCAGCATTCAGAATAGATGCCCCACATACCCAGGGGGAGATTGCTGTGGTAAAGAACACAGAAATCCATGGGGAGGAAGAAGCAGCCTACTATGATGACTGGAGAGGACAAGTGTGGATTGAAGCAATCCCATGTGAGGAAGAAACTCAGCATCACTCTCCTGGCTTCTCTTCCAGTTACATCAAACTGAAGACACCTCTACTTGAGGACATCCCTTCAGAAATTCAGCCCCCTCTTGAACAAATCCCTTCTCCACCTAAAGAGAAAACTCCTTCTCCTCTGCTACCTCGACCTCCACCTCAACCTTCTTCTCTACCTCCACTGCTACCTCTACCTCCTCCAATAGCAAAACTCACTAAACAGATCCTACCTAGGCAAAGTCCAGAAGGACAAATGAAAAGGAAAAGAGAAGTCATTCCCTATTGGCAAAACTTCTCCAAAGAAGAAAGCAAAGAGTATGCAAAAGAAAAGAAGTATAGAAAAGATGTGAGGAAATAAAAAGATTTGAAAAGATGCATATTATCACTCCAAACAGCCCTGTGAAGGAGTACCATGACCCTGACATGGAAAAGAGGCATGAAGAGATAAGGGAAAGAGAGTTGTATGAATATGAAGCAGCTAGGAAAGAAGTGGAAGATAAAAGGAATGCCTGGATGGAAAAGATCAACAGGGGAATGACCAAGGAACAAATTCTTGCTGAATCTTCTATCAAAATTCCAAAGAAGTTATTTGATATTGAAGCCGATAAAAAGAAAAACCCTCAGGCAGGGGTCATCCTAGAGAAAGGTCAAAAGCACAAGAGGGGTGTAGGGTGTGCTGAAGATACCTACATTCCCTATAAGAAGCCTACAGGACCTGCAAAGTTAGTCAAATGGCTTGACAAACCCTGGAAAGGGAAAGGAAAGATGACTAAAATTCCCGAGAAACAGGAATCAGAAAAGAAAACAAAGTACAGGCCCAAGGTTGATAGCAAGGGACCACCTGAGCTCAAGCCTACTCAACAGAAAACACAAAACATTACAATTGAGATGATTGATGAAAAGGCAGCAATCATCATCAGCAAAGGCTACTCCATAAATGACACTATCCCTGATGGTGATAAACTCTTGGAGAAACTGCATACAATCACCAGGAATGTCCAGGAACGTCCTGATAGAGCCAGGGGCTACATTTTTGATGCTATTGAAAACTTATCTAGGAAACTTTATTCTGCTTTTGTCAACTTCATGTACAGAAAGAAGTTTCTGGTTTAATTCTTGTAAAAGACAAATGCTTGTCATATGCTTTCTTATTCTAATTTCTCTTCTGACTGTTTAATATATTTCTTTTCTTTACAAATGCTGTGATGCTAGTACAATTTCCCTCTAAATAGGGTTAAGACAAATAGGGGGAGATTGTTGGGAAAATGATTTCTCTTAACCCCTAGAAATGAGTAAAATATAAATTCTAAAGATAAAAAATTAGGATAAGTAAATATGCGTCGAATAGTATTCGACGCAACGTCAAAATAAAATCGACGTTTCTATCAGAATGAGTCGAAGTAGCTCAAAGTAGAATTCAACGTATCCTATGTCGACGTAGCTCTGACTTCTAGTCGACGTAACTTGAGAAGTCGACGCACCTTAGTCGACGCACCTTCCTTATTCTCCTCTCGACGTTCTGCCAGGACGAATTCGACGCTTACGTCGAATAGTAATCGACGCACGTCGATTTCTATGTTTAATTCAAAAATCGCCAGATCTCTTTCCTTCTTTCATAGATCTGATTTATATGGAATCAAATTATTCTTTATAGCCATTCTGAATTATTCTTTTCCTCTAATGAATTCTTGGCTAATTTGATTAAATCCATTATGGACACTATTTGAAATCAGAATGAATACTTTCCTTCTATGGATATAATAGTTATGGAAATTTCTCCTTCTTTCTAATACTCTGCCTGCTAATTGATTACTCTCCTATAGTGTTATTGTAATGAACAGAGCTATAAATAACAAGGTGGTCGGCAGAGAGCAAGTGACAAGTGATCCACCATTTTTACATTGAAAAAGAGGAAGAGCTCCCAAGTGAAAAGAGAAAATTGAGAGATAGTGCTGCAGAAAAGATCAAGCTTCCTTCTCCTTCTCACTCTGAAGCCATACTACTGCATACTCTGATAGCTCTCACAAAAGAGAGAAAAGGCCTACAATCTCCTTCTCACTATAGAAGAGAGATTTCATTCACTACTTCTTGTGCTTCCAATCTTCTTGCCAGGATGAAGATTCCTTCTTGTCTTTTTATTATCTCTCTTTCTTCTTTATCTTATTTTCACTTTCAAATATTGTAAAAGAGTTTTTAGAATCTCTCTTCAAAAAATTCAGTTGTACTGGTTCTAAGAGTCTCCTTTTCAAAAGACTCAGTTGGTTCTAAGAGTCTCCTTATCAAAAGACTCAGGGTGGTTCTAAGAGTCTCCTTATCAAAAGACTCAGTGCAAGATAGTGAATTTCCTACCAAAGGGGTAGAAGAGTGGGCTACCCAAAGTTTGGGGAACCACTATATTTCTTTGTGTTGTGCTGTGATTTTTCCTCTTGCATTTATTTTCTTTACTTGTTTAATTCTTGTTGGTGTGTGGGAAGCTCTAATTTGTGATCACTACACCCATATATATATAATTATTAACTTTGCACAAAAATATTTTAAATCTCTATTCACCCCCCCCCCCCCCCTCTAGAGAATTCTAGTGAGGTTAATTGTGCACTTTCAGTTACTACTCTTCTTGTGTCAATTCTTTTTCTCAATCGACGCTTCATGTAGAGACGATTCTCCATGCTTTTTGTGAGATACTTATTCTCCAGCGTCCTCCAAAAGTTTCCCGCAGAAGTCTCCAACATAACCTAATATTTGATCTCTTGAGACAGGCAATTTCTGATCAACCCGCAAACACTCCAATTCATCTTCAACCAAGCTTTCTCAGTCATCCCATCAGGGCATTCATCACTATCAAGAACGTCCTCCAAATTTAGAGAACATAACGCATCCATCGCCTCGCATTGTCACATACCCAAAACAACTAGACCCCTAAGATGCATTTTGTCATGACAAGGTCAAGGCATTGCTCTAAGAGACCAAAATGGGCCAAGGAGGCCCCATGAATTCCATAAGCTAAGGAGGAATACACATTGGTGTGCATTTGGCAAATAATGTTGCCCTAGCCCAGAGGTGACCAAAAGACTCCAATAAGACAACATAACCTCATCATGACCCCTATGACTTCCAAGGACGTGAGTAGACCACTAGGGACCCTTGGGGTCAACCAAATTTGTCAAATTGACCAAAAGTCAACTTGAACTATCCTAGGTCAAACCTCCACAAATAAGGGCATTTGAACTCCAAATGATCAAATTGGACCCACCCTCATATGGAAACATCCTTAGGGGACCTAATGGACCCAAAAGCCCCATCTATAGGTCATCATTTGGTCAAATTTGACCAAGGTCAACGTTTCCCCCAATTTTAGTCAAATCACACATATAGGCTAAATTGGCCTAATTGGGGCACCACCAAGATCCAATCAATATTATATGGTGTCAAGGGACTCAAGACCAACTCATCGGCCCAGTCGACTCATCACTTTGACCAAGTCAACCCTAATAGTCAACAATGGTCAAAGTTGAGCCCTAAGGAAGAAATTAAAGGCCTAAACCATTTCCAATGGGCTAAGGCCTCAATAGGAAGCCCATCCTACAGACCACATACACAATGACCACTTATGCCCTCTAAAATTGAGTAGAGATTCCATTCAAGGGGGCATTTAGGGAAACCCCCCAATCCTCACATAAGTCCAAGGAGGAATTCATGGATTGAGTGTCGATTGGCACTCAATCCTTCCTCCTTTACTGTGCCCTGGACTTAGGAGTAATTCCCAGCAGCTTTTTGGTGAGGTGGCAGCCAAGTGGAGGAGGGAGGAGGAAGCTCCACCAAGTGGCCGGCCACCATAAATGGTGAACCAGGAATTAGGAGGGGTTAAGCCTGGTTAACACCCATAATCAACTCCTCACAGCTCAAGCATTAATTTCCTGCTGAGTTGGAGATGTGGCAGTGGCTATGGAGGGAGGTGCCAACTTTGGAGAAATCGCCAATAATGGCTGGCAAGGAACAAAACCCCCTCAGCTTAATTAGACCTCACCAACAGCTCTGAAACACCCTTGGCAGTCGAAATCAAGCTTTACTTCATCCCTTTTGCTTGAGAATCGAGATCGGGAGGTGGAACTCAAGCAAGCTCGACGGCCATGGCGAGCTCGGAATCTCTTCACTTCAATCCCGAGATTAGGCAAGTTCCTTCCCCTCTCCACTTGTGCTAGTCTCCCCATTTCTTCCGTTTTCAAAATCGCGTAGAGAATGGAGTTTCTCCATTCGTGTTTTCCTGTGTTCCGACTGAGAAATCGCGAGATGCCGGAGAGCTACTCCGGCCACCTCTGACCAAACGGCCACCTCCAAATGGAAGCCCTATGTCGGGTGAAGGTGTGGGCTTGGGTGTTTGGCCGGAGACGGCGCCAGCTCGCCGGAAAACGGCCCGCAAAATGCACCAGGCGCGGCTAATCCGAGCCGTTGGCTATCGGGGAAGATGACGGGATGTCGTTGATCCCTGCGTCAAGATCCGTGCAGGATCGGAATTTCATCACTGTGCATAAATATATATATGTGTATTATTATAAAAATATGTCACACTTTTACATATACATTCATGCCTGATTTTAAGGCCTCTAGAGCCCTTATTTCGAAAAAAGCCCAGAGATAACATTCGTAGGACTTGATATCTGCTTTCTAATGAAAGTGGAATCAGGCCATTTGGTTAAGTGTAGGACCCACAGCACTCATTCTAGTGAGGCTGGTCAAAACTCAAACCAGATCTTTAAACTAGTATAACTCTTAAATGACAAATATGATGAAGCTGATATTTTGGCTATGCCTGCATGTGCCCTATACCTAGCTTAGGTTTAAGTATCAGATTTTTGGGAGGTAATTTTTCTATAGTTTTGTTCAAAACCTAGAAAATTAAATAAATGGGATATTTGGAGTTATATAACTCCTAATGACCTCAAATTTTGGTGAGGGCCCCTTTAGGTCATGTATGGACATTGGTTAGATTTTCATCACATGTGCATGAGTGGATTTCCCTGAACTTCAAAATGAAGTTGGGCCTTAAGAATGAAATTTGGGTGTTATTAGCCATTTTGGGCTTGCGAAGTTTTTTTAATGGAATTTAAGGTGGAGAGCACCTTGCATGCCTCTGAAACCTTGGGGTTTATGTATGTAATGAGGGTATACATCATTGACATGAGTCTCATGACTTTTGGGAATTAATTTCCTAAGGTTCCTAATTAAATTCAAATTGTCACACTTTTAAATTAGTGAAATTTATGAGGTTTAAACTACTGTGAAAAATCTCAATTTCTAGACTTAGCTCTTTTATGACATTATATACCCATGGAAAATTATCTCATGTGGTTTAGGCAAAATTTAGGATAGTCTCTTCACAAATTATGAAATGTCTTCCATGGATGGTTAAATTGATTATTGAGAAATTATGTAACATCCCGATTTGAGCTAGACCCCTTGTGCGCGTTTTTGAGTCACGCGAGTTGACTCGGGCTCGGGGTGTACTGAGGGCCAGGCTTGCAACTGAGCCGGGGAAGTGCACTCGACGAATGCGGCGAGTACCAGTTCTATTCTTTGTCCCGATGTTTGCTGTATCGGGATCCGAGCCGTCCGGAGAGCATAACTTGAGCGATAAAACTCGAATGAGGCGTTCCGCCTCGAAGGAATTATAGTGCGTACGTTAGCTCAAATGTCATGGTGTTCAAATAGCGTATATATGAAGTCGACCAAAACAGTCGCCTTGAGCTACGCGACGCCTCAAATATGACTATTGTGCAAATGACCGCATAATCGGCCTTAGTTGATTTTGTTAGACTCGTAAAGTTGATACCAGTCCAACGAAGTCGACTGCACTCAATTCCGATGTGTATCGGAGAATTAGTTGCGTCGACGCGGCTCTAAGTAACTTATTTATCCAAAGCGGTGAAATCGAGCAAACGGTCTCAGAATTCACCCCAGTCAGGTTTGTTAGACTCGTGAAGCCTATACGAGTTCAACGAAACTGTCCGCGCTCGATTCTGATGAGAATCGGCAAATTTATTAATGTGGTCTGCGAATAGCATATTTATCCAAAATGGTGAAATTGACCAAACGACCTCGCATTTGACCCCAATCAGTCTTTTTAGACTCGTAACAATATTATGAGTTCAACGGATTTATCTGTTTTCGATTCCGGCGTCGTTTGAAGGGTTTTGACGTTTAAGTCAAATTATGCTGCAAACGCTCAGGGGAGCGTAAAGTTAGCAA
Organism: Dactylorhiza incarnata; assembly: GCA_033032865.1. NCBI lineage: Eukaryota > Viridiplantae > Streptophyta > Magnoliopsida > Asparagales > Orchidaceae > Dactylorhiza > Dactylorhiza incarnata. The sequence goes on along the minus strand of JAWHQI010000284.1, from coordinate 927,246 downwards.
ACAAACTCGGAATTGATCATGGATCATTTCGATGGGTGCGTATCGACAAGACGGTCGAAACGGGCCCGTCCGGGACAAATTCCGAGTCATCTAGGGGAAGATACGCGCATTTGAATAATAATAATTATAATAATAATTGTTATAATAATTATAATAATAACATATTTTATATTATATATATATATACATCTAACCTAGGTTACCCTTACCCGATCCCCCTCCCAGCAGCCTTACCCGATACCAGCGCCGCCAGGTACCTCTCCCTTGCAATCGATGAAAATGGCGAGCTCTCCTTCGACATCTCCAGCGAGCTCTCCTTCCTCCGGTGATCTTCTTCTCCGGCGAGTGCCGTCTCCATCTCCACCGTGAATCTCTTCTCCAAGGCCGGTGATCTTTTTCTCTCTCCCCAATCCAACCTCTTACTCCGGCGAGCTCCCGTTTCTCACGGCAAAACAACTCCGACGGCGCCCTCCTCTAGGTCCAGCAGTCCTCCATTTCTCTCTCTCTCTCTCTACAACCTCCATGGCCGAGCTCTCCAGCTCTTCCAGATCCAACAGCCCCGCCGCCTCCACTCTCCAAATCTGAGGATCTAGCCATCTCCTCTGTTTCCCTCAATACTCCTACAGCATACGAAGCTTCCGCTCTCTCGGCTCCGACAAACTCCATGGCCGACAACCTTGCCGAGCTTCTCCATTTCAGATCCGGCAAACCGGCGAGCTTCACGTCCGGAAGCCAAAACAGCCCACTCGAGGGGCCGACTCCTCTTCGACGACGTCCGACGAGATCCGGATCGGCGAGATCCGGCCATAACCCGGAGCGACGGACAAATGCCGCGTACGCGGCTATTGGGTAGCATGCACGGAAATCAGGTGACTTCCTACCCTCTCCCTTGGTGCTAGATCGTAGATCCAAAACTAGGAGAGGTGTTGAGCTCAAAAGAGCTTGGCTTGTAAGTTAATGGAGTTTCCATAGGGAAGACCAAGCCGGATCTTTCGTTGTAGGGCACCGCTTGCCGTGAAAGTTCCGTCAATCATTTCTTCTCCTCAATACGAAGGGATAAGATTTGATTTCGTAAAAATTGATGGTCTCATGAAGAAGTATGAGAGGAGAGAACCTAGGGTTTCAATAAAAATGTAGAAATTATAAGTTAGGGTTTTCTGATTTCAGTTGGAGAGGAGGAAGATGAAGTGTACTCTTATAATATGTTAAAACTCTTTGTCGGAAGTGTTATACGCAACCAAATAGGCAGATTAGGGGTGCATCTAGGTTCAAGCCAACTTTCAGGCATGATCCCCCTAGAATTAGTTGTTGGCCCAAACATAAATGATGTAGCCCTTGGAAAGAGCTTTCCAACGATAGGTTACACGTTTTCTGGGGTGACCTGTAGTTCCCTAAAAGTCCAGTCGAGTGGACTGTCCAGAGAGCTGAATAGTGTTATTGTTCTCTGTTTTCTGCCCAGTTTTACACAACTGACTTCAGGTCCAATTTTATGCATTAAATACTTAGATCTGGGTCACGGGCTCAACGTAAGAGTTTTAGCCCTTGCTCTTAGCTTTCCAAAATGGGGTAGCACATAATTCTTGGATAAGTATAGCTCCCAGAATGTCAGTTTTAGTAAACAGTGTCGTTATGTTCATGGTTTCAATAATTGGTGGAGATCTCTTAATTTATTGATCCAATGCACATAAAAATTGGTGGAGATATTCTTTATATAGTTGTGATTAGTCCTGTGAAGTTTCATAATTTTTAGATGAGTATATGTTAACTGGGTATTTATGAATCTTGATGCTCTTATGTTGATATTTTAAAGTTCACCCCTTTGAACGTGATAAATCTTGGGAACAGAATTATGAAGATTAAATCGTCTATGTTGCAAGGAATGTCGTTGAGTAATCTCGTGTTGTTAATATATTTACTCACCCTGGTTGGATTGGGGAAATTGCTAGGAGTATGATGGTGAAGGTTTTAATACTTCACATATTGTTAGTACCACTAGGTTGGATAGTGGAAAACATTCGGTAAAGTATTTTATCTACTACGATCGTGATAAATGCTATAGTCTGATTTTGTAATTGTGCTTGAATTATGTTGCACGTTGGGAAGAATACATGTGAGGAACATAAAAATCACAGTTAAAGGTAAACGATTTGAATGCTAAACGCAATGAATCTTGTGATGATAACTACGATTAAGAAGGTGAAAGGAAGAATGTAAAGTACTAACATTTGTTATAGTTATTGAATACACAAGTAGTCTGGTGGGGTCAAGTGTTTGGATTCCTCTCAAATTACTTATCGGATGTTCGTAAAATTTGGTGGACATGTGCCTAATGGTATTGAGGTGGAGCGTAACTCCCAGAAATCCAGTTTCGATAAACAGCGATACACACGTAAAATTTATAATGTTGTTTGGATTCCTCTCAAATTACTTATCGGATGTTCGTAAAATTTGGTGGACATGTGCCTAATGGTATTGAGACCACCCCCGATCAGAATTATGAATGTTGGATTTATATATACGGTAATATTGTTAGACTCTTCCTATAAATTTGTTGTGTTGCAAATAACATTGGTAAATATAGACAAGGCTTGAAAATGGGGAAATATTCAAGGTAATGATTATGAGATAACACGGGGGATCTCATAGGTGTCGGGTTGATATAAGCCCTTGATCAAATATTCGGTTATAAGTTATCATGATGCATGAATAATGGTGTTGAACCCTCAACAAGGTCAATAGTTTGAGTTTTTCGTAATACTTGTGAATTGAGTATGAGGGTGGGATGAGAAGTTATGTTGGGTCTTGCACATAATTTGTAAAAAGGGGGAATATGACGTCATTCCCGCAAGTAGTCCTACAAGGTCGTATAGAATGATTGTCATAATATATGCACACCACCGCACGAGAGTTGTGACAACTCGGGATGGGTAACATCGGCTAAGCGTGCAAGAAGTGAAATGTAATAAGACTCCGCTTGGGAGTCCTTGGGTGCTTATGAGCACGGGTTGTGCATGGGGAGCACATGGGTTGCATGGCTTACACCTGGTGGTGTATGGAACCTGGTTGGAGGATTGCTTATGGCGGGTCTACGGGCTTGCTAGTCGTGACACCGACAGAAGCCGGCAGTTAGATTCTAGACCGGTTGGGTTAGACTTTTGGTGCTCACCTACCCAAGTCCCCTTCTGTGTCCTTGAAGGCTCCGCCGTGTGTTCTTAGCGTCGAGCAGTACGCAGAGGCTCCGCCGTGTGTTCTTAGCATCGAGCAGTACGCAGGGTCTCCGCTGTGTGTTCTTAGCGTCGAGGCGTACAGAGGCCTAGGACTGGTAGTGTTCATACCCTCCTAGTAGTGGAGGAACTTGAATCTAACAGGGTTGGATGAGCAACAACCCTTGATTAAAAGCCGAGCTTAGTCTTATAATATCATGATAGTCTTCTGGTAATAATCTTGAGTCAATTGGATGAATATTTGTAGTACCTCCCCTTATGTGGTTCACATAACTCATTTGGTCTGCGAATAGTAAAACGGTAGAATGGAGATAACTTGCAGACCATTAGGTGGGAATGGGAGGTAGTTGGTGTACCTGATTTGGATGAAGAGGTTGAGGTCACCAAAAAGGAGTTTAGGAGATGAGAGTGCTTGGTGAGCTATGGGTAAGGCTGTGCTCGGGATTGACGAAAGATCGTCTTTCCTCTTAGAGGGTCATAAAGCACTGAGGTTTAATTCAAGTGTAATGATAAGAGGGTAATCTTAAGGGTAAATACCAATAGTACTAAGTGTCTTGAGAAAGGGAACTTTGGGGTGTCATCCCATTGTAGTTCCTAGTACCGTAGTGAGCCCCTTACAGGGTAACCCTCGGGAAGTCCAAGATTAACCCTAAACTGCAATAACATTTAAAGTAGGCAAGAGTAGCCATAGTAAGGTAAGATTGGATTTAAGTATCTCCTCCCAGATGCGGGAGTGGCAGGGTTGTGGTGCTCGGTTAGACGAGCGGGAATCTCGAGGAGATGATTATCCCGGTAACTTTCTCAGAAATGTGGCAGGTCTTCGGTACTAGGCAGGTCGTCACTCCGACCGCGGTACGTTGACTTAGCGGGTGTGTAGGGGTCTAAGGGGCCATCTTGGCTACGTGTCGGGACGACAGTTCCCCGAAGACACCTCTCACTTGGCTCACAGTCTGGTGGACTCCAGCAAAGAGTACGCAGAGCTCCGCGGTTGTTTAGCGTCGAGGCGTACGTGCGGTCTAGGCCTGGTAGAGTGTATACCCGCCTAGGAGTGGACAGCCCAGTCCGCTACCACCGTGTGTCACAGCGGTTGGTACCCGAGAGGTTGGCTTCCTTTCAAACAGAGGGAACTACAAAGGTCTATGCGCATAGAGTCGTGTGTGTGAGTTTCATTGCATAAAACATTCATGGCATAGCATAGCATACGCACTTGCGGATCCTCATCATATAAATTAGTATGGGCTCTTTTATATGATGAGTTATAATTCCTGGAAATCCTAACTTATAAGTTTGTATGGGCATTCATATAAGTTAGGGTACGAGATTGATTACTTGTCGCTACTGTTCTTACTGCCTTGCTTTACCTGCTTTACTTACTGTTTAGTTACTGTTGTACACCTTTATTATACTCCTGCTTATACATGATTAAATTAGCCATTTTTTCACTTGTGTAGCTTAGAATTAGTGTATACACTAGTTTACTTTCCCCATCACCTGCTTTGTATATTACTGTTATATTGCAGCTTTTCTTCCTTTCCTTTCGCCCGGTGCCTTGGAGTCATCGGGGGAGCGGATGTGAAGCCACTTAGTCTTTATGACTAACGGTTGCTACGTCCCTTTTTTTAAGAGTACAATCAGTGGTATAGCAGTGTTCAACACCGGAGGCCAGCCAGGTCAGGTGTGCAGGGCTGGGGTTTATGGTACCTTAGCTGCCGTCAGTGATAGAGGCGGGTGAGTGTTGTGAGATGTATCCCTTGGGGCATTTAGCTGGTTACTCTGATGATTTGCAGGAGCTTGTGTAGCTTTCTGCTTTCTTTGTTCTGGACTTTATTACTTATTGTGAACCTATGACTTTAATGCTTTCTATTATTGATGGGTTGGCGTTGTTTAGTTGGTTTGGCCGGCAGAATAGGCGTCTTGTGGTACAGGTTAGCCCATGTGCTGACGCTACTGCAAGGCGGCTGTTCTGGGCATAAGATTCCCCTCGGCCGTGTTGTGTGTTCCGGGAGGGGGATCTTACAAATTATGACTATATATCACTTGGAAAATTATGAAACTTAGGCATTGATGTTTTTTTTATGGGTCAATACTATACTACTGTGATTTTACCAGAATTTATGGTGATATGTAGATGGTACTTGTAGTGTAAATCTCTATTGGCAGACCAAGGCCAATCTGCCTATAAACATGTAGTGTTTTGCATGCAAAATATTGAAGGCCTTAGAGGCCATATTTGCAAAAACTGGCAGAGATAACTTTTGTAGCCCTATGAGTCTACTTTCATTTTCCACTTGAATCAACTGATTTGGTGCACTGTGGAGACCAGGGCACTCATTTTCCTAGGACTGCTCCTTGTGTAGGGCAGAAATTAGAATTGCTATAACTTTTAACTGGCTTTAGCAAATAACCTGAAATTTTTACCATGCATGAATGGCATGATGACACACCTAGGGTTTAAATTTGAGAATTTTTTGATGTATATCAATTTAGTTATTGCATTTATTAGAAAAAGTAAATATTTGATATTTATGGAGTTGTATAACTCCAAACACCCCCAAATTTGGGTGGTGAGCTCTTTGTATATACCTAAATCTCTGGTAGAAATTTGAGGCCATTTGGCCTTGTGCATGTTTGGTATTTTTCATATGCATGCAAAGTAGAGTATGGACGAATGGGGTGCATTTAGCATAAAGGTGGGGTTTGAAGAATATCTCTCCAATGGCTCACTACTTGGCAATGAGATTTTGTCCATGCATGTGATATGAATGAATGCATCACTTTTAGGTGAGTTGGAAATTTTTGGGCTCATAATTTCTAGGTTGATTAATAGCCCCACTTTAGGTAACACTTTATTTATATGTGTAAATGTACTTTGTATGTTAAACATTGTGTACAACCTTGCATGTTGATTTCACTTTGGCTAAGTTCATTTATGGGTAAAATGATCAATATGAATTCTGTAGATATTGATGTCAACTTTAAAATGTCACTGACTTTATGTCATTTGGATAAGTACAACTCATTCTACACCATTTTTGGTGGGACATGTCTATGATAGTGTTTTGTTATGTTAAACAACTTTGTACAACACTTGTATGTAAATTACACCTAGGTTAAGTTCACTTCTGTAGATAGTGATCAACATAAGTATTGTAGATATTGAAGTCACCTTTAAAATGCCACTGACTTCATGTCATTTGGATAAGTATAACTCTTTCTATGTCATTTTTGGTGTGACATGTACAAATCTGTAATCTGTTAAGTTAAATAATTTGTACAGCACTTATATGTTGAATCCACCTAGGTTAGGATCATTTCTGGAGGAAATAATCCATATGAATTCTGTAGATATTGATGTCACCTTTAAAATGCCACTAATTTCATGTCTTTTGGTTAGGTGTAGCTCCTTTTAGGTCACATCTAGTGAGACGTGTACAAAAGTGCATCTGATGGGTTTAGTGATTTGGACTCATACAAATACCTTGAAGATTTTTCCATGCCTTAGACATGATAACAACCATCTCTAGTAAAGAATTCAACTCATGAGCATGAGTGGAATTCTCTGAACTTCAAGTTGAAGCTTTGGACTCAAGGGTGTAGGGAAGTTGGGTTGCATTTAGCAAAAATGGGAAAAAGGTGATTTTGGCCCATTTGCCCCATTAGGTGCCCTTGAAGCTATGGTTGTGAATTGGTGAGGATGAGGTACCTCACCCTCTGAAGTTGTGGAATTTATTGAAGTCTTAACATAGCACTTGTAGTGTAAACCCTTATACGCACACCAAATGTAATAATTGATAATTTAAAGGTAAATACTTCTTGGAATAATATGAGACTTAGGATCTGGTGTATTTAGACCAGTAACATGCTATGGTAGTTTTTCCAGAATTTATTGAGGTCATAGTCTAATACCTGATGTGTAAATCCCTATTTGCACCCCATTTATGTTAAATAGAAATTGTGGTTGAATAATTCTTGTAAAAATGTGAAACTTGGGGTTGAGGTTCTTAGACCAATATTATGACACGGTGAATTTAACAGAATTTATGGAGATCTTAGTTGACAGTCGATGTATAAATCAGTACCTGCATGCCTTCTATTTTAATAGAGACTAAGATTTAAGTTTCCCTGGAGAATTTATGAAATTAGGATGTGAGGTTGTTAGATCACTGCTCATTGAAAACCCATTGTAATAATTGGAATTCATTTGGATATGATATGATCAAGATTGCACCATAGGAGCCAAATCTAGCTCAATCTCATTTTGGACTGCGAATAGTAAAACTGATTTATATGATTTAGACCACCACTGACCTTCACACATAGAGTTATTAACTCCTTGAATAAAGACTCAGATTATTAGGGCGAGCATCTCTAAGGCCATCTTGGGAAATAAGGAATGGGGTGCTTTTAGCAAAGTTATAAGTGCAGGCATTTACAGTGATAAGAAAAGGAAGTTAGACCTTGTCAAGGGCCCCACACAAAACTCATCGGTAATAAGTGATCATATGAAAGTAGAACTGCCCTTAGCCGGGTGAGCCATCTTAGGGTAAAACTCAAGGGAGAAGTCGGGAAATATCTAAGGCAAACCCTGGATTAAGGATGACGAAGAATAGGAGTGTGGGTCCAAGTAAGGTTGAGAATGCTAAGTGTATGTGTGATGTTCCTCGGTGAAGAAGGGAACTCGAGCTAGAATGTGATGACGGGAGAGTCAGCACCCGGTCACCGTTGGTGGTGTTGGAGTTCAAATGAACTCCCCCACTCCTAAGTGCTAAATTAACTCATCTTAGAGATTTAATGAAAATGGAGAGGAAAATGAGGATCAAGTAAAAAGGGGTAGATACCAACAAGATTAAGTGCCTTGGGAAGAGGAAGTTCGGGGTGTCAGCCCGTCACGCTTCCCAGTACCGCTGCGAGACCCTCACCGGGTAACCCTCCGGAAGTCCAAGGCTAACCCTAAAGCGTCTAAGATCAACTAAATTATAGACAAGACTAGTTAAGTAGGAGAACATCATAAGTTAACTTCCATCCCAAACCGGAACATGTTATAAGGAAGGACTGGGATAGTCCTGCGAGCGGTAGGCTCGGGTTATAAGGAAGGACTGGGATAGTCCTGCGAGCGGTAGACTCAGGTTATAAGGAAGGACTGGGATAGTCCTACGAGCGGTAGGCTCGTAGTCTAAATATAAGACTAGTGTAGTCTAGCGAGCGGTAGGCTCGTAGTCTAAATATAAGACTAGTGTAGTCTAGCGAGCGGTAGGCTCGTAGTCTAAATATAAGACTAGTGTAGTCTAGCGAGCGGTATGCTCATAGTTTAAATATAAGGCTGGTATAGCCTGGTGAGCGGTAGGCTCTACTTTATAAATGTTGATGTAGATTTGTGAGCTAGAGGCTCAGTAGTAAATAGCTAATACATATTACTCGTGTGTAAGATGTGGTGGGTCTTCGGTTCTGTCTTAGTCGTCACACCGACAGCAGTTCGTTGACTCGACAGTGCTAGTGGTTTTATTGGGGCCAGGTTATTTTACTGCGCGTCCGACGGGACGAATCCCCTAAACCCTGCCCGGCCAATTCAGTTTAGTACGCAGGAGCTCGTGAGTAACGGGTACCGGTATTACAGTGTACGTTTGGGCCTAGGTCTGGTAGTGTGACTTACCCACCTAGGTGAGGAGACGCCCGCTCCTCTGCCACCGTTTGACCACGACGGGAGGTGCCCGAGAGGTTAGCTACCTCCGAAAAGTGAGAACTAAAGGTCTGTACGTACAGAGTCGTGTGGGTGAGTTGCATGTGTATGAAATAATAATACAAACATTGCATCATTGCATTGCACATCATAGCATAGCATTTATGCACAAACTGAGACCTCATCGTATAAACTAGTGTGGGCTCTTTTATACGATGAGTTTACTTCTTGCCAGATCCCTTGACTTATGTGCCTTGTGTGTACGCATATAAGTTAAGGTTAATGTTCCTAGTTGCTCTTTATATTACTTTACTTGCTCAGTAATTACTGCTAGTGTAGCTTTCTTCTGTGGTTTGCTCTTATTACAAGCCTAATTATAGAACTGCTAGAATAATCGTAATTAGTGTACTCCTGCTAACTAGAGGCTATGTATTTTCTACTTTATATACATTGATAGTTTTACCACTTGTCACCTGCTCTTTTGAATTACCCCTTGATGTCCTCCGCTTCCTCCTCCCGCACGGTGCCTAGGAGTCGCGGGTGGAGGCGGTGAAGAATATGCTGAGTCTTTTAGACTGACGGTTAGTGGACCATATCATTTTAGGGATGATGTACCGGAGCAGAAGGACCCCGTACAGGAGGACGGGATGAAGTAGAGCAGACTTTACACGTCGTCGCAGCAGCAGCTACAGATGTATGATGACAGAATTGATAGCTTCCGCATAGAGGTAGAGAGAGTGTTGTAGCACTATACTTAAACATGTACTGGGCATAAGTCCTTTTTCGTTTAGTTCTCTTTTACTTTAATTCTCATCGTGGACATTGTAGTCATGTAATTTATATACTTAATGTGATTTGTGGACTTGTTGCTTCTATTCGCTTCTATTACTATGAATTGTGGTTGGCCTGGATGAGGTTGAATAGCCGGCAGGATCGGCGTATTGTGGCGGCGACCATTGGGTGTAATGGTCTCGCCGCAAGACGGCGGTTCTGGGCGGTAAGACCCGGTGTTGTTCGCAAAAAAAGGGGTCTTACACGCATCGCCACATGCCAAAGTTACCCTTTCTGTCAAACTTGGTAACATCAATTTTGACCGAATGTGAACCCGTATGATGGATCATTGTTTCCACTGCCCCGGAAGATGAAGTCGCATCGGAGTCTCCCATTTTTTTAATTTTTCGATTGACTCCAACAACAACAAATATGGAAGAAAAAAACAAGCGAAAACAAGTCTTTCTACCCACTTTTTTGGAATAAGGCAATTGTTAACCGCACCCCAGTTTTGGCTATCCGCAACTCATTTTTATGAAGTACTACGCATTTTTTTTGAAATACGCCTTGTACAAGCATTTTTAGGAAAAGTGTTCAACACGAAAGTTGTAGATATCGTCGATATCTACAACATTCGTGTTGAATACTTTTGCTAAAAATGCACGCACAAGACGTATTGCCGCTCGAATTGAAACATGGGCGTAACTATAATGAATTTTTGGAAATACGCATTGTGCATGCATTTTTAGGAAAAATGTACAACACGAAAGTTGTAGATCTCGACGATATCTACAACTTTAGTGTTGAACAATTTTCCTAAAAATGCTTGTACAAGGCATATTTCCAAAAAATACATAATACTTCATAAAAATGGGTTGCGGATAGCCAAAAGTGGGGTGCGGTTAACAATTGCCAAAAAAAAATTTGAAACTTACCTTTGCTGAGCAGAGCTGCTCTACCGAAAAGGAGAAAATCAAAAGGAATATTTTTTTTTAGATCTTCAGCAGTAGCATCATTTCAGCCCTCCTTTTATTTTTTTGATGGCGCTCTCCAGCAAAGGAGGAAACAAAACCAGATCTACAACAGCCATCTTCACCGAACGAAAAATCTTATCAGAACCAGAGCAGATTTGTAGAACGTCGACACTGCCTCCACCGAAACCAGCAACTCACCTAATCCGAACCAAGGTCCGCAGGCGCCTTGTGACGTCGGTCGTATTCTCCTCTACAAACGCGATCGTCTCCTCTTTTGTGCCGATTTGCGTTGCCTTTCTCCTCGTCGAAACGTAAGATCTGCGTCCGAGCGTCACCCCCTCGCATACAACCGCCTCCAAACAAAAAGCGCACCGCAACCTGGCTCTGATACCACTTGTTGTGCGAACGATATAGAAAAACAAAAATCACACAACCACAACCAATTGAACACGATGCGATTTAAGTGGTTCGGCGAGGAGCGCCTACGTCTACGGGAGGGGCTATTCACTATAACCGGTGGGGGAGAAAAGAAGAGGCCAATACAATTACAATTCCACACAAAATAAGAACCCTAACCCATTCTATTTATAGGGGAAATTAAGGCAACCCAAAAAAGATAAAAATGCCCCATAAACCAACAGTATATATATTTGTGTTCAAATAGTATCTATGCAATGCAACTTCCAGCGTACTATAACACAATAATATGTTGGTGCCCTTATCTACTTAACTAACAGTAGACCCGACATCATTGTATGTCAAACACCCTTCTCATGACAGCTTTGTAATTGTATGTATCTATGTTGACGACTTGCTGGTCACTGGATCATCCTCACAGCTGATAGAAGAATTCAAAGCCATCATGAAACAAGAGTTTGAAATGAGTGATTTGGGGGTCATGCGATACTTCCCTTTGACTGCAAATTTTGCAAACCCCAAATTCGATTTTCCTACACCAACAAAAATATGTTGGAGAACTCTTGCAACGTTTTAATATGCAGGATTGCAAGCCCACCAACACTCCCATGGCAACAGGTGAAAAGCTGCAGAGAAATGACCGGGAAGAGAAGGTCAGTGAAGAAATGTATAGAAGTGATGTTGGTGCCCTTATCTACTTAACTAACAGTAGACCCAAATGAGGAAGGAAGCTGGACTGAAAAATTCCAAGCTGATCCTGTTTCAAATTGGACAGTAAGCGATTTAGCCACACACACTTCCTTCACTGCGTCACCCACTGCGACATATTCTGCCTCTGCGGAAGACAAGGCGACACTCTTCTGCTTCCTTGAGCTCCACGAAATCGTCATTAATAAGCACTTGTAAATATTTCTGTTAATCCTTTGCGCGCATGATGCTATTATTGTTCGATTTATATATATATGTGTGTATATCTAGTTTATCATCCCTTAATATTTCTAACCATGCATCAGCTGGCTAGACGATTAAGAAAGAGGGCTTCAACCGTGACTGCTGTCAAGACAGGCGGTGAACCTCTCATCGGAGGCCATTACCCGCACGCGTGCCTAATCTCTTATGATTAAGTATGTGCAATAGTTATTTACCGTGTAGACAGGATGCGGCACACACATCAACAATGGCGCCCCAGTAATTAACTATAGTGTGGTAGGGGATCCATTTCCGGGTCCATTAGCATATTGTATCCATTATTGGGCAAATATGGATTTGATTAAGATTTGTTTTTACAAAGTACCAAAAGCAAGAGTGATGGCTTTATAAACATAAAGCCCAAGGTATGGAACCCAGAAAAAGGTTATTGGCCCAGATATTATAGCTTGTTTATGATCTAACATTCTTGCTAATACATTATACGAAAGCTTCTTTATGATCTCCTTACTCGATCGATATCCTTACCCGATATCCCGTTGATTTCTCTCTCGGAAGAGCGATTGTGGGGATTCAAAAAAACAAATGAATTGGCACAACAGAAAGTATTTTGGATAGCAAAAATGTATCAATGGATTTTTCTAAATAGGAGCTGAGAATTAATGTTTGATAATTAATTATATTATCGACAATGGTGGGTGAAGTACCGTACGTAATTGTGCTCAATCATGCATTTTCAAAACCTCAAATTAAACCAGATCGAGGAGATAAACAAATATATAGTTGGATACGATCAGCATCCGGCCAGCTGCATGCATGCAGGAATAACAATGGATGGATGCATGGGTTGGCAACATATATGCATGGATGCATGCATGCATGATCTTAATTAATTCGTAGAGAGCAAGTTAATTAAGGCAATGAATGTACGTGGGTGGGTTAATGTCATGATCATAATCTTCACATGAGCTATATATGCACACCCCATCCATGCATGATGCATGTACATATATATATATATATATATATATATATATATATATATATTTTTGGATCATAATTAAGCTGTACGTAGTCCAAATAATTAAAGGCTATCATCAGTACGTACTTTATATATGAGGGAAGAAGAATTCTACATTAATTGTATATTCACAAATTATCATGCAAAAATTGCTCCTTACAAAAAGAACAGTTAATAATGCCGAAACTTCTTCCCTTAATTGTTGCCTGGGAGGACACTACAAATAATCTTTTAAAATAAAAGTAAATAAATAATGAAATAACGGTCCCGGAAAATAAATAAAGAATGTAACACATGCGCAGCAATGCTATGAGAACTAGTACTCCAACTAACAAGTTTCTCAACCCATCTCTCAACATCAGAAATTCGTCAGAAAGTCGGGAAGATACCGGTGCTGATAAATAAGGAAATTATGCCGGGCGGCAGCCGCTTCCATTGCCGCCGCGGCAGCCCCTTCTGCTGACGCCGCGACTCCCTGGTTGACAGGAGGATGCGGATGTGTAGGGATCCCCTTTCGACGCCGAAGCTCGACGACCTTTCTATGCGAGTTTGAGTGCTCGGAGACCTCAAAGGTAGGGCTCGACGCCGGGCGGTACTCTGGCACGAGGCGTCCAGACTTAAACCTGACGCCGCAGGCGTTGCATAGCGACTTCGGTCCCGCTGGCCCAGCCCGCCACTGCGGTGTCTTTTCGGTGCCGCAATGCCGGCATCTCCTGGCAACCCCGTCCGGCGATGTCTCCTTCTTCTTCGCCGGTGGTTTGTCGGGATTTGGATTGATGATTCCCGCGTCTGAGTGCACCAAAGATGGTCTTTCCGTGGTTGGATCGTCAAGATATGATGACTCGGTGCTGCGGTTACGCTTATGACCGATGACCGCCTTGTCAGGGACCGTCACCTCGGGGGCGAAGGGCGGCATCTCGACGTCTACGGCGGAGAAGGGGTAGTCGACTTGGTGAGTAGGTTGGGATGAGGTTGCTGTGATCCCTGAATTAATGAGCTGTTGTTTCTGGGGCTCTTCCTGGGAGTAGGGTTCCACTGCCAAGTATGACATCCAATCCTCTTCTGGCAGAAGCTCCTCCTGCATGCATGGGGAACAACATTCAAAAATTAAAATTTGAAGTCGTAGAAATTCGAAAGCACCCAACATGTACTTTTTTTCATTCCTTCCTTCCTTCCTCCAAACATGCAGTACTGGTTCAGTTGCAGGACTACATCTATATATATATATATCTATACTATTCTAAAAAGAAATATGGAGGCATGAAATTTAAAAGCCGTTAGGATAATCTGATCCGTCCAAAATGATGTGATTAATTAATAGGGTCCGTCCATTCCTATTGTAAAGAGCTCTCCTTGCGTAGTTAGAAAAGTTTTTTCTTCAGTCGGTTGTGATCTTAAGAGAAGGATTGTGTTGAAAGTGCTCAAGTTCAATGCTGAGATAGAAGTTCCATCAAATTGAGACATTAATTCTTCCATACATGCATGTTCTATAACATTGATGAGATGTTCCGTCAAGATATATAGATGTTCCGTCGAGTAGCGGACTCTATTGCTAGATAGATGTACTGCTAAATTTCTTGACATTTCCATTTTTTGATTGGCTAGAGTTTTACATGGTGACAAAACTTGTTGAGGTACGCACCCTAACACCCTGTAACTAACTTTACCTAGATCTTAAACTTATTTGCATTTCAAATTTTTGATCAACAACCATTAATTTTAAATTAAGAAATTTCCCAGATCTCTTTAATTAAGTTGGTTTAGATGAAAATACTGATGACAAAATCATCACCTTTTAATTATAAAGATAGTGAAGGGTGGCCTCGAAATATCGCATATCATTATTGATGATTATGATCAATATGTTTGTTCGTTGTAATTACATTCGACAGATCACCAACTTTGTCAGGTCGGAAGTTTTATCCCCGATCATAGCATACAAGTACGAGTGAAATGGGCAATCAGTGGAAATATTGATCGGAGTGCTGAAAAATGAAAGTTTTTTTTATTGAGCAAACATTTTAAAGCAATCTTTATTCCATGAGAAATAACTTTTCATAGAGTTGAGTTAACCAGCTAGCTAGGGAACCTCAGAATAACTATCTCCCACAAATCGGTAAGAACATTAATTAGTAGGCATAGTGCGCTGACCTCATTCTTAAAAGACATTGTTGGGAATTTTTTTTAATGATTTGATAGTACAATAACCCATTTATAATTGATAACAATGCAATTTATATCTTTTAGTTTGTTGTGCAATGAGCCAATGGTTGAGCTAGAAAAGAGAAGAAGATATCAAAATGCGCGCTACAATAATGTGCTACAGTACTTGGTTAGCGACCTCCTACCGCAGATGAACTTTGTTCGAAAAGTCATCGGTGATCACAAGTGAACAATGCTCGATTATCATCAGACTATGATATGATGCCTCGAGCACGGATCTCCTAGCGCAGATGAACAGTAACTTCTGCACAAGATCTGTTACAGGTGAACAGTACTTCTCGATCGGTCAGAGATCGGCGCAGGGGCGGATCCAAAGGGGGGCCCGAGGGACACGTGCACCCCCATTATTTTTCAAAATTGTTAGTGGATTTGGATTTCTCTCGTCGAGACAATGAATTTTGACTACTTATATGTCAAAAACGGTAGCCAGATGAGGAAGAAACTGCTCCGATAAGATGGAAGCGTTCTCACGTCACGTAACTAGTTTGTTTTGGGACAAATATTGGCTATTCGCGGACCAAAGTTGGCTATTTGCAGACCAAAGTTGGCTATTCGCAGACCAAAGTTGGCTATTCGCAGACCAAGTTCAGCTATGTGCACCCCAAAAATTAATTTTCAACATGTGACTCACGACCCTCCTACTCACCCCGCTAGCATTTGTGTTTTGAAATTTTTTGTGCACCCCCATTTATAATTTTTTGGATCCGCCGCTGGATCGGCGGCCATTGAATAGTGTTTGTGAACAACACTCTTGCCGGAGCAGGCTTACTTGTGGAGTTTCTAACGCACCTTCAATTCACCACCCCGAGAGAATATTGAATATTGACATATTTTTTATTTCCTATTATATTAGTGGTTTCCTCGATCGACGTACGAGCAAAACATATATTTTGATTCTTATATTAAATTTATGGCTTATTTGTGTGCATTATATTCCTTAATTTACTTCAATTATACTCTATGATTTATTTTTGGTGTTCACTACTACTTTTTGTGGAGCATCTCTAATTAAAAGTGTATTTTATGTGTAACAATAATTTATAGAAATTATACATTCTGTTACAAAGAAAAAAAATTCATTTTTTTGTAGTCATCTCATTCCGGTTATAACTTAATTACTTGATGAATCAAATTTGCTATGAACAAGGGAGCGTGGTTGTTTGATCAGCCAAAGAACCATGAATAGACTTTCTCAAACTGATCGAACCCAAATTTGACTCGATGGAACCGATCACTTGTGGTGCTCAACATCATTAGATTTCATTGAACTAGAAAAGGAACCTAAAGTCAATAATAAGGTCCATGCATGCATGTTCCAATTGGTCCCGCTAATGGCGAGTTTCCGCATGTGTAAATGATCATTTCATCATCTTAATTGTTCCGATGTATATATAGTTAATTATCCTTGGTGACTGTCGTGTCATCTATTATATTTGGGCAGATTTGGCGATATATTCAAGGTGTTACCCTCCTGCAATATCCAAAGAATGGATGTAGAATTCTAGAAGAACCACCTAATGCTCACTAGAACTCCCTATGAACTATAAGCTTGTACAAGATCGATCTTTCTCCATCTATCTAAAAATTTTTTTTTCCGCAAATTAATAACTAAAAAGGAATACCATGAACAAGCTATAGCTAGCTATCCATAGCAATGCAAGTCATCATGAACTAATCTAGCAGTTATAATTATATTATTGGCACTATTAATCTAATGTTGTAATCACAAACTACATTATGAACCTATTTATTTAAATCTTCATTTGAGGGAGCTCTTTTGTAGCCCGCTTCCCATTCAGGTAAAAAGCATAATTGGATTAAGGCTCTATTTAATTGGTATGATTGTGAGTGCAAGAGAAATAGTAGTAGTGAGAAATTAATGTTGGGATTAGAGGGTTTAGGGTTTAATGTGAGAAATTAATATCAATTGTGAGAAAAATAGGGGGGAGAAGAGGGATGTTGATCTATGGGAAAACAAATGTTTCCAAACACAGCCTAATTGTGTTTGAGGAAGCTTTTCAGCAGCAGCATTAATTCAACTTCTATTCAATGTTAATTACCAGCTCGGCGCTCCGGCTGCGCTCCGCTGCAATGTTGACGGAGCCGGGACGGGGACACCTGAACAGCGACGGAAAGTCCGAGCGCCATTAAGCGCGAAAGGTCAATTTCCGGCTATCCATGCTCCGTCGTCGACCGGACGTTAGGGCTCCAATGGGGTATTCGGATTCTCTCTTTCGATCAGTAGAATAAAAAAAAAATTCCAAGTCCCAGTGTAATTAATTAATCAGAGAGTTAATTAATAAAGGCAATAAAAAAGGAAAAAGAAATAATTAACAAAAAAAGTTACCGGCTCACAGAGGCCGCCGGGGCGGCGAACTCTATAGATGGAGACACGGCAAGTAGGTTCGTCGGAGTACGGAGTGTTGTCGGAATTGCAATTGTCGCAGAAAGCGGTAGTAGGAGTAACAGTGGAGGCCGAGAAAGATGCAGAGCATTGATCCTTCACAGCCTTGGATCCTCCATTATTATCGTCGTCGACGGGCAACAACGACGCATAGTCATCCATGTCGGAGAAGTTAAACAGCTCCTCGACGGAGAAATGCTCGGCACCATACTCCCAGTTTAATTCCTCTTGCGGCAATTGGGCGGTCCACGAGGCCGCCGGGAGATAGCTCCCGTCAAGGTTCTCACGGTTTTCCATTTTCCGAGCGCGCAGATTGAGGACGACAGGGCCTAATTCTCTCCGGCTAAGGGGAGATCGATCAAGGAGAGTGCGTGTGACAATTAACGTCGCGGAGGAAACGGCCCCAGAGAGAGAGAGAGAGAGAGAGAGAGAGAGAGAGAGAGAGAGAGAGAGAGAGTATGTGTGTGTGTGTGTGTGTGTGTGTGTGTGTGTGTGTGTGTGTGTGTGTGAGAGAGAGAGAGAGAGAGAGAGAGAGAGAGAGATTGTTTGAGAGAGAGATGGATGGTTCTCACTTCACATATGTATAAATAAATGTGAATTAAAAGAAAAACCAGGCTGGGCATGAGAGAGAGAGAGAGGAGAGAGAGAGAGAGAGAGAGAGAGAGAGAGAGAGAGAGAGAGAGAGAGAGAGAGAGAGAGAGAGAGAGAGAGAGAGAGTGCGTGTGTGTGTGTGAGCGAGTGTAGTGGCGAGGGAGAGGGAGAGCGAGTCTGCAGTAGAAGTGCCGGCTAAGCTCCCGGCGCAAATATTGAATCCACATACACTGTCCACACGTTAAATGACAATTAAATCATTTTTTTACCGCACGTTAAATGACAATTAATAAATCATTTTTTCTCTATCTTACCTTTTTTTTATTTCACTTTTTATTTCTAAAAATACATCGTACGGTCGCACAGCAGCTAGTAACCGGGACAACGACTGTCCTTAAACTCGCAATTAATATTTTAATTGATCGACTGATGATTGATAATCTTTTTTAATATAAATTTCAGAAAACCAATATCTAGCTATTAGTTTTAACTATTTGATTTGCCTACAATTGTATGTTTATTTATTTATTTATTTATTTTCAGGATGATATGCTAATAATAAATATATTTACTAATAATAAAAATATTTGCTAATAATAGTCGTTATTCTCAAAATAGCTGCATGATTTTCTAATAACCAATGCTTATTAATAATGAAAATTAATTTACCTATTACAACTTCATAAAAAATGGGAACACGTACAATCAAAATGTAACATTTGCAAAAATAAGCATAAAAAGTGCAATGTTATGTGCACTACACCTGAAATAGCTCCACACCATATAAAATATATATATATATATATATATATATATATATATATATATATATATATATATATGTGCATCAGAGAAAAACTGAAAAATAGATAACATTACTCTACAATTAAAGATAGGCCAGTCACTTGCAACAATAAAGAAATAATAAAATCAACTTCAGGAAATTATATACAAACACCAGAGCTCTTCCTAATTATATAACTTTCTAAAAAATTCAACAACAATGGCCAAATAATAATCTGCTGGCATGGACGAGAAGTAAAACATACAAAATAATGTGCTCTAAAGTAAGAACTAAACAGAATATTAAACTTGCACTATGTACTCTACGATCTAGTTTCTGTACTTTATTTATGCTTCCGTAGAAAGCCCGTGGGGAGTCGGCGAGCAAGCGTGTGTGGGCTGCGACAAGCAAGCATGCGGGGCCGGCTTCGAGTAAGCCCGCGACGGAGGCAACGAGTAAGCCCGCGAGGGAGACGCCAAGTAAGCCCACAGAGTAAAGGAAAACTTCAATTTGAATGGGGAGGGGGGAGAAAGGATCACATAGCATTTCATTCAAAACGGGGAAATCACTCCATTGTTCCAACAACATACAACACACACTTGCCACATTATATAGTGGAAAGCCAGGGGTACAATCAAAAATAAACCACACATTGGGACAATACATTAAAACAACAATTCTGAAAGGATACAGGCCTCAAAAAGGAGAAGCAGGCACGCCATTCCATTCTTATGAAGTCTGATTTCCTTCCTTCTCTTGCAGCAGGTGGCTTCCTCCTTTTGTGTTTTGCAGATGGATTTCTTCAGGGCTGGCAAGATTGTCTTCCAACACCCTCCCACAATCGCGACAGTCCGTCATCTTGAGTCTTCCCCTCAAATCTGAAAAAGGAAAGGATGGCAGGGGTTTAGGTATCGCAGTGATCTAGGGTAATTTCTTTCTGCGCAATAAGTTCCCATGTGTAATGAAGCTTGATCTCAAGGTGTTTGGTTTTATTGTGGAACACGAGATTTTTTGCAAGAGCAATTGCAGAGGTATTATCCACCCAGATCTGTGTTGGATTTTCTTCCTCTTCGATTAGTTCTTGCATGAGCTTCCTGAGCCACCCTGCTTCCCTAGTTGCTTCACAAGGCACTGTGTATTCTGCTTCTGTTGACGAGAGAGCTATTGTCTTCTGCTTCCTTGAGTTCCAGGAGACAAGGTTATCTCCCAAGAAGAATAGATAGCCGGAGGTGCTCCTCCTGTCATCAGCACACCCAACCCAATCACTGTCAGAATACCTCTAAAGTTGAGGTTTAAGACCTTTGGTATACTTCAGCCCAAGATGCCTTGTGCCATTGACATAGCGTAAGATACGTTTAGCTGCCGCAAGATGTTTTACACTGGGTGAGTGCATATACCTGGAGACAATTCCCACTGCAAGCTCAATGTCGGGTCTGGTATTAGTTAGGTATATGAGAGCCTGCAATACTCCTGTAGTTCTCAGCATCCACCTTCTCCTCACCATCATCTTTGCTGAGTTTTTCTCCAGTTGTCATGGGGGTTGAAGTTGGACGGGAATTGCTCATTTCAAACCGATTGAAGAGGTCTTCTGTGCATTTATTCTGAGTTATATAAGTGGCACTAGGAGTTTGATAGATATGGATTCCAAGGAAATAATGAGTCAAGCCCAAATCTTTCATTTGGAAAGCGGCCATGATGTGTGATCGAAAATAATTAATAACTTCCATGCTTGACTCGATAATGAGCAGGTAATCAGCATAGAGACAAACAATCAGCACCTCTTCACCTGAGCCGCGCCTGAAATAGATGGTTGGCTCGCAATTTGTTCTCTGGAATCCATCTCCTATCAGATGAGTGTCAATTTTGGAGTTCCAAGAACGAGGGGCGTGCTTCAATCCGTAGAGGGCTTTTCTTAATCTCAGGACCTTTCCTCCTTCTCCCTTCTAGATGTAGCCAGTAGGATGTTCTACATATATTTCCTCCTCTATATCGCCATTTAAAAAAGCAGATTGGACATCCATTTGAAAAACTGGATACTCCAATTGAGTTGCCAAAGCGAGCACATGTCTTATGGATTCAAATCGAGCCAGTGGGGCAAACGTTTCAGCTTAGTCAATCCCCGACTTTTGGGCATAGCCCTTGGCAACCAATCTTGCCTTGTACTTCTTAATGTCTCCTTTCTCATTATACTTGACCTTGAACAACCATTTTAGGTCAATTGCTTTCTTATGAGGAGGCAACTTAACTAGTTCTCAGGTCTTATTGTCTTCAATAACCCTTACTTCCTCATTCATGGCTTGAACCCAATGATCCTTGCTTGCTGCCTCTGAGTAAGTGGATGGCTCTTGCACAAATAAGGCAATATTACAATTTTGGTATACTTCAGAGAGGGATTTGAACTTAAGTGACTGTGAAGGGGATGATGTATCATCATTGTTTGACAATTCATTAGCAGACACAGATTCTGAATTAACAGGTTCAGAAGCCAGGATGGAAGGCACAAGCTCATCTTGAGGACTGACAGATAGGTACTGTGCAACCACTAGCAATATTGACTGACCAGGAGTCACTTCCCAATCCCAGGACATGCCTTCATCAACTATGACGTTCTTGGCCATGGTTAATTTTTCCTTTTCTTGGTTATATATTTTATATCCCTTGGATCTTTCACTATATCCCAAGAGAATACCAAGCACGGCCTTTTGATCAAGTTTGCCACGATGGGTGTGCAACTCTAGATTGAAAACTAGGCTACCAAACACTTTTAGATGACTAACATCAGCTTTGTGCCCTGTCCAAGCTTCAATAGGTGTGGAGGCACAAGAGAATGACATGGTGCTCTGTTGAGAAGGCAGACAGCTGTGACCACAGCTTCTGCCCAGAATTCCTTGGGCATATTTTTGTGTTGCAGCATGCATCTTGCCATCTCAACTATAGTCCTGTTTCTTCTTCCTGCCACCCCGTTTTGCTCTGGAGTGTAGCTCATAGTTAGCTCCCTTTTAATTCCTTGCTCCTGGCAGAAATTGTCAAACTCTTGGTTGACAAACTCTCCACCTCTGTCTGTTCTTAGAATTTTAATCTTTGCATTTCTTTCATTCTCAACTTGGGCTTTAAAGATTATGAATTTTCTGAAGGCATCAGATTTGAGATTTAAGGGATAAACCCACATCATTCTGGTGTAATCATCAACCAATAGCAAGAAATATCGATTCATAGCGAAGGAGGGGGTACGAGATGACCCACATATATCAGCATGTATGATGTCCAAGGGTGCATATGATTTTTTCTGAGCTTGACGGGGGAAAGGTAGCTTATGAATTTTATTCTTAGCACAAGTGTGGCATAGGGGCTGAGGTGAAGAGATTTTTGGCAAACCAAAGACAAGATCATGTGAGTGAAGAAGTTTAATATCATCAAGGTTAAGGTGGCCATACCTATGGTGCTAGTGTTGGCTGGATGTAAATTCAGTAACCTTCATGTTCTGACAAACATGAGGTAAGTTTAGAGGGAACACTTTGTTGTTGGTCATTTTGACTTTGGCAATGATCAAGGAAGATACTTTCTCAATTATTATACAGTGTTGTTCATCAACCACCAACTTATAACCTTTATTTAGGAGTTGTCCCACATTGAGCAAGCAATGAGCCAAACCAGGTGTACAACCCTGTATTCGCCGAGTAGGTTCTCGAAGCACAGAAAATATTTTCGAACATCATTCTTCAAGATAAACATAAGCAGGGAGAGAGGAGGGCGAGCTCCTCTCGCCCCCGGCGCCCCCAGCAGCAGGGGAGCGAGACCCCAGGGGGGCGAGACCCCAGGGGGGCGAGACGCTAGCGCCGGCGGTAGCGATACCGTCGGGCGCTAGCCCAGTTCTTGCCCAGCCCCAAGGCAAGGGGGGCGAGCTCCTCTCGCCCCCGTCCCCAGCAGTAGGGGGCGAGACGCTAGCGCCGGCGGTAGCGATACCGCCGGGCGCTAGCCCAGCTCTCGCCCAGCCCCAGCAGAGGTAACCTCTCTCACCCACCAGAAAAGGAGGGGGGGGTCTGCGTTTAGCATCCCAGAACAGCGAGATTTGGCTATTTGCAGTCCGGTTTTGGCTATTCGCAGTCCAAATCCGAGGGTATTTTGGGTATTCTGCAGTCCAGTTTAGGTTATTTGCAGCCCAGATCCGAAAATCCTATAAATAGGACCAAGGGGGCACCATTTGGAGGGATCTCTCATCCTAGGCTAGCTCTCTCCTTCCTTCTCTCCCTCCCCAAGTCTCTCTAGGGGGTGAGGAGAGGCTCCAGTGGTGCCCAAGCTTAGTAGTGGCTTGGGAGGGGAAGTTCCAAGGGGACTTCCGGGTATGTGGCGGGACCTCCCCACTAAGCCCTTGGTCCAGTTTTAGTTCCAACACCTTCAACCTAGAGCTCTCCCTTGGGGGGAGTAAGGGTTGGTCGCCCCTCAGCCTCGCTGAGGGCCCCGAACTCCACAGAGACCGAGTTGTCGGTTTCAACATTTTGGTGCGGTGAGCGTGGAGTGTGACCGATTCAAGAAACCCTCAAGATGAGCTCCATGGATGGAGGTGGAGGAAGTTCCGACCCAGGTCACTCGCAGCCCCCGGTGGCTGGGGTGATGTTGGAGATGTTTGAAAATTTCAGGCAGGAGGTCCTGCAGACCTTGCAGGTAGCTTTCGCCTCGGGAAGCAAAGGCAGGAGAGAAAGTGGTCAGGAGGTCTCGCCTCAGCAGGTTGGCGAGAGCACCCTCGGGCAGCCATCCAGGAAGGGGGTGCCGGGAGGGGGCGAGTGGGGAGGCGCCAGGCCCCCACTCGCCCAGCCCCAAGGGGACGAGTGGGGAGGCGCCAGGCCCCCACTCGCCCAGCCCCAAGGGGCGAGTGGGGAGGCGCCAGGCCCCCACTCGCCCAGCCCCAAAGGGGGGCGAGCACAGGAGGTCCCTTTTGCGAGCTGATCCTCTCAGCCCCGATTCCGGAGGGGCTCAAGGGGGCGAAGATGTCTCACTACTTCGGCAAGGATGACCCCGTCTTACACCTGCAGTGGTTTGAAGACATGGTCTCCATCATGCCCATGTCGGCCGCTTTCAAATGTCGACTCTTCGCGACAACTCTGAAGGAGAAGGCTAGAGATTGGTTCCACCAGCTCCCTGCGGGATCCATCTATGCCTTTGAAGACTTGCGTCGAGGCTTCCTGCTACGCTTCTCGACGTCAAGGAAGAGGAAGAAAGATGTCGAAGCACTTTTCAAGATCAAGCAAGAGCCAGAAGAGTCGCTGGCTCACTATCTGGAGCGATTCAGGGAGGAGGTTCTCCTCTTCCAAGAAGTGCCCGGGTACACCCTCAAGCTCGCCTTCACGGTGGGGCTGCGGGAGGGCTTCTTCAAGATGGACCTCAAGAGAAGAGCTCCTTTGTCCTTTGAGGAGTTGATGGAAAGGGTGGCAGAAGAAGTTGAAAGTGAGGAGGCCAACCCGGAGTTCACAAGAAGGCTGGCCAAGCTGAGTGAGCCAGAGGCAAGGCAGCATGGGAGGAAGGTAGAGGCTCCCAAGAGGAAGTTCGACCAAGAGGAGGACAACTTCCAGGAAGAATAGACTGACCTCCCAGGGTGGAGGCAGGGCCCGAAAGCACCCTCTCCACCACCCCAGCAAGCCATGGCGATCGGCCATAGAAGAAGAAGAAATCGTAGGGGAGGAAGAGGGGGCGTCTGGGCAGAGTTACCTTACTGTGACTTCCATCAGGAGGAGGGTCACGCGACATCCGCCTGCCCTGAGTTCTTGGAGTTAAGGGAGGCGAGGTGTCCGAAGCCGCATCGTCAACAACCAGAAGAGGTCGAGGAGGACCATGCCTGGGGGTAGAAGTCCAAGTCCTGGTCTCCGTGCTTAGTTTTTCTTTAAATCCATGTAGTGTGATAGTTGGTTTCCTTATTTAGAGTCTCTTGCATGTAACTGGATAACTAATGAAATAAAAGTTTTTCTATGTTCTTCACCCCTCGGACGGTTCCGCTGACCGGGCTCTCACTAGCCGGCAGGGCAGGTTAACCTCCCAGGGAGGCTATGTTCTTCACCCCTCGAACGGTTCCGCTGACCGGGCTCTCACTAGCCGGCAGGGCAGGTTGACCTCCCAGGGAGGCTATGTTCTTCACCCCTCGGACGGTTCCGCTGACCGGGCTCTCACTAGCCGGTAAGGCAGGTTGACCTCCCAGGGAAGCTATGTTCTTCACCCCTCGGATGGTTCCGCTGACCGGGCTCTCACTAGCTGGCAGGGCAGGTTGACCTCCCAGGGAGGCTATGTTCTTCACCCCTCGGACGGTTCCGCTGACCGGGCTCTCACTAGCCGGTAGGGCAGGTTGACCTCCTAGGGAGGCTATGTTCTTCACCCCTCGGACGGTTCCGCTGACCGGGCTCTCACTAGCCGGTAGGGCAGGTTGACCTCCCAGGAAAGCTATGTTCTTCACCCCTCGGATGGTTCCGCTGACCGGGCTCTCACTAGCTGGCAGGGCAGGTTGACCTCCCAGGGAGGCTATGTTCTTCACCCCTCGGACGGTTTCGCTGACCGGGCTCTCACTAGCCGGCAGGGCAGGTTGACCTCCCAGGGAGGCTATGTTCTTCACCCCTCGGACGGTTCCGCTGACCGGGCTCTCACTAGCCGGCAGGGCAGGTTGACCTCCCAGGGAGGCTATGTTCTTCACCCCTCGGACGGTTCCGCTGACCGGGCTCTCACTAGCCGGCAGGGCAGGTTGACCTCCCAGGGAGGCTATGTTCTTCACCCCTCGGACGGTTCCGCTGACCGGGCTCTCACTAGCCGGCAGGGCAGGTTGACCTCCTAGGGAGGCTATGTTCTTCACCCCTCGGACGGTTCCGCTGACCGGGCTCTCACTAGCCGGCAGGGCAGGTTGACCTCCCAGGGAGGCTATGTTCTTCACCCCTCGGACGGTTCCGCTGACCGGGCTCTCACTAGCCGGCAGGGCAGGTTGACCTCCCAGGGAGGCTATGTTCTTCACCCCTCGGACGGTTCCGCTGACCGGGCTCTCACTAGCCGGCAGGGCAGGTTGACCTCCCAGGGAGGCTATGTTCTTCACCCCTCGGACGGTTCCGCTGACCGGGCTCTCACTAGCCGGCAGGGCAGGTTGACCTCCCAGGGAGGCTATGTTCTTCACCCCTCGGACGGTTCCGCTGACCGGGCTCTCACTAGCCGGCAGGGCAGGTTGACCTCCCAGGGAGGCTATGTTCTTCACCCCTCGGACGGTTCTGCTGACCGGGCTCTCACTAGCCGGCAGGGCAGGTTGACCTCCCAGGGAGGCTATGTTCTTCACCCCTCGGACGGTTCCGCTGACCGGGCTCTCACTAGCCGGCAGGGCAGGTTGACCTCCCAGGGAGGCTATGTTCTTCACCCCTCGGACGGTTCCGCTGACCGGGCTCTCACTAGCCGGCAGGGCAGGTTGACCTCCCAGGGAGGCTATGTTCTTCACCCCTCGGACGGTTCCGCTGACCGGGCTCTCACTAGCCGGCAGGGCAGGTTGACCTCCCAGGGAGGCTATGTTCTTCACCCCTCGGACGGTTCCGCTGACCGGGCTCTCACTAGCCGGCAGGGCAGGTTGACCTCCCAGGGAGGCTATGTTCTTCACCCCTCGGATGGTTCCGCTGACCGGGCTCTCACTAGCCGGCAGGGCAGGTTGACCTCCCAGGGAGGCTATGTTCTTCACCCCTCGGACGGTTCCGCTGACCGGGCTCTCACTAGCCGGCAGGGCAGGTTGACCTCCCAGGGAGGCTATGTTCTTCACCCCTCGGACGGTTCCGCTGACCAGGCTCTCACTAGCCGGCAGGGCAGGTTGACCTCCCAGGGAGGCTATGTTCTTCACCCCTCGGATGGTTCCGCTGACCGGGCTCTCACCAGACGGCAGGACAGGTTGACCTCCCAGGGAGGTAAGTGATGTTCCCCTCGGATGGTTCAGCTGACCGGGCTCTCACTAGACGGCAGGCCAGGTTGACCTCCTATGGAGGATAAGAGATGTCCTCCCCAATCCAGACTCTCACTAGCTGGGTGGCTCTCACTAGTAGAGCTCGCTCCTAGGAGTGTGTCGACCCAATGTCGACCACTAGCGGAGCTCGCTCCCGGAGTCGCTCAGTCCCGAGCAGACTCCCTAACCGGGCCCTCATTAGCCGACAAGGTTGGAGGACCTCTTCGGAGAGGCTACATGTTTTTCCGAGATAGCACCGTTAGCCGGATTCCCAGCGATACTCGTCGAATATACAGGGTTGGACGTTTCTTTCCGAGCGTGTGCCTCGCTCGAAAAGAGCGGGGATTGTGTACAACCCTGTATTCGCCGAGTAGGTTCTCGAAGCACAGAAAGTATTTTCGAACATCATTCTTCAAGATAAACCTAAGCAGGGAGAGAGGAGGGCGAGCTCCTCTCGCCCCCGGCGCCCCCAGCAGCAGGGGAGCGAGACCCCAGGGGGGCGAGACCCCAGGGGGGCGAGGCGCTAGCGCCGGCGGTAGCGATACCGCCGGGCGCTAGCCCAGTTCTTGCCCAGCCCCAAGGCAAGGGGGGCGAGCTCCTCTCGCCCCCGTCCCCAGCAGTAGGGGGCGAGACGCTAGCGCCGGCGGTAGCGATACCGCCGGGCGCTAGCCCAGCTCTCGCCCAGCCCCAGCAGAGGTAACCTCTCTCACCCACCAGAAAAGGAGGGGGGGTTGGTCTGCGTTTAGCATCCCAGAACAGCGGGATTTGGCTATTTGCAGTCCGGTTTTGGCTATTCGCAGTCCAAATCCGAGGGTATTTTGGGTATTCTGCAGTCCAGTTTAGGTTATTTGCAGCCCAGATCCGAAAATCCTATAAATAGGACCAAGGGGGCACCATTTGGAGGGATCTCTCATTCTAGGCTAGCTCTCTCCTTCCTTCTCTCCCTCCCCAAGTCTCTCTAGGGGGTGAGGAGAGGCTCCAGTGGTGCCCAAGCTTAGTAGTGGCTTGGGAGGGGAAGTTCCAAGGGGACTTCCGGGTATGTGGCGGGACCTCCCCACTAAGCCCTTGGTCCAGTTTTAGTTCCAACACCTTCAACCTAGAGCTCTCCCTTGGGGGGAGTAAGGGTTGGTCGCCCCTCAGCCTCGCTGAGGGCCCCGAACTCCACAAAGACCGAGTTGTCGGTTTCAACACCAGGGACATACTGAAACATCTATTATGTGCTTGATTTTTCCTGAGGTGCTTCACACAGCAATAGTTCATTTACCTTTAATGAGCTTTGTGCTCCCATCACCAAGGATCACTTGAGAGTTCTCGCCTTCATTTAGATAAACAAAGACACTTTTGTTGTTGGACATGTGGTCAGAACAACCACTGTCATGGTACCAAACATCTTGGACTTTAGTAGACCCTTGATCACTGGTGTAGAACACATATTCTTCTTCTTCTTGACTCCCAAAGTTTGCTTCTCCATTAGTGATATTAGTAGTTTTTTTGTTTTGACCAGCAATCATTTGCAAGATGTGTTGGTCGTTTGCATCTATTGCATCTGTAATAACAGTGCTCAGCATCGTGATTATACCTTTTGCACAAATTGCAAAAAATAGATGGCATGTCTGTGACTTTCCCTTTGTCTTCTTTATTAAACTGCACCGGCTGACTTTTTGCAGGCTGGATGTTATCTTTGCTCTGGATGGCTTGTTACAGAGTTTGACTCTCATATCTTTTGATCCTTTCTTCATGAGCTTGCAGTGATCCTTGCAGCTCAGCCAAGGTAAGGGTACTGACATCTTTAGTTTCTTCAATGGTGGTGGCAATCATAGCATACTTTTGGGTAAGAGTTTTGAGAACCTTTAGGATGATTTTCTTCTCCTCAATGTTATCTCCATAGTTTTTGATTTGGTTTGTGAGAGTAGTGATTTCGGATAAATAAGATTTAGCATTATCATCATCTTGCATCTTCAAGGTGTCAAATTCCTGCCAAACATTTTGAAGCTTGATAGATAAAACTTTTGTTGATCCCTGAAACTCGTTTTTCAAGATCTGCCAGGCTTCCTGAGCAGAGTTGGCCCCCATAATCTTTGGAAAAACGCTGCGGCCAATCCCTTGTTGAATGCATAAGAGTGCTTTTGCATCTCTTTTAAGGTTTTCAGCATAGGTCGTTGCCTCTGCTGCTTCCCATACATCTAGGGGCTTATCGTCAGTTGGTTTTGGATATCCTGTTTGAATAAGGTCCCAAAGGCCTTGAGAAATAAAGAGGGTGCGCATTTGAACATGCCACATGTCAAATGCATCCCCTTCAAAGATCGGAACTCCACTGGGAGAATAAGAAAAGTTGGAGGAAGAAAGATGCACGCTGGATGATGCCATATGATGAGAAAAGTGGAAACTGAAACCTGAGAGCTTAGAGCAAGATACACACTTGAACTACAGGACCCTCTTGAGACTGATGGCAGACAGCAAGAGAGGAAACTAGCTCTGATACCATAAAGGAAAACTTCAATCTGAATGGGGGGAGGGGGGAGAAAGGATCACATAGCATTTCATTCAAAACGGAGAAATCACTCCATTGTTCCAATAACATACACACAACACACACTTGCCACATTATATAGTGGAAAGTCAGGGGTACAATCGAAAATAAACCACACATTGGGACAATACATTAAAGCAACAATTCTGAAATACGGGCCTCAAAAAGGAGAAGCAGGCACGCCATTCCATTCTTATGAAGACTGATTTCCTTCCTTCTCTTGCAGCAGGTGGCTTCCTCCTTGTGTTTTGCAGATGGATTTGTTCAGGGATGGCAAGATTGTCTTCCAACACAGAGGTGGTGATTCCAGCGGTGGAAGTAGTGTCCGGGGGAAAAGCATCGGATATCGCGACCAACGCAACAAGGAGGAGGGCAAACTTAGGTCTCTCTTTCGCGATTTCCGTAACCACCCAAGTGATCATGCAGTCTCAGGCGAGGCAGTCCATGTAAGATCCCTCTCCCGCACCTGAAGAGCTTCCGGATCTTATGCCCAGAACCGCCGCCTTATGGTGACACTAACACCCGAGTTAGCTGCCTCCGCAAGACGCCGATCCTGCCGGCAAGAACGATCAACACGACAACAAGAGATAAGAAGAAAATTAATCAAAATACTCCAAGTCCACAATCACACATATCAGTATAAATATCCAAATGAATACAGGTCCAACAATAAGTATAATAATGAGAGAGAAAAATGGGCTTATGCCCGGTACATATCCAAATAAAGTACAAAAACTCTCTCACTCTACATCTATGCGGAAGCTAAACACTCTCTTCATCAGCACCTGTCTCGTGGTAGAAGTAAAGCATTGCAACTGCTCCTCGGATCTTGCCATCACTTCCTGCTAGTCGAATGGCTGCTCCAGCTCTTCGAACTCCTACGGTCACAACCGACCGTTAGTCATAAAGACTAAGCCAGTTTTGTGCTCGCCTCCCCCCGCGACTCCTAGGCACCATGCGGGAGGACGAAGCGGAAGACAACAAAGCGGAGTAAACAAAAAGCAGGTGACACGGAAATCTAAGCTAGCACGTATATATATATGTAGGCAAGCACTACTCTAGCAGTATAAACAAGTAAGCAGTAAAGAGTAGTAAAAGAAGTAAGTAGTAAAGCAGTGCGCGCAATTATAAAAGGACTAAGCAGCTAGAAAGGTAAATCAGATCAGTTATAAAGTAACTAGAGCAAGTAAGAAGCGACTAGAGAAGCTATGAAAATAACCTTAACTTATATGTGTACACACAAACACATAAGCTAAGGGGTCTGGCAAGAAGTAAACTCATCGTATAAAAGAGCCCATACTAATTTATACGATGAGGTCTAATTGTTCAAGGATGTTATGTTATGCTATGTTGTGCAATGCAATGATGCAAATCACGCACATGACTCTGTGATCACAGACCTTTAGTAATTCCCTCTATTCGAGTGTGTCAACTCAGGTACCCAGTTGAGGCAAATAGGGCAGTGGACCGGGCTGTCCACTTCTAGGTTTGTGTAACACCACCCAACCTAGACCTTACGTACGCCCCTAAGAATGCACATGGTATCCGCGTACTATCTGGTAAGCACCACCTCTAGCCCTCTATTTGAGTCTCCGCTCAGGTACCTTGTTGAGGCAAACAGGGCAGTAGATCGGGCTGTCCACTTCTAGGCTTGTGTGACACCACCCAACCTTGACCTTACGTACGCCCCTAAGAACACACAGGGTATCCGCGTACTACTTGATACAACAATGCCTCTAAGTGAAACACCAAGCTCTTGGCTCGGAGGACTCGACCAGTCCTTTCTTATGCTTCGAGCCTACCGCTCGAAGGACTATCCCAGTCCTTCCTTATAACCCGAGCCTACCGCTCGCAGGACTATCCCAGTCTTAAACTACGAGCCTACCGCTCGTTAGACTACACCAGTCTTATATTTAAACTACGAACCTACCGCTCGCTAGACTACACCAGTCTTATATTTAAACTACGAGCATACCGCTCACTAGACTACACTAGTCTTATATTTAAACTACGAGCCTACCGCTCGCTAGACTACACTAGTCTTATATTTAAACTACGAGCCTACCGCTCGCTAGACTACACCAGTCCTTCCTTATATCCCGAGCCTACCGCTCGCAGGACTATCCCAGTCCTTCTTATAAAACGTTCCGATTTGGGATGGAAGTTAACTTGGGTGTTAGTGTCACCGTAAGGCGGCGGTTCTGGGCATAAGATCTGGAAGATCTCCAGGTGCGGGAGAGGGATCTTACAACTGGTATCAGAGGTGAAGTCAATTTCATGTTTTTGGGGTGAATTGAGTCTATTGGGGAAGAATTGGTTTATGTTGACCTAAGTTTGACTTTGGTCCACTTGACTAAAAAGGTTGACCAAATGATGAGACTTTTGGTCAATTATGTCTCCTTTAGGTTTAGGGACATGGTGGTGGGGTTAATTCACAAGTGTAAGTTCAATTTGAGCTAATTTGACCTAAGTTGACCTGCCTCCTATAGTGGATCACATGTGAGTTCACTCAACTCAGTGTATCCCAAGGTCACCACCAAGTTCAAACTCACCTCACTCACCACATGACCTACCCTAGTTGAAGTCAAGGGTTCTGGTAGGAAATGGGATGTTACAAATCCCAATAAACAAAAGAACAATTTCGGAAGATCATATTTTTTCAGCAAATTTAAACCCATAATTTCTAGTTAACATTAAAGGGGTGACAAAATGACTTTGTACAGCAAGTACTAGATCTTGACTTCCTAAAATTCTGAGAAAATTACTGTGGCACTATAATGAAATAAAAACATCAATTCCAGAAGATCATATTTTTCCAGCAAATTTAAACCCATAATTTCTATTTATCATTAAAGGGGTGACAAAATGACTTTGAACAGCAAGTACTAGATCTTTACTTCCTAAAATCCTGAGAAAATTACTGTGGCACTATAATGTCATAAAAACATCAATTCCAGAAGATCATAATTTTCCAGCAATTATATAATCATGATTTCCAATTTTCAATAAATGAATGAAAATATAATTTTACACATCAAGTACAAGATTGTGACTTCCTAAAATTCTGAGAAAATTACAGTGGCCCTATAATGATATAAAACAGTGGCATTTTAAAGGTAACTTCAAGATCTTCAATTGTTATGTTGGACACTTCCTCCAGAAATGATCCTAACCTAAGTAAAATCAACATGCAAGTTCTGTACACATTATTTAACTTAACAAAATACACTTTTATACATGTCTCGCCAAAAATGGTGCAGAGGAAGCTACAGAGATCCAAATGACATAAAATCAGTGGCATTTTAAAGGTAACTTCAAGATCTTCAATTGTTATGTTGGACACTTCCTCCAGAAATGATCCTAACCTAAGTAAAATCAACATGCAAGTTCTGTACACATTATTTAACTTAACAAAATACACTTTTATACAATTTAAATTAAATAGAAAACATAATAATTCTAGCTCTAATGACCTCCCAACTCTAGGATTTGGATGGTTAGGTCACCATATGTAAGACCCCTTTTTTTTTCAAACACCGGGTCTTAGGCCCAGAACCGCCGCTTTGCGGTGACACCTTCACTCGGGAAGGTCGCCACTAAAAAACGCCGATCCTGCCGGCCAAATCGATCACAAAGAAAAGTGCATTAAAGAAGACAAGTCCACAGAATCGACATGAAAAATATAAGAATGTCCACATGATATAACTGAATAATAAGATAACAAGGGTTACAATAAATAAGAAGAAGGAAGGGCTCATGCCCAGTACATCATATCATCACTACAAGATCACTCGCGGAAGCTAACACCTAACCACTCACTGATCCTGAATCATGTGCTCCTGTACTGCATTGGCATGCCTCCGTCTGGACCGGCCTCTGGTGCTGCTCCGTCGCCGTGGTCTCCTAAAATGATAAGGTCCACCGACCGTTAGTCAAAAAGACTAAGCCAATCCCCCAATGCTCACCAATTTCCTCATGGGGTCTCAAAATGATCCCACTGACCTCCCCAAGAAGACTCAAGTCTCTATGGGCCCATTTGGCCAATGGATCTCTACTTGGCTAAATGCACACCAAGGGGCTCCTACCCTATGTCCTAGGGCAATCCAACTCCCCATGACCCCAAAACTCACATGGAGGAGAATTGGGTGGTGTTAGGGCAGTGGCCAAAATTCCACTCCAATTGGAGGTGGTTTGGCCCTCAATTTCAACTTAGCCCCTTTAGCCTAATAATTTCCTTAAAGATCAAAACTTGAGTCAATTAATTACCTGATCAAATCAACCTCAAATGAGTTGAAATTTTAACCAGGGTCTTATCATTACCCTAAGAACACCCCACCAAAATTTGGTGGATTTGGAGGTCATTTGACCCTCCAAATAATTTATACAAGGATTATTAATTTTTTACACAAACTTTAGGAAAAAGTTCTCCAAAAATTCCCATTTTTGGATATGTTGTAGTCATAAACATGACTCACTCCTAGTCCAAATTTCAGGTCATTTGGACTAGTGGTTTGGTGTGGGCACCCATCCAAAGTTCAGTCAAACTTTGCACTAAAATGGGTGCTGAGGTTAAACCACTCAACCAAATTGGGTGAAATTAATTTTAAATTAAACTAGGGGTTAAGGGCTACAACTTTCATATAGAAAAGTTTTTCGACAGAGGCCATCTTATATTTTTCCCATTTAAAACAAGAATCTGGTGATATTGGTAACATTTCATTTAATTTAAATGGAATAATAGTTGATCAAATAGGCGGATCGGACGGCTCTCCCGTCGTCTTCCCCGATCAGCCTACGGCCAAAAAT
Organism: Dactylorhiza incarnata; assembly: GCA_033032865.1. NCBI lineage: Eukaryota > Viridiplantae > Streptophyta > Magnoliopsida > Asparagales > Orchidaceae > Dactylorhiza > Dactylorhiza incarnata. Next base: position 892,955 of record JAWHQI010000284.1, on the reverse strand, counting down.
GCACGCGCCTGGGCGGTTTTGATCTTTGATTTCCCGGCCACCTGAGCGCCGCCCCGGTCAATCAACGCCACCACCACCTCCGTTGAGGTGGTGGCCGGCGATGAGCGGTGTTTGATTGGTCGGAGGTGGCCGGAATCGGGTTATGTAAACGGAAGCCCAACCCGATCTACGGGAGGCTAGGCTAGCTCGATTCACGGCCAATTGGCTACGAATCGAGCCGCCGGCGATCTAGATCTACACCACAGAGGAAGGAGCAGAGAACCGGACCTGTTTTAGGGCTTGATTCCTTGTCGTTTGGGTGAACCTCCATGGCCAACCACCATGGTTGAAATCTCTGCATCCTCCACACCAAGTTGCCCGAATCCTTCATGTAAATGGAGGAAACTGATGCTCTGGGTCTAAGGATGCTTTTAAAAGCCTCAATTGAGGGAGGGGAAGAGTCATTGCTTCAATGCCATTAATGGCCATGAATAGTGAAATTCGGTCATGGTGAAATCCCATGGGATTCACCTCTAGGAGGCCGGGAAACGGCTGGAAACTTCTCCCCTTCCCCTGGGGAGTTGAATCCAGCCATTAATGTAGAGGATTGAGGGGGGTTTCACCTCCCTCCATTGATGGCCCCATCTTTCTCTCTCCTCCAAATTGGGGGAAAACGTCCCCTTCTCTCTCCTAGTCACTTTTCCAGAAATTGACTGGTCAAACCTGGATTTCTACACCTTAGGAAGCTAGTGGGCCATCCAATTTGGGTCTAGCCCAAGTGGATTGGGCTAGGTTAACCTAATTTGGGTGAAATGACCTATTTTGGGCTAGGGTTGACTTTGGTCAACTTGACCTATTTGACTGGCCCTAATGGATTCTGAATGTCCCCCTGGGCTCCTAAATGGTCTAGGGATGTTGTGGTGGGGTCATTGGGTCAAGTTAAGGCCCCTAGGTCAAACCCTAGGTAGGGTATGTGCAATTTACTATTTGCAGACCAAGGCGCTTTCGACCCTAATTTTGCCTAAGTTAAAGTGATTTCTACACTACCAGGGCTTTGTCATGACCTTGTCACGAAAAAATTCACCTTGGGGGTCTAGCTGTTTGGGGGATGTTACAAATCCCAATAAACAAAAAAAATAATTTCGTCCCAGAAATTCAGGTTAGGTCTGCGGGGCTTCTACCGCAAGTGCTTGAACGTAACATCCCCTAAGAATGGAAGCTATTCCTGGCTCGAAGAGCACCGAATATCTCTGCCACACCAGCTCTAGTGGCCCCAAGGTGTGCTCCTCCTGACCATAATTTTACCACGTGACTTTATCTATGGAACCTTCTTGCGATGGAACCTTCTTGCGCTGCAAGACTCGCACCGTCGTATCATCTATCCTGACCGGGGTGACCTAGCTACCTTGGTCGATCTATCCTCGATGTTACAAATAGACTTGTGCCCGGAGTGGGGATGTGGTAACCTATGTATGAAATCCATAATTATATCCTCGAACTTCCACTCTAACCTGGGCAGATTCTTATGCCTCTAAAGTTTTCTTTCACACGTTCAAATTCTTACTCCTTCAGGTACATCCGAGTAATCAACCATCTCTACTCTACAACTTTTCTAGTTCTTACTATTGATGGAACTAATCAAATCGTCTAGGGTCCCAATCATCCTTAAATTTTAATGGGGGTGCACTTGTGAACCTTTATGAGTACATGTTAACCAACCACAATTAGTATCCATGTTGGTAAGACGACTCCCAATCATTTTCTATGTGGAGTTTGATTCATAAGGTATACAGGTAAAATTTTTGAAACCCTAAGGTTTTTCACAAGTCAATTTCATCAAGAAAGTATCTTCACGTTTATTTTACCAAATTCCTATCACTTTCACATATGCTAGTCTCGATCACTTTCGAATGGTCCAAGGTAAGATAAACTTAGATTTTTCCTTATCAGTCGACTCAAACACTAGATTCTAAATTCAATAGGTCATCGTCTAAGATCTCTGGTTATCTGCCATCAAAGCTCCCAAGGTATAAGGGCTATTATTGTAGTTAATATTATCTACCAAGATAGGGCGTGATTTTTAACCATAAGTTGATCACTTCTGAATGCCCCAAACCACAAGAACTTCCAATATAACTACGACCTGTATGACCTAGTTTTACACCATCTCATCTTTGTCCAAGAGACATCGAATATGATCAACCTCAAAATCATTATTGTTCACGACACAAAAATTTTCTAACTTAGGTCTAAGGGAAATCCAAGTCCGTCATTAATTTGCCCAATAAACAAAAGGTAAGCCCTAATAAACAAAAGATTAGTCTCTATCTATTTTTGGGCGAAGTAACTTCGATATCATCATGTTATACTCGTCCCAAGTATGCAAGCAATTCTTAGGGCACACAACCAAAGACTTGGGGTTCTATCTTGAGACTTGTTGGTATATTCCATACTTTAGACTCTTCAAGGTACCTTCTACGACAACCTTATCAAGGTCAGTATGTCACCCAATCCCAAACGGGTCCCTCCTGAACTTCAATTCTCATCCGACCCTCGGTGTTTGTCATGGTGGTTGTCTTAATGTAATCCTGTCACCGGTACGAGGGTTAAATCTACGAGTCTCATACCATTCTGCTTATTTGTCAACTCTCTTTCTCTAGCCTCTTTGGGGTATCCTCGTACCTTCACTAAAGGTTATACCTACGGTCTATTTCAGACTAGGTCACGGTATAAATTGTTAAGGTAAGTCACGTATCCTAGTGGGTTTGAGTCTAACTCGTTGCTTAAAGGACTAACTAAGGAAATCTTTGCAGCCGGAGGTGTTCCCTGCTGGGGGCAGGGTTCGCCGCAGGCTTACAAAAGAAAACTTGACACTCGCAGGGGGAAACTGACCAAGAAGATTCAATTAAAAGTGGACCTTTTTCAATGTGATTCTCATATGGGCACACCACTGCTTCCGCTACTAGTTTGTCCTCAAACTAAGCTCGCGCGGGGTGGCCCAGGGTTTGTGGACTTCTTTTCTTCGGATCGAGGTTTGCCTCTGATACCACTTGTAAGACCCCATTTTTTTTTCCAAACACCGGTTCTTAGGCCCAGAACCGCCGCTTTGCGGTGACACCTTCACTCGGGAAGGTCGCCACTACAAAACGCTGATCCTGCCGGCCAAATCGATCACAAAGAAAAGTGCATTAAAGAAGACAAGTCCACATAATCGACATGAAAAATATAAGAATGTCCACATGATATAACTGAATAATAAGATAACAAGGGTTACAGTAAATAAGAAGAAGGAAGGGCTCATGCCCAGTACATCATATCCTCACTACAAGATCACTCGCGGAAGCTAACACCTAACCACTCACTGATCCTGAATCCTGTGCTCCTGTACTGCACTGGCCTGCCTCCGTCTGCACCGGCCTCTGGTGCTGCTCCGTCGTTGTGGTCTCCTAAAATGATAAGGTCCACTGACCGTTAGTCAAAACGACTAAGCCAATCCCCCAATGCTCACCAATTTCCTCATGGGGTCTCAAAATGATCCCACTGACCTCCCCAAGAAGACTCAAGTCTCTATGGGCCCATTTGGCCAATGGATCTCTACTTGGCTAAATGCACACCAAGGGGCTCCTACCCTATGTCCTAGGGCAATCCAACTCTCCATGACCCCAAAACTCACATGGAGGAGAATTGGGTGGTGTTAGGGCAGTGGCCAAAATTCCACTCCAATTGGAGGTGGTTTGGCCCTCAATTTCAACTTAGCCCCTTTAGCCGAATAATTTCCTTAAAGATCAAAACTTGAGTCAATTAATTACCTGATCAAATCAACGTCAAATGGGTTGAAATTTTAACCAGGGTCTTATCATTACCCTAAGAACACCCCACCAAAATTTGGTGGAGTTTGGAGGTCATTTGACCCTCCAAATAATTTATACAAGGATTATTAAATTTTTACACAAACTTTAGGAAAAATTTCTCCAAAAATTCCCATTTTTGGATATGTTGTAGTCATAAACATGACTCACTCCTAGTCCAAATTTCAGGCCATTTGGACTAGTGGTTTGGTGTGGGCACCCATCCAAAGTTCAGTCAAACTTTGCACTAAAATGGGTGCTGAGGTTAAACCACTCAACCAAATTAGGTGAAATTAATTTTAAATTAAACTAGGGGTTAAGGGCTACAACTTTCATATAGAAAAGTTTTTCGACAAGGGCCATCTTATATTTTTCCCATTTAAAACAAGAATCTGGTGATATTGGTAACATTTCATTTAATTTAAATGGAATAATAGTTAATCAAATAGGCGGATCGGACGGCTCTCCCGTCGTCTTCCCCGATCAGCCTACAGCCAAAAATGCACGCGCCTGGGCGGTTTTGATCTTTGATTTCCCGGCCACCTGAGCGCCGCCCCGGCCAATCAACGCCACCACCACCTCCGTTGAGGTGGTGGCAGGCGATGAGCGGTGTTTGATTGGTCGGAGGTGGCCGGAATCGGGTTATGTAAACGGAAGCCCAACCCGATCTACGGGAGGCTAGTCTAGCTCGATTCATGGCCAATTGGCTACGAGTCGAGCCGCCGACGATCTGGATCTACACCACAGAGGAAGGAGCAGAGAACCGGACCTGTTTTAGGGCTTGATTCCTTGTCGTTTGGGTGAACCTCCTTGGCCGACCACCATGGTTGAAAGCTCTGCATCCTCCACACCAAGTTGCCCGAATCCTTCATGTAATTGGGGGAAACTGATGCTCTGGGTCTAAGGATGCTTTTAAAAGCCTCAATTGAGGGAGGGGAAGAGTCATTGCTTCAATGCCATTAATGGCCATGAATAGTGAAATTCGGCCATGGTGAAATCCCATGGGATTCACCTCTAGGAGGCCGGGAAATGGCTGGAAACTTCTCCCCTTCCCCTGGGGAGTTGAATCCAGCCATTAATGGAGAGTATTGAGGGGGGTTTCACCTCCTTCCATTGATGGCCCCATCTTTCTCTCTCCTCCAAATTGGGGGGGGGGGGGGGGGGGAACGTCCCCTTCTCTCTCCTAGTCACTTTTCCAGAAATTGACTGGTCAAACCTGGATTTCTAGACCTTAGGAAGCTAGTGGGCCATCCAATTTGGGTCTAGCCCAAGTGGATTGGGCTAGGTTAACCTAATTTGGGTGAAATGACCTATTTTGGGCTAGGGTTGACTTTGGTCAACTTGACCTATTTGACTGGCCCTAATGGATTCTGAATGTCCCCCTGGGCTCCTAAATGGTCTAGGGATGTTGTGGTGGGGTCACTGGGTCAATTTAAGGCTCCTAGGTCAAAACCTAGGTAGGGTATCTGCAATTTACTATTTGCAGACCAAGGCGCTTTCGACCCTAATTTTGCCTAAGTTAAAGGGATTTCTACACTACCAGGGCTTTGTCATGACCTTGTCATGACAAATTCACCTGGGGGGTCTTGCTGTTTGGGGGATGTTACACCATACATGCATGGTCAAAGTTTTAGTGACATGCAAGGTGATTCTCATCTTCAATCACATCTAAAACCTCAACAAGCCCCAAGTGGCTATTAGCAACCCAATTTCCTCCTAATTCACAAACTTCATTTTGAAGTTCAGAGAAATATCCTCATGCATTTGTGATGAAAATTTAACCATGATTTCTATTTAACATAAATGGTGTGCCAATAAGGGATTACACTACAACTACCATCTACATGTCTCTATAAATTCTGATGAATTCACACTAACATAGTATTGGTCTAAAAACCTCAAACCCCAAGTTTCACCTTTTCCAGGGATTATTTAACCATGATTTCTATTTAACTTAAATACCATAGTGCCTGGGAGGAGCGAGTCTCTTCTTGTCTAGTAGGAACCCTTGTACAAGGAGCGATAGTCAGAAGAGCGGGGGGGAGGGGTGAGCAATACTGAGAGGAAGAGGGACATGATCTCACTCTTTTAGGCTCAACAAGAATCCTTGGCTCAGAAGCCCAAGCCCCCGTCAAAGAGGAGAAGCGCCTTTATCGAGGACGACGAGATCGTGTTGAGGGAGGAGTTGAAGTGACGTTGTCTCAAAAAGGAACAAACGAGAAACACTACACAACTCATATTTGTCGAGTGGACTCATCATGCCATCAAGCAGTTGGGGGGGGGGAGACTGGGCCCAGGCGAGTCAGGGGGGCGAGTGTCGAGTCACTACCTCACCATGCACTCGCCACCCCCAGGCGAGTAGGCATAGAATAGCCTGGGCTCGCTCATTTAAGTCGTGGCCTATTTTTCCCGGAGACCCCATTGTGGCATGTAATTAGCCCTTCCAAACAGCGGAATTCCGCTGTTGGCAGGCCAATTTGGGTTGTGTTTAGTAAAACCAAAAAGCTGGATTCAACTATTCATAGATCGTTTTCAGAAAACTATAAATAGACCCCCAAGGGCACCTTTGGAGAGGACGAGCCTCTTGATCTTCTCTCTTCTTAGGTTGTTTCTGGTTGAGAGATCTATAGCCCTTTGTTTGTCATGGTTTCCGGGTCGACAATCTGGTGTTCTCCAGTGCCCTCCAGGGTACCCAGCTCATCATTGATTTGGGAGGGGTAGTTCGCTTTTTTGATCTTCCGGGTTAGTGCAGAACCTCCTCGCTGCAGCTCGCGGGGTCTATTTTTTATTTTCCACCCTCGTGAGTGAGTTTCTTTGCTCTGAGTGTCTGGCCTAGTGATGTAAGACCCCCCCCCCCCCCCCCCTCCAGAATCGACGGTCCGACCGGGGGATCTTATCGCACACCACCCTTTTTGCACGACGCCAGAGCGATCACGAAGGGTGAAGGTACTAGCTTCTTCAACCCCCTTCCTTGAACACTCCAAGGTCATGCATTGTGGTGGTGTTAAGCGAAAGTCACTACACATCAACAGAGTAGGGAAACAGTATTCTAGCGGAAGACATCATCAAAAAGAGCACTTATAACACTTAGCGGAAGACATCATCAAAGAGTGCTCTTTATAGCACTTAGCGGAAGACGTAGTATTATAGCGAAAGATTAACTATCACAGAAACCTTAAACTCAAGACCTGTATGAATAATTTACATACCTCTGCCGCATTAAATCCTGTCCATCAAGGATTCATTGCCAATATATAGATGTTGTGAGGTGGGGCACAACAAAAGGGATGCGGCTTAACAACTTGTACCTGACGTAGCCTGCTCCATGGCTTCCTCCATACTTGGGTGTGGTCTCTTATCCGCACCTGTCACCTGTGCTAAAGACAAGTTATTAAAACCACCAACAGAATCCAACCCCTACTAACAAACAGACATAAAATAACATTTATAAGGGAGGGGATATCTGGACTCTTATTGGGCCGAGGCAGTCTTCCCACGACCACCGCCTACGTACTCCGTATCATCCTGCATACGGTCTCAGACCCACGTAGTTCTATTAGTTTCGCACGGGTTGCCCTCCCAGACTATCCGTCGTGCGGGTTGCCTTAGAGTAAAACTCATCGGCCATCCTATATTCTCTGAAGGCACATTTTTCGAAGGGACATTTCATTCCCGTAGGAATTATTTCTCGAAGGCAACATTTCATTCCCGTAGGAATTATTTCTTGAAGGCAACATTTCATTACCGTAGGAATTATTTCCCGAAGGCACATGGTGTTCCCGTCAAATCTAAATTAATGTCAATACTGAATAAAACCCAAAAACATCAATTCGTCTGCGCTGCTGCGAGAGCGGCAGCCAGTTCGGTACTATTTAGGGTTGACGCTGAAGGAATGCCACATCTTCATGTCGACTCTAAATTATAGGCAATAAAGAAGAAAATGCCAAAACATCGATCTGTCCGCTCTACTCTACAAGCGGCGGGCAGTTCGACACTATTTAGGGTTGACACTGAAGGAATGTCTCATCTTCACGTCAACTCTAAATTATAGGCAATAAAGAAGAAAATGCCAAAACATCGATCTGTCCGCTCGGCTCTACAAGCGGCGGACAGTTCGGCACTATTTAGGGTTGACGCTGAAGGAATGTCCCATCTTCACGTCAACTCTAAATTATAGGCAATACAGAAGAGAAGGCCAAAACATCGATCTGTCCGCTCTGCTCTACAAGCGGCGGACAGTTCAGCACTATTTAGGGTTGACGCTGAAGGAATGTCCCATCTTCACGTCAACTCTAAATTATAGGCAATACAGAAGAGAAGGCCAAAACATCGATCTGTCCGCTCGCCTCTACAAGCGGCGGCCAGATCGGCACTATTTAGGGTTGACGCTGAAGGAATGTCTCATCTTCACGTCAACTCTAAATTATAGAAAATAAAGAAGAAAAGGCCAAAACATCGATCTGTCCGCTCTGCTCTACAAGCGGCGGACAGTTCGGCACTATTTAGGGTTGACGCTGAAGGAATGTCTCATCTTCATGTCAACTCTAAATTATAGGCAATACAGAAGAAAAGGCCAAAACATCGATCTGTCCGCTCTGCTCTACAAGGGGCGGCCAGATCGGCACTATTTAGGGTTGACCCTGAAGGAATGACCCATCTTCAGGTCGACGCTAAATTAATAGGCAATAACGAAGGAAGAACCAAAACATCGATCTGTCCGCTCTGCTCTACAAGAGGCGGACAGTTCAACACTATTTAGGATTGACGCTGAAGGAATGACCCATCTTCAGGTCGACGCTAAATTAATAGGCAATAATGAAGGAAGAACCAAAACATCGATCTGTCCGCTCTGCTCTACAAGAGGCGGACAGTTCCATACTATTTAGGGTTGACGCTGAAGGAATGGCCTATCTTCAGGTCGACGCTAAATTAATAGGCAATAACGAAGGAAGAACCAAAACATCGATCTGTCCGTTCTGCTCTACAAGAGGCGGACAGTTCAACACTATTTAGGGTTGACGCTGAAAGAATGGCCCATCTTCAGGTCGACGCTAAATTAATAGGCAATAACGAAGGAAGAACCAAAACATCGATCTGTCCGCTCTGCTCTACAAGCGGCGGCCAGTTCGGCACTATTTAGGGTTGACCCTGAAGGAATGGCCCATCTTCAGGTCGACGCTAAATTAATAGGCAATAAAGAGAAAAAGGCCAAAACATCGATCTATACGCTCTGCTCTACAAGCGGCGGACAGTTCGGCACTATTTATAATTAAGGTGCTTCCTAAGCAGTAATAAATGCAGGAAGCAGTGGGTCATAATATCAAGCAGTAAAATAGGCCGAAAGCAGGGGCCATAATATCAAGCAGTAAAATAGGCCGAAAGTAGAGGCCATAATATCAAGCAGTAAAATAGGCCGAAAGCAGAGGCCATAATATCAGGACCAGTGCGAGACTGGAGAATTGAAAGTACAGAAAGTAGATGCGGGGGACCAGTGCGAGACTGGATTGAAAGATACTGAAAGCAGTAAATAAGGACCAGTACGAGACTGGAGGAAGTAAATAAATAAACAGGTTAGTAGTCCAATCACTCCATAACAGGAGGCTTCAAAGTTGACTCCGTTTTTAGGAGGAAAGTTCTATTCCATCTCCGTTCATAGGAGGAAATTCTGTTCCATCTCCGTTCATAGGAGGAAATTCTGTTCCATCTCCGTTCATAGGAGGAAATTCTGTTCCATCTCCGTTCATAGGAGGAAATTCTGTTCCAACTTCGTTCATAGGAGTTTACTTATATTTTGTGAGGTTCCTTATTTTCATGTGCCTTGATTTCACATTTTAATTATCTTGAGGTTATTGAATTGACGGTGTCGCCTCGCGATTGCGACCTTAATTGCGCGTCGACATTTTTACTTTTAAAAATATCCAAACTTTTTAGAGGGTGCGATCCAGCCTCCCGAGCATCCCATAATTTTTGGAGACGTGCTGGAGGAGGGCGTAGTTCATTATTAATTTATAACATAGATATTTAGCATCGAAAAATAGTAAACTTATTTCAAAAATTCCAAAATAATTACAGTAGATGTAGGTCAGTAGTAGGAAGCTTCCCAAATTTTCTCAAAATTTTCCATCACTGTTACGGCCCTCTGATAATTCAAAAACCCAAAATAATACAGTATTTTAATTATTAAAAATACTAAATCACAACATAAAAATCTGAAATTTTTATCGGGGATACTCTTCATTGTTATGCACAACTTTTATGTTCATCACTTTTCCATTAGGGCCACATATTTCCCTCTAGAAAATCAAATATAAAAATCTAGTTTATAAAATAATTATAAAATTTTATAATTTTTTTTTCTGTTAAAAATCTTCTCCCGCAGCTGTACCACCGCCCCCCCTTACGGGCCTCCGCCGCCGCCGGCCGGCCATGGCTCCGCCCCCGGCCGACTCCTAGGGGGCGGGCGCTCCCTCCGGCATTGGTCTGGTGGCCTGCCGCCGCCGACCACCGCCGGAACTGTTCATCTTCCTTTTCGGACGGAGGAGAGGGGGAAGGCGGCGGCGGCGCTCCGGCTGCCGGAGTTCACATGCGAGGCGTCCGAAAGCGAGGGAGGGAGGAGAGGAGAAGGTCCCATCGTGTTTGGGGCCCTCCGGGAGTCCTCCGGCGAAGCCGCCATGGGAGGGTGGTGGAGGTGGCGGTGGAGCTTGGCTTCGGTTTTCCGGCGAGGTGGGGCTCCGGCAGGGGTGGGGTTGGCTCGACTGAGCTTGGGGGAGAGGTGTGTGTTGAGCTGGAGGGAGGGGGCTCCATTTATAGGGGATGGAGGAGTCTCCCCTCTTCTTCTTCATGGTGTGGGACTAATCCCCCATGGAGGAGAAGGCTTGGGTTCATCCCAAAAAGCTAGGGCAGATGACAGTCATCTAGAGGGGAGAGTACACCCAAGTGGCACCATCTTGAGGCTTAGAGTTTGGTTTGGGAAAGAGAGAGAAAGAGAAGAGGAGAAGGAGAGAGAGAGCCTCCTCTTGGCTTTGCCCAAGGCCCAACCACCTTGCTAAAAATCAGAGCCCATGAGGGGGGCCCATGATGGCATTGGTAGGTGTTGAGTTTGGGGAGTGGTGGAGGGGTTTTTAAAATAATCAAAATAGCATTTTAAAGAGGTTTGACCAAAGTCAACCATCGGGTGGGTCCCCTAGGTGGGTCAAAGTCATAGTAGGTCCGAGTCGTCGAGTGTCGGGTCAATATCGATGTGACGGGGTTGACGTCAAGCGTTTACGTATCTCGAAATTCTTATATTTTTACGAACGTTTATTTTTATTTAATTAACCAAACGACGTCGTAATTGAGCGAAACGAATTTTGTTGCACTCGTATCGGCTATACAAGTCTGATGCAACTGACAGAATTCAATTCGGAGTTCGTTTGCTCAATATTCTAAAATGGCGTTGTTGCGACGCTCGATATTACTCAAAATAGTCGTTTTCCTCCAAACGACCTCGGATTGGAACGAAACGAATTCTGTTGCACTCGTATCGGCCATACGAGTCTAACGCAACTGACGGAATTCAATTCGGAGTTCGTTTGCTTAACATTTGAAAATGACGTTGTTGTGACGCTCGATATTACTCAAAATAGTCGTTTTCTCCAAACGACCTCGGATTGGAACGAAACGAATTCTGTTGCACTCGTATCGGTAATACGAGTCTAACGCAACTGACGAAATTCAATTCGGAGTTCGTTTGCTTAACATTTGAAAATGGCGTTGTTGCGACGCTCGATTTTACTCAAAATAGTCATTTTCTCGAAACGACCTCAGATCGGAACGAAACGAATTTCGTTGCACTCGTATTGACCATACGAGTCTAACGCAACTGACGGAATTCAATTCAGAGCACGTATGCTCCATATTCTAAAATCGCGTCGTCATGGCGCGCTACGATACTCAAAATAGTCATATTCTACATATGACCTCGGATCGAAACGAGTTCCGTTGCACTTGTATCAACTATACGAGTCTAACGCAACTGACGGAAGTCGATTTGGAGCACGTATGCTCCATATTCTAAAATCGCGTCGTCGTGGCGCGCTACGATACTCAAAATAGTCATATTATTCATATGACCTCAGATCGAAACGGAACGAGTTCCGTTGCACTCGTATCAACTATACGAGTCTAACGCAACTGACGGAAGTCGATTCGGAGCACGTATGCTCAATAAATAATTTTGATGTTGCGGCGAAGCACAATGCTACCCAAAACAATTATTTCTCCAAATGACCACCATTAGGTGGTGAAGGTCGAGTCATAGTTGTCCTATGACCCATCTTAAGCTCTTCCAAGGGTTCAACCGACCCGGCTAGACCCCTTTTTAAAATTGGGATGTTACAAGTGATCTGACTCAGGAGAAGTAAAAGCAAGCTACATCAATCTGAACTCCTCTTGAACCGTGGTTTCCGGGTTCATCATTTTTGGTGCTGTGAGTGTGTGCCGTAGCTTGTTCGGAAAATTCTGAGTGAGTCTCGTGGCCGAAAGCGAAGGGCAAGGGGCCGACTCGAATGACTCGCCCCCTTTGGCGAATACATCAAGAATAACTAATTTGACGAGTTCAGGAAGTCTATCCTGAAGACCCTGCGTCTCGCCCTCACGCCACCGGGTGAGTGCTTGACCGCCGCGCTCCCAGTACTCACCTCACAAGCATTGGGAGAGTAAGCGCCAGGAAGGCGAGCATGGAAGGAAGTAGTGGAGGAAGACGAGCGGGCCCTCCATGGGCAAGTGCTCTTCCCCAGCCCGTCGGGTACTCGCTACCCTGCCAAGGAGACTGCGCGAGTTCCTCCGACTCGTCAGGCAGGGTTAGGGAACCCTTTCTGTGAATTGGTCCTTTTGGCCCCGGTGCTGGAGGGGTTCAGGGAGCCTGTCATGTCCTACTACACAGGCAAGGATGATCCCGTCCAGCTTCTCCAGTGGTTCGAGGACACGGTCTCGATCAAGCAAGTGACAGACGCCTTCAAGTGTAGGTTGTTCGCCATTTTATTCAAAGGGAAGGCGAGGGATTGTTTCCACCACCTTCCCTTAGGGACCATCTATAGCTTCGAAGACCTACAATGAAGTTTCCTGCTGCGTAGTTTCCTGTTGCGTTTCTCCACATCAAAGAAAAGGAAGAAGGGGGCGGAGGCCCTTTTCCTGATCAAACAATGAGTCGAGGAGTCGTTGGGGAGCTACGCGGATCGCTTCCGGGAAGAGATACTCATAGTCCATGAGGTGCCTGGGCACACCTTGCAGCTAGCCTTCACTCTCGGGCTGCAACAAGGGTTATTCAGGATGGAGCTTGCCTGGGACCCCCCTATGTCCTTTGAGGAGCTAATCGACCGAGCAGGGCAGGAGATCGAGTGCGAGGCTACCAATTGCGCATTTGTAACGAAGTTGACTAAGTTGGGAGAGAGAGACGAAGGTACCATGAGGATTCTAACAGCAGGAGGGGAGAAAAAGAGAAGAGCCGAGGAGGCAGGGGTTCCAAGGACCCACAGTGTAACATCCCGACTTTTATTGAGCCACTAAGACCAGAGGTGACCCAATAATCACCTATAAGTTAGCATATGGAGCATACGTGCTCTGAATCGACTTTCATCAGTTACGTTAGACTCGTATAATCGATACGCGTGTAACGGAACTCGTTTTATTTCGATCTGAGGTCGTTTAGAGAAAACGACCATTTTGAGTGTCATAGCGCGTCACGACGTCGCTGTTTTAGTATTGTGAGCATACGTACTCTGAATCGACTTCCGTCATTTGCGTTAGACTCGTATACTCGATACGAGTGCAACGGAACTCGTTTCATTCTGATCCGAGGTCGTTTACAGAAAATGATCATTTTGAGTGTCGTAGCGCGTCACGACGCCGCCGTTTTAGTATAGTGAGCATACGTGCTCTGAATTGACTTCCGTCAGTTGTGTTACCTCGTATAATTGATACGAGTGCAACGAAACTCGTTCCATTCCGATCCGAGGTCGTTTAGAGAAAACGACCATTTTGAGTGTCGTAGCGCGTCACGACGATGTCATTTTAGTATAGTGAGCATGCGTGCTCTGAATCGACTTTCATCAGTTGCGTTAGACTCGTATAATTGATATGAGTGCAATGGAACTTGTATCATTCTGATCCAAAGTCGTTTAGAAAAAAACGACCATTTTGAGTATCATAACGCGTCACGACAACACCATTTTTATATATTGAGCATATAAACTCGGAATTGACCTTAGTTAGTTGCATTGAACTCGTACAGTTACTCCAAAAGTAACAGAGTTCGTTACACTCAATTCCGACGTCGTATGGTCAACTTAGTCAAATTTAGCTTTATGGTGCACTGAAAAGTGTGCACACGTCAATATCATCCTGATACCCCAACACTGGCTCGTCACTTGACGACATGAACCTACTTTGGCCTTGACCCGCATAGGGGACCTACCCTAGGGTTGACCTTGGTCAAATCCTTTAAAATTCACTTTTACATTAAAATTTTAAGCACTTCCTCACTTCCCTTAAGCCACATGCCTAGGCCCCACCTTGGGCCCAACCCCAGCCCAAGTGGGCCCTCATATTTCCAGCAAGGAGGCTAAGTGCACTACAACAAAACAGGTCTATCGCGGCATTTTTATGTCTTTCGCGGCGTTTTTCAAGCACCGCGGAAGCTTTCGCGGCGCTTGAAAAAACGCGGCAAAAGTGTTGCGGTAGAGACCGTCGCGAAAAGTCAGGACATTAGCCGCTAAAAGTTAGCGGCGTTTTTGACAAAAATGCCGCTAAAAGTTAGCGACGTTTTTGACTAAAACACCGCCAAAAGTGGCGGCGTTTTTTAAAAAAATGCCGCCAAAGGTTAGCAATGTTTTTAAAAAAAACGCCGGCAAAGGATGCGGTGTTTAAAAAAAAATAAAACCATGATCCATGAGATCCAATGTCGACTCCAATCCAGAAGATCATTTCAAACAAAAAAAAAGGAAAAATACTATGTCATCTCAAATTGAACCACAATTAAATCCAGAAGATCCAATGTCGACTTCCCTTTTTGTACTGGAGTAGGATTGTTATTCATTTGTAATCCAAAGTTGACTAGATTTTCATCCTGTTCATCACACGTATCTAATTGGAAACAAAGATACATTTCTAATCAGTGTGCTCAAAAAAGAGGAAAGTTGAACTTTTTCATCACCTATGAATTGGCCGTACACATTTCTCTCCATTTTAATGACTTTATCCGTGGGCATTAGATGAATGTGTTTGCATGTGGTTTCGTCTCGTCCTTTTTTTGCTTAGTTGAGTCTAGAATCAGCAAAATATTTATTGTAAATATCATTAACAATAAGAATAACATAATGAATTAGAAGTATTTATTGTCAACTGAATTACATGTATGTGGTTCATCCGCATTGTGATCAACTTCTCGATCACTAGCTTGATTATCATCGTTACTTTCATTTGATGAATGAAATGTCATGGTTGCCACATCATATAATGAATCCTCATGGACCCGCGAAGTGCTTGCATTTATCTCTTCACCCACAACTTCATTGCAATTTTTGGATGGAGTATCATTACCTTGATCATTGGTTAGTGGTGTGGGATCTCTTGAAACATATAATTTTTAGGGAAGAGAACACTCCGGCGGACCATTTGGCGAAGTATGGCCCTCGCGCGGGAGGAACAATGATAAAATTGTTTCGACCATCCGTTGAAGAGGGAGAACGGATGGTGATCGATTGGCGACCTTTGTGGATGGACCCTTTTTTTCTTGACCTCGGGCTAATTTCCAGAGGAGGTTTCGAACAAGAGGCGATTCAGGTACAAGTCCGCTTACTATCTGCTTTATGAAGGGGACCTATACCGGAAGACCCTATCAGGGCTCCTGGCAAGATGTCTCTCCGAGGAAGAGGTCCCTAGGGTTCTAAAAGAGATTCACACTGGGGAGTGTGTCAGTCACTCCGAGAGTCGAACCTTGGAGAAGAGGGTGTCGCGGCAAGGCTATTCTGGCCCACAATCGGCAAGGATGCGAGGAAGTGCCAGAAGTGCCAACTCTTCGCACTACTTCAGCTCCTACCAGTGCAGAGGCTCAGGAAAATCACGACACCATGGCCTTTTGCAATCCGAGGTATAGACCCGATATGACCTTTCCCCCAGGCCAGCAGGCAGAGGAGGTTCCTCATTGTATAATCTCGTGTTTGTCGAGTGGGCTCACCAAGCCATTAGGTGATCTGGAGCAGAACTGGGTCTGGGCGAGTCAGCTAGGCGAGTGGCGCGCCTCAGCTCGCACTCGCCTCTAATAGGCACTCACCCCCAGCTTCGTGCGAGTTGCGAGTCCCAGCTCCACCGGGCACTCTCCACTCCGGCGAGTCGGCTTAGAATAGCCTGGACTCGCCCGTTAGGTTGATGACATGTTTTTTAGGGTTTTCCATTTTAGCCTGCAGTTAGCCATTCCAAACAGCGGGATTCCGCTATTGGCAGACCATTTTAGGCTACTTTTAGTAAAACCAAAAGGCGGGATTTAGCTATTCGCAGGCCATTTTAAGAAAACCATAAATAGACCCCCAAGGGAACCTTTGGAGAGCATTACTCACTTGTTTCTCTCTCCTCATGTTCACTTTGGTCTGCTAGGGAGATCTGATTTGCTGCACACCGTGGTTTTCGGGTGGATGGACAAGAACTCTTTGGCACTCTCCAAGATGCCCAGCTCAGCAACTAGCTTGGGAGGGGAAGTTCGTTAGATCTTTCGGGTTAGTGGCGGGACCTCCTCGATGTAGCTCGGGGGTCTGTCTTTAGTTTTTCACCCTTTGTGAGTGAGCTTCCTAGTCCTGAGTGCCCTGTTTGGAGGTTGAACTCAAGAGAAGTAAGAGCAAACTACACCAGTTCAAACTCCTCTCAAGCCATGGTTTCCGGGCTCAGAGGATGAACTGTGGTTTCCTGGTTCAACATTTTTGGTGCGGTGAGCGTGGACCGTAGTTTGTTTGGAAAATCCAGTGTGAGATCCAATGACTAGAAGTGAAGGACAAGGATGCTACCTCAGGAACTCGCCACCTCAGGTCACGCAACGGCTACCTGCCCCGAGTTCTTGGAGATGAGAGGAGGGAGGAGAGCCCCAATGGGACAACATCAACTTCAGAATGTCAGAAGAGGAGGAGGAACGGAGGTAGAGGACCAGTGCGAGGATTAGATCGATGTGGGAACCCGAGGAGGGATTGGGGTGATCTACGGGGGGTAGGGATCAAGGTCGGCCACTCGAAAGGGGAGCCTCCATGCCATCTACCGTCGGAGCATTGCCTCGACCTCCAAGACCCCGCCCCCTGAGGAGAAAATCACCTTCACCAACAAGGACATACCCGAGCATGAAGATCTGTTCTGCGACGCGTTGGTAATCCAGATGGTGATAGAGAACTTCATGGTTTCCAAGATCCTGGTGGACAACGGGAGTTCAGTTAATGTGATCTTCAAGAAGGCCTTTGATGAGATGAGGGTGGAGGATAAGAGGGTAGTCGCCTCAGATGGACCACTCTTTGGATTCTCCGGAGAAAGGAAGGAAGTGGAGGGGGGAGTTGAGCTCCTCGTGACTCTAGGGTGAACGTCCAAGAACTGCCAGTTCATCATCGTGGACGCCCCGAGTAGCTATAATGTCATCTTCGAATGACCCCTCATCAATGCATTCTGGTGCGTGCCCTCCTCCTATCATCAATGCTTGAAGTACAGCATCGGGGGAGTCCATATTCGAGTCAGGGGAGACTCTAAGATGGCTAGGCAGTGTTATGCCACGATCGTCAACACCATCACCTAGAAGGAGGAGGCGGAGGAAGTTGGCAGAGCGATGGAGGGTCAAGCCAGGCTGGAGGCAGCAGAGGAAGTCGGGATGAAGGAAGTCTTCATCCACGATGGGCGGTAGGAGAAGATACAAGTCAACAGAAAATTGAGCAGGGAGGACCATGAGAGGGTCCGAGCATACATCCAGCAGAGTGTGGACGTCATCGCTTGGATTGGCGATGACCCAAAATGTTGTGATCCATGAAAAACAGGTAAAATATTCTCCTCAAACTTTTCCTTGTAATGAATTTCTTCTCGGCCCGATTATGTCAGGGAACAATGTATTGAAACGTTTTCCACTAGGCAAAAAAGTTACTTTTGAAGAAGCCCCCTGAGATGATTTCACTGTCCGGGCTCGCACAAGCCGGCAGGACAGTTTCATCACTCAGGTGACAGATGGAAAAGTTATTTTAGAAGAGCCCCGGAGGTGGTTCCGATGACTGGGTTCTCATAAGCTGACGGGGCAGGTTGACCACTCCAGTGGCAGGGTAAGAGGATATGAGGTTGAAAGACCCCTGAGTTGGTTCCGCCGACCGAGCTCTCACAAGCTGGCAGGGCAGGTCGACCACTCAGGTGGCAGGTTGGAATATGAGGTTGAAATACCCCTGAATTTGTTCCACCGACCGGGCTCTCACAAGCCGGCGGGGCAGGTTGACCACTTAGGAGGCAGGTAGAAATGACGATAAAAAGCCCATGAGTAGGTTTCGCCGACCGGGCTCTGACAAACCGGCGGGGCAGGTTGACCGCTCAGGGGGCAGGTTGACCGCTCATGTTTCAGGTTGAGAAATGAGGATGAAAAGCCACTGAGTAGGTTCCGCCGACCAGGCTCTCACAAGCCAGCGGGGCAGGTTAGCCGCTCAGGAGGTAGGTAGAAATGACGATGAAAAGCCCCTGAGTAGGTTCCGCTGACCGGGCTCTCACAAGCCCGGTGGGGCAGGTTGACCGCTCGGGAGGCAGGTAGAAATGATGAGGAAAATCCCCTGAGTAGGTTCCGCCGACCAGGCTCTCATAAGCCGGCGAGGCAGGTTGACCGCTCTAGAGGCAGGTAGAAATGACGATGAAAAGCCCCTGAGTAGGTTTCGCCGACCGGTCTCTCACAAGTCGGTGGGGCAGGTTGACCGCTCAGAAGGCAGGTAGAAATGATGAGGAAAATCCCCTAAGTAGGTTCCACCGACCGGGCACTCACAAGCCGGCGGGACAGGTTGACCGCTCGGGAGGCAGATAGAAATGATGATGAAAAGCCCCTGAGTAGGTTCTGCCGACCGGGCTCTCGCAAGTCGGCGGGGTAGGTTGACCGCTTAGGATGCAGGTAAAAACAATGATAGGCAGACCCCTGAGTAGGTTCCACCAACCGAGCTCTCACAAGCCGGCGGGGCGGGTTGATCACTCAGGCGACAGGTTGTAAGTTTACACTGAAAGGTCCCCAGAAATGATCCCTCTGACCAGGCTCTTGAAGGCCGGTAGGGCAGGAAGACTACCTTGAAATATCCAACCTAAATAGGGTAAGGGGGCGAGCCGAGTGGGTCTCGCCCCGACCACCCACCCCTACCACTCGCTCTCGCATAGATGGTAGCGAGCGCACGGGTGGCGTGGCTCGCGACATTCCCTCGCTTATTCTCGGATGGAGAGCGACCCCTAGCCCATGACGAAGAGAGGCGAGCAAACGGGGACCGTAGAGCCCAGGTTTCGCAAGTCTCCAGGACTCGCGATTCCCTAGGTATCATGAATCACTAAGTTACAAGCCTAAACATCTAAGTCCCTAAGTCCCTGGTTCTCGCTAGATTTACAAGAGTCGACATGGGTCCTTAAGACGGGGCATTCGCCGAGTCCTAGAAATTAAGGCAAGTCGCCATGCATGCGAGCAAAAAAAAAAGAGGACGGGGAAAAAATAACAACACTTAGAAAATTTCATTCATATGTCGCAAAAATTTGGGTTCTCGCCCCTTACATACATAACAAAAATTATTGGGGACTCCCCCCTTTACATAGCAAAAAGAGAAGAAAAAGGGCTCCTGTTATTCGATCTTCACTCGCCGCCGCTTTCATCGCCCAGCGAGTAGGCATGCGAGTCAGAGGACGAGCCCGCAAGGGGGTCGGGAAGGAAGAGCGTTGGAATCAACTCTTATGCGGTGATGTTCTCCCAACTCGCCCCGAACGGGTTGACATCTCGCAGCATGGTGAGTGTGGCCTCGGTGGCCTTGATCACCATGAGCCTCTGTGTCGCCTCCATCTCGGTAGGGGTGACAAGTTGCGCCCCCTCGCGCTCCGTCGACGGCAACCCCGCGGTGGCTTGGGCGAGCTTCTCCTTGAGGGCCTTCACTTCAGCCTCCAACTCGCCGTTCCGGATCATCATTCGGGCCGCGGCCTCAACATCCTGTGTTAAGATAAATGAGAACAGGAAAAGAGAAAAAAAAGGGAGAGAAAGAGGGGGAAGGTGAGTAGGGTGGTGAGATCTACCTCCTCCTTCGGAGCCGCTTTTCAAGAACTCTGTGGCACTCTTCAAGATGCCCAGCTTAGCAACTGGCTTGGGAGGGGAAGTTCTTTAGATCTTTCGGGTTAGTGGCGGGACCTCCTCGCTGCAGCTCGGGGGTCTATTTTTAGTTTTCCACCCTTTGTGAGTGAGCTTCCTAGTCCCGAGTGCCCGGTCTGGAGGTTGAACTCGGGAGAAGTAAGAACAAACTACACCAGTCCAAACTCCTCTTAAGCCGTGGTTTCCGGGCTCAAAGTTTGAACTGTGGTTTCCTGATTCAACACTCATGGTCCAAGTGACTGGAGGTCAAGGCACTGGCGAAGAATACCTCGTAGGTAATAAAAAAATCATTTGGGGGAGATAATATGTCTGTACGGGCTGCCTCTAGCCATCGTCACGGACAATGGACCGCAGTTTGCTAATAACGAGGTCACCAATTTTTGCAGCCAGTTGAGCATTGACCTCCGCTTCGCGTCCGTCCACAACCCAAGGAGCAATGGACGGGTGGAGGCCGCAAACAAGGTCATTATAAACTTATTAAAGAAGAAGGTGAAAAACGTGAAGGGGAACTTGGTGGAGCAACTCCTCTCAGTCCTCTGGCTTTGCGAACCACACGCAACACTGACACTAGGGAAACCCCTTTTAAACTCTCTCACGGCTCGGAGGTCGTGTTGTCGGTAGAGTTCAAGATAAGGTCCCTGCGAGTCATTGTCGCAGGGGAAGGAGATGATGAGTGGATATAGGAGAACGAGGAAGAGCAACGAATCTCGCTTGACCTTGTGGAAGAACTCTGCGACCGGGCAATAGTTCGCCAGGAGGAAATCAAGCTCATGATGGCTAAGTACTTCGACTAGGACATTCAAATTAAGCAATTTGTAAAGGGAGATCTAGTTCTTAAAAAGGTCGACACTGCGGGAAGATCAGTGATAGTTGGAAAACTCCACCCCAACTGGGAGGGTCCATATGTAATTTCAGAGACATTGAAATCAGGGGGTATCGCCTCTAGAATGCGGAAGGAGTCCTCCTTAGCAACACTTGGAGCCGCGACGACCTGAAGCACTTTTATCCCTAACTTATAATAATAAAAAAATTTTGGTAGACTTTTTTTTGTGATATCGGGACTTCTACACAGCCCGAACGGGGTAACATGAACTTAAAGTTTCATGCTATTTGAAAATTAGAAGTTATTTTGAAAATCCCATGAGAAGGTTTGACTGACCTGGCTCTCGCAAGCCGGCAAGGCAGGTTGATTACTCAGGAGTCAGGTAAAGAAATTATTTTGAAAAACCCTTCAGAAAGTTCCGCTGATCGGACTCTCGCAAGCCGGCAGGGCAGGTTGATCGCTCATAGCAGGTAAAGAAATTATTTTGGAAAGCCCCTGAGAAGGTTCCGCTGACAGTGCAGGTTAATCACTATGGAGGCAGGTAAAGAAGTTATTTTGGAAAACTCCCGAGAAAGTTCCGCTAACCGAGCTCTCACAAGTCGGCAGGATATGTTGATCACTCAGAAGGCAGGTAAAAAAATTATTTTGGAAAGCCCCTGAGAAGATTGATCTCTCAGAGGCAGGTAAAAAAGTTATCTTTAATTCCTATGTTTATTCATCGCAGAACCTCCCCCCAAACATGCTAGCCTTTATACTACTGTGTATTTGTATATAAGCTCATCAAATTGAACAATAAATATAGAGCGATGTTAAACACGTGCCAATTTTGGCTATATGCAGACCACCGTTTTTTAAAAAGAGCGATGTTAAACGCAGACCGATTTTAGCTATATGCAGACCACAGTTTTAAAAAAAATATCATTTTTCTTTTTAAAACTTCAGGAAAAATGATTTGAGTAGTTTAATACTTTATGTATTATTTGTTTTTTCCTTCCATGCAACCGTATCCAGGGGCGGGCGCAGGTAAGGGCGAGGGTGGGCGGCCCCGCCCACACTCAGTTTTGGGAAAAAAATTAATAGTATTAATAATAGCTTATTAATGCTTATTATTTATTAATAATAACTATTAAGTCTTCCAGCTCCAGGGCTCCAACCCTAATTCCCGTCCAGTCCCATTCGCAGAAAACAGAAGGTGTCAAGGCCCCCTAGCTAGTTCCCGTCAGGCGAAAACTCGTCAACGCCAACCCTGGTTCCCGAACGATCTCTTTCTGCTCATCCCCTATCGTCAGCGCCAACGCCGCCATTGTTCCCGTCAGAATTCAGAGTTGTTTTCAGGTATGAATGAAGAAGCTAGACCTACTGATTTATTTTCAGATCCTGGATATATCTGTGTGACTGTTCAGCCATTGAACCTTGTTACCTCCCCCTCTTTCTCCTGATTTCTCTATAATGGGAGTTCCATCTCAGCTAGTGATTTATTTTCAGATATATTTGTGTCCGTCAGTCCGCCACTGAACCTCCCCCTCTTTCTCTCATGAAATGGATGGAGAGTCATTGCTGCAGTTTGATTCGGATTTCGGACATTGCTCTGTTCTTCCTGAGATTTGATTTGGAGGAGAATGTTCTACTTTTGTTTTGCTTGTTAAATAAATGCGACTACTGTTTTTTTTTTCATAAACCTGAACAACATATTCTAGTAAAATCTTAGAAGAATTTACTTATTAGCAATGCCAATATTTTTTATAAGATGCATAATATTATCTATAGTTTTTTATTGATTTCTTCCAGAAATCAGCCATGTTTTAATTGAATCTGATTGAAAATATCTTTGTATTTTCAGCCATGACTCGTTAAGGAGAGTTCGGATCTTGCAAAGTGGGAGTCGTTATGGTCGATTCAATTGCTCGGAGGCACGCTTCAAGGGTAACGATCTCTTTCATCGGGTTGATTGTGTCCGTCCCCGACATTAAATTTCATTAGAGTTCCGCTCTAGACGGATTTAGGCATGATGTGTGAAGCCTACCCGTGGCGATAGGCCCGGATCGGTGATGTTTGATGTGTGCATTTAGGTGATGCTTTCTAAATGTCATTTTCATAAATTCTTTTAGGTTACTATGGAAAAGTTTTTTAAAAGAAAAACAAGCGAATGATTATCTAGTTCTTCTAGTGGACCTAATGAGAGGGAGATAGTAGATGATCATCCACGGTTAGAACTCAATATAGATGATCTTCCTGCGGACCCTGGGTTACGAAAGAGTATTTATGAATATGATCCTAATGAGAGGGAGAAAGTTCGAAGGTGGTATTTGCAGAAAAAAGCTTTCCAACCTAAAAATCATAATTTTCCAACAAGACTTATTGGAAAAGATCCTCGTAGATTTATTCGTTCATGGTTTGAGGAATACAGTTATTGGTTGGAGTATAGCATAGTGAAAGACGCTGCATTTTGCTTATGTTGTTATTTATTCAAGCCCGAGCATGGTGACCAAGGCAGCGGAGATTCTTTTGTCAGTGGGGGGTTCACAAATTGGAAGCATAAAGACAGATTAGATGTTCATGTCGGGAACCACATCAGCATCCATAACAAGTGTTTGAAGTCTTGCCTTGACTTGATGAACCAAAAACAACACGTCGAACTTGCTTTGTGTGCTCAATCTGACCAAACTCGAACTGATTATTACACCCGCTTGACAGCTTCGGTAGACTGTATTAGATTTCTTTTAAAGCAAGGATTAACGTTTCACGGTCATGATGAAACTGATGAATCAGGCAATAGAGGAAATTTTCTTGAACTCCTTAAATTTCTTGCGGACCATAATGACAACATCAATAAAGTTATACTAAGAAATGCTCTCGAAAATCTTAAATTAGTAGCACCAAGTATCCAAAAAGATATTGTTCAAGCTGCATCAATAGAGACTACCAATATCATCATTAAGGACATTGTCAAAGCCAAGTTGTTCTCTATTTTAGTTGATGAAGCTCGTGATTCATCTGTTAAAGAACAAATGGCAATTGCTTTACGCTTTGTTGATCAGAAATGAATGATAATTGAGCGCTTTTTGGGAATTATTCATGTTGAAAGTACAAGTGCTTCATCACTTAAGATAGCGATTGAGCACGTTTTTTCTAAATATGGGCTGAGTATAACAAGTTTACGGGGACAAGGTTATGATGGAGCTAGTAATATGCAAGGTAAATTCAAAGGTTTAAAAACATTGATTATGACAGAAAATCAATCTGCATATTATGTTCATTATTTTGCTCATCAACTTCAATTGACACTTATTGCGGTCGCAAAGAAACACACGAAAATTTGTTCTTTTTTTTACTTGGTAACAATTATTACAAACATTATTGGGGCATCTTGCAAACGTAGAGATATCCTCCGGGAGAAACAATTTATACAAGTTATTGAAGAAATATCAAATGATGAAGTTGTAACAGGAAGAAGCTTGAATCGAGAAAGAACTTTGAAAAGAGTAGGAGACACAAGATGGAACTCCCATTATAGAACTCTCTTGAGTTTAATTTGTTTATTTTCATCAGTTATTGATGTCCTTGAGGTCATTGAAGTGGATGCCACACGTTCAGAGCAAAAAGCTGAAGCTAGTGATTTATTGAATGTTATGCAATGTTTTGAGTTTGTATTCTTGACTCACTTAATGAAAAATGTTCTGGGGATCACCAATAAGTTGTCACAAGCATTGCAAAGGAATGATCAAGACTTTGTAAATGTCATGACTCTTGTCAAAATTTTCAAGTTATGATTACAAGAAATGCGGAACAATGGATGAGATTCACTATTTAACGAGGTAACTCTCTTTTGTAACAAACATGAAATTGTCGTTCCGAATATGAAAGACAAATTTGTTGCTCGAGGGAGATCAAGACGTAAAACTGAAGAAACTATAAACCTTCATTTTTATCGTGTCAATATATTTTATGCAGTGATAGATCTACAACTTGTTGAGCTGAATAGTCGATTTGATGAGGTGAACACAGAATTGCTTTTATGTATGACATGTTTAGATCCAAGTAATGGATTTCTTGCATTTAATAAGCACAAATTGATTCGATTTGCTGAACATTATCCCATGGACTTCTCTCCAATAGCATTAATGGAGCTTGATAATCAACTTGAATGTTATATTTTAGACGTCCGCTTAAATGATGACTTCTCAGAGGTGGTTGGGCTTGGAGGATTATCTCAAAGACTAGTTGAATTGAAGAAGGATGTTCTTTATCCATTGATATATTTGCTCGTGAAGCTAGCACTCCTATTACCTATCGCAACTGCAGCTGTAGAAAGAGCTTTTTCTGCAATGAAGATTATCAAGTCAACATAACGTAATCGGATGGGGGATGAATGGATGAATGCTTGCTTAGTGACATATATTGAAAAAGACATATTTTTCACCATCAACAATGAGGACATTATGAAATGTTTTCAAAACATGAAAGCTCGAAGAGGAGTCTTGTAAGAAAGGTTATTTATATCTTTCTACTATTGTATGATTGCATGTGCAACTTTTGTATAAATTTTATCATATTAATGTGCTTGTTTCATATTTTTCAATTTATTTTATTTTTCACAATTTTTAAGTCCGCCCACACTGAAAAAATTTCCTGCGTCCGCCACTGACCGTGTCCCCAAGGAGTTTACTTGTTTGTCCGAGTCTGATGTGTTTTTAAATTACAACTGGCCTAAAGCTATTCATGGGTATTTGCTACGACGGCGGCGATGGCGATGATCGCGACGTCGTCGGCGATGGCGGCCATGGCGGCCATGGTTATACTTCGGGTAGTTACGTCGTTAGTGGGGGTTCTTTGGATAACCGCACCCCCATGGATGGGGTGCGTTTATCGCCTTTAGGGATACTCCATCAATACCTCTCCCAGATTTACTGACGAAATAGTGACATTCAACGTAACCTCGCACACATGATATTTTACTTACTTATTTTAAGAATGTATTTCGCTTGGTGATTTATTTAGGAAAATATTAATTTGATTTTTGAATATGATATGTAAATATGAAATTTGGCCTGCATGAATAATTTTTTGGCCTGCATATATCCGTGGCATGCATATAGCCAAAACCGACCTGCATTTAACATCGCTCTAAATATAATTCTTATAAAGAAGAGCTCCAAATAAAAAGAGATGATGGATCCATTTGGCACCACGATGCCAACGGCGATCGTGGTGGTGATGAACCATTATTTATGAAGGCTTTTAAATAACCATTGTTATGTCAAGCACATTTTTATGGTCAAGATTAATTTTTTTTTCCTTTATGACCATACACAATCATTGTTATGTCAAGCACATTTTTTTACTAAGGTAGAGTTTTTGTCCAAACTCACTAGAACAAAAATACCATGACAAACGGATCCAACTAGAGAGCGGAAAGGAACTCACATCAATGATGTAAAATCAGGTACAAACGCAGACACAACTATAAAATCCACAGATAAACAAGAACACAAAACAGACTAAATCTGCGCCCGAAAAACCCGTCGGTGCGCAATCACAAGTATATATTAAATTAAACAATATATAAATGCAATAACAAGAAAATAACAGGAGAAGAAAAGACCATCCGGTGAAACACCGCAGATGCGCCGGACGCGCGCGATCCGCGAAAAAGTAGAAGATCTGGACTGCAATCCGCCTAGCGGACGTACAAGGTTCACCGGAACCTTCAATGTTGATCTCCGGCGTTCAACCGCACCACCACCGGAGACCAAACGCCACCGCCAGAGAGAAAATCCAACCGGATCTAATCACGCTTCTTCTCTCCACGACACCACCTCCTTCTTCCCTCCACCTCTCGCCAACACCGACGGCTATCTCCTCCAAGACTGGCGACAACACTCTCCACCAACGACGCCGACGACTATCTTCTCCAAGACCGGTGGCAACGCTCCTCTCCAAGACCAACGAAAAGCTTGAGGCCAATCGTTTCTCCGAGCGCACGAGAGAGAGAGAGAGAGAGAGAGAGAGAGAGAGAGAGAGAGAGAGAGAGAGGAGAGAGAGGGGAGAGAGGGGAGAAGGGGGGGGGGGGGCTCTCCTTTGGTCGACTGAAAAAAACCTTACCACGGGGGGGGGGGGGGGGGGGGGGGGGGGGTTGGAACTCTAGGTCTTATAATAAATAAAACCTAAATATAATAGGTTTGGGCGGCTGGATCCAAAACAAAAAAACAACAATCCACCACCTGCACGAAAGACTCTCTGCACGAAGCACCAACTGCACTAGGTACTATCTGCACATGACATCAATTGCATAAAGCAATATTGCACTAAACACCACCCCAAAGGCGCGGCCTGAGGCGTAAGCCGACCTGCTCTAGTCGACTCATCCATGTTCTGGCTCAACCACTGAATGTCGATGTGATCGGATCGCTGAATCTGACTCATCTAGTCAGAGTCTCGGAAGGACGATCCCCTTCACCACCTCGACCATCAACTCTGTCGGCCGCAGAAATCATGGGCACACCACCTCGCATCGCGGTCCCCATCAGCCGTAACAGACTACCACACTTCATAGCTCGCATGAGCACGGTACGCCCTCGCGTCACCGTCAGAACTCCACCTCTCACCGCAAAACTGCATCCTCTAGAGTCCAGTCTACCCAGCGATATCAAATTCCTGCGCAGCTTGGGCACCAAGTGTACCCGCTCAAGCCTACGCGCTGCTCCGTCATGCATCCTGATATCTACCATCCCTGTGACCACACATGCTGAGCCGTCACCCAGAAAGACTGACTCAGTCGACACCTCCAGTGATCTGAACATCCCTGCATCTGAGCAAATATGCTGCGAAGCACCAGAATCCAATATTCAGCTATTCGAGTCACATGGACTCTCAGTGATGAGGAGCGACACATCACTATTATCTGCCGTAACTACCGCCGCTTTGCCCGCATCTTGGATGTCCCCAGAAATATGTGCACTCTACGGACAATGTCTCCTCATATGGTCACTCTGCCTGCAATGGTAGCACGTCACTGCCTTCCTCGATGCGATCTGGACCGTGCACCCCCAAATCCGTTCTCGAACTGCCTCCCTCGCCGTCCTCTTACTGCCAAGACATGCTCACCCTCAGGAGCGGGGTCCGACGACATCTGACTGGGCAGTAACGTATATGTGATCTGCTCCACGTCTACTGTATTCTTCCCATACAGCAGGCTGGTCTGCATGTGCTTATACGACGCCGTGAGCGAGGTAAGAAGCAATAAGACATTGTCTTCTTTCTTCACCTTCACACCAACCACATGCAGTTGGCTGAGAAGACCATTGAACACATTGAAGTGTTCCTGCAGGTTGCCACCCTCCTGCATTTTCAGGCTGTACAGTCGCTGCTTCAGCAACAGTCTCGTGGTCAACAACTTGCTCATGTACAGTCCTTCAAGCTTCTCCCATAGCTTGACTGCAGAATCTTCAACACCGATGTTGAACAACATCTTGTCATCGACGCACATCCTGATAGCGCTGGTGGCGCGCTCATCCATCTCCATCCACTCAGAATCCTTCACTGGAGCGGGCAAAGAATCACGCCCTCACAGCACTTGGATCAACCCCTGTTCAACCAGCATATCCTTGACCCGAATCTGTCATAGGTGAAAGTTCTTGCTACCGTCAATTTTCTCAACAGAATACATGACTAAAATAGTGTTCTTCGCTATCATAGCTACATGCAGTACCTCTAGGTAATCTGATTAATTCACGGATCAGATCTGTGAAGATAGGGAGCAGACCGATGTCGTCACCTACCGTTAACCCAAACCTAAAACCGGAATGTCCAATCAATAACCTACTCAGAACCTAGCTCTGATACCACTTATTGTAAAATTAGGTACAAACACATACATAGCTATAAAATCCGCAGATAAACAAGAACACAAAATAGGCCAAATCTGCGCCCGACAAAACCCACCGGCGCACAATCACAAGTATATATTAAATTAAACAATATATAAATGCAATAACAAGAAAATAACAGGAGAAGAAAAGACCGTCCGGTGAAACACAGCAGATGCGCCGAACGCGCGCGATCCGCAGAAAAGTAGAAGATCTGGATTGCAATCCGTCTACCAGACGCACAAGGTTCACCAGAACCTTCAACGTCGAAGTCCGACGTTCAACCACACCACCACCGGAGACCAAACGCCACCACCGGAGACCAAACGCCACCACCGGAGAGAAAATCCAATCGGATCTAACCACCCTTCTTCTCCCAGCGGCACCATCTCCTTCTTCCCTCCACCTCTCGCCAACACCGGCGGCTATCTCCTCCAAGACCGGCGACAACACTCTCCACCAACGACGCCGACGACTATCTCCTCCAAGATCGACGACAACGCTCCACTCCAAGACCGGTGAAAAGCTTGAGGTCAGCGGTTTCTTCGAGCCCACGAGAGGGAGAGAGGGGGGGGGGGTGCTATCCTTTGGTCGGCTGAAAAAACCCCTACCATGGTGGGTTGGAACTCTAGGTTTTCTAATAAATAAAACCTAAATATAATAGGTGGGTTTGGGCAGCTGGATCCAAAAAAAAAGGAATTGTTAAGTGCACACTGAAATTGGCTATGTGCACTTCAAATTTTACTAAATCCCCCCTCATTTTCTTCCCCCAAAACCACTAAGTGCACAACACTTTAGCGCACGACATTTTCCCGACTCCGCCTATCGCGACCCCCGCTAGTTAGGGTTTCATCCCCCTTGCCGCTGTTCATAGTCTTCCCCAGAGACGGTTATCGCGACCCCTGATAGTTAGGGTTTCATCCCCAAGGCCGTTGTTCATCGTCTGCCCCAGAGCCGGTCGTCGGCATCGTCTCCAGTCCCCCGAGCCTTTGCCGTCGTTCCAGTTCCCGGCTGCGCCGTCGTTCGTCGGCCTCGTCTCCAGTCCCCCGACGCTTTGCCGTCATTCCAGTCCCCTGAGGCTTTGCTGTCATTCCATTTCCCCTAGTCGTTCGCCGTTCTTCCCCCAGTTCGTCGACATTCATCTCTCGGTTGCACACTCGCATGACAAGGTAAGAGATCTAAAATGTCCAGATTTAAAAAAGTTTCTAAAATGTAAGAAATGCTAGGATTGATAGATATAGAAATGCTAGGATTTGAGAACTGGAATATAGTAATCTTAGTAGTATTCTCTCAATTTTTGCAGCGTGCAGGGAGGAATTAAATGTTAATTTTGATAGCTTCATTTCGATCGCTCACACCTTCGAAGGTATCAATTATTTGTCTTGTGATTTTGCTTGGTGATTGTTTTTGCCATTTCGATTAAATGTTAATTTTGGATTGCACTTATAAGACTAACAGATATCACATGCCATTGTTATGCATTGTAGGAGTAACATCAACCCACCAATCTGTTTTTTCTTATTTCACCTTTATTTCAGATGAAACCGAAGAAAGTTATTGTTGGGCATTGGAATGTTTCAAATCCATATTTGATCCAAATGTGAAACCGGTGGTGTTGGTAACCGATCAAGAGTTTGCTTTAATGAATGCAGTTAAAAATGTTTTTCCAAGTTCCAAGAATATTTTGTGTCGAGTACACATAAATAGGAATATATTGGCTAATTGCAAGAAATTTTTTAGAAAGGGAAAAGAGTTTGAGCGGTTTATGTATGCATGACAAAGTTTGATTGAAGCATCAACTAAGAATGAATTCAATTCTACTTTTAACATGTTAGTGGCTGAGTATTCAGCAGAATATTCTGATGCATTGGCCTATGTCACCACATCTTGGCTTGAACCATATAAGGAATATTTCGTGTCTACATGGATTGATAAGTACATGCATTTGGGTTGCTCTAGTACAAATCGAGTTGAAAGTGGGCATAGCCAGTTAAAAAATTTTCTAGAAGTTAGTATTGAGAACTTGAATACTATATGGAAAACATTTGATCAAATGATCAACATACAACATACAGACATTAAGAGGTCTTTTGGGCAAAGTTGTATGCAGGTTAGCCAAGAGTATTGTGGATCTTTATATGCGGATATATTGGGGCATGTATCTTTAAAAGCATTGGAGTACATCCAAGAAGAAGAAAATTTGGTTGGGAAAGCTCAAGATTGCACCCATAAGAAGAGATTCACCATGGGATTACCATGTTCACATGAGCTTTTGCCATACATAGCTCAATCAAAACCTTTTCCTCTATGGTTTATACATAGGCATTGAAAGCAATTATCCTTACTAGACACCAAAAAAGAAGCTCCCGAAGACATTGATATTAGCAATGAAATGGATGCAATTGTTCAAAAATTTACTACTTCAACTATGGAACAAAAGAAAGAAATTAAAAGAAAACTTCGAGAATTAGTTGAGCCATCATCTAGCCGAACAATTGAGCATATGATTCCTATGCGGTTGAGAGGAAGACCCAAAGGACGCCTAAAAAAATTTAAAGATGATTTCAAATCAACTAGACTTGATCCATCACATTTCGAATATATTCTCTCCATGGAAGATCACAAAAATGAGGCAAAAGAGTTAAAATCAAGAGGCAAGTTGAATGCTAGAAAAATGACAAACTATCAACTTAGAAACTCCATCTATTAATATTCATTTGGGTACATAAATTCGTCAACATTTGCCAATTTTGTTCTCCGAACATATTACAGATGTCGTAGATGTGCTTGGTTTGGGTAAAGGTACAGATTGGGTACAAGTGCGAAAGGATCTCTACATGGAACTTGAAAATCACAGATCTTTATATGATGAGATGTGTGACGTCATCAGAAGAACCCAAATGTTACAAAGTCTCGATTGCACGGTGACTCCCGCACCGGTTGAGAAGTGGATGTCATTACCCGATATGGGTCTTATAATCGCATCTTGCTACAATGTGGCCGTAGTGGAGCTCTCAAGTGATCAATATTTTACATTTCTTCCACTGCATTCTGTGCCACCATCAGTGCCAAAATTAATTTCCATTGGGTTCATAAATGAAAATCACTTTGTTCTTATACTCCTAAGTGAAAATTCTCCACTGCCACCGATATTCTCTCCATGGAGTAGATTTCACGAGCCAAATGTCGACACATGAGCGTCTATATATATGTCAAGGTCCACAAACAAACAAGATGGGCAGTGTGGTTATTGGTTTGGAGAATATGTGACAAAGGTTAGTGATCCATATTATTATTTTCCAATGCATTATTTGCACTAAACAGTATTTTGACAAATGTTTATTTTTTAGTGATTATGCATGGTGATGGACAATTTTTGATATATGGTATTTTTGTGGCTTAGCATTTTATAGCAATGAAGCTGCTGCTTGGTGATGAGTTTAGAAGGTAGTCAATATTTCCCTACATTTTGTATAAAGTAGAGCAATTTATAGAAATTAACCTGCATATTCCATTTGGTTCAGGATTAAAATTCAAGTAAGCGGCAAATGTTGAGGCTTGACATGAAACAGTCGTGTTTTATGCTGTTACTTTTGAGTTTTTCTGTTTTGTTGTAATTCATGTTTAATTTTGTATTTCATGTTTTATGTTGTAATTCATGGCTCTCGTTGTAATTCATGACTTATTTTGTATTCCTTTTATGCTTATTAAAAAACTAATGCAAAGAAGAACTTCATTTTTAGGGTTCTTAAGTACATCACTGCAATATTATATGTTTAGGCTGCGACAGCTGCCTGATAGCTGTTTAAAACTGAGCGATTGAACTGTCTCTGTGGGGAAAAACAGAAAAATCACTAAAAGGAAAAGCTAAACCTCAAATTATTCGTTGATATATCAAATTTTTTTTTATTGATTTGCTATTAACAATAATGCGATGCCCCTAACAATTTTGTGTGCACTTATCGCAGTGCGGTGCTTTTAACAAATAAATGCACATAGCCAAAATAATGGCGCACTTAACAATTCCCAAAAAAAAAACCAACAAGCCAAATGTGAACAGCTTTTGCAAACACTATATATAATAAGGGCAAGAAAGCTTAAGCATTTCAAAATAATTACAACAGGGAAGAAAAATCAAAAGAAGACGATGAACAACCGCCGAATTAAATTGAGGCCGGAAACCTAAGAAAGAAGGAGCGATTTGGATGGAGACAGAGCCCGGCATTGCCCGCTCCATGGAGCCCTTCAGTAATCGGGCATGAGGTGGGAGATCTTGCCATCCTCGGCGTTGATCATCCCACCAACGGGGGCAGTACTGCTCTGCTCCGTAACCTTCAGCCATATGCAAACCGCACTGAAGCTCAGGACGAGGCTGAGCATGCCGCTCCCCAGGCCTATTCCGACGATGGCGAGCACCGACAGCCCCCTCCCCCTCATTGGGGGCAGCGGATAGCCATACAATTCCTTGTTCCCTGCGAAGGAGCTCGCATTGAACCTAGGCAATCCCGTCCGATTGGCGAGAAGCACCGGGATAAGACCCTCGAGGCGGTTGTAGGAGACGTCAAAGACTGAGAGGCGGATGAGGAGTCCGAGCTGATCCGGGATCGGCCCGGATAGCTCGTTGGAATGGAGGTCGATGACGTTGAGGTACGCGCAGAGGGCGAGCTGCGGAGGAATATGGCCGGAGAGCCGGTTCGCGCTGAGGTTGAGCACGGCAAGGTTGAGGAGGGAGGAGAGCTCTGCTGGAATTGGGCCTGTGAGGAAGTTAGACGAGAGGTCGAGTGTCTGCATGTTGGTGCAGTTGGAAAGGAAGGGCGAGATGGATCCTCGCAGAGAGCGGCCCGGGAGGGAGAGCTTGTATATTCTGCCATTGTTGCAGGTTGCGCCCTCCAGATAGGATGTGAAGCCGTTACAGGGAGACGCGAACGTCAATTTCGACCAGTTCCGGAGGCTGTTCGCAGGATCTTCGAGTGAGTTCCGGAGGTTCAGGAGACACGCTTCGTCGGAGGGATCCGCTGTTGCCCCAATAAGCAGATGCAGAAGCAGGGCCGCCGCCGCTGCCGCCGCCAGAGTTGGCAGCCACAGGCAGCCGTAGAAGGCGACGAAGAGCGGCGGTGGTGGCTCCATTGCAGTGGTAAAGAGAGCGGGGGTCGCCGGAGTGGTTATTAACTTGGGATGGGCAAAAAGGCTGGCTTCTGGCCGCTCTATTTCTCTGTCTGCCGCCTGTGCCTGCAGTCAGTACCTTTTCCTCCGTAGCTTGTTCAGAGCAGGGGATGTGGTGCGGTAATCTTACATAGGTGGTTGCACGCCATTTTCCAGCCAGGCATGCTCGGCTAAGCCGGTGATCGTAAGCGAGGGCATGTGCATTTCTGCCATGGTAGCAGGAGAAGCACAATCGACGGCAGGGATTCTGGTCGTACGATATGTTGAAGCGGGCGCTGGTTGGATGATGACAGTAGTGGATTGCCCACCAACCTAAGCGGGGGAAACAAATCCATCTCGTGTATTGACGCGTCGATCCCCGTCCATTTATAGAGCACGTCAATCTTAAAGAAAATCAAAGGTACTAAACTCGTTTTATTATTATTAATAGTAGCTGTACTTAATCATGAATTCAAATAGCTTTGCTCCACTGAGATATGGTGCAATCCAGCGATCGACAACGTTAGTGACGCCCCACTACCGCCACAAGTGTCGAGAGAGACCAGTAATTTCTTCTCTAGAAAAAGCAACGACAAAAACAGATGAATTTTTAAATTTACAAACGCTTGCTCCACATATATAATATAGGTAAACTATTCAGAGAATATTGTAAACAACACTAGCGGAAGCTTTGATTAAAATCAACCACGAAGAGATCACATTTACTTAGGAATATTTCAAAATAGTTTTTTAATCTTATGACCTTGCATCAATCAATAGTATCAAAACAAGACATTGACACACATGCCGAAAAATGAAAGAAAACAATAAAAGGACGATGCTTTCATTGGCAATTCAGCTTTGGGCTTTATGCCCGCTATTTCCTGCTCAGCTATGCGGCACCAGTACCAACCACAAATAAGAGGTAAACGAGAGTCAGCTATGAGCTGACTACAAACCACGTTGTACAACCCCGTATTCGCCGAGTGGGTCCCCAAGACCCCGTGGGGGGTCAAGGTGCAGAATAGGAGTCCAAGGGCCCCTGGGCGAGTGAGGCCCCACTCGTGGGCCACTCGCATGGCGTCATGGCAGATAGGCGAGAGCGGGTACCAAAGATCTCGCCCGTCCAGCGAGTCGAGCGCTTGGCGAATGGTGTCCTCATGAGCCATTCGCCCGGTGAATTATGGTGGGCAAGGAGCCTGGTGAGTGGTGCCTTCACGGACCACTCGCCCAGAAGGCTTTAAGGGGAAATTATCTAAATGCCCCTTGTGGGCTGCCAATAGCCCTCCAGAACAGCGGAGTTAGGTTGTTAGCAGACTAATTTGGGATGCGATTAGTAAAACCAAAAAGAGGATTTACGTTATTTACAGTCCAGGACTAGAAAATCTATAAATAGACCCTTAAGGGCACCTTGAAGGAGATCAGATCTTCTTGAGCTCTCTCCTCCAGGCTAATTTCAGAGTTGGCTGCTAGTGCCCTCCAAGGTGCCCGACTGAGCATTGGTTTGGGAGGGGAAGTTCTCTTAGATCTTCCGGGTGTGTGGCGGGACCTCCTCACTACAGCCTTGGGTCTGTTCTAGGTTCTCCATCCTTGGTCAGGAGAGTTTAGTGAGGGAGAAGTAAGCGCAGGCTACACCCCCTTATAGGTCCGAACTCAGAGACCGGTTGCCGGTTTCAACATTTTTGGTGCGGTGAGCGTGGACCGTAGCCAGTGCAAGAAAATCTCGAGCTGAGCTTGATGGCGGGAGATGGGGGAAATGGTTCCGACCCAGGCCACTCGCCGCCACCGGCAGCAATGGAGTGACTGGAGATGTTCGAGAAGTTCAAGCGAGAGGTCATGCAGACCATGCAGGTAGCTCTCGCCAGAAGAGGCGAGTGCGAGACGCCCGTGGTTCCGCCCCAACAGATCGGCGAGAACACTCCGGTCAGCGGCTTGGGAAGGAGATAGCGGCGGAAGCGAGCGCGCGAGATCTTCCCGGGCGGCAGCTGTTTAGCTGCCCGGCGAGTGCGGAGGTGTGCGAGCTGGCTTCGCGCGAGAGGACCACTAGCCGAGCACGGGAAGGGAGCCCCTTCTGTGAGCTCATCCTCTCGGCCCCAGTGCCAGAAGGGTTCAGAGGGCCGAAGATGTCTTACTACACCGTCAAAGATGACCCAGTCCTGCATCTGTAGTAGTTCGAGGACATGGTCTCGATCCTTCCAATGACAGATGCCTTCCAGTGTCGGCTCTTTGCCACCACTCTGAAGGAGAAGGCGAGGGACTGGTTTCACCAGCTTCCCGTGGGTTCTATTTACGCCTTCGAGGACCCGCGTTGGAGCTTCAGGTTGCGTTTCTCGACGTCAAAGAAGAGGAAGAAGGATGCATAGACGCTTTTCAAGATCAAGCAAGGGTCTGGGGAGTCGTTGACCCATTATGTGGATAGGTTCCAAGAAGAGGTCCTGCAAGTCCAGGAGGTGCCGGGATTCACCCTCCAGCTAGCCTTTATAGTGGGGCTGCGGGAGGGGTTCTTCAAAATGGACCTGAAGCGAAAGACCCCTATATCCTTTGAGGAGCTGATGGAGCGGGCAGCGGAGGAGATCGAGGGAGAGGCCGCCAATCCTGAGTTTGCAAAGAGGTTGGCGAGGCTGAGCGAGCCAGAGGTGAGGCACCGGGAGGGAAGAAGAAGGAAGGAACCCAGAGGTCAGGGGTTTCGGGGGCAGCAGCGGGATTGGGGGTTTCAGGAGCCCAATAACCGGCTGGCTTGGAGGCCCCAGGAGGGACCGGCGAGAGGTCAGGAAAGAGATCACCAGAGAAGGGGGGAAGGGAGAGTCAATCATCCGGGATGGAGGCAAGGTCCCAGACCACCTCACCCCCTTCGAGAGCAAGCCATGACGGTGGGCCGAGGAAGATGAGGAAGAGGAAGAGGAGAAAGAGGAGGAAGAGGAGGAAGAGGGGGCAGGGTGGCGTTGCCCTATTGTGACTTTCATCAAGAAGAAGGTCACGTGACGACCACCTGCCCGGAGTTTCTGGAGGTAAGGGGAAGAGGTCAGTAGCAGCAGCGACCTGTAAGGATTGAAGAAGTGTTACCTGGAGATGAAGAAGATAGGTGCGAAGACAGGATGGATGTAGGAGCCAGGGGAGGGTCGGAGTGATCCATGGTGGGGTGGGAATAAAAGCGACTCGCAAGAGAAGCTTCCAGGCGATGTTCAGGAGGAGCGTCGCGTCAACCTCCCAAACCCCACCCCCTTCGGAGAAACTCACCTTCTCGGCAGAGGATATGCCAGACTTCGAGGACCCATTTTGTGATGCCTTGGTGATCCAGACGGCGATTGAAAACTTCACAGTCTCCCGAATCTTGGTCGACAACGGGAGTTCGGTGAATGTTATCTTCAAGAAGGCCTTTGACGCGCTGGAGGTGGAGGCAAAGAGGGTGCAGGCCTCAGATGGACCCCTGTTTGGGTTTTAAGGGGAGAGGAAGGAGGTCGAGGGAGGAGTCGGCCTCCAAGTGACATTGGGAGGGGTCCCCAGGAACTGCCGGTTCGTCATTGTTGACGCTCCGAGCAGCTACAATGCCATATTCAGACGCCCTCTCATCAGCACCTTCCGGGGCGTTCCCTCGTTCTTCCATCAGTGCTTGAAGTTCCGAAGTGGAGGGGTACAAGTCCGGATCCGGGGGGATGCAAAGGTGGTGAGGCAGTGTTATGTGACTGCCGTCAGCACTATCTCTTGGATAACAGAGGCCGAAAAGGTGGATAGAGAGATGAAGGGGCCAGAGGGGCCAGGTGGAGAAGGGAAGGAAGGAGAAAGAGAGAGCAGCATCCCGGGAGAGGAGAAGGAAGTGGCTCCGGAGGAGCGTGACGAGCCGATGGAGGAGGCTGCGGTGGAAAAGGAGGCCCTGCCCGAGGAAAGGGAGGAAAAGGGTAGATGGGAAGAGCCGGCCCATCTTGAGGCGGCTGAAGAAGTGGTCGAGATGGAGGTCACCACCCGAGGGGGGAAAGTGGAAAAGGTGCGGATCAGCGGGGTCTTGGCCCGGAGGACAGGAAGAGGATGCTGAAGTGCATCCAGAGGAGCGTGGACATCGTCGCATGGAGCGCGGCGGACATGCCGGGCATCGATGGGGACGTGGCCTGCCACCGCCTCAACCTGGAGCCAGGGGCCCGCCCCATCAGGCAAAAGAGGAGGGCCATCGCCGACAAGCTGGAGGAGCCGATCCGCGAGGAGGTAGAGAAACTCCTCAAGACAGGTTTCGTATCAGAGATCCAGTATCCAGGCTGGGTCTCCAATGTCGTTATGGTAAAGAAAGGCGATGGTCGCTGGCGTATGTGTATCGATTTTTCTCTATTAAACAAAGCCTGCCCTAAGGATTGTTATCCTTTGCCTCAAATCGACGCGCTGGTTGACTCAGCCGTCGGTTTTTTTTGTAATGTCTTTCTTAGATGCTTTTTCAGGTTATCATCAAATTAGGATGCATCCTCCGGACGTAAAAGACGTCTCCTTCATCACAAGGGAAGGGTATTACAACTATAAGATGATGTCATTCGGACTAAAGAACGCAGGGGCGACGTACCAAAGAATGATGGACCGGGTCTTCCGGGAGCAAAGAGGAAGAAACTTGGAGGTTTATGTAGATGACCTCATGGTCAAGAGTAAGAGCATGAGCTCTCACCTCCAAGACCTCGAGGAGACCTTTGCCACCCTGCGCAAGTACAAAATACGTCTAAACCCCCTGAAGTGCGTATTTGGAGCCAGCAAGGGGAAGTTTCTCGGTCACCTCCTTACCCCAGTGGGGGTAGAGCCTAACCCAGACAAAGTCAAAGCCATAATGGAGTTGAGATCGCCGCAAAATGCTAAGAAAATTCAGTGTCTAACTGGGAAGCTCGCGGGGTTGAGTAGGTTTCTCTCCCGGGCTGGAGAGAAATGCTCCCCCTTCTTCAAGGTGTTGCGGGGTAATCAGAGGTTCGAATGGACGGTGGAATGCGAGGAGGCCTTCCAGGCCCTGAAGGGCCAGCTCACCAAGACTCCGCTGCTCCAAGGTCCTAAGGAGGGAGAGGATCTATCCTTGTATCTCGGAGTCGGGGCTGAAGCTGTAAGCCCCGTCTTGGTCCGAGAAGAGGGCAAAAAGCAGCTGCCCATTTACTACGTAAGCAGGGTTTTGAAGAAGGCAGAACTCCGATACCTGATTTTGGAGAAGCTGGCTTTCGCTCTGGTCATCTCGGCCAGGAAGCTCAGGCCGTATTTCCAGGCCCACTCGATCCGAGTAGTGACTGACCATCCCCTTCGCAAATTTTTTGAGGGGGTAGAGCACTCGGGAAGGCCGCGAAATGGTCAGTGGAGTTAAGTGAATTCGACATCACTTTTGTCCCCTGATTGTCGATGAAGGCTCAAGCGGTTGCGGATTTCATGGCGGACTATGTGATCGAAACGGAGGAAGACCAAGCCCTTCGTCACGTCCCTTGGAAGCTGTTAGTCGATGGGGCATCAGACAAGAATTTCTTAGGGGGAGGGGTGGTGGTGGAGAGCCCTCATGGAATGAAAATCGAACAAACGTTAGTAATACATTTTCCCATCACCAACAACCAGGCGGAATACGAGGCAGTGATCGCCGGCCTACGTCTGGCTCAGGAGTTGGGGGTTCACGATGTGGAAGTCCTTACCGATTCGATGGTGATAGCCTCGCAGATTAAGGGTGAGTTCGAGGCAAGGAGCCCACTCTCATGAGGTATCTAGCCAAAGTAAGGGGTCTCATCGGAGTATTCAAAACCTTCTCCATCAGGCACATACCAAGGGAGGAAAGTGTCCAGGCAGATCGGCTGGCCAAGTCCGGCCCTCGGGTCTGAGGAACCTTGACAGATCTGTTCCGCCCTTCGATTGAGGAAGGGGAGCACATGGACATAGAACAACGGCCCTCGTGGAAGGACCCTTTCGTGACCTTTCTGGCGACAGGCAAGTTTCCGGAAGAGGTCCTAGATCAAAGGCGTTTTCGATACAAGTCCTCCTACTACGTGCTTCATGAAGGGGACTTGTATCGGAAGACCCTCTCCGGACTCTTGGCGCGATGCGTCTCGGAGGAAGAAGCCCCGAGGGTCCTGGAGGAGGTTCACTCCGACGAATGTGGCAGTCATTCGGGGAGCAGGACATTGGAAGCAAGAATAATGAGGCAGGGGTACTTTTGGCCGACCCTGAGCAGGGACGCGGCGGCGTTCGCCAAGCAATGTCGAAAGTGCCAGCTGTTCGCCCCACTTCAACTTTTGCCGGCTCAGAGGCTAAGGAGCATCACGACGCCCTGACCCTTCGCCATATGGGGGGGTGGATCTGGTAGGACCTTTCCCTCAGGCCAGTGGGCAAAGAAGATTTCTCCTGGTTATGATCGACTACTTTTCAAAGTGGTTGGAGGTCAAGGCTTTAGCGAAGGTCACCTCCCAGATAGTCCGCAACTTCGTATGGGGTGAGATTATCTGTCGACATGGGCTCCCTCAAGCCATAGTCACAGATAACGGTCCGCAGTTCGCCAGCGAGGAATTCATCAGCTTTTGCAGCCAGCTGGGGATAGACCTCAGGTTCGCATCCGTCCATCACCCCAGGATCAACAGGCAGGTGGAGGCGGCGAATAAGATCATAGTGAACCTACTCAAGAAAAAGGTGGAGAACTTGAAGGGGAACTGGGTGGAGCAACTCCCCTCGGTCCTATGGGCTCTAAGGACTACCCCCAACACCGCCACTGGTGATACCCCCTTCAAGCTCTCTCATGGTTGCGAGGCCGTCATTCCCGTGGAATTTGAAGTCAAGACGCCGCGGGTAAGGGCCGTCTCAGATGGTGATTAAGAATGGAAAACAGGAAACGAGGAGGAGTTGCGGCTCTCCTTGGATCTGATCGAGGAAGTCCGAGATCTCGCCGCCATTCGTTAAGAAGAAGTCAAGCGGTGGATGCCCAAATACTTTGACAAACACGTCCGGATCAAGCAATTTGAAAAGGGGGACTCGTGTTGAAAAAGGTCGACGCGGCCGGAAGGTCAGCCGCGGTAGGAAAGCTCAATCCCAATTGGGAGGGGCCCTATGTAGTGGAAGAAGCCTTAAAGTCAGGGGGATATCGCCTCCAGAATGTGGAGGGCGAGTCTGTTAGTCATACGTGGAGTGGTGACGACTTGAAACGCTTCTATCCTTAAGTCCATGTAATGAGAATACCTATGTTTTGTATTTTTATCTTTCTTACGCATACGAGGATGAATGACTTGCAAGATGATGATAGAAAGCCTTCAAAGGTTGGCCCCGAGCAGACCCGTTGACCAGGCTCTCACCTAGCTGGCACGGCCAAAGGCTCACTCGGCGGCAGGTTCTAAAGGTTTAAAAGTTGGCCCCGAGCAGACCCGCTGACCAGGCTCTCACTAGCTGGCAGTGCCGAAGGCTCACTCGGTGGCAGGTTCTAAAGGTTCGAAGGTTGGCCCCGAGCAGACCCACTGACCAGGCTCTTACCTAGCTGGCAGGGCTGAAGGCTCACTCGGTGGCAGGTTCTAAAGGTTCAAAAGTTGGCCCCGAGCAGACCCGCTTACCAGGCTCTCACCTAGCTGATAGGGCCGAAGGCTCACTCGGTGGCAGGTTCTAAAGGTTCGAAGGTTGGCCCCGAGCAGACCCGCTGACCAGGCTCTCACCTAGCTGGTAGGGCCGAAGGCTCACTCGGTGGCAGGTTCTAAAGGTTCAAAAGTTGGCCCCGAGCAGACCCGCTGACCAGGCTCTCACTTAGCTGGCAGGGCCGAATGCTCACTCGGTGGCAGGTTCTAAAAGGTTCAAAGGTTGGCCCCGAGCAGACCCGCTGATCAGGCTCTCACCTAGCTGGCAGGGCCGAAGGCTCACTCGGTGGCAGGTTCTAAAAGGTCCAAAGGTTGGCCCCGAGAAGACCCGCTGACCAGGCTCTCACCTAGCTGGCAGGGCCGAAGGCTCACTCGGTGGCAGGTTCTAAAGGTTTAAAAGGTTGGCCCCGAGCAGACCCGCTGACCAGGCTCTCACCTAGCTAGCAGGGCCGAAGGCTCACTCGGTGACATGTTCTAAAGGTTCGAAGGTTGGCCCCGAGCAGCACCTAGCTGGCAGGGCCGAAGGCTCACTTTGTTGCAGGTTCTAAAGGTTCAAAAGTTGGACCCGAGCAGACCCGCTGACCAGGCTCTCACCTAGCTGGCAGGGCCGAAGGCTCACTCGGCGGCAGGTTCTAAAAGGTTCAAAGGTTGGCCCCGAGCAGACCCGCTGACCAGGCTCTCACCTAGCTGGCAGGGCCGAAGGCTCACTCGGTGGCAGATTCTAAAAGGTTCAAAAGTTGGCCTCGAGCAGACCCGCTGACCAGGCTCTCACCTAGCTGGCAGGGCCGAAGGCTCACTCGGTGGCAGGTTCTAAAGGTTCAAAAGTTGGCCCCGAGCAGACCCGCTGACCAGACTCTCACCTAGCTGGCAGGGCCGAAGGCTCACTCGGTGGAAGGTTCTAAAGGTTCAAAGGTTGGCCCCGAGCAGACCCGCTGACCAGACTCTCACCTAAGTTGGCAGGGCCGTAGGCTCACTCGGTGGTGATCCAGGGAAAGGCAAGGTAAGAAATGAAAATCCAATAAAGGAAGACTAATACAGGGTAAGTCTTGGTACAAGAGTGGCGAATGGTGTCCAGCACAAGGATCACTCGCCCGCGAATGGTATCATACGAGAAGGACATTCGCTTGACGAGTGCACAATGGCGTGTTGGCCGGCCCCAAGGGATGCAAGAAGCGAGCGAGATGAAGTGGATCCTCGGCGCAGTCTCGCTCCCGGCAGAAATCAACAAAATCGTCTAAGTCCTGAAAAGGCACGAGCGAATGCAAAAGGGTTGCGTCTGCGGGGCGCGCCTATGCGGCGGAAGCATCTCGGTCACGACCTAGAGCTAAGGGTCATTGGCACTCAAGCAAGTAAGAGATGCGAGCGCG
This sequence comes from Dactylorhiza incarnata, assembly GCA_033032865.1. Lineage (NCBI taxonomy): Eukaryota > Viridiplantae > Streptophyta > Magnoliopsida > Asparagales > Orchidaceae > Dactylorhiza > Dactylorhiza incarnata. Next base: position 850,036 of record JAWHQI010000284.1, on the reverse strand, counting down.
AGCACGAAAGTTTGAGAACATGCGAAAGGGCATACGAGTGCGCGAGCTGTCAGATGATGATAACGAGAAGTGCAGGAAAAGAGATGCACAGTAATAACAAAGATCACAAACGGCAGCAAAGGTATTACATTTCATTTCGTCATAAAATTACGAGAGATTCTCGCATTACATCAAAAGAAAAAAGAGGGAAAGAAAAAAGAAATCTTCAAGGGTCGTCGGCCTCGTCGTCGGAGTACCCGCTGCTCGCGCCTGGAGAGGGGTGGCCTCCGAGTTCCCGCCCGTCGCCAGCTTCATCCGCAGGGTCGACCTGGGCGAAGAGCTCTGGAAGCACATTGCGGGCGAGGATCCTCTCGCCTTCTTCCTTCAAAAAGCCGGCCCTCCGCAGCACATCCAGCGCATGCTCTGCCGCTCCCTGGGCCGTCCTCTGCACCAGTCCTTCAAACTCAGCGTTGGAGTAGAGGTGCCGAGTTTCCCTCTCCGCGGGAGGTGGCCGAGCGGCAGCATCTCGCAGCCTCTGGTTCTCGGCCTCCAGCGCCACATTTCGCTCTTCGAGAATGCGAGACCGCACGAGCAGGGTATCATAGTTGGCTATGTCCTGCAAGAGAAAAGAAGATTAACGCGCAAGGAAGAAAGAAAGGAAAGCGAGAGCTCAAGTCGGAGCAGGAGGAGGGGCTCACCTCTCGGTTCGGGCGGCTGGCGAGAAGGGCCTCGGCTGCGGCCAATTGTTGCTTGACGGCCACGACCTCGGCAGCTGCCACGGAGCGGGTCCTCTCAACCTCGACAATGTTCCGCGCAAGAGTCATGCCGCGGCGAGAGGACATGTGGGTCAGTTCTTGGGCCCGCATCATGGCTCGCGCAGCCTCATGCGCGAGATTCTGAGTAGTCTCGGTATCATAGATGGAAGCGCCCTCACGGTTGTATAGTGCGTAAGAGAGGCCGTAAGTGTGGCCGCTGATGGTTTCCTTCTCCATCCAGGACGGAGGGAGGGTGGAGATGGAGACCTGGTTGGCCCGCCGGTCCCAGTGAACAAGGGGCTCGCCGGCCAGATCGGCATACTTCTCGCCGAGAGGGTAGTTTCGGTGACCTCTCGGCACCGGCCCCGAGGAGGACGCCACTGGCGCCACGGCAGGCTGGACGGCCGAGTCCCCAGCCGCGGGAACACCTGAGCCCGGGACATCCTCCACGGCCGCTTTTCCCTTATCGGTTGCAGAGGGTTTCATCCGCTTGGCGGAAGGGCTCGAGGCCGCGCCAGGCTTCCGCTTCGGCTTCGGTTTTTGCCCGCTATGCTTCACTGGAGGCGGGTTCTCGCGGCAAGCCGCGGCAGCAGATTGCGCGCAGGCGAGGGCGTCGGCAGGAGGGATCCCCACGTTCGCATTTGGCAGGTGAAGAGGGAGGCTCCGAAGCCCTGTGTCAAAAAGTTAGTTAAAAAGGCAGAAGCGAGTGAAGAGAAAGCGGGAGCTCGGGTCCAAGTAATTCAGCTTACCCTCTCCCGGCGGAACCACCGGCAGCGAGCCGACATGCTTCCGCAGGTGCACAACGTCTATGTCGTGCTTCAGGATGAAGACATGGAGCTTGGCCTCGTAGCCTCCCAGCGTTGGAGGCCGGAAGGTCGAAGCTTCAGGATGAAGACATGGAGCTTGGCCTCGTAGCCTCCCAGCGTTGGAGGCCGGAAGGTCGACTCGTCCTCCTGCACAGGCGCGAGAGGCACATTGCTGAATTTCCCTGTGACGAATATAAATCGCCGAACCCAGTCGTGGTTCTTATTCGCCGTGCCGATCACGGTAAGGGGGGATTGTCCGGAGAAGAACGCCACTCCGCGGGTGGCCCTGAAATTGAAAAGCTTGCGGAATACGGGGAGCGAGAACTCGATCCCCTCTTCGCGCAGATAACAGGCGAATGCTACCAGCATGACGATGGAGTTGGGATTGAGCTGCGCGGGAACTACCCCAAAGTAGCGCAGGGTCTGACGCACTTCTGGCCACAGCGGAAGGCGGAGCCCCACCTCGAAATGTTCGAGGGGGATGGCCAGAGTGTCCGGCGAGAATTGATTGATGCGATCTCGGTTCCCCGGGAGGCGCCCAACAAAACCCGGCGGGACGAAATCAGTGATGGCCTGGTTGAAATCCGCCTCCGAGAGGTCGCAGGTCTCGAAGTCTCGGTTGGCGAAAGCTTGGGCGCAGTTAGCCCTACCATCAGCTTCTTTCGGCATCGTTGAGGGGTGGGGTAATCTCGCGAAGGATCTAGAGAGAAGGGCGAGTGGTATTGCGAGAGTAAAAGAGAAGTGAGAGATGAAAGCGTAATAATGACGGTGGTTGGACTAACTATTTATAGAAAAAAGGGGAAAATGATTGAAATCATTTGCGCGTGGGGTGCGGATAGCTGCCGCGACCTCCTAACGCCTCGGGGTCTGAACCACCCACCTGAACCCAGCCACTTACAGAAGGCGAAAGCGATACACGAGACCCTTCCTGCAGATGCAAATCAAATAGCACAACAAGAGCGAAAACACTCGCAAGACAGCATTCAGAAAAATAGCGAAAAGCGAGATATATAGACACAAAATCAAGCAATAGTTCGCGAGACGTAAAAGGTTTCGCCTTGGTCCAGTGCAAAAAAAGAAAAAGGAAATAAAAAAGAAATAGCAGGGGTACAGGAGAACGCAGGGAGCGAGAGCCGGTAGGCTTAGTATTGATCCCACCGCCATAGGCCCCGGCCTCGCCTCCCTGTCCGTGGAGGCACTCGCGGGTAGTGAAATGCGCTAACCGCCATCAGCTCTTGACTAATCAAGCGCATCTGATCCCTAGCCCGCGCAATGTGCCTCCCAGGCGAGGTCTCCTCGCACCCGCCCCCCTGGCGCTCCATCTCCCCGACCAGGTGCCTGTAGTCTCGCTCGAGGACGCTTATCCGACGCTCGAAGGCCGCCCGGTGCTCCTCCGTCAGGTTGGCTTGATCGCGCTGCATCCAGATCAGCTTGCCGAAAAGCTCTGTCATCCGTTCCTTCATAGCACGGGCATCCTCGTGGTTGCCAAGAAAGTCAGAGACGTCGCAGGGGGAGGGGGTGGCGAGATCAGCCCCTCCTCCTCTGGAGGGTCGGTTAGCGGGATCTGACGGTAGCCTGCAAAAGCAGAAGTTAGTCCTTTCTCAGGTACAAGCCGCGAGTTCTGCGGGAGAAGACAACTAACCGGGTACGTATTCTTCGACGGGAGACTGGCGAGATGTGCTAGGCTGCCCTGCGAATGGTGAGATGTGCTAGGCTGCCCTGCCAATGGTTGGCTTAGGGGGTGGAGAGATTTCCCCTTCCCGGGGCGGTGCGTCTGGTCGGCCACGGCGGAAGTGACGGCCAGGTCCGCAGCAGGAGAGTTGGGCCCGGGACTCTTCCTCGCCGGGCGTTCCTGCTCCGGAGCAGGGGGCTTTTGGTGACATCTGGGACAGGAGAAGTGCGCGAGGGAGGAGGCAATCCCGTGGTCCCGAAGGTAGGGGCTGCGGAAACCCGAGTCAGAAGAGTTACGAAAGGAGAAAGGCCAGCGAGAGGGCAATGAAATGCTTACCGAGCGAGGGCAGGACTTCTCCAGAAGTGCCGAGAGGGGCGGACTCTTGGGTCGGAGGGGCGTTCTCAAGAGCAGGAGGAGGAACGACAGCACTCGCCTGGTTGAGCCCAGGGCCACTCTCGGTCGCCGACAGATCCTGCGAATGGTAAGAGAGGCGGAGGTCAGTGACGTCATCATAATCGACCTCGAAAGCGAGATGAATCGCGTTACCTCATTGGTATTGACAGGAGGAATGTTAGAGAGAGGGGGAGTTTCAGACGCAGACTCCCTCTCCCCCCGGTCTCGCCTGACCGTCTTGACCTTCTTTAGCCTGTAAGGCTTGGAGGGGTCTCTCGTTGACGAGAGCCAAGGGGCGTATCGAGTGGTCTTGGGAGCGGTCCCTCCCTGTGCGGCGGCAAGGCAAGCCATCATTCCTTCCGAAAGCGGCCGTGGTGTCGGCTTCATGAACGACATGGCGAGTGCTCCGAGGGAGAAAATGAGGAACAGTGTTTAGAAGATGGGCAATCTAAAGGCAACAACTGAGGCCGTATTTATAGCTAAGTGGAGGGCCCCACCAAGAAGATTCCCTCCAGGTCAGCAAGGCACTCGCCGAATATTGGGGTTGGACTCTTCTTTCCGAGCGTAGGACTCGCTCGCAAAGAGCGGAGATTGTGTACAACCCCGTATTCGCCAAGTGGGTCCCCAAGACCCCGTGGGAGGTCAAGGTGCAGAATAGGAGTCCAAGGGCCCCTGGGCGAGTGAGGCCCCACTCGCGGGCCACTCGCATGACGTCATGGCAGATAGGCGAGAGCGGGTACCCAAGATCTCGCCCTTCCAGCGAGTCGAGCGCCTGGCGAATGGTGTCCTCATGAGCCATTCGCCCGGTGAATTATGGTGGGCAAGGAGCCTGGCGAGTGGTGCCTTCACAGACCACTCGCCCAGAAGGTTTTAAGGGGAAATTATCTAAATGCCCCTTGTGGGTTGCCAATAGCCCTCCAGAACAGCGGAGTTAGGCTGTTAGCAGACCAGTTTGGGGTGCGATTAGTAAAACCAAAAGGCGGATTTACGCTATTTGCAGTACAGGACTAGAAAATCTATAAATAGACCCTTAAGGGCACCTTGGAGGAGATCAGATCTTCTTGATCTCTCTCCTCCAGGCTAATTTCGGAGTTGGCTGCTAGTGCCCTCCAAGGTGCCCGGCTGAGCATTGGTTTGGGAGAGGAAGCTCTCTTAGATCTTCCGGGTGTGTGGCGGGACCTCCTCGCTACAGCCTTGGGTCTGTTCTAGGTTCTCCATCCTTGGTCAGGAGAGTTTAGTGAGGAAGAAGTAAGCGCAGGCTACACCCCCCTGTGGGTCCGAACTCAGAGACCGGTTGCCGGTTTCAACACACGTAACAATCCTTCCCCTGGCCATCCTAGCGGACTCAGGGGCGGGGCATCGCTCACCTGCAAGTACGCCGTGTAACATCCTGACTTTAAAAGGGCGCCTAGTCGGTTCAATTGAACCCTTGGAGGAGCTTAAACCAGGTAATCGAAAACCATGACCCGACCTCCACCTCATGATGGCGGCGCTTTAAGAAAATGACCGTTTTTTGTAGTGTTGTGCTTCGCCACATTGCTGAAACAAGATATTGAGCAACTGAGCTCCAAATTGACTTCTGTCAGTTGCATTAGACTCGTATAATCGATACGAGTGCAACAGAACTCATTTCGCTCCAATCCGATGTCATTTGAAGACACTGACTATTTTGGGTAGCGTTGTGCGTCGCCACAACACCAAAATAGAATATTGAGCAAACGAGCTATGAATTAACTTATGTCAGTTGCATTAGACTCGGATAATCAATACGAGTGCAACGGAACTCGTCTCACTCCAATTCGAGGTCATTTAAAGAAAATGACCGTTTTGAGTAGCATTGCGCGTCTCTACAATGCCGAGGTAGAATATTGAGCAAACAAGCTCTGAATTAACTTCTGTCAGTTGCATTAGACTCGTATAATCGATAGGAGTGCAACGAAACTCATTTCACTCTAATCTGAGGTCATTTGGAGAAAATAACCGTTTTGAGTAGCGTTATGCGTGACCACAATATCGAAGTAGAATATTGAGCAAACAAGCTCTGAATTGACTTATGTCAGTTGAATTATACTTGTATAGTCGATACATGTGTAACGGAACTCGTTTCACTCAAATCCGAGACATTTACAGAAAATAGTCGTTTTGAGTAGCGTTGTGCGTCGTCACAACGTCGTAGTAATATATTGAGCAAACGAGTTCCAAACTGACTTCTGTAAGTTGTATTAGACTCGTATGGTCGTTACCTGTGCAACGATACTCATTTCGCTCCAATCCGAGGTCATTTAGGGAAAACGATCATTTTGAGTAATGTTAAGCGTCACAACGACGTCAACATATCATATTGAGCAAACGAACTTCGAATTGAAGTCTGTCAGTTGCGTTAGACTCATATGATCAATACGAGTGCAACGGAACTCGCTTCGCTCAATTCTGATGTCATTTAGTCAATTAAATAAAAATAAACCTCAAATTTATATGATGCCCCGGAAAACGTGAACGCTCGAATTCAACCGCTTCACATCAACATTGACTCGTCGCTAGACGACTAGGATTCCCATTGACTTTAACATGCATAGGGGACCCACCTATGGTTGACTATGGTCAAACCACTTCAAATTATGAGTTTTCATGAATTTTCACCCCCCCCACCCAACCACCCAAGCTCCACTTAACACAAGCCCCTCCTCTCCATCCCATGGTTGATGGGCCCCAATCCCCATGCCGTCCACTGATTGGATATCCGCAAAACCAAGATTCAAGGTGAAGTCCAAGCTAAACTCTTTCTCTCTCTCTCCCTCTCTTAAGGCAACTCAAATAGGCATTAGCCTAATACCTCTACCCTTAACCAGAGGAAGTACACCTCCCCATCAAGCTAATGACAGCTGCCTCCCTAAACTCAACCAAGGTTGGCTAAACCCAACCTTGGATTTCTTTAGTAGAGAGAGAAAGAGAGGAGTGGGAGGGGGAGGGGTCTCGGCCTGGCTATTTAAGGCCTCTCCCAGGCTCACTAGTGGGGGAGCACTGTAAGACCCCAGATGAAGCAGGCTCCGGCGATTTGAGACCTTGTCGGAGCCGGAGGAGAAGGTGGTGGTGGAGGGGATTTCGAGCGCCATGTCACGGACTTGTCTTCTTACAAGCTCCCGTGCGGCCTTAGCTCCTCTTTGCCACTCCGCGTAGCCAAGCTAAGTCAGCCTCTCCTGCAAGAACTAGGTGGTGATGAAGAACGAATGCTAAGTAGAACTCAAGAGAACTCACAATTGCAAAAGAAACTCAAAGAACTCTATTGCTTCTCCAAAACTTGGATGCTTACAAATGAGGGGGCCTTCCCCTTTTATAGGCCCCAAAAGAATTTCCCTCCAAAAGATGGAAGGATCTAGAATGCCTAAGTTTCTAGACTATTCTACAACCCTCATGAATATACAATCTTCCCGAGTTCTCTAGAATGTTCCCAAGAGATCATTCTAGAGAGCTTCCACATTCTTCCAGAGTTCTTCTATGTACATGCTTCTCCAAGGACCTAGATTTCTCTAGAATCCTCCTGGGCATTAACCCCGGGCGTGACATCCTCCCCCACCTAGCCTGGCGACGCCCTCGTCGCCTCGTACTGCTGAAGAATGTCCTTGAACTGCCACAAATCTTCTAATGTCTCCCAAGTAGTTTCAGACTCTGGCAATCCCTTCCACTTGATCAAGTATTGTGTGCAAGGTTGCACACCTCTTCTTCGCACTACTCTTTTTGTTAGCACCTCTTCGATCTCTTTGTCAAAAGATTTTGTCATCACTGGAGGCGCCCTTTGAGATTCTCCTCTTTGAAGATCCTCATTATCCCCGTAATATGGTTTGAGCATACTCGCATGAAACACCGGATGTATCTTCAAAGAGTTTGGTAAGTCAAGGCGATAAGAAACCTTACCCACCTTAGCCATGACCGGGAATGGACCTTCGTATCTCCGTACCAAGCCTTTGTGTACACTACGCAAGGCCTTGAACTGCTGGGGTAAGAGCTTCACCATCACCTTATCTCCTACCGAATATTCCGTGTGTCGCCGCTTTGCATCGGCCCACTTCTTCATCCTCTTGCGGGCTTTCTCCAAGCACGACCTAGCTAAGTCTGCATGTTCTTCCCATGACTTAGCCATCTTCCAGGCACCTGGGCTCCTTCCATCATCCGTCGTGGTCGCCAATGTTTGTGGAGTGAGGGGTTGTCTTCCCGTGGCAAGTTCAAATGGACTCCTCCCCGTGGCCTCACTCCGCTGCAGGTTGTAGGACAATTGGGCAACATCCATAAGCTTGGCCCAGTCTTTCTGGTTGGCACTCACAAAGTGCCGCAAGTAGCACTCCAACAACGCATTCACCCTCTCGGTCTGCCCATCGGATTGAGGGTGGAAGCTAGTGGAAAAATTCAGCTTCGATCCAAGTAGCTTGAACAACTCTGTCCATAGCTTCCCGGTGAAGCGAGGGTCTCGATCGCTCACAATGTTCTTCGGCAACCCCCAATACTTCACCACATGTTTGAAGAAGAGTCGCGCCGTCTCTTCCGCCGTTGCATCCTTCACGCTTGGTATGAAAGTGCCATACTTGGAAAAGCGATCTACTACCACCAAGATAGATCCGCAACCTTCAGATTTGGGCAGCGCGTTGATGTAATCCAGCGTCACCGTTTCCCAGGGATATTCCGGCACTGGTAGGGGCTCCAAGAGTCCTGCTGGCTGCTTGTTCTCCACCTTGTCTTGTTGGCAAACAAGACATGTCTTTACGTATAGCTCGATGTTGTCCCTCATTTGCGGCCAATAGTAGGAATCCTCCATCAACGCCAAGGTGCGCTTTTGGCCTGGATGTCCCGCCCATTTGGTGTCATGACACTCCTTGATTAAGTCCCTCCGCAGGTTTCCCCACTTTGGGATATACAATCTCCTTCCTTTGGTGTAGAGTAGCCTGTCTTCTACCCAAAATCTCTTGGCTTGACCCTCTTTAGCTAGTTGCATGAGTTGTTTGGCCAACGGATCTTCTTCCAACCCACTTTTTACCTGCTCAAGAAGGTCGCTCTTCACCATCGAGATCGCCGCTAGCTCCGCTTTGCGGCTAAGTGCATCTGCTACGACGTTGGCTTTGCCCGGCTTGTGTTCCAGGATAAAGTCAAACTCGGCCAGGAAGTCTTGCCACCTTGCTTGCTTCGCCGACAATTTCTTTTGAGTTTGAAAGTAGGTAGTTGCCACATTGTCGGTCTTGATCATGAACTGTGCTCCCAGCAAGTAGTGCCTCCATACCTGTAAGCAATGTATGATGGCTGTCATCTCCTTCTCTTGCACGGTGTAGCGCCGCTCCGCTTCATTCAACTTGCGGCTTTCGAATGCAATCGGGTGTCCTTCTTGCATCAACACCCCTCCAATAGCAAAGTCTGATGCATCGGTATGCAGCTCGAACCTTTTCCCAAAGTCTGGTAGGGCAAGTACTGGCTCCGTACTTACCGCCTTCTTCAAGTCCTCAAAAGCTTGCTGGCATTCCCCCGTCCAGCTCCAAGCTTTCTCCTTCTTGAGCAGGTCCGTAAGCGGCACCGCTCTCTTTGAGTAGTCTATGATGAACCGTCGGTAGTAGTTCACCAAACCCAGGAATGATCTCAACTCCGTCACCTTTGTTGGCGGATCCCATTCGACGATTGCCCGTACCTTGTCCTTGTCCATCTTCAATTGGCCCTGTCCAATGACATGCCCGAGGAAATGCACTTCTTCTTGCCCAAAGGAACACTTTGATCGTTTGACATATAGTTCATTCTCCTTTCTTCACGCCCTTGGCTATTTGCATAGCCGATAGTTGTCTTGCTCCACAGCTTGGTGGCCCTTCCACCGCAGGTATCATGCATGTTGCACCTTTCTCAATAATGCACACCGAGCGGTAAGTTGGCATGACAATGACACTCACCGCATCGAAGAAGTCCATGCCCAACACTAGCTTGTGATCATCCATAGCTGCAACTGAGAAGTCCACCTTTCCATTCCACGTTCCCATGCGAAGCTCCACGCCACGAGCTACACCTGCTAGCGGCCTTGCCTTCCCATTCACGGTCTTTAGCCATCCCTCACACTTGGTCACTTGGAGGCCAAGTCTTCTTGCTTCTTCCTCCGTCATAAAGTTATGTGTGGCACCCGTATCCACCAAGGCTTTGGTGGACTTGTTGTTGATCATGGCTTCTACGAACATCAGCCCCTTGCTGACCATCTTCTTAGCTGGTTTCACATTCAAAGCACTTAGAAGTTGCCAAGAACATATTTGGTTTGTACCTTCTTTACCTTCGAGTCCACTTGCATCATCCTCCTGCAGTGCTGCGAGCGAACCAAGCTTCGGGCACTTACTCATCATGTGCGGTCCCTTGCATAAGTAGCATCCTCCCTTTGGTGTGAAGCTCTTGTTGCCGCCTTCAATATCCTTCCCCGGAGTAGGAATTCGCTCTCCTCTATTTGGTCTTCGTGACCCTTGCCTTTCTCCCACACCTTTGATGTTGTCATTCCTGTAGCCCTTCTTGGCTGTCGCATCCGATGATGGTCTTTGGAACTCCGTCATTGCTTCGGCCGCCGCAATAGCTTCATCCAGGGTCTTGGTATCCCGTCGATGCACTTCTTGCTTCACCCAATTCTGAAGACCATTCTTAAAGTTGAACAATTGATCATCTTCGGACATACCTGGCACCATCAGCATTAAGGTTTGGAACTCCTTCACATACTCTGTGATTGACCCCTTCTGCTTGAGTTCCTTTAACTTCTTCCTTGCCTCATTTGCGACGTTCTCCGGGTAGAAGTGCCGCTTAAGCTCAATCTTGAACTCATTCCATGTGTCCAAGTTACACGTTCCCTTCTTGATATCTGCAAGCTTTCGCTGCCACCACAGAGATGCAATATCCGAAAGATAGTAGCTAGCTGTCTTTACCTTGAGTACTTCCTCAGTGAGATTACATCCTTCGAAGTAAACCTCCATTTGGTAAAGGAAGTGTTCAACTTCCTTGGCATCCCTATTCCCCGAGAAGGGTTTTGGCTTAGGCACATCGATCCTTTGGTTTGCCACAACCCCACTATTTCCTCCATTAGCAATGGCCCTCCTGCACACGACCAATTCTTCCTCTAATTTGGCGATCCGCTCCTCATAATCATCCTCAAGTTGATCACACCTTTGAGTAAGCTCCGCATTTGCACCAAGACATGCTTGGACTTGGGCCTTCAAAAGTTCCAGCTCTCCGCGAGCCGGTAGCGCTTGTTTGACAGCTTCTAGTTCTCCGCGAACATATGAGTGGTCTTCCTCCACCGCCGTCATGCGCTCCTCCCATTCAGCCAGTATGCGGTCCACGTGCGCTTCATCCCGAGATTTGCTATGGCTCCGCCTCTTCTTCTCGGACTGGGGAAGGGTCTCCCTTCCGCGCTCATCCACCACGCTTGAGTTATTGTTCCCTTCAGCAGCCATCTAGTCTTCTCAGACACCAACCACGAACTTGAGTAACCTAGCTCTGATACCAACTGTCACGGACTTGTCTTCTTACAAGCTCCCGTGCGGCCTTAGCTCCTCCTTGCCACTCCGCGTAGCCAAGCTAAGTCAGCCTCTCCTGCAAGAACTAGGTGGTGATGAAGAACGAATGCTAAGTAGAACTCAAGAGAACTCACAATTGCAAAAGAAACTCAAAGAACTCTATTGCTTCTCCAAAACTTGGATGCTTACAAATGAGGGGGCCTTCCCCTTTTATAGGCCCCAAAAGAATTTCCCTCCAAAAGATGGAAGGATCTAGAATGCCTAAGTTTCTAGACTATTCTACAACCCTCATGAATATACAATCTTCCCGAGTTCTCTAGAATGTTCCCAAGAGATCATTCTAGAGAGCTTCCACATTCTTCCAGAGTTCTTCTATGTACATGCTTCTCCAAGGACCTAGATTTCTCTAGAATCCTCCTGGGCATTAACCCCGGGCGTGACAGCCACCTCCAGCCACCATGCCCGGGAAGGGTTTCCAAGCCCTTATAAGGCAACTGGGAAACCTCCCCTTTGCCGAAGTAGGGTCGACACCCCCCCTCCCCCCCTCTTGGAGGTCTCCAGGCAGTGGCACCGCTGGAAAATGAAGCTTCGGCGATGCACGAGGCAGATTTCTCTGTAACACCATCTTCTGCCTGCCGCCGCCGACTTCCGGCCACCGGAAGGTGCGCCTGCCTCCGGCGAGCCGGCCGGAGGCGGTGGCGCGGTGATCCGCCGGCCGAATGGCGGCGGAGGGAGCCCGTAAGAATCCGGCCTCCGTTATGCTACATGAGTTGTTGAATCTCATCCTTGAGATCCAACGACCACATTAACCTTAACAGTAGTTGGTAATCGTTGAGCATCCTTGATGTCATTTAGTCAATTAAATAAAAATAAACCTCATAAATTTATATGATGCCCCGAAAAATGTGAACGCTCGAATTCAACCGCTTCACATCAACATTGACTCGTCGCTAGACGACTAGGATTCCCATTGTCTTTAACATGCATAAGGGACCCACCTAGGGTTGACTATGGTCAAACCACTTCAAATTATGAGTTTTCATGAATTTTCACCCCCCCCCCCCCCCACCACACCCAACCACCCAAGCTCCACTTAACACAAGCCCCTCCTCTCCATCCCATGGATGATGGGCCCCAATCCCCATGCCGTCCACTGATTGGATATCCGCAAAACCAAGATTCAAGGGTGAAGTCCAAGCTAAACTCTTTCTCTCTCTCCCTCTCTTAAGGCAACTCAAATAGGCAATAGCCTAATACCTCTACCCTTAACCAGAGGAAGTACACCTCCCCATCAAGCTAATGACAGCTGCCTCCCTAAACTCAACCAAGGTTGGCTAAACCCAACCTTGGATTTCTTTAGTAGAGAGAGAAAGAGAGGAGTGGGAGGGGTCTCGGCCTGGCTATTTAAGGCCTCTCCCAGGCTCACTAGTGGGGGAGCACTGTAAGACCCCAGACGAAGCAGGCTCCGGCGATTTGAGACCTTGTCGGAGCCGGAGGAGAAGGTGGTGGTGGAGGGGATTTCGAGCGCCACCTCCAGCCACTATGCCCGGGAAGGGTTCCCGAGCCCTTATAAGGCAACTGGGAAAGCTCCCCTTTGCCGAAGTAGAGCCGACACCCCCCTCCCCCCCTCTTGGAGGTTTCCAGGCAGTGGTACCGCTGGAAAATGAAGCTTCAGCGATGCACGAGGCAGATTTTTCTGTAACACCATCTTCTGCCGGTCGCCGCTGACTTCCGGCCACCGGAAGGTGCGCCTGCCTCCGGCGAGCCGGCCGGAGGCGGTGGCGCGGTGATCCGCCGGCCGAATGGCAGCGGAGGGAGCCCGTAAGCATCCGGCCTCCGTTACGCTACATGAGTTGTTGAATCTCATCCTTAAGATCCAACGACCACATTAACCTTTGTTGGGAAAATGATTTCTCTTAACCCCTGAAAATGAGTTGAATATGAATTCCAAGAAAGGAAAATCAAGGTAAGTAAATATGCGTCGAATAGTATTCGACGCAACGTCGAAATAAAGTCGACGTTTCTATCAGAATGAGTCGAAGTAGCTCCAAGCAGAATTCGACGTATCCTATGTCGACGTAGCTCCGACTTCTAGTCGACGTATCTTGAGAAGTCGACGCACCCTAGTCGACGCACCTTCCTTATTCTCCTCTCGACGTTCTGCCAGGACGAATTCGACGCCTACGTCGAATAGTAATCGACGCACGTCGATTTCTATGATTAATTCAAAAATCGCCAGATCTCTTTCCTTCTTTCTTAGATCTGATTTATATGGAATCAATTTATTCTTTATAGCCGTTCTGAATCATTCTTTCCTCTAATAGATTCTTGGCTAAATTGATTAAATCATTTATGGACATTATTTGAAATCAGATTGAATACTTTCCTTCTATGGATATAACTGTTATGGAAATTTCTCTTTCTTTCTAATACTCTGCCTGCTAATTGATTACTCTCCTATAGTGTTATTTTAATGAACAGAGCTATAAATAACAAGGTGGTCGGCAGAGAGCAATAAGAAGTGATCCACCATATACACATTGAAAAAGAAGAAAAGCTCCCAAAAGTGAAAAAGAGAGAGAATAGAGAAATTGTTCTGCAGCAACCATCAAGCATTCTTCTTCTTCTTCTGCTTCTAAAGCCATACTGCTGCAAAATTCTGAAAAGCTTACAATCTCCTTCTCACTATAGAAGGGAGATTTAATTCACTACTTCTTGTGTTTCCAATCTTCTTGCTAGGAAGAAGATTCATTCTTGTCTTAAATACTTCTTTTCCTTTTTTTTATTTTCATTCTCACATATTGTAAAATAGTTTTTAGAATCACTTTTCAAAAAATTCAGTTGTACTGGTTCTAAGAGTCTTCTTTTCAAAAGACTCAGTTGGTTCTAAGAGTCTCCTTGTCAAAAGACTCATGGTGGTTCTAAGAGTCTCCTTATCAAAAGACTCAGTGCAAGATAGTGAATTTCCTACCAAGGGGGTAGAAGAGTGGACTACCCAAAGTTTGGGGAACCACTATATTTCTTTGTGTTGTGCTGTGATTTTTCTTATTGCATTTATTTTTCTTTACTTGTTTAATTTTTGTTGGTGTGTGGGAAGCTCTAATCTGTGATCACTACACCCATATATATATAATTATTAACTTTGCACAAAAATATTTTAAATCTCTATTCACCCCCTCTAGAGAATTCTAGTGAGGTTAACTGTGCACTTTCAATTGGTATCAAAGCTAGGTTGATCTAAAAAGGTTAACTCCTTGATCAAAAAGATCCTACCTCTAATTTTTATATATATATATATATTTCTCTAACAATTATTTTTCACATGGCACAAATCAAAGATTATGCTTCCACCAGACCACCAATGTGCAATCTTGAAAAGTTTGCAGTTTGGAAAACAAGAATTAGGATTTATATGAACTCTATTGATGAAGATTTATTTAATGTTATCTTGACAGGTCCTCCCAAGCCTTACAGAAAAGACTCAAGTGGTGAAGTGACTCAAACACTTGTCCCAAAGGCTGAGTGGACAGTTGAAGAGAAAAAGGCAGGAACATGTGATGCAAAGGCTGTAAATATTCTGGTCTCAACCCTCTCTGATGAAATCTTTCAAAGGGTTGTTGATTGTGAATCAGCCAAAGAAATTTGGGAGGCTCTCATAAAGATGGTAGAAGGAAGTGCTGATGAAAGAAAAGATAGGAAGGCTCTATTGATCTCTCAATATGAGAACTTCCAAAAGAAGAATGAAGAAAGCATATCTGAGATGTATGACAGATTTAGTCTGATCATCAATCAACTAAAGGACTTGGATAGAGAAATCTCTCTTACAGAGATCAATGACAAATTGCTGATGAGTCTCCCAAGCTCATGAGACTCAAGGATATGGGCAATAAGAGACACAAGAGGACAAAGGGAAATTTCAACAGATGCTCTCTTAGGAAAACTCAGATCCTATGGGCAACTGCTGAAAACCAGAGAAGAGAAGAAGAGAAGAGAAAACACCCCAACTTCTTCAAAAGACAGGAACATTGCATTAAAAGCAACAGAAGAAAGAAGCTCTGTCACTGAAGAAGAACTATTCAGTTTCCTGGCCAGAAAATTCAAGAAATGGGTCAGGACAGATGGATCAAGAAGGAGAGAGTCAAAACCAAGGTATGACAAAACTCCTACTAAAGAAATTATTTGTTACTCCTGCAGGAAACCTGGACATATTGCCCCAGAATGTTTAGAAAATGCTGAGATAAAGAAAGATCTGAAAAAAAAAAGATCTCAAGAAAAAAGAGAAGAAAAAAAAAGAGGCTTTATGGCAGAAGCCTGGAGTGATACAGACTCTGAGGACAACTCTTCTTCTAAGAGTGACAATGAAGAGCCTAAGAAAGAAGATCTATACTTAATGGCCCTTGAAGGCTCAAAGAATGATGATGGTGCTAAATCATGGAGTGAGACAGGATCAGAAGAAAGCATATCTTCTGAAGATGAAAAAGAAGATAGCCTTATTCTCATAGAGGAATCTGAGGATAAGGATTAGGTAAGCATTTTTGATGAAATAGATTTTCAAAGTGATAATTTCAGAAATGATTTTATGAGAATGTGTCTAGATCAACTAAAAGCTACACAAGAAATTAAAGATCTAAAGGAACAAATTAATGTGGCTAAAAACCAGAGAAATAGAGAGGATAAATGCTCTAAAATTTTTGAAGTAAACTTCATAGAAAAGGAAGTAGAAAGGGCTAGAATAAAAAACCAGCTCCTTAAGGATAAGGTATCCCAGGCAAAAGCCTTTGAAGAATCAATAAACATGAGAAGCCAAACTCTCAAGGAAATCACTGAACAACAAACAAGGTGACATAAAAATCTTGGTCTAGGGGCTGATCCCTCAACCAGCCAAGTTCCATCCAACAAACCTGCTTGGATGATCCCTGTAAAATTCACAAAACCCATCAAATCAAACCAAGAAAAAGACTCACTAAATAAGGAAGAAGACTCCCTCAAGGAAATAAAACAATTTGATGAAACATCATATTATTCAGCTGATGACTCTCAAACTTCATCTGAAGAAGCAACTAAGCCAAAAGAAACAATACATAAAAGAACAAAATCAGAAAAAGGGAAAAAGAAAATGTGTGAAGATACAGTTGCGTCGACTTTATATCGACGCATGAATGATAGTGCGTCGACTTTTACTCAACGCAACCTCTCAGATGCCTCGACCTCTACTCGACGCTTGAATAAAAGTACGTCGACTTCCAATCAACGCAACTTTTTCCATGCGTCGATATCAGATCAACGCTATCGGGAGAAAGCGCCGAATATAAATCGAAGCAACTATCAACATGCGTCGAATAGATATCGACGCACAAAAATTCAGAGCAACTTAAATGCCTATTCTCCAAAAACCTTCTATAATTCCCATTCAGGATCCATTCATCCTAACCATGATTTCCATCCTAATCAACACCTCTATCCTAACCAAAATTTCTACCCTAAACCTGGTAACCAAAATTCTCATCCTAATCAAACTTTCTATCCTAATCAACCCTTCTATCCTTCTCTAAACTCAAATTATCATAAGAATAAGATAATCAAGTGCCATATATATAACAAAACTGGTCACCTTGCCAAACAATGTTGGCACAACCAATCAAACTATCTGTAAAAATTAGTCCTAGACTGACTTAGAACTAGGAAGAGATAAAAAGAAATAAACACCTAAAATTCTTCAGGAAAATCAAAAGTCACGTCGACTTCTAATCGACGCACCGTCGATGACTCAACTCAATAAGTGAAATCGACGCATACGTCGATTACAATCGACGCATACGTCGATACGAAACCCTAACATCTTAACGCGGGCTGTATCGACGCTTACGTCGAATTCCACTCGACGTAACGTCGACTTCATAAAAACGAGCGGCAATGCTAAAATATTTTCGGTCACATCCACTGAAGTACCGAATAAGCCTCGAATTGAGTCCCGTTTCGACGCTTCACCTGACTTAAAAAGACTCTTCAGTTAGAAACCTTCACTACTCTGCATCCTTTATTCTTCTTGTTCCTTAGTCCAGCCATTTCCTCCTCTCTTTCACTGACCTAAAATGGCTCCCAAGATAAACTCTGGTTTCGACATTGACCTCGACTCCTTCCAAGCCGCTGCAGAAAATTATAAGAACATCATAGCTCTCTTCACTGAAGCTGGATTGGACAAACTCATCTCCACAAGATGCAAGCTCCTGGAAACAGAGCTCACAGAGCTGATGACTCATGTTCAGATATCTGAACAAGGAGAAATCTAGGGAACAATCTATGAGACACAAGTCTCAATCTCTGCAGAACATATTAGGACCACCTTTGATCTTCCTTCTGGTATATCATAATATTATCTTTGTTCAAATAAAATAGGGAAAGGAAATCAATTTCTAAAGAGTAACCTCATAAGTCTTTATCATTCCCCTATTAGGTGATGAATCTATAGACCTCACACCTGATGAAATCAAGCATCTGCTAACCACCATGAAGTTTTCAAGGGATAAACCAATCCATCTAAAGAAAATAGACTTTTCTGAGGAGTACAGACTGCTAGCAGATATAGTAGGAAAGATACTACTATGCAAAATTTCAGCCCATGATGCAGTACCCATGATGCAGTACCCAAGCAGCAACTGAACATCATGGGGGCCCTTGTATTGAAGAAGAAAATAGACTGGGCCAGCTGTCTGCTCAAGATGATAGGCTCTAGATATTCTCACAAAGAGAATGCCTACATGTGGATTATGAGTCAAGTACTCTTCCACTCCTTCCCTGACCTCTGTAGGTCAAAAGGAATTTCTATCCCTCCTGGAAAGAGGATGTCCATTGCCCTCTTCTCCAAATGGACCAGGCAAATCCCCAAGCCTGGTTCCATTCCTGACAGAACTCCCTCTCCTCCTAATTCTCCTGGTCATCCATCTTCTCCTCCTCCTCCTCAAAGAAACACTCATTCTCTACCACCATCATCTACTCCACTAGTCTCTTCCACTCTCACAACTCCTACTCTACCTACCTCTTCTCAAACACCTGCTCAAACAGCAGTTTCTCCATCTCTTCCTCCTACTTTCTCATCCTCTCCACCTCCTTTATCACCCATACCTCATGTATCAACTAACTTCTCTCCAGCTTCATCACCACCTCCAACACTCTCTACTCATCACCAACCACAACTTGAACCATCTGCATCCACTGAAGCTCTCCTCACTCAGTGCATTGCATCAGCAGCTCAAACATTCCAAGCAATGCTGGATGAGCACTGCTCCCAGATTCATTCCTCCATCCTACACATGCACACCCAAATAGATGGGGTCAGTGCCTCTGTGCAAAGTCTGAAGAACTCTCTCTCTTCCTCAAGAGTTACCAAGTCTTTCTTAACCTCCTTAGCCAAGAAGGTCAAGAAGGGGGAGAAGCTAGATGAAGAGCAGCCCTCCAATCTTAAATCTCCCTCACACAAATCCCCTCCTTCTTCAAAATCTGACAGTCTTGCACTGCTCAAGACAATTGGAAATGAGAAAGTACCTGAGCTATATATTGAAGAACAAACAATAGAGGTACTCAATATAGCAAGAGAGGCTGCAAATCAAGTGGTACTATTACAAGGGGAGGCAAGCAGGGCAGAAGATGAAGCTGAAAAGGAAGATGTGGCAGATGGTGAGAAAGACAAAGAAACTGAAACTCAGGGGGAGCTGGATACTGCATGAATGAAGCTGAAAATGAAAAAGGACAGCCAGATGCTGTGTTGGCTGAAGCTGAAGCTCAGGTGGAGCCAGATGCTGTTTTAACTAATGCTGAAATAGAAATAGAAGGCTCTGAAGTTCCATTCCAGGAGGAGCACACCACTGTGACTCAGGGGGAGCTGAGGGTACAATCTGCTACTGAGAAAGAGCAACCCACCAAAGTATTCAAAAGAAAAAGAAAGACTCCTCCTACCCCTCCTGAATAATGATTGAAAATAATGCTGATATACTTTACCTTATAATTGAATACTAAACATGAAGTCTGTTTATATAATTCTGGGAAGCTTGTTTATATGATCTCTCTTTCTAATTTCTCTTCTGATTGTTTGACATATTTCTGTTCTATATAATTGTCTTGCTGAGTTGATTAAATGCTAGTACAATTTCCCTCTAAATAGGGTTAAGACAAATAGGGGGAGATTGTTGGGAAAATGATTTCTCTTAACCCCTGAAAATGAGTTGAATATGAATTCCAAGAAAGGAAAATCAAGGTAAGTAAATATGCGTCGAATAGTATTCGACGCAACGTCGAAATAAAGTCGACGTTTCTATCAGAATGAGTCGAAGTAGCTCCAAGCAGAATTCGACGTATCCTTTGTTGACGTAGCTCTGACTTCTAGTCGATGTAGCTCTGACTTCTAGTCGACGTATTTTGAGAAGTCGACGCGACGTATCTTGAGAAGTCGACGCACCCTAGTCGACGCACCTTCCTTATTCTCCTCTCGACGTTCTGCCAAGACGAATTCGACGCCTACGTCGAATAGTAATCGACGCACGTCGATTTCTATGATTAATTCAAAAATCGCCAGATCTCTTTCCTTCTTTCTTAGATCTGATTTATATGGAATCAATTTATTCTTTATAGCCGTTCTGAATCATTCTTCCCTCTAATAGATTCTTAGCTAAATTGATTAAATCCTTTATGGACATTATTTGAAATCAGATTGAATACTTTCCTTCTATGGATATAACTGTTATGGAAATTTCTCTTTCTTTCTAATACTCTGTCTGCTAATTGATTACTCTCCTATAGTGTTATTTTAATGAACATAGCTATAAATAACAAGGTGGTCGGCAGAGAGCAATAAGAAGTGATCCACCATATACACATTGAAAAAGAGGAAAAGCTCCCAAAAGTGAAAAAGAGAGAGAATAGAGAAATTGTTCTGCAGCAACCATCAAGCATTCTTCTTCTTCTGCTTCTAAAGCCATACCGCTGCAAAATTCTGAAAAGCTTACAATCTCCTTCTCACTATAGAAGGGAGATTTAATTCACTACTTCTTGTGCTTCCAATCTTCTTGCTAGGAAGAAGATTCATTCTTGTCTTAAATACTTCTTTTCTTTTTTCTTATTTTCATTCTCAAATATTGTAAAAGAGTTTTTAGAATCACTCTTCAAAAAATTCAGTTGTACTGGTTCTAAGAGTCTCCTTTTCAAAAGACTCAGTTGGTTCTAAGAGTCTCTTTGTCAAAAGACTCAGGGTGGTTCTAAGAGTCTCCTTATCAAAAGACTCAGTGCAAGATAGTGAATTTCCTACCAAGGGGGTAGAAGAGTGGACTACCCAAAGTTTGGGGAACCACTATATTTCTTTGTGTTGTGCTGTGATTTTTCTTATTGCATTTATTTTTCTTTACTTGTTTAATTCTTGTTGGTGTGTGGGAAGCTCTAATCTGTGATCACTACACCCATATATATATATAATTATTAACTTTGCACAAAAATATTTTAAATCTCTATTCACCCCCCTCTAGAGAATTCTAGTGAGGTTAACTGTGCACTTTCAACCTTAACAGTAGTTGGTAATCGTTGAACATCCTTGATGTCATTTAGTCAATTAAATAAAAATAAACCTCATAAATTTATATGATGCCCCGAAAAATGTGAACGCTCGAATTCAATCGCTTCACATCAACATTGACTCATCGCTAGACGACTAGGATTCTCATTGACTTTAACATGCATAGGGGACCCACCTAGGGTTGACTATGGTCAAACCACTTCAAATTATGAGTTTTCATGAATTTTAACCCCCCCACACCCAACCCCCCAAGCTTCACTTAACACAAGCCCCTCCTCTCCATCCCATGGTTGATGGACCCCAATGCCCATGCCGTCCACTGATTGGATATCCACAAAACCAAGATCCAAGGGTTAAGTCCAAGCTAAACTCTTTCTCTCTCTCTCTCCCTCTCTTAGGCAACTCAAATAGGCATTAACCTAATACCTCTACCCTTAACCAGAGGAAGTACACCTCCCCACCAAGCTAATGACAGTTGCCTCCCTAAACTCAACCAAGGTTGGCTAAACCCAACATTGGATTTCTTTAGTAGAGAGAAAGAGAGGAGAGGGAGGGGGAGGGGTCTCGGCCTGGCTATTTAAGGCCTCTCCCAGGCTCACTAGTGGGGGAGCACTGTAAGACCCCAAATGAAGTAGGCTCCGGCGATTTGAGACCTTGTCGGAGCCGGAGAAGAAGGTGGAGGTGGAGGGATTCCGAGCGCCACCTCCAGCCACCATGCCCGGGAAGGGCTCCCGAGCCCTTATAAGGCAACTGGGAAAGCTCCCCTTTGCCGAAGTAAGGTCGACAACCCTCCCCCCCCCCCCCCTCTTGGAGGTCTCCAGGCAGTGGCACCGCTGGAAAATGAAGCTCCGGCGATGCACGAGGCAGATTTCTCTGTAACGCCAGCTTCTGCCGACCGCCATCGACTTCCGGCCACCGGAAGGTGCGCCTGCCTCCGGCGATCCGGTCGGAGGCGGTGGCGCGGTGATCCCCCTGCCGAATGGCGGCGGAGGGAGCCCGTATGCATCCGGCCTCCGTTACGCTACATGAGCTGTTGGATCTCATCCTTGAGATCCAACGACCCCATTAACTTTAACAGTGGCTGGTAATCGTTGAGCATCCTTGATGTCATTTAGTCAATTAAATAAAAATAAACCTCATAAATTTATATGATGCCCCGGAAAACGTGAACGCTCGAATTCAACCGTTTCACATCAACATTGACTCGTCGCTAGACGACTAGGATTCTCATTGACTTTAACATGCATATGGGACCCACCTAGGGTTGACTATGGTCAAACCACTTCAAATTATGAGTTTTTATGAATTTTAACCCCCCCACCCAACCACCCAAGCTCCACTTAACACAAGCCCCTCCTCTCCATCCCATGGTTGATGGACCCCAATCCCCATGCCGTCCACTGATTGGATATCCGCAAAACCAAGATCCAAGGGTTAAGTCCAAGCTAAACTCTTTCTCTCTCTCTCTCTCCCTCTCTTAGGCAACTCAAATAGGCATTAGCCTAATACCTCTACCCTTAACCAGAGGAAGTACACCTCCTCACCAAGCTAATGACAGCTGCCTCCCTAAACTCAACCAAGGTTGGCTAAACCCAACCTTGGATTTCTTTAGTAGAGAGAGAAAGAGAGGAGAGGGAGGGGGAGGGGTCTCGGCCTAGCTATTTAAGACCTCTCCCAGTCTCACTAGTGGAGTAGCACTGTAAGACCCCAAACAAAGCAGGCTCCGACGATTTGAGACCTTGTCGGAGCCGGAGGAGAAGGTGGAGGTGGAGGGGATTCCGAGCGCCACCTCCAGCCACCATGCCCGGGAAGGGTTCCCGAGCCCTTATAAGGCAACTGGGAAAGCTCCCCTTTACCGAAGTAGGGTCGACACCCCCCTCTTGGATGTCTCCAGACAGTGGCACCGCTGGAAAATGAAGTTCCGGCGATGCACGAGGCATATTTCTCTGTAACGCCAGCTTCTGCCGTCCGCCGCCGACTTCCGGCCACCGGAAGGTGCGCCTGCCTCCGGCGAGCCGGTCGAAGGCGGTGGCGCGGTGATCCGCCGGCCGAATGGCGGCGGAGGGAGCCCGTAAGCATCCGGCCTCCGTTACGCTACGTGAGCTGTTGGATCTCATCCTTGAGATCCAACGACCCCATTAACCTTAACAGTGGCTGGTAATCGTTAGCCCCACAACGGATCGGAGACGGATTCTATGTGGGGCCACTTTTTTCTTTCGGCCTGGCTCTATCTCAGCCAGGCAATGATCTCCAAGATCAGTGCTATTTGGTTTATAAATAGCATAAATGTTTTTCTTTCTGAGGCTGGTCCCTTGCTCAAGGTCAAAAACTTTTAACAACAAAGTTAAAGATATTAATATGTTTTATCTCGAGAAAAATTATAGAATTTTTTTGGCATTATTTGCTATTTTTAATAATTAAGAGAGGAGAAATTTTTAAATAACAGATGGCCTTAACATTGAAGGAAAATTACAAAATAATTATGAAAGATCTGTAACATTGATCTACCCCCATTGTATTTATTGGGTGATTTTTTCGAGGAGGTTTACTATTTTTAGATAATTAAAAATAGGTTACAACCTACTTTTTTTTAATATTAGAGAATTTTTCACTCAGTTAAAACCCCTCCAAAATTTATGAAAAATTTGGTAGGCTGATTCTCGCTCTCTGGAAAGTTTGAGGATTTTATGAATATTCCTGTTAATTTTATGAATTTATTTAGGGGTCAAGGGAGGCTAAATAAATTAGCTGTAACAACCCGTATTTCCCTTCCGCTTTTGTCTAGCCGCAACCCATGTCTCATTTAAAAAGAAAAGAAAAGAAAGGGGATTTACATTTCTGCTAACCGCAACCCATCCCCTCTTTATTACCTAACCGAGACAGCCCCCCTTTTATCCCCCAGCCGCAGCCCCCTCCCCCCGATTATTAATCTTTCGGCCTAGGGCTCCCGCAAGCCGCTCAGGCGCGTCTCCCGCTCCCGATTTCCGCATGCATCCCGCCTCTCGCTCGACTCCTGCCTTCCGTCTCCCTGCTCGCCGGCGTCTCCTCCTCCAGCCGCCCTGCCTCTGCTTCCATCCGGCGACGCCTCCTCCTACAGAGGTCGACGGGAGCTTCCTCCTCCTGTCATGGCCGACGCCTCCCTCCTGCTAGCCGCCGCTGCTCGCCGTCTCTGCTCGCCGCCTCCTGCGCCTCCTCCTGCCCAAGCAGGCAACCCTCCAGCAGTCCTCCTCCCTCTCCTCCAAGGAGCCGGCTGCAGCAACTGCTCATGCAGTAGCTCCTTCTCCCTCAAGGCCAGAAGCTCCCTCCTCTTCAAGGGCTGACAGCCCCCTTCTCCCCTCCGAGAGCAGTGAATCCCTAATTTCTCTTCTTGATCTTCTTCGTCTTGCCGGTGTTTGCAAGGGGGACCGCTAGGGTTTTCTTCCCTCTCCTCCTTGAGCCCGGTCTTGTCTTCCTTGGGTAAGAACCTTCCTCCTCCACCCTTGATTTCAGAATTTTCATAAACTCTAATAATTTATTCGTGCCCCATTTTGCATTTCAGATTTTTGGTGCACTTTCTAATCACCAAATCCTTAGGTATTCGTGCCCCCGGTGCCGTTCGTCGCTCCAATTGGCGGGATCTCTTGAAGTCCTCTCCGAATTAGGGTTTCCGCAACCTAAGCGTCGCCAAGTCTCCGTCTCCGCGTGGAATCTCTTCTCCCCTCACTTTTGAGGGAGGTAATTTTGCTAAGCCCTCGTTATTTAAAATTCCGCGTCGTAGAAAGCATGTGTTCGCGTAATAATTTATGCTGCATCGCTTTCGTTGTGCTTGATCAGGTTCAAATGTGATGTCTGCTTTTGCTTGCGCCGCTTAGCCGTCGCCGTCAGATTCAGCCTTATTTAAGGCATTAGAGATCTCTCTCTCTTGCAAGCATTGAATTTAATTGTCATGTCTGTTCTTATGTTTATATGAATGCACCATTGAATGCTTGTTTCGTCGAATAAATTTAGACATCGGATCCCTAAATAGACTTGTTATTAGTTTGAGGTTCACGCGATTGGAATAACAGTGAGTTGTGAATGTAAATGATGATATGTATTTGGATAACTGGAAGACAAGTTAATGAATGATGGTTACTTGAATTTTCGTTTAGATGAATTGTGTCTCATTTGTTGGAAGACGAGTTAATGAACGAAAGTGGTTTAAATTGGATTTCCACTTAATTGAATTGCATCTCATTTGATGGATAAATGGAAGACTAGTAGATCTTTTCGAGCAGAAAAATTAATTGTTGTAATGATAAATGTTAAGATCATGCTAGCAACTAGATGAATTGTGCTTGATAAAAAATATTCGGCTCGTACACATGCTTACTTAGAAGATATTCATGTCCTTGAATGACGTAATCTAAGGGAATACTTAATATCCTGGAAAATGATGTATAATAATCTTATTACTCGTGAATACTTGAATCCACAAGTTTCAAAACTCTCTATCGAGTTCTCTGAGTCATCGAATCTTGTTTCTTATGCCTGTCTGGTTCCAAGACTTGGTTAAATAACGTTCTATAACTTGATTCCTCCCGCTTCACGTTCGTAAAATATACTCTTGTATATCTGAATCAGTATCTTGGTTACATGTCTTGATATGCTAGAATCCACGAAATCCTGCACTAAGTCATTAATAATGTAAGTTAACATTGAAAGGTAGGGTTTAATTGACGCAACTCCATGACTTGGGTTCCCTCTTGAATCTCTAATGGGAACAAAGGACCGGTCATAACGAGCATAAATTTCTGAATCTCTTGAATCCGTACTTGAATTTGTCTGAATCATGAATCCTGCGCATCAAATAAAAACACCTACACTTTCACTTGTTACAACTTATGTTATTACATGAATCATCTTTTCATGCTTTACTTCAGACAAGTTTAATAATCCTAGATATTTCTGCTTGTCTCACTTGCTTGCCTGTCTTGTTAGCTCTGCTTCATGAAAAGCGGTACACAAATATTCTGTTTCTCCTGCTCGTATTTTTATTTAGCTTTACTCCTGTTGATTTTCAATGTTCTGAGGCTTTTCCTTCTGTTTGGATTTGCCTTAGTGTTCGTGCCTGCGCCGCCTGCTCTCTGAGGCCGATCTGCGTCAAGTTTCAGGTTTTGTGTTTATGTTTCATTTCTTTTACCGTCGGACATTTTTATTATGTAGTAATTACGATCAGCCATTTTCTCTTGTTTCATGGACAACTGCTAGGCTAAATATTATATGTACTAGAATTTGACATGTTTTGCATGTTCATTCATTTGCAATGTTCACTGCATAAATTTCTGTTCCAGAACTTGTATCTTGAGCTTTTACTAAAATGCATGTGCACCTGTTTCAAATTATCATGTTTTAAAGCTTTCGCAACAAAACAAACCGTTTTTCTTCAGATTAATTGTTTTTAAAACTATTTGAGTATTTCTGTCTCCGCCTTAGCAGACATGGATTTCTTTCCGCCCATGCCTGTGACATCACGGCCCGTCCCGAAGCGCACTCTGACTCTTGTCGAGATGGGTCGTGACATTAGCATAGGCTAACTAAGACCTCAAAAATGACCTAAAGAATTTTGGGTAGCACTCTAAGGGTGTTATAAGCCTATGGTAAAAGTCAGATGATTTTTGAGAATAGTCTACTATTTTAATGATTTTAAAATAGAACAAAAACTCTGATTTTGAATTATTAGAGCACCTCTTTCTTAATCAAAATTTGTACAAATTTATGGGGTGATCAGTGGAGGTTGTGTAAACCACCTACAAAAGTTTAAAAACCTTTGATTCATTATGGTATTCTTAGGAGTTGAATCAGTGGTAAAATGTGGCTAAGTAAGCTAATATTCAACTCAACATGACTTGAGAAGATTATGAGGAGCTACTCATGGTAACCCTAATCACTAGTTTTAATCTCAAAATTTCCCTGTCATATATGGTATTTTAATAAATTACTAAAAGTAAAGCATTGGTATTTAATTGAAAGAATTAAAGGCTCGGACATACCATCAAATCCTAAAAAGATACACTTTGATAATTCAAGATAAAGGAGTGGCAAAGTAAATGATAATCGGGTCTGAACGGCATGAAACCCGGCGGATTCTGAAATTCAGATTAAAATTAAATCCACTATGACGAATATAGAATGTGCCTCTTATGAACAAAGATGCCTCCTCGGATCGTAGTTGCCTCCTCAGAATGGAGATATTTCTTATGAACAAAGATGCCTCTTATGAATAGAAATACCCCCTCGGAACCGAGAAGATAACTGAACTTGTCTCCTTGAAATGAAGATGTTTCCTTGGAACGGAGAAGGAACTGCAGTGATTGGAATTTGAATTGCTCTGTTCTTCCATTTCAGTATTTCAATTACTACACTTCATTTCTGTCTTTCAATTACTACACTTCATTTCAGTATTTCATTTACTGCTATTCAATTCAGTATTTTGATTACTGCACTCTATTTCAGTATTTCAGTTACTGCACTTTATTTCAGCAGTTTATTTACAGTACTTTATTTCGGCATTTTACTTACCGCACTTCATTTACAATATTTTATTTACTGCAATTTACTAATGCATTTATTTCTGCACATTCCTTAAGGGTTTCACCCTATTAAGCGGTTTAGCTTAATATAACCATTAAATATGGTTAACTTGGAGACGAGCATTCCTCCAAGGGTAACTCTAAATAATGTGGGCTCTTGATCGCCACGTTTTTTAATTAAAGCATGTGCGGTACGATCAATCCTCAGAGAAAAGTCGTGTGCCTGAATTATTTATGTCAAGTAGGGCAAGCGACCGCCGACTCGGAAGGTGCAAACATGTTTTTTATTATAATGCTTGTAAATTGATTTGCAGTTAAAAATGGCGGGTCGGTCATGCCCATTAGCCATTCGTATCGGCATGGGGGGATGCCGACTCTGGACACTAGGGAAAGTGAACCCTGGGAGCTTGCCTCTTTGATTTATACCCCGCTGGGTCCCTCCAATAAGTTAAATGGATTCTCATTTTGCCGGAATTTAGAGTTGACCTAGAGATGAGGAGTTCTTTCGAGGTCAACCCTAAATAGTGCCGATCTGGCCGCCACTCTCGAGTAGAGCAGACAGATCGAGGTTTTGGCTTTTATTTTAGATTTGCTTAATAATTTAGAGTTGACCTCAGAATGGGTGTTCCTTCGAAGTCAACCCTAAATAGTACTGATCTGGCCGCCACTCTCGAGTAGAGCGGACATATCGAGGTTTTGGTTTTTATCTCAGATTTGCCTATTAATTTAGAGTGAGCTGAAGATGAGGTATTCTTTTGAGGTCAACCCAAAACTGCACCGATCTGGCTGACACTCTCAAGTAGAGCGGACAGATCGAGGTTTTGACTTTTATTTCAGATTTGCCTATTAATTTAGAGTTTTTCTGGAGATGGGGTGTTCCTTCGAAGTCAACCCTAAATAGTACCGATCTGACCGCCTCTCTCGAGTATAGCGTACACATCAAGGTTTTGACTTTTATCTCAGATTTTCCTATTAATTTAGAGTTGACCTAGGGGTGTTCCTTCGAGGTCAACCCTAAATAGTACCGATCTGGCCGCCACTCCCGAGTAGAACGTACAGATCGAGGTTTTTTGCTATTATTTCAAATTTTTCTATTAATTTAGAGTTGACCTGAAGATGGGGTATTCTGTTATGATCCTAGTGGGAGAGTAGAAGAGAAAGGAGAGAGATCTAGAGATTAAGAGAAGGAGGATTAGGGTTAGGAAGAAGAAAGCAAGTACCTTAGTTATTTCTTGATGCCCCCTCCACAAGGGGTCCCGGGTATTATATAACTCGGGACCAAGGGAACCGGACGCCGAGTGGGGGCGTAACATTCCCCTCCCCACCAAGAGCCAGCTTGTCCTCAAGCTGGAAATCTGGAAAAAGCTCGCGGAACTCCAGGAGGTCAACCCAGATGTTGTGTGCTGCCGAGAGATTCTTCCATTTGACCAGAACTTCAGGGCAATACTCAGAGTCGCGCTTCTTCCACTTGGACAACAAGATCTCTTTAGGAATAGGACGCAGTTCCCCAGCAATAGTGGCTTCGAGAAGGAGGGGACTGACTTGAATCGCCTCCCCAGCTTCCTCTTGAGCAGTGAGACATGGAAGGTAGGATGGATGCGGGAGCCCTCTGGCAGGGCAAGGGTGTAAGCGACGGGGCCTACCCTGTGAGTAATGCGGAAAGGTCCGTAGTAGCGCGAAGCCAACTTCTGGTTCGTCCGGCGGGAGACTGATAGTTGACGATAAGGTTGTAAGCGGAGAAAAACCTCGTCGCCCACCGAGAACTCCCGCTCGGTCCGATGTTTGCCCGTCTGGGCTTTCATCCTGTCTTGCGCTCTACGGAGGTTGTCGCGGAGGAGGGCCAATGTGCGATCTCGGTCACGTAAAGTGCGGTCGACCGCCGGGAGCGCTGTACTGCCTGCCTCGTAGGTGCCAAGGGAGGGAGGGGGACGCCCGTAGACGGCCTCGAATGGGGTGAGTTTGCTGGCCGTGTGATATGGCGTGTTATAGCAATATTAGGCCCAATGCAACCAACGGGTTCACGAGCGCGGCTCATCCATCACAAAGCAGCGTAGATAGGTCTCCATGCCCCGATTGAGCACCTCCGTCTGGCCATCAGTCTGAGGGTGGTGAGTTGTGCTCATACACAGACGCATGCCCTGTAGGCGGAAAAGCTCCCTCCAGAAACTACTGATGAAAACTGGGTCACGGTCTGAGTTAATCGAACGGGGAACCCATGCACACGTACAATCTCCTTGGCGAATAAGTCAGCCACCGTTTCACCTGAGTAAGGGTGGCTCAGGGCGATGAAATGCCGATACTTTGACAGCTTGTCAACCACCACCAGAATCACCGATTTGCCTTGGAACTTGGGCAAGCCGTCAATGAAATCCATCGAGATGGTTTCCCAGATGTGGCGTGGAATCTCCAATGGTGTGAGAAGACCGGCGGGTGAGGTCGTTTCATACTTTTGACGCTGACAGACCTCGCACTGTTGTACGAACTGCTGCACATCCCGACGTAGGGTCTTCCAGAACACGTCGGCCCGCAACCGCTGAAGGGTACGGAGCACTCCCGCATGGCCCCCTGTTGGTGAGGAGTGAAACTCCCGGAGCATAATTGTCTTCCAGGAGGAAGTGGCGGGAATGACGACTCTTCCCTTCTAATACAGATGCCCTCCGTGCATATGGTAACTTGGGTGGGTCGTCCGACCCTGTTGGAGTGCCTCCAGGATGGGTTGTAGCTCGTGATCCGAGGAGACCTCTCTTTGGATATCATCCAGGGATGTAATCAAAGGGCCTGAGATGTGGGACAAAGCGCTCTCTGGTAGGCGCGAGAGGGCGTCGGCGGTCACGTTCTCCTTTCCTTGCTCTTAAACTATCTCGTAGTCATATCCCAAAAGTTTAGTCAACCACTTTTGCTGAAGAGGGGACGCCAGCCTTTGCTCCAAGAAGTGCTTCAAGCTCTGGTGGTCGGTGCGGACCTTGAAATGGTGCCCCAGTAAGTAAGGTCGCCATACGGTCACCGCGTGAAGAATCGCGAGCATCTCCTTTTCATAAGTAGACAACCCCAAGGTGCGAGGGGCTAGGGCCTTGCTAAAGTAGGCTATCGGTTTCCCTTCCTGCATCAAGACTGCACCAATGCCAACTCCCGAAGCGTCCGTCTCTAGAACAAACTCCTCGCT
The DNA here is from genome assembly GCA_033032865.1 of Dactylorhiza incarnata. Taxonomy (NCBI): domain Eukaryota; kingdom Viridiplantae; phylum Streptophyta; class Magnoliopsida; order Asparagales; family Orchidaceae; genus Dactylorhiza; species Dactylorhiza incarnata. Next base: position 819,647 of record JAWHQI010000284.1, on the reverse strand, counting down.
GAAGTCGGGGAGAGCTAGGACCGGTGTTGTCGTCATGACCCTTTTGAGGGCCTGAAACTCTGCCTCTGCATCCTCATGCCATCCGAACGCCTCCTTCTGAAGAAGTTGCGTTAGAGGGCGGGCCAACTTGCCATAATCCTTCACGAATCGCCGGTAGTACCCTGTAAGGCCCAGAAACCCCCTCAAGGCCCTCACTGTAGTAGGGCGCGACCATGATACCATACTCTCGATCTTGCTGGGATCGGCCTGCACTCCCTGGGCCGAAACAAGATGCCAAGATACTCCACCTCTGCCTGCCCGAAGGAACATTTGGACATTTTTGCAAACAGCCGATTCTGATGGAAGATGGTAAGTACTTGCGTCACATGCTCCAGATGCTCCTCCCAGCTGCGTCTATAGGTCAGAATATCATCGAAGAAAATCAACACTGATTGTCGTAAGAGTGGCCTGAAGATCTCGTTCATCACTGCTTGGAACGTGGATGGCGCATTGGACAACCCGAAGGGCATTACCAGAAACTCGTAATGACCGTCGTGGGTCCGAAACGCCGTCTTATGGATGTCTTCCTCCTTCCTCCTGATTTGGTGATAGCCGGAACGCAGATCCAGCTTGGTGAACAGGCATGCCCCATGTAACTCATCTAACAGTTCCTCAATCATGGGTATGGGAAACTTATCCTTGATCGTGGACTCATTCAGGTTGCGATAATCCACAGAGAAGCGCGAAGACCCATCCTTTTTCTTTACCAAAATAATAGGCGAAGAGAAGGAACTGGTGCTCGGCCGTATAGTACATGTTGTCAACATCTCGCGGACGTTGCGCTCGATCTCCTCCTTCTGTATGTAAGGGTAGCGGTATGGCCTGATGTTGGTGGGTGCTGCCCCTCTTTCAATTGGATCGCATGGTCTCTGAAACGCGGAGGGGGTAAGTCGCTCGGCTCCCGGAATACATCTTCGTACTGGGACAACAAATGTCGCATCTGATCTGGAATAGTACTAGTCGGCTGTCCTGTCTGGGTGCACCTTACTATCATAGCCATTGGGCTCCCCTGCTCCTCCAAACGAGCCAAGCTCCTGAGCGAGATATCCTTCAGAGGAGACGTCCTGAGACCGTGTAAACAGTAATCTCGCCCTTGCTGAGTGAACTCCATGGTCATGTGCTCCCAGTCCGTGGTGACTCTTCTCAGCTGCCTCATCCACTGCACCCCTAGCACCATGTCTGATTCCCGGATGGGAAGCAAGTATAGATCCGTCTGATAGGTGTATCCCTGGATCCTCAACTTGACGCCTTTCATGACGCCCTCGCATCGAAGTTTGCTGCTGTCAGACACCATCACCTGAAAGGCCGTCTCATGGTCCACATCATGTCCTACCCGGGCCGCCACTGAAGGGTTGATGAAATTGTGAGTGTTGCCGCTGTCCACTAGTATGGTCACCCGCTTTGTTCCCACTCGACCCGCAATGCGTAGCGTGAGCGGGGCCATACACCCTTCCATAGCCTGAAGGGAGGCTCCGAACGCGGTCATGTCCAACTCCTTGTCCAAGGCCGCCGCCAAGGCGTCCTCTCCCCCGTCCTCTTCACACAGCATGTACACCTGGACCTTCTGACATCTATGACCCGGTGCAAATTTCTCGTCGCAGTTGAAACACAACCCCTTTTCCTTCCTCGCCTGTAGCTCTGGCCAAGTCAAACGGGCCACCGTGGGTCGGCCCGCGGCCGGTGGGTCTTGCCTGGGTGCTGAGGCTGCTGGGGTGGTCCGAAGAGTGGACCTGTTCCTCTGCCGGTTGAATCTTTCCTCCTGTATCCGCGCCAGGCTGATGACATGACTCAGGCTGCGAGGCATATAAGCATGCACCTCGTCACGCAAGAAGTCCTTCAGCCCAGAAACAAAGCAACTCAGGAGCATCCTCTCTTCCTAGTTCACCCGATTGGCTAGCCGCTCGAATTCGGTACGGTACTCTGTCACCGTGCCCTTCTGTCGAAGCTTCTGCAGTGTTGCCTCGACGTCTTCATACTCTAGCGGCCCGAAACAGGCTGAGAACGCCTCCACGAACTCCGCCCAAGGAGCATAAGCGCGACCGCGTTGGAACCATTTGGTATATTGGCAGGCGTCATCTTCCAGATGGAAGGCCGCCAACTGGACCCATTGCCCCTCGGGAATCTCCTGGTAATTGAAAAACAACTCTGCCTTCTGCACCCATTCCAAAGCGTCCCTGTCCCCTCGGAACCTCGGGAAATTCATCCGAGTCCGTTTTGGCTGCATATACGCCATCTGGTGAGCCATCCCGTTTCCCCCAAGATCATGGCCCGCTGACCATCGTTGCTCGCCAGGTTGGAAGGGTGACCTCTGCGGTGCTGCAGCCGACATTCCCATCTGACCCGCACGAGGGGGAAATCGCCCGCGATCCGGTCCATTGACCGTATGCCCCCACTGATGGGCCATGGGTGGCCTTTCCTGCCACTGATTCCCATTGTCGTATCCCGTAGGAGGGGCAAAACCCTGTGGAAGTGGTAAAATCCCTGCCACGCCTCCGATCGGGACCGCATTCGCTCCAGTTGGTCGAAACGAACCCTCTCCCTGCCCTGGGGGGAGCCAAGTGTGTTGATGCTGAGTTCCGGCCCTAGTCCAGGCCGGCTGGCCTCCTCCCAGGCCGATCGGGCCTCCTGGTACTTCCGTCGGCCTCCAGTCTCCAGGCCGGCTATAGCCAGCCTCCAGCCGGCCCCCGGTGGCCGCCAAGACCTCCCTGCACGCCTCCGGTGTGGCGTCTCCTGTCCGGCAGTGCGGGCCGCCGATCCTGGCGGGATCGGTGTCCAGCCCTAGGCCGCCCGTCGACCCGGATCCGGGGTTGATTCCGGTGCTCTGCTGCGTCCAGCCCCCTATTACCGCACCGTAGGGATACATCGGCGGTTGGTACGAGGCTTCGGCCTCGGATCCGTCCCCCACAGTGGTCTTTCTCTTCAGATTTTGCACGAGAAGGGCTTTGATCTCCTCCATACGAGCGTCCAAGCGTCCCTCCAGATTTTCTTGGGAGGATTTCACTTGTTCCTCTATTGCTGCCACCGTATCCGCAAACCCTACATAGTTTTCTTTGAGAGATACGAGTCGTGCGACTTCGGCCTCGGTCCGTGTCACCATCGTCGCAGGAATGATACTCTGATACCAAATGTTATGATCATAACGGGAGAGTAAAAGAGAAAGGAGAGAGATCTAGAGATTAAGAGAAGGAGGATTACGGTTAGGAAGAATAAAGCAAGTACCTTGGATATTTCTTGATGCCCACTCCACAAGGGGTCCAGGGTATTATATAACCCGGGACCAAGGGGGCCGGCCGGCACCCCATAGGGGCTGAACCAGTGTGGTTCAGCCCCGCTTCTGCTTTATTACTGTTGGCGGGCTGAACCGGATGGTTCAGCCCGGTCTTGCTGCGCCGTCTCCTTTGGTCGTCTCACATAATGAAATCCTCGCAACCGGACGCCGAGTGAGGGCGTAACATGTTCCTTCGAGGTCAACCATGAATAGTACCGATCTGGCCACCACTCTCGAGTAGAACGAATAGTTCAAGATTTTTACTTTTATTTCAGATTTGCCTATTAATTTAGAGTTGACCTGGAGATAGGTGTTCCTTCGAAATCAACCCTAAATAGTATTGATCTGGCCGCCATTCTATAGTAGAATGGACAGATCGAGATTTTTGCTTTTATTTCAAATTTGCCTATTAATTCAGAGTTGACCGGAATATATGGTGTTCATTCGAGGTCAACCCCGAATAGCGCTGATCTGGCCGCCACTCTCGAGTAGAACACACAGATCGAGGTTTTTGCTTTTATTTTAGATTTTCCTATTAATTTATAGTTGACTTGGAGACAGGGTGTTCCTTCGAGGTCAATCTTAAATAGTACCGAACTGTCTGCCACTTCCTAGTAGAGCGGACAGATCGATGTTTTTGCTTTTATTTCAGATTTGCCTATAATTTGGAATTGTGCCTCCGAGATGAAATTCCTTCGGGAATGAATTGTGCCTCCGAGATGAAATTTCTTCGAGAATGAATTGTGCCTCCGAGATGAAATTCCCCCGGGAATCAATTGTGCCTTCGAGATGAAATTCCCACGGGAATGAATTGTGCCTCCGAGATAAAATCCGTCGTGAATGAATTGTGCCTCTGAGTTGAAATTCCTTCGGGAATGAATTGTGCCTCCGAGATGAAATTCCCTTGGGAATGAATTGTGCCTTTAAGATGAAATTCCTACGGGAATGAATTGTGCCTCCGAGATGAAATTCCTTTGGGAATGAATTATGCCTCTGAGATGAAATTCCTACGGGAATAAAATGTGTCATCAAGAAATGTGCATTTGAGAAGTGTGTCAAGGGAATTCATCTGATGGCTGACGAGTTATACTGTGAGGTAACCTGCACGAAGGACGGTATGGAGGGGACAACCCGTGCGAAACTAATAGAACTACATGGGTCTGAGACCGTATGCAGGTTGATACAAAATACGTAGGCGGTGGTCATGGGAAGACTGCCACAACCCAATAGAAGTCCAAATGTTACCCCTTACAACTTCTTTACAGTACTTGATGTTATTATGGATTGGATTCTATCAGTGGTTCTAATGTTTGTTGAGCGCAGGTGACAGACGCGGGTGAATGATAATGCATAAAGAACTAAGAAAGCCGCTGAGCAGGCAACCTCAGGTCATGTGTATTGGGTTTCTGTGATAATCAGTCTTCCGCTAATTAGACTATGTCTTCCGCTAATTATTTAAGGTGCACTCGTTAATGGTTCCTTCCGCTAGAAAACTGCTTCCTTACTTTGTTGGTGTGTAGTGACATTCGATTAACATCACCCTCGATTCGTGGCAATGAAGTATTCACTAAGAGGGGTTGGAGAAGGACGTGCCTTCACCCGTTGTAGTTACTCCGGTGTCATGTAGTGATAGTGGTGTGCGATAAGATCCCCTAGTTGGACTGCTAATTCTGAGGGGGGTTATAATGGATTAGAGCGCAACCAATATTTTCGACCAATAGTGATCACAGGAACACCTCTTGCTCCACCAGTCGTTGTAGCTTGGTTCGGGACGAACCACTACAGCGGAAGTGTTGGTGGACCTTAAGGGTAAACGTTGACAACAAACTTGACATATATATATGTAAATTTTCTCAAATTACCCTTTAGTACTCGAATTTATCAAATTGAGTCTCTAGTCATACAAATTTCATGACTCATATCGACACTTAGATGTCTTTACCACATCTAATCTCAACGATGATGTCTCGTGCTCCCATAAAACTCATTTTCTAAACCCTACAAATGATCACCTAAAATTTTGAACCCCGGGTTTAGGCCTCTTTGTTTTATTGGGATTATACTCCTATTTTCAAAATTCCATGGAAACAAATATGTTTCGATGTGAACTAATTAGATGGAATTTTGCACATCATGTTGAGGGATTATAATTATTTCAAAAAGAGATTTTTGATAAATTCCCTAAATAACTCGGAAGTGTCTGAATGTCGAGTACGAAATTAATGATTGTAATGACACGAATGAATCTAATGATCAGAGCCGAGTTAAGGGCATAATAAGATGATTTTTGGTTTAATGTAACATTGATCAGTGTGATCTGTATAATGTAAAACCATGCGATCATAAAAGAACTATGTTGAAAATATTGATTCTCCAATTAGTTGGTTTTGGCGTAATCTTTTGATAATCTAGAAAAGCTCGTGGAAAGTAAGAAAATTTTTGTGTTAAGATTGTCGTGTGCACCTCGCCATGAAGTACATGGTTGACCCTCGTGAGAGTTGTGATTTTGTAAACCTCGGTGTGGCTGGTAAGCCTTGTAGAAGACAAGTGCATGAATATTCGTAATACAAACTGAGAAGGGATATCATAGAAATCCTCAGGACGCACACGAGTATCTAAAATTTGGAAACGACTTGAGATGTTGGTAATCTTCCTATGAGAAATACATTTTCATACTTCCATAAGCATGTGCATGGTTACTTATGTGGCAGGTTGTGCCAGTTTTGCCAACTTAGAGACCAACTCTTTGGCTCTAGAGAGTGAGAACCCCATGAGGTCAATTTATGTTTTGATGTTGCCCCGCTGGGTCCTTCTGCTTGACAACCGGTTTATAATATTGCAAGATGTCGTCTACATCCTCGAGTACATCGTGATGTACATTAGGGTCTGGGTAGTGAGGTACGAGCACACCCATTAGTAGAGAGGCTGCCCACTATCATTGTTTTGCCACGACAGTGAGGCCTGTAGGGTTAGCTACCCTGCTGGAACCAAAGGTCAAACTATGTTGTCATAGGGTGCAAACTGATGTATGTGATTGTTGTGGCGGGTCGGCCATGTCCATGGTCATTTGTACTTGCATGGGAAGGTTGATGACTCTTGGGGCACTAAGGAGTGTATGAACCCCGGGAGGTTATCTATTATTTTCCCGATGGGTCCCTCTGCTAGTTAGTCGGTTATGTTATCATAGGATGTTGCTCACATCTTCAAGTACACCAAGATGTACGCTAGGGTCTGAGTAGTAAGGTACTAAACATACCTATAAGTGGAGAGATCGGCCATTGTCACTGTTTTGCCACGACGGTGAGGCCCGCGGGAATAGCCACCCTGTTGGAAGCAAAAGTCAAACTATGTCGACATAGGGAGTTGTAACGAGTCATGAGAACTCGTTGTGCATGAGATTATTTTAGCACCATTTGCATCGAAACATACATAAATACATATTCCATTAACATATAATCTTCGTATGAGAGTCGGTTATATGTTAACGGATTTACAATATCTATGTAAATTGCAACTTATACACGTTTCATTAATATATAATCTTCGTATGAGAGTTGGTTATTGTTAAAAATTTAGAGGTCTGTAGTGAAGTAAAAAATGCGGAACACTTCAACACAATCCACAAGTATAACAACCAATGACAATGGGAAGACCGAATAGTGCTTTGGTATTAACTATCTCTTTACAACTCGAGACATACATGACGAGATATGATTCATAAGAATCACAAAGGAGAGAAGCACAAGACAAAAAACAAGCCGCCAGCGAACTGCCAAAGCAGAGACCGCCAGACCGCACGAACAGCTAAGCCGCACGGCAAACCCTGAGACTGCGCGAACAGAGCAGGCTTGATGACCTCGAACTGCCAAACCGCAACCACAGACCGCTCGACTTGCTGCCTTATTCAACTGCTGAAAACCAAACCTGTGCGCACTTCGAGACCGCCTGACCGCTGATCACAGAAGCTTCAGCGAACAGAGAACTGCACAAGCTGCCGCCAGACCGCAAACTAAGATCGCCTGACCGCAAACTAAGATCGCCTGACCGCTGAGGTCGCCTGATCGCCAAGTTCACTGCGGACAGCTCAAGAATTAAACCGCAGATCGCCCAGAGGAAGACCGATGGCGAACTGGTTATTCACAACTGGGAAAATACCATGGAAGAAGACCGCACCCTGGCACCCTGCTGGCCGCTGACCTGCGAACACAACAAACGGTCAAGACACTTCCCAGACCGCGCGACCTCAAATATGAGACCGACACAAATAACCCAAGTTGTAGTTCTTACAACTACAAAGCTCCGAATTGACTTCTGTCAGTTGCATTAGACTCGTATAATCAATACGAGTGCAACAGAACTCGGTTCGCTCCAATCCGAGGCCATTTGGAGAAAATGACCATTTTGAGTAGCATTGTGCGTCGCCACAACACCGAAGTAGAATATTGAGCAAACAAGCTCCGAATTGACTTATGTCAGTTACATTAGACTTGTATAGTCAATACGAGTGCAATGAAAACTCGTTTCGCTCCAATCCGAGATCATTTGGAGAAAATGACTGTTTTGAGTATCGTTGTATGTCGCCACAACGTTGTAGTAAATATTGAGCAAACGAGCTCCGAATTGACTTATGTAAGTTGCATTAGATTTGTATGGTCAGTATGGATGCAATAGAACTCGTTTCGCTCCAATCCGAGATCATTTAGAGAAAACGATCATTTTGAGTAATGTTGTGCGTTGCAACGACGTCTAAATACCATATTGAGCAAACGAGCTCCGAATTGAATTCTATCAGTTGTGTTAGACTCGTATGATCAATATGAGTGCAAAGGAACTCGTTTCACTCAATTCTGACGACATTTAGTCAATTAAATAAAAATAAACCTCGTAAATCTATATGACGCATCGGAAAGCGCGCTTGAATTCAACCACTTCACATCAACATTGACTCGTCGCTAGACGGCTAGGATCCCCATTGACTTTAACATGCATAGGGGACCCACCTAGGGTTGACTATGGTCAACCCACTTTAAAATGGAGTTTTCATGAATTTTAAGCCCCCACCTGTTGGAACCGAGACTCAACCCAACGAGGAGTTCGGACCCCTAAGAGGGGGCAGCTAGCACTTACCGATCCCGCAGAAGAACTTGACCAAAGATTTAGAACTAAATACCGACCCTTGGCTGCAGCGTGAAGGTCTCACCACACACCCGGAAGATCTTAGAGCGTTTCCCCTCCCAAGCCAAAAGCTGAACCTGGGCACCTTGGAGAGCCTTGAGAGCTAACCAAAATTGTCCAGAGGAGGAAGAAACCAAAGAATTGGGATCCTCTCCAAAGGTGCCCTTCAGGGTCTAGATATGGTTTTCTAAACTAGGTCTGCTAATAGCGTAACTCCGTCTTTTGGTTTTGCTAAACGCACCCCAAAATGGTCTGTCAATTGCCAAACTCCGCTGTTTGGAATGGTTACGGGCAGACAGGTCTGAATAAAGAAGGAATAAAATATTACACCCAAAAAACACCGCCTCGCCTCGCCAGAGAAGCGAGTGCCGGAGGAGGCCCGTTCTGGGCTCGCCGGTCGGTTTTCGGTTGACCACCAATCACAGGCAATAAGGAACTTCTTACTCCCTTCACTTTCTTTCGCCGCCGACTACTGTAGCTGTCAAAAATGCCTCTGTCACCATATGCCCAAGCTCAGCTAGATGTTGTGAGGGCGAACAGACGGTCGCTCACCGTCGAGTTCGCGCCATGGATCTCTCGTCGGGTCCCTATTCCCCCCATAAAGCTAAAAAAGGCGAAGACATTCAGGCGCCATCCGGGGGAAGGTGGATCCTCTCTCTCGGATCCGCTACCTGACACCGGGCTCGCCCTACAGGTATGCGAGTTGATGACCATTCTCCCCTGGAAATAGGTTACGAATCTTTCCTTGCTTGCAGGATGGACTCCTCGAGGAAGAACCTGCGGGCGAGGTCCTGACGGATGCTCGCCCTCAAACCCCTGGGAGGGCCGGTACTGCGGCCATGGACACGGACCCCGCGACCCTGCACGACTCCTCGCCACGACCTGGTGAGCTACTCGCCTCTCCCAGCCAACTAGTTTTTTCTCGACCGCTGACTTCCCACGCCTGTCGCCTTTTGCAGATACCCTCCTCGCGACCCTCGAAAAGCACACTCCAACCGGGTCACCGACTCAACCGGGTGCGACCATCTCCACCACAGGATTCGGCCTTTTAGGCCAAAAGAGCCCTGGCGGCTCGTTACCCACCACTTTCCGGATCGCTAGCAACGCGTCGCACCCCCTGTCATGGGGAAATCTGTTACGCTTACCTACACCGAGGCCTTCCAGGGACAGTCGAGCTCCTCCCGCCAGCGCCCCGGCAAAACGACCGTAGCCTCGCCAGGTTGGTTACACCTTAGCGATTACTTGTACCTCTCCTTCGCCAGTCTGACTTACTTCTCTGCAGGTGCCCGCGAGAACTCCCCGGCCTATCCTGACTTTGGGGAAGAAGAGATGTCGCCCCCTCCTTCGCCCGACAAGATCGCCGACTTCTTGGGTGATCCCCGAGATCCTGAGGCGCTGAAAAGGTGGACCACCGAGGTGCTCCAGAAGTATGGCCTCATGCTGCAGGACCTCTACAACCAGACGCGGGAGGATAGGGCGTCCTCCAAGGAACGGCTCGCCGCCCTCGAGGATGACTACGCGCGGCTCATCGTGGAGATGCGGTTGGAAGCTCACAACGAGGTCACCTCCCCGGGAGTGCATCTCTCGCGTGTGGAGGACCAGGTGCGCTTGCTGCAGCAGGAGCTCCGCGCCGTCCGCGCCTACAACTACCCTCGCTTGTTATCGAGCTCCGGGGTGCGAGATTGAGGCCGATGGAGGTGGACCTGGTACTAATCCCGCTCGCGCTCGCCCCCGCTCGGCGGCCTTTGAGAATGTATTTATATTCTTGTAAATGCTTTTGCTAAATAATCATGCGAACAATCTCATAATTATTTGTTTGATATTTTTTGCCCACGATCGGGCTTTCGTCTGCCTTCATTCACTGCGTGGTATTACTGCCTATGCCGCACTTGTTCTCTGACGCTCTCGCGCGTGATTCGCGATGGGCTCGCCTTGCCTGCTGGCGTGATCGCTTCGCCTGTGGCGAGCTTGCTTCGTCGCGTCGCTGCGAGTGGATGAGGGGGAATGGGGCCGGCTCGTGGATCGAGGCGTATTGAAATGACATTATGCCAACCGCACATTCGCCGCATCGATTCCTTCCCGCCATTTCTTCTTTCTTATAAATAGACCCCGTCCCCGCCCCTCACCTACCGCATTAATCGCTTTCACCTTTTGCTTCTTACTTTCTCGAGAGCTCGCCCTTTCTATTCTCGCGCTCACGTCTGCTTCCTCGGATCTCGCTCCTAAACTCACCTGATGGGTGGCGATGGTGGTGACGCCGAGGGCCGAGCCAAGTGTGCGTGGACCTTCTGCGACCACTCCTTCTGCAGCACCCTTTCCGAGAGTGAGTACCATACGGTGATCGCTCACTATATTTCTCCCGGGTACTCTGCCCGCCAGCCGTCGAAGACAGAGGCCATCAATAACTTCTCGCCCGACGAGCTCACAATCTCCGCAGCATACTTCGAGGTCGGCTGACGGCTCCCTCTGTGGTTGGAGGTTCGCCAGGTACTGAAGTACTTCGGCGTGACACCGGGCCAGCTGACCCCTAACTCCGTCGCGGTCATAGTCGCCTCCGCATGCTACCTCAGGGAAGAGCGAATCGAGTTCAACCTGCCGGTCTTCCGCAAGCTGTTCTCCTTCCGGGCATATAAGGACGGGACCGCCTACTTTGCGAGCCAACATGCCAAGGTCAGCGAGACGGCCAACAAGAGCCACCACTGGCTCCAGAAATTTGTTTTCGTCAAGAGGGGTTTTTGCAACATCCCCTTCTCGCCCGTTCAGCAGGACGAGGCGACCTACCGCCCGCCTACTCTCGGAGCTCAAGATGTCGAGCTCTTCAAGTTCTTCGTTCAGAAGAACTTCGAGGTCGTGCACCTTCGGCGGAGCGTTGACTCGCTACTCCCCGTGCCCCCTGGGGCAAATATAACTCGTGCTCGCCCCCTGCCTTCATATTCCACTTATTCTGATAGCTAACCCCTAATTGAGATGGGTCATTTGCAAGAGAGCGGGATGAAACTGAGGTATTAGATCTTAGCTTTACTCTAGAGGGGGGAGGGGGTGAATAGAGTATTAAAAAGTTTTAACTTATTTTATAGCGGAATTAAAATAGTGATATATATATGTGTAACAGAGTGAGTATAAAAACAAAATAAATAAACAACACAGCACAGCACAGTACAGAAAATCACACAAACACAGAAGACACAAGGATCTATAGTACTTCCCCAATCAAACTGGGTACATCTACTCTTCTACCACCCTTGGTAGGAATCCACTAGGTTTTTGATCAGGTGCCCTATCACCACTGAAATTTTTGATCAGGTGCCCAAACACCACTGAGCTTTTGATCAGGTGCTCAAACCAAAACACAGGTTTTTGATCAGGTGCCCTGCCACCAAAGATTTAACTTTTGAAGGGAGTTAGAACCCTGTACAAGATGGGATAAAAAAATGTTTATGAAATTCTTCTCTGTCAATAAGGTGAGAGAAGACTAGTGGATTGTTGATGTAAAGCTCCCCCGTCTGATAGAAATTCTTGACAGTTGAAGGATGGAGCCTTCTCTTGAATGTAGAATATCTTCCTTGATAACAGATGAATCTGAGAGGAAATGTTTCTCAGCTTGTTGTTGCTCTTTGAAGATCAAGAACTAGCAGCTGAAAACTGAGAGAATGATTGTTTATGCTCTCAGAGAATGAAAATGCTGTTGTAGAAGATGAAGATTTTTGAATATCTGAGTATATTCTATATCTTCTCTATTCTCTTTGTTCTCTATTGAATCCACCGGTATGTCTCTTCTTCTCTATATTTCTCTGATATATCCTTGATTGATATCTTCTATATTCCTTTTTCCTTAGACATATATCTGGCTGATTTGAAATTCAAATCTTCTAAATAAGGAATAAAATATTCTGAAATAATTATTCTTGGAACTGCAATCTGATTCAGCAATAAACTTTAATTCTTTTTCCTTTTCCATGAAAGTATCCTTTTCCAATATATGTCAACGGATACTTTCTTGAAAGAATAGAATAGAAATGAATAATAAAAGGAATGATCAAATCTTGACTTATCTGGTAATGAATAAGTCCAAATAATTGAATAGATCTGTTGCTGAATAGTCGATCTGAGTTCAGAGAAAATAGATAACTGATCTATCAGAAGTTGTTAAGCTGGAGAAGAAATTCGTCGAGCAGAAAACTGCGTTCGTCGAGCTGAGAGTTGAGTTCGTCGAACTGAAGGCTGAGTTCGTCGAACTGAACATTTGGTTGCTTATTCGTCGAACACAGAGCTGAGTTCGTCGATCTCAAACTGGAGTTCGTCGAACTGAAAGATAAAATCTGTAGAGCTGGCTGGAAGACTGAAATCGTCGAGCTGAAGAGCAAGTTCGTCGAACTGAAGCATGATGTTCGTCGAACGCAGAACGGATTTCGTCGAACGCAGAATGGAGTTCATCGAACCCAGAAACTTGGAATTTTTCCTAAGTTTTAGCTACTCAGACACACTGAAACCTTGACCCTTAGACTATACAATGAGGTCAACTTGAGTCCTAATCAACAGATAGTGATCATAGCCCAAATCAGTAATAGGGTTGTTCCAACAATCTCCCCCTATTTGGGTTAGGATACTATTTGACAAATAATAGAATAAAACAAACAACAAACACAGAGCATATATATCTGACAGAATTTAAATAATTTCAGCAGATAAAATATATAGAACTATGTGTATAGGAAGGTTTACACTGAAAACAGATTTAATCCAAACCAAATGAATTGAAGCTTTACTCTTTCACTTTGAAGAAGGCTTGAAAATGATTTCTCTATTTGAATTTTCTGATTCCCTTTTGCTCATATAAAGGTCATGAGCTCCCAGCAGGGTTTGAGATGATGCATGAGGAACCACTGCTGCTGGGTGCAACCTTAAATAATCTTCAACATTAAATAGGTGCCTTGAGCTATACTTTTCAAATTCTTGCCTTCTGAAATCAGACATTGTAGTGAACTGAGAGAAATCCTTGCCTTCTGCTTTGGCTTTGTTGATCTGAGCTGTAGCAATTGATTCTTTGAATCTAGCCATGTGAGCTATCTTTTCTGATTCTTGATTGATTGGAGGAGGCATTTCATCAATTTCACTGGCCTGACTTGAAGATTGGTCATCTTGAGGATACCTTTTTCTGTGAGAGGAGCCAACAGATATATGATACTTATAGACTGAGGAAATAGGTCTGGTAGATCCTGAAGAGGGAGCTCTGGCTGATCTAGAACTATGGGAGCCACTGGAGCTTTTATGACTATCTCCTGATTTCCTTGAATGCTGGGGATTAGATCTCTGAGAAGAAGAGGAGGACATCCCTGCTGATCCTGCTGCTGGAGGAGGAGGAGGAGGAGGAGGGTGATTAAACTTTACTGGCTTATCTGAGAAGAAGCCTGTCTTCTTCATTTTCTTTCTCTTGTTATTCTCATTTCTGGAAAATCTCATCCATGCTGGTGAGTCCTTTGTAAGAGTGATGTTATGCAAAATATAATATGGGGTATCATTTGTACAAGAGGGAGGAATAGGAACAGCAACAGCCTTTGCTTTGCTTCTTGACTTTCTTTTCTTTGAAGATTTATCATCTGAATCATCACTATCATCATCATTATCATCATCAGACAACTGAGCAGGGTTATCATATAGATCATCAAGATCTTTAAGAGCTTTCTCAACATCTTGCTGTTCTTGGAGAACATTATCATCATCTTGCTCAAAATCATCTGGCAGAGGAGAATCATCATAGATAAAAGTTGGAGGAGAATTTATCAATCCAACTTCTTCTGCTGCTGCAACTGCAATTTGAACTGGAGCTGGAACTTGAGCTGAAACTGGAAAGCTTTTGATGATTTCTTTTAACAAAACTAAATCAATGGGAGCAGAATAGGGAACTATTGCTTTTGAATAATTTTGATACTTTGGCAAACTGCTGAAAACTGAACTGAATTTTGATAACAAAGAATTAATATCTACTGTGGGGTTAATAGATATATTATTCACAGATTCTATCACTGGAACTGGAGCTGTAACTGGAGCTTCTTCTATATCAAAAACTGTATCTGAATCTGCAATTTCTGGAACAATAACTGCATCTGAAATTGCATCAAAAGGAGCTTCTTCATCAAGCATCTCCCCCTGCCTAGTTTCAGGGAGACCTGAAGCTAGGCCCCTAGAAGAAGGGACATAGGATGAGGAGGAAGGGAAGGATGCAATCTGAGAAGAGAGGTCAGAAATAGCTTGAAGAATAGGAGCTAATTTTTCATCAAGAAGAGCAGTTAGCTTAGGAGAGATGTATAAGAGAAGATTTGGTCTGAATGAGCAAATGACTCCATGTCGATATCAAAACCAGCATCAAACTTCATGGAGGAAATTACTGCTTGAGAGATTTTCATTGTACCTGCAAGAGAAAACGAGAGATCAAGTGCAAGGGAACTGGAGGCAAAAGCAAGAGCAATTTCTGTAGGCGCAAAGACGAAATGAAATCAAAATTTGATTAAAAGGAAAGAGATCGGAGAAGGCGCAAAAATTCGTGGAACTGAGGTCGGCTAAACCTAATAAAATCAGAAGTCGAAGAGTCTTAGGCTTCATCAAACCGCGTTCGATGAAAAGTAAATTTTCGTCGATCTCTGAAGCTTATAGGCTTCGTCGATCTCCGTTCGACTAGATTTCGTCGATCTCCGTTCGACGAAATGAGGGAATGAGTAGAAAATATAATTTTTAATTGATTGAATCTCCATCTATCATTCCTAGCTGATTTATAAAGAAAACATGTTTCTTTTCATCCAAGGGTTTGGTGAAAATATCAGCCATTTGTAAGTCAGTAGGAATAAATTGTAGGCAAATTTTATTTTTATCCACATTATCTCTGATAAAGTGGTGCCTAATTTCTATGTGTTTAGTCCTACTATGGAGTACTGGATTTTGTGCTATAGATATTGCACTAGTATTGTCACAAAATATAATTGACTTATTTAAGTTGATACCATAATCTAGAAGTTGATTTTGTATCCACAATATCTGTAAGCAGCAACTGCCAGCAGCAATATATTCTGCTTCAGCTGTTGATGTAGACACAGATGTCTGTTTCTTACAAAACCAAGACACAAGCTTATCACCAAGGAACTGGCAAGTTCCTGATGTGCTTTTCCTGTCTACTCTGCATCCAGCATAATCAGAATCTGAGAATCCAGTTAATTCAAATTCTGATGCAGTTGGATACCAGAGTCCTAGATTTGGACAACTCTTTATATATCTCAAAATTCTTTTTAGTAAAATAAGGTGAGATTCTTTGGAGTTAACTTGGAACCTAGCACAAATGCATGTAGCAAACATTATGTCTGGTCTACTAGCTGTTAAGTAAAGTAATGAGCCAATAATTGCTCTATATATTTTTTGATCAACAGGTTTCCCTGATTCATCATTGTCTACAACAGCATTGGGGGGCATGGGTGTTTTCATGGTGGAAGCATCAGACATACCAAATCTTTTCACTAATTCCTTAGCATACTTGGATTGTGATATGAATATGCCATTTGGAGTTTACTTCACTTGAAGGCCAAGGAAGTAGGATAACTCACCCATACTACTCATTTCAAATTTTGATTGCATTAGGTCAGAATTTTTTTGCATAAATTTGAATCAGTAGAGCCAAATATGATATCATCTACATATATTTGAACTAGTAAAGTTTGATTTTTATGTATCCTGAAAAATAAAGTTTTATCAACAATGCCTCTACAGAACTTGTTCTCTAAAAGAAAATTAGCTAGAGTCTCATACCATGCTCTGGGAGCTTGCTTGAGACCATAGAGAGCTTTATTAAGCTTAAAGACATAAGAAGAGTGAGTTGGAGAGATAAAACCTAGTGGTTGTTCCACATAAACTTCTTCTTTGATATCTCCATTTAAGAATGCACTTTTCACATTAATCTGATAAACTTTAAATTTCTTGAAAGTAGCAAAGACAAGAAATATCCTGATAGCTTCAAGTCTAGCAACATGAGCAAATGTTTGATCATAGTCAATTCCTTTTTCCTGAGAGTATCCTTAGGCTACCAATCTTGCTTTATTTCTGATTATGAAGCCTTGATCATCTAGCTTGTTCCTGAAGACCCATTTAGTGTCAATGATTGGATGGCCCTTTGGTCTTGGAACCAAATCCCAAACCTTGTTCCTCTCAAATTGATTGAGTTCCTCTTGCATTGCAAGAATCCAGTTTGGATCTTGTTCTGCATCTTTTATGGATTGAGATTCAATCTATGATAGGAAACAAGTATGCATCTGATTTTGGTTGAGTTGATGCCTTGTTTGAACACCTGCTGAGATATCGCAGTCGGCGCCCGAGAAGAAGAAGAAACCCTCGTCCTCTGATAAGGGAAAGCAGGTCGTTGGGGACTTGCCGAGTGAGAGGCCCGCGGTGGACCCACTCGCGGACAAGGAGACCAGCGAGCGCGCTGGAGGGGCCGCCAGTTCTTCGGGTTCTCCAGCGTCGGTGAGCCACCGAAATTTTGGTCT
Source organism: Dactylorhiza incarnata (assembly GCA_033032865.1). Classification (NCBI taxonomy): domain Eukaryota; kingdom Viridiplantae; phylum Streptophyta; class Magnoliopsida; order Asparagales; family Orchidaceae; genus Dactylorhiza; species Dactylorhiza incarnata. The sequence continues at coordinate 802,640 of JAWHQI010000284.1, read as the reverse complement.
CGGCGAGAAGCACCGAGACGAGGCCGGCGAGCCTCTGCTGCTCTAGGATCGGGAGGCCAACAGGGTCTCCGTGTCTACCCTCCTTCCCTCTTGGCTGGAGCAGGAGACCGCCAACGGCCAGGCCTTTGCCCTCTCCTTTGGACTTTCTGGCCGGGAGGACGCCGCGATCTTCGATGACGAAACGACCCGGTCGCTCGTCCACGAGAGCGCGCGAGCCCAACTCCGCGCTCTGGAGCTCGCTCATATGACGGGTCGGCGCTGCCTCCAGCTCGAACGACATCACTGGGAGTTCGAACGCGAGCTTCAGGCTGCTACCGATGAGGTCGCGAGTCTTAAGGAGAAACTGAACATCTCCGACGGCCTCCTCGCCAGTCTTCAAGGAGGGATGGTAAGTTGTCGAAGAACTCGCTCTCCCTTACTGCTGTTACTTTTCCTGACTAACTAACTCTCTCCCTCGCAGGATGTCGAGGCCGTCGTTCAGCTCCGTGCCCACACCTCTGCCCCGGAGAAGGAGAATGTCGGGTTATAGGCCCAAGTTAGCGAGCTAACTCGGGTCGCCCTTCCACCGTCTTCCCGCGGAGGCAACATCCAGACGTACTCGCGCCGTTGTTTGCCCAGAAGCCCGCGACCTCTCTTTTCCGGTCAGAATGGTCAGTTCCAGCGGTCTCAATTATGGGAGACCGCTAGACCGCGCGGTCTGAGGTTTTGTCTCCTTTTTGTTATTTGCACCCTCTATCTCTACCCCGGTTCTCCTGTACCCCGGGCAACCAGTAATTTTTGGATCTGCCTGTTTGGGCAGCCTCCGCGTCTATAAATAGAGGGGTAGGGGTACCTGAAAATGGCCTTTTGCTTCGAGCCTCTATCTTTCGACCTGTGCAAGCGGTCTCGAAATCTGTCATTTTTCTACCTCTCATCCTTACCTGTTTTAGACCCCCTCCTGCAATCTTTTTGAGATCAATCGAAGCAGCTCTTTCTTCAGAGATCTTCTCTCTGATTTTTTCTGTCTTAATTAGCCTGCACTCCGCAGTCTTTCCCCCATCTCTTTTTAGTGTGAGTTTTGGAGGTACATTTTTTGTGCCAACAACCACGACATTGAGGAGATGACGCAGCAGAATGCGACCGTGGCGGCGAAGCTTAACTTCGATACCCTGCGGGCGGCAGATCTTTTGTCCAGCGAGGCGGCGCGGCTTACCGTCAAGGAGGTGGTTCCGGAGCTTTTCCTCCCTCTACTCGAGTCCGACGAAGAAGTCCCATCCGACGGCGAGAGCGAGCATTCCGGAGTTCATCCATAGTCACTATTTTATTTTCATTTTATTGTACTGTTGCGCTGGCGCGAGATCGCCGCGACTTTGTATGCAGATATTTATGGAATAAAATGGTTTTTTTGCTTAATTTATCTCTCGCATTCTTGTAAATTTATCACTTCTATTTATGCTCGCGTCGTCGTACCGCACTCGTGCACCGTTCACACATTGGTACTCGCTAAATTCACACCTGCCTACATCAATTGACAGTTCAAGAGTGTGGTTATTCCTTCGCCGTCTCGCATACCCCTATGACAGTGATTTCTTTGGATGTCTATCGCATATCGTTCCCGCGAGCATCCGGCTCGTCCACCCTTGGATACCGCGAGTGAGACTTTCCTTACACTGTCTCGCGTGCGACATTTAACTTGGCCGGTTTCCTTCGATTTTGCCTATCTCTGCACCGGCGACCCCCCTGACTTGCCCATCTAGATATACTGCTAGATTGCACTGCTCGGGTCCTGCGAGTGGGGTCTCGCCCCGTAAGAGGTCCTGTATCATCAATTCGTTTTGCGAGCGTTCGTGGGGCGAGCTCTATTTCGCCTCGCTCCTTGAACAGTTTGTCAACCCTGCCGGCTAATGAGAGTCTGTCAGCGGAACCATCCAAAGCACTCCAGCATAATCTTTCCTTTGCCAGCTTCTCTAGAGATCGTCCTGACCCACCGACTAATGAGAGCCCGACAGCGGAATCAATCCGGGGCAATCCAGCTCAACTTTTCCTTTACTAGCCTCTCTAGAGATCGACCTGACCCACCGACTAATGAGAGCCCGACAGCGGAATCAATCTGGGGCAATCCAGCACCATCTTTCACTAGCCAGTCTCTCCAGAGATCAACCTGACCCACCGGCTAATGAGAGCCCGACATCGGAATCAATCTGGGGCAATCCAACTCAACTTTCACTAGTCAGCCTCTCCAGAGATCAACCTGACCCACCGGCTAATGAGAGCCCGACGGCGGAATCCGGGGCAATCCGACACCATCTTTCACTAGTCAGCCTCTCCAGAGATCAACCTGACCCACCGGCTAATGAGATCTCGGCAGCGGAATCAATCTGGGGCAATCCAGCTCAACTTTCACTAGTCAGCCTCTCCAGAGATCACCCTGACCCACCGGCTAATGAGAGCCCGGCAGCGGAATCAATCTGAGGCAATCCAGCTCAACTTTCACTAGCCAGTCTCTCCAGAGATCAACCTGACCTCACCGGCTAATGAGAGCCCGGCATCAGAATCAATCTGGGGCAATCCAGCTCAACTTTCACTAGGCAGCCTCTCCAGAGATCAACCTGACCCACCGGCTAATGAGAGCCCGACAGCGGAATCAATCTGGGGCAATCCAGCTCAACTTTTCCTTTGCCCGCCTCTCTAGAGATCGACCTGACGGGGAGCTGGTGAAACCAATCCCGCGCTTTCTCCTTCGGGGTGATGGCGAAGAGTCGGCACTTGAAAGCATCCGACATGGGCTGGATGGAGATCGTGTCCTCAAACCATTGCAGGTGTTGGACTGGGTCATCTTTGCTGGTGTAGTAGACCATGTCCGGCTCCCTGAACTCTTCCGGGACTGGTGCGGAAAGCACCAACTCGCAGAACGGGCTTCCTCCGCTCGACGCTCTCGCCTGCCCCACTCTCCCCACGAGCTCGTCGACCGGGCTCGCGCTCGCCGGGTTGGGGAACAGTTCTCTCCCGGCGAGATCTCGCCCCGGCGCCTCGCCATCCTTCTCCTTGCCAAGCCTCTGCCCTGGGGCATTCTCGCCTGCCCCCAGCGGCGGGACTACCTGTGTCGTCGGGGTGGAGAACTCGCCTCGCGCCGCGGCGAAGGCGAGATTGATCATCTCCAACACTTCCCTTCGGAAGTCCGCCAGCATCCCCATTGTCGCCGACGAGCCGGATGGTGGCGAGCCGCCGTACCCGGCACCTTGCTCATCCTCTCTAGCCATGTTACTTCCCCGAGATTTTCTTGAACTAGCTGCTGTCCACGCTCACTGCACCAAAAATATTGGAACCGAGACTCGGCCCAACGAGGAGTTCGCACCCCTAAGAGGGGGCAGCTAACACTTACCGATACCGCAGAAGAACTTGACCGAAGATTTAGAACTAAGGTGGCGTTTGAGAGAGCTGATGGGCTCCGGTGCGGCAGGTTCAAAACTGAGTTTCTACTAAAAGTGGCGTTTGGTTCGGATTAACTCCCAGCCGCAGGTATTTTTCGCGTCCAGCCGCAGCCGACGCGCGATCTCCTCCTTCTTCCTCTCGATGCCCTAACCCGAAGCGCGATTTCTCCTCCCACAGCTCAACCCGACGGCGATTTGTCCTCCCCTCGCGAACGGTGATACCGCCAGTGTTCTCCTCCCATATCGACGACAACGTTGACGTCGATCTTGGCCGGTGTCTACCCATCTTGTTCTCGCCGGTTTCGCCGGCTATCTTCTTCAACTCCTCCGCCCAGGATCTTCTTCGACATTGGGTAATCTCTCCTTCTTTTCCTCTTTTGTTGATGGAGATGATTTGTATGGGCACTTGTGAAATTGATGTGTGTGTGTATGTGTTATGGATGAAATTTTGTGAAATTGATGTGTGTGTGTGTGTGTATATATGTGTGTATGTCTGTGTGCTGTTGGTGTTGTTTGTGTGTGTTGTTTGTGTTGGTGTGGGTGATGTTGGTGTTTGCGTGGGTGTTGGTGTTGGTGTTGGAGTGTGTGTGTGTGTGTGTGTTGTTTTTGTTGGTGTTGGTGTTGCTGATGTTGGTGTTTGCGTGGGTATTGGTGTTGGAGTGTGTGTGTGTGTTGGTGTTGGAGTGTGTGTGTTGGTGTTGGAGTGTGTGTGTTGGTGTTGGTGTTGGTGTGTGTGTGTTGGTGTGTGTGTTGGTGTTGGTGTGTGTGTGTGTGTGTTTTAAGGATTGACAAACCAAAAGATGGTGGGGTGGCCGCTATGTGGGACAATAATGATGTCATGCTATTTTGTTATATCTGCATAAAAGATATAGAGCTTGGGAATCGACGAACCACACATTTTAATAAAGAGGGGTTGACAAATGTTATGAAAAAAATTTGAAGCGCAGAGTGGTAAAAAAATATGATAAAATCCAACTTAAAAATAAATGGGATGATTTGAAGAAAGAGTGGAAATTATGGACAGAGTTGAAACGCGGTGAGACCGGTTTGGGTTGGAATCCATCAAGAAAGACTATAGACGCCTCAGATGAGTGGCGAGACGAAAGATTGAAGGTATTTATTACTTAAAATCATTGGCAAAGAAATTTCTTAATTTAAAATTTTCAATGTCTAATTTTAAGACCCTTTATTTTGTAGGTTGTCCCGTTGGCAAAGAAATTCCGGTATGCAGGAATCCCCCCAGAGTTAGAGGATAAACTGAACATTATGTTTTGTTCGGTTGTCGCTACAGGACATCATGCTTGCACACCTCACTCCAGAAATCTTGCTACGGAATCTATCGATGAAAGAGCAATGTCAGAGGATGAACATGAGGACATTTAGGTTAGCGGAGTTCCTCATCCAGCTGAGACCACAAATATATCAGAAACAAGCAAAAAAAGAAAGAAAGGAAAAAAGAAAGCTGCTAGCTCGGTGTTAGAAGATTTGGCCGAGAGCTTGAAGGTCATAAGTCGATGCATCTAGGAGCCACCCAAGAGTTCATTTTGTTCTTTTACTATTGGACAGACACTAGAAAAATTAGGTACGTACTCAGAAGTGCAGTCTGATGAAGACTTCTATGATTTTGTCATTACATATCTGATGGAAACAAAACATATAGAGACTTTCATGTGCCTTCCAGAAGGCATGAACATCAAGTGGCTGAAGAACCGCTATACTCGTGGGGCGTAGTAGGAGACATCATTTTTACTTGCATTATGAGATTTTATGAACTATGAATGTTATATTTTTTTTTATGATGTGGACACATTTTATGAACTATGAATGTTATCATTTTTACTTGCATTATGTTAATTACTTGGTGTGGACACTATGGACATTATGAGATTTTTACTTGCAATCACATATTTATTATGTTATAATTCTTGGTAATGCATTTTTTAACAGAAAATGTCTAGTGATGAATCGAAGAATACCAGAGCAGAGCACGAGGAGCACGCGATCATTAGAAGAAATTATGTTATCGCCCATTATCAAAATGTGGTGGCAGCAATATGCTATATCTCTGAGCACACCTCACTGTTAGACCATCCAGTCCCATCCATGACTTCAAAAATAACAGGCGATAAATGGGTTGAAGAGCTACTTCGTGGTACTCGAGTGAGATTTCATGACTCATTCATGATGAGTCAAGAAATTTTATGGATCTATTGCATTCTTTAGAAGAGAAGTGTGGTTTTCAGGGAACAAGAAGAACTGCATCCAGAGAAGTCCTAGCATTGACAGTGTACATTTTGTCGCATAATGAATCAATGAGAAAAACACGCGAGCGATTTTCAGCACTCAACGGAGACAACTAGCATATTTTTTGCTCGTGGTGTTCGCGCTTTGTTGTAGTTAGCCGAGGAAGTGATTCATGTTGGAGTTGGGGAACACTTCTGGTCAGGGTTCGTCGAACGGCGTTCGACGAACGGAGAAGAGTTCGTCGAACTCCGCCTGCGCTTGAAGAACGGAGAAGGGTTCGTCGAACGGCGTTCGACGAACGGAGAAGGGTTCGTCGATCTCCGCCTGCGGTCGACGAACGGGTCCTTGCCTCAGCGGCTCGTCGAACGGGAGAGGCCTGCGTTCGACGCTTGATGCCTGCGCTCGACGCCTGCGCTCGACACTTGCGCTCGACGCCCGCATTCGACGCTCGACGCCTGCGCTCGACGCCTGAGTTCATCGCTCGACGCCTGTGTTCGGCGCTCGACGCCTGATGTACATGCTGTCTCAGCAGGTTCCGTCTCAGCGGATGTTGTTGAACCGTCTCAGCGGTTGTGGTTCTGAGTCCGGTTTGGCGCCCTATTTAAAGGGTGCGTAACCCTGGTTTAGGGTTAGAAGGCGTTAAGTCCAAGAGAGTGCAATAGTGTTTTTGCGCGGTGTTCCTTGGCGGCGGTTCCTCTGTTCTTGTCTGAGAGCGGTTGTGTGAGGTAGGATCGGTTTTGATCCTTGTAACCTTGTAAGCTGTAATCCGTCTTGGTGATTAGAACAAAGAGAAGAGGAAGGGGGAGATGGGACGTAGCCCGGATTTGGGTGAACCTCTGTATATCTTTGTGTCTTCTGTGATTGATCTTTGATTTTCTGTGTTTTTGATTTATTTCGAATTTCTCGTCTCGGCACACCCTGTTTTCTTTACATTTGGTATCAGAGCCAGGTTCTTGATCCTGGAAATGGATTCTGGCGGCGTGCGGATCGTCATCGAGAAGTTTGACGGAAGTCGATTCGATCTATGGAAAATGAAGATGGAAGATATGTTGATTGATCGAGATCTATGGTCTGCGATCGAGGATGATCCTCCCGTTCCTAAGGTAGCAGAGAAGGATGCGAGCGCATCGAAGGGAAAATCTGCAGACGCGACTGCAGATGGTGCAGCGGAGGCGGCGGCCTGGATGATAACCGATCGGAAGGCTAAGGGCCTGATCCGGTTATTACTTGCAGATTCAATCTTGACTAACGTCATGAAGGAGACTTCAGCGCGAAGTCTGTGGCGTAAGTTGGAATCCCTCTACCAGAGCAAGTCCCTGGTAAACAAATTTCTCTTGAGGAAGAAATGGTATAAACTTCGGATGCGTGAGGCCGATTCATTTTCAGAGCACCTGACTCAATTCAATACCATTGTGAGTCACTTAATCTCTATCGGTGAGAAGATCTCGGATGAGGATAGAGCCATCACCTTGTTGTGCTCACTGCCAGATTCATGGGACAATCTAATTGTCGTGATTGGGGGGAGTGGAGACAAGGAACTGTCATATGATACTGTATGTGCAACTCTTTTATCTGAGGAGACCAGGAGAGGAGGCTCTGAGGCGACGAGCAAAGGTGCTTTGAGTGTATCTAGATCCCGTCCTCAACGAAGGGAGAGCAAGCATGGTGGATATCGAGATAAGTCTCGAGGTAGATCCAAGAGCCAGGATAGGGAGAAGGGTAAGAAGCCCGTTCGGTGCTGGAAGTGCAATGAGACTGGTCATGTGAAGTCTCAATGTCCGAATAAGGTCGTTCAGAACAAGGAGACACCGACAACTTCTGGTACGAAGAAGGAGGGCGACGGCGGTGACATGTACATCGCTGCCGCGTGCGTGGCTCAGAGAGATTCTGATTTGTGGTATGTAGACACAGGAGCATCATACCACATGACCCCTCATAGGCACTGGTTCTGTGAGTATGAGAGGTTTGACGGTGGAGATGTTATGCTGGGTGATGATTCTGCTGTGCAGATTATTGGGCGTGGCAAGGTGATGCTGAAGTTGTCTAATGGGACCACAAGGTCTCTTCCAAATGTGATGCACATTCCTGGGATGAGCAGGAATTTAATCTCGGTGGGTTCCATGGCGGATGCAGGAGTGCACTTCAGCTGTGACAAGCAAACTTGCAAGATGTCAAGGGGGGCAATGGTGATTGTCAGTGGAGTTAGACATGGAACACTGTATACTCTGCTTGCTGATATAGTGGTTCCAAGTGGGGCTCTTATCTCTGAGAGCCAGGAGGTCAACCAGGAGGAGGTGTCCAGGCTGTGGCATCATCGGCTTGGGCATATCAGTGAGAAGGGGATGTCGCCCATGGCATCTGGTCAGTTGGTGGAAGGGGTGACGGAGTGCTCCACAAGCTTTGGGTTCTGTGAGCATTGCCTGCTTGGCAAACAGACCAGGGTAAACTTTCGTGGGACGGGCACAAGGGCAACTGAAGTGTTGGAGCTGATACACAGTGATGTGTTTGGGCCAATTCCAATTTCATCTCTAGGCGGCGCAAGGTATTATGTGTCCTTTACTGATGACCTCTCACGGTATTCCTGGATCTATTTTCTCAGGTCCAAGTGAGAAGTTCTGGACAGGTTTAAGGAGTTTAAGAACCTGGTGGAGAACCAGTTGGAGAGAAAGGTGAAGGTCCTCCGTTCTGATAATGGAGGGGAGTATTGCTCTGATGCCTTTGAGCGGTACTGTACTGAGCAGGGGATTACACGGCAGAAGACCACACCGTATACTCCAGAGCAGAATGGAGTGTCAGAGAGGCTGAACAGGACCTTGATGGAGAAGGCCAGATGCATGCTCAGTTGGGCATGTTTGGGGAAGGAGTTCTGGGCTGAAGCAGTGGCGACTGCAAATTACCTGAAGAACAGGTCCCCTACATCTGCTGTGGAGGGATGTACTCCCTTTGAAGTCATCTTCAAGAGAAAGCCAGATTTGGCCTATGCTCGTGTGTTTGGGTGAGATGCATATGTTCACATTCCAAAGGAGAAGAGGGGGAAGCTTGATGTCAAGTCTGAGAAGTGCATCTTTGTGGGTTACAAAGATGACATAAAAGGCTACAAGCTTTGGAACCCTGTGTCCAGGACTGTAACATTCAGCAGGGATGTGGTGTTTCATGAAACCAGTCCATAGGCTATCACACAAGCTGAAGAAGGCCAAAGAAGCATAGAAAGAGACAGTGGTGGTGGAAGGAAGCTTTGAGAAAGGAGCTACTACTGCTGGGGCTGAATCTGATTCTGAATCAGATGATCTGGAGGTGGTGAGAAGTGAGGATGAGTCAGAAGATGAAGCTGAAGAAATTCCACTTCTGAGGAGATTGACAAGGGAAAGAAAGGCACCAGTGAGATATCTCCAATGTGCAGTGGCTGCACAATGTTGCCTGAGTATGCTTGGTGAAGATCCAATATCTGCCAGAGATGCTAGATCAAGGGCTGATTCAAATCAGTGGGAGCTAGCCATGGTGGATGAAATGGAGTCTCTGAGGAAGAATCAGACTTGGAGTCTGTGTAAGCTTCAAAAGGGGAGGAAGGCCATTGGAAGTAAATGGGTCTTCAAGCAGAAGGTGAAGGGTGATGGCACTGTGGAGAAATACAAGGCAAGATTGGTTGCAAAGGGATTCTCCCAGGTCGAAGGTGTTGATTATGATGAGATCTTCTCACCTGTAGCCAAGATGACGTCGATCAGATTGGTTCTCTCTATTGCGGCAGCGCATGATCTAGAGATTGAGCAGATGGATTTGAAGACGGCGTTTCTTCACGGTGATCTGGAGGAGGAGATATACATGAAGCAGCCAAAAGGATTCAAAGCCAAGGGCAAGGAGGATCAGGTCTGCAGGTTGAAGAAGTCCTTGTATGGACTAAAGCAATCTCCGAGGATGTGGTACCAGAAATTCGACACCTACATGTTGGAATTAGGTTTTGAAAGGTTGAATTCGGACCACTGTGTGTACATCCAGAGAAAGGGAGAGCAGTTCATCTTCCTGACACTCTATGTGGATGATATGCTACTGGTGGGCAATAGTGTCAGGATGATCCAACATGTGAAGAAGCTGCTTTCAGCCAAATTAGAGGATGAAGGATTTGGGGCCAGCAAGTGTCATCTTGGGAATGCAGATTTCCAGGGATCGAAGCAAGAAGAAGCTTTGGTTGGGGCAGCAGAGGTACGTCGAGGAGATGTTGAAGAAGTTCAATATGACGGACTGCAAGCCAGTGAGAGCACCAATGGCAGTTGGGTGCAAGTTATCTGCAGAGTTGAGCCCGAAGACACAAGATGAGGTCGAGGACATGGCGAAGGTCCCTTATGCTAGCGCTGTGGGAAGCTTGATGTACGCCATGGTCTGCACTCGCCCTGACATTGCTCAAGCAGTGGGAGTGTTGAGCCGGTATATGGCTACACCAGGAAAGGAACACTGGAACGCTGTGAAGCGTGTGTTCAGGTATCTCAGAGGCACTTCAAATTACTCCCTATGTTTTGAAGGAGCTGGTGAAGGAGGAGTCCTGGACGTGGTTGGGAACGTGGACTCAGATTGGGGAGGTGATCTGGATAGCAGGAGATCCACCAGTGGGTACGTGTTCACACTGTTTGGAGGAGCTATCAGTTGGATGAGTCGAAGGCAATGCGTGGTGGCTCTCTCGTCGACGGAGGCAGAGTACATGGCTCTTACTCATGCGAGCAAGGAGGCCATATGGCTGTGGAGGCTATGTTTGGAGCTCGGGTTTGAGCAGGGGTCAGTGAAGCTGTGGTGTGACAGTCAAGGGGCTATTCAGCTAGCCAAGAATCCTGCCTTCCACGCACGAACCAAACACATTGACATCCAGTACCATTTTATCCGGGAGAGGGTGGAGAAGAAGGTAGTTCAACTGGAGAAGGTGGACACGATGTAGAACAGCTCTGATTTTCTTACCAAGGCGGTTTCTGTTGCCAAATTTCAGTGGTGTACAACGGTCGTAGGGTTGAAGAGGAAGGTTGGAGCAACTCTCATCGGAGGAAGATGTTCACCAAGTGGGAGAATGTTGGAGTTGGGGAACACTTCTGGTCAGGGTTCGTCGAACGCCGTTCGACGAACGGAGAAGAGTTCGTCGAACTCCTCCTGCGCTTGAAGAACGGAGAAGGGTTCGTCGAATGGCGTTCGACGAACGGAGAAGGGTTCGTCGATCTCCGCCTGCGGTCGACGAACGGGTCCTTGCCACAGCGGCTCGTCGAACGGGAGAGGCCTGCGTTCGACGCTTGATGCCTGCGCTCGACGCCTGCGCTCGACGCCCGCGTTCGAAGCTCGACGCCTGCGCTCGACGCCTGAGTTCATCGCTCGACGCCTGTGTCGGCGCTCGACGCCTGATGTACATGCTGTCTCAGCAGGTTCCGTCTCAGCGGATGTTGTTGAACCGTCTCAGCGGTTGTGGTTCTGAGTCCAGTTTGGCGCCCTATTTAAAGGGTGCGTAACCCTGGTTTAGGGTTAGAAGGCGATTAAGTCCAAGAGAGTGCAATAGTGTTTTTGCGCGGTGTTCCTTGGCGGCGGTTCCTCTGTTCTTGTCTGGGAGCGGTTGTGTGAGGTAGGATCGGTTTTGATCCTTGTAACCTTGTAAGCTGTAATCTGTCTTGGTGATTAAAACAAAGAGAAGAGGAAGGGGGAGAGGGGACGTAGCCCGGATTTGGGTGAACCTCTGTATATCTGTGTGTCTTCTGTGATTGATCTGTGATTTTCTGTGTTTTGTGTTTTCAATTTCTTTCGAATTTCTCGTCTCGGCACACCCTGTTTTCTGTACAATTCAGCCATCAGATAGGTCTTTCGGCTGCACTCTGCCAGAGATTATGTATGACAGACGTTATGTCTTTTTTTAAAGATTGAGTTGGGGTAATAGATGGAATACATGTCGGCGCGTGCATACCAGTAGGAAGTCAAGTTCCATATATTGGGAGAAAGGGCAGACCGACACAAAATGTCATGGCGGCTTGTGATTTCAACATGTGCTTCACTTTCGGTATGGCAGGTTGGGAGGGATGGGTGCACGATAATCGCATTTTCAATTATGCCATAACTGATCCTCGTTATAAGTTCCCTCATCCACCTCAAGGTAAATAATAAAAAATCTGTTCATCTAATTATTACTTTAAATATTTTCCGCTGTTAAACATTTTTTAATATGTTTCAGGAAACTATTACTTGGTTGATTCTGGTTATCCTCTACAAAAAGGATATTTAAAACCATATCAAAATATAAGGCATCATCTGCCAGACTTTGCCCGTGGTGGACGTCGCGCTGAAGGACATCGAGAGTTGTTCAATCATGCGCACGCATCGCTTAAAAGTGTGATAGAACGATCGTTCGGCGTTTGGAAGAAAAAGTGGGTCATACTACGGGACACGTCAAGTTATCGCTTTGACAAACAGACAGATATTGTGATGGCCACGATGACTTTACATAATTTCATTCGTCGGCATCCTTCGCGTGTGGATTTTAGATTTCAGCGAGTCTGAGCAGAGGGGTCGAGATGATGGAGTGGCCACACAAGAGCGGCAAGATACATGCTCTGACACTGCAGGTGGTGTAGAGGAGATGATCACACTACGTGATAGTATAACGGATCAGTTGTATGAATCTAGATCGTAGAATGAGATATCGTGGCAACTGGGTTCATGTAGACATTACTTTTTGTGTTTGGTATTATATTATGGAAAATATATATCTTTTTCTGATATTTGGTGAGAAAAAAAATTCGATCAAAACTCCGTTTTGTTTCCAACCAACTTTTTCAAAACTCTGTTATACAAACTCCATTTCACCCAAACAGTTTTTTAACAAAACTCCGTTTTCCAGAATCAGCAATTTTCCTATCAGCAACTTTCCATCAGCAACAACCCAACCAAACAGAGCCTAAATACTGACCCTTGGCTGCAGCGTGGAGTCCCACCACACACCCGAAAGATCTTAGAGTGTTTCTCCTCCCAAGCTAAAAGCTGGAGCTGGGCACCTTAGAGATCCTTGAGAGCTAACCAAAATTGTCCAGAGGAGGAAGAAGCCAAAGAATTGGGATCCTCTCCAAAGGTGCCCTTCAAGGTCTAGATATTGTTTTCTAAACTAGGCATGCTAATAGCGTAACTCCGTCTTTTGGTTTTGTTAAACGCACCCCAAAATGGTCTGTCTTTAGCCAAACTCCGTTGTTTGGAATGGCTACGGGCAGACAGGTCTGAATAAAGAAGGAATAAAATATTACACCCAAAAAACCCCGGCTCGCCTCGCCAGAGAAGCGAGAGCCGGAGGAGGCCCATTCTCGGCTCGTCGGTCGGGTCTCGGCTGACCCTCGCCTGGCCCCAATCTTGCTACATAAGCAAGCTCGACCCCCCTTCACGGTACACACGCCGCAGGACGGCTCGCCCTCGCACGGCTCGCCCTCGCGGTCTGCTTGTCGCAATGCGTGTAATAACCCAAAATAGTAATAATAAACCAATTATTATTTCCCCTTCTAATCCCTCTAACCGCACCCCAGCCCCTCCCCTGTTTTAAAATCCCGCAAGCCGCAGTTAGGGTTCCTGGTCCAGTTCTCTCGCTCGCCGCTCCCGTATTCCGCTCCCGATCTCTCCCGCACGACTCGGCGACGCCGCCGACGCCTCCTGCTCTTCTTCCTGCCACCGCCGCCTGCTCTTCCCCCTGCCGCCGCCGCCACCTGCGCCTCCTCCTTCCTCTCTAGCCGACGACAATGACGGGAGAGTCTCCCCCCTCTTCTTCTTCTCCTCCGACTGATAGGGGTAAGGAAACCCTAAGTTTCCTATTATTTCGGTTTCGAAACCGTGGTTCTAAGCTATCCTCCATCGTCTTTCTCATTTTTCAAGTGTAGGTTGCCCCGTCCTCTCCCGTTGTGCATTTCAGCGGTGGTTTCCGCGAGGAACGTCTAGGGTTTGCTCGGATCCGCCCGATTTGGACTTCTTGAGGCCCGATCTAGCCTCCGTGGGTAAGAACTTCTCCTCTCCTGCGATTTCAGAATTTTTGCCCTAGCGTTCGTTTAATTTTCGCTTTCTGATCGACGTAAAATTCGTCGATCCCTCTTGATGTGGTTGTTTACTCGACTAATCCTAAGTTTTATTCGGTTTCGGTGCCGTTCAACGACAGTAGCGGTGGAATCGCTCAAGGCCCTCTTCGAATTAGGGTTCCCGGATCCAAACGCCGCCAAAACCCTCGGATCTCTTGTGGTAACCGCTTCTCCCCTCTTTGCCAAGGGAGGTATATTATTTCTTAACTTGCCCCCTTGAATTAATTACGCAATATAAATACTTGTGTGCGCGTAGGAATAAGCATTGAAATAAATATTTCATGTGAACGCATCTTGAACGGGTTCCGTTAGAGTGTTGACCTTGCCTCTTAGCCGCCGCCTTCAAGCCCGGCTCCTCCTTAAGGCAAGTAGAGAAATCTCTCTCGCTTGCAAACAAGTTTTATTTAAGTCACACTTGTACCGTACTAGCCCCCACTTGAATTTATTACGTGCAGATAAGTAAGCTCATTAGACGCCATAGGCAAACAATGAAAAGGGAATGTGTCGTTTGATGTGACACCGAAAAAATGAGTTCACGCTTGAATGGTAACAGAAACCAATAAGGGAATCTTGCAAGCAGCGGTAGCTTAAGCCTTGCATCTACTCCCATGCTAGAATCTTGTACATCAAACGACGACACACACGCCTTTCATTGATTTCTGCTTATGCGTTTGTGTTTAGGCTAAACTCCGGAGTAGGCTAAAAATTTACTAAAGAATCTCAGTTAGTCTCTGACATACTTTACTGCTATGCTTGTTTCCCAGTTTACTTGTTTATTTTATTAACTTGAATCTCTGCTATTTATCTTGTTCTGAGGCTTTTCCTTCTGATTGGATTTGCCTTAGGATTCGTGACTGCGCCGTCTACTTCCTGAGCTGTTCCTCGCACAGCTCCCGTCTGTTGGAGGTTTACTTTTTTTAGTTGTTGCATCAGGTCTTTTGTATATTGTTTCTTTTACTTTTGGATTTGTCTTTCCTGTACTAATTATTGTCAGCCATTTTCCTTGTATCGTGGTCAACTCTTAGGATGGTATGGATGTATTACAGCATTTTATAAATGGTCATTTTGTTTCTGCGGTTTACTAGCATCTACTTTTACATCATAATTATAGCATGTGAATTGATCAAAGTGCATGAGCATCACTTTTAATTCAAGCTTCCGCATAATAAATCAAACAGGTATTGTTTTTCAAAATCTAACTATTTTCTACAGATATCTTGGTATTACAGCACCCGCCTGGCAGACATGGTTTCTCTTTGCCCATGTCTGCGGCATCACTACCCGCCCGTAGCGTAATCTGATAAATGTTATTAGACGGGTCGTGGCAGTTGGTATCAGAGCTAGGTTTAGCATCTAAAGATAAAGTATTTTAAAATTTTCATATATTTTGAAATCTATTATGTAAATATACGTGCATACATCATTTCCTCACTCACTTTGTCGTTGTCTGTTGTTCGAGGCTGAAGCACGCACACACTCACTCATAAGAATGAGTAATATGCGTACAAATGTTAAGGGAGTATGGGCAAACTTAACATTTATATGCATATGAATTCCCACTAGGATATACACCGCTTGCGAATATTAAATTGTATGGGCGATATAATATTTTCAAGTGCGATGACATTAGAATCATAATGTGCATGACATGTTAAGTGATATGAGCGCTTAACATGACATGCGTATCCATTCATAAACATTCTTAGGAATGCATTATAGGCATAATCATGTTGCATGCATAACATAACTCATTGCACAAATGTCTAGGCTAAGAGCAACGGACAACGAATGTACACACATGGATTTTACAATCATCGTCTCACCGCATGTGATCATATCGCCGCACTTGCATCTGCATAGTCGTCACTTAGAGTTGTCCAATGAAAATGCCGTAACTACTACTTGAATTGCTTATCCAACAGTATTAGAATGCTATGACTTGTAATCTCAACCCTCAAGCTTAACTTAGCCGTTGTCTCACTTGGTTCTTCTATGTTTCTTTCTAGATGGCTTCTAAGCGACCGCAGCGCAAGAAGGCTACTCCTTCTGCGGGGGAAGCCCCTTTCGGTGAAATGGTCCAACTTTTGAAGCAGCTTGTGGAGCGTGTCACCCGTCTGGAAGGGGATCGCCAAGCTCCTGATCCAGGTTCTGGTTCTGGCAGCGCAGGGACGTCTGGAGTAGCTGTCACCATCACCCCTCATGCATCTGATGCCGTAGTGACCCCGACCGTGAGCACTCCGGCTGCTCTTCCTTTGACGATGGCTGACACTCTGGCTTTCAAGAGGCTAAATCCGCCTGCCTACAATGGTAACCGCGACTACTTCGTGATCACGGAATGGATCTCCCAGATGGAGAAGCACTTCGAGTATGCCCTAGTTCCTGAAGCCCAGAAGGTCCTTGCGGCCTATCAGCTGACCGAGGACGCCTATACTTGGTGGCTCCAGCACCGCAGCCTCCACGAATCTACCACCCTAACTTGGGGGCAGTTCAAGGACGCTCTGATGGAGAACTTCCTCTCTTCTGTGGAGCGGGACAAGTTAGCGGAGAGATTCTTGTCCCTTCAGCAGCCTGGCAGCACAATGACAGAGTATGCGCAGGAGTTCTCCCGCCTATCCCTCCTTGCTGCGGAGTTCGTGTCGGATGAAGCCAAGAAGATCAGTCGTTTCGTGAAGGGACTTCGCCATGACATTCGCCAGCATGTGGTAGCACACGACGCCAGTACTTATGCAGAGACCGTGGGAGCCGCCATGCGGGCGGAAGCTATTAAGCTGGATCGTACTGGAAAGAAAGCCCAGCACGGAACAAGCAATGCCGCTGCATCCGACCTCAAGCGCAGGAGTGCTCCACCTCAGGAGCAAGGTTCCAGGTCCATGGAGGTGTGTGCTTACTGCCACAAGGTGGGCCATATCGCCCAAGTCTGCCGGTCTCTCCTGAAGAAGCAGAAGACAGCCGCTCCTGCACAGCCTCCGATGACACTTGCCTCCGCCTCCACCGTTTGTGCCTACTGCAAGTTGTCGGACCATCAACAGAGGGACTGCCGCCGTAAGCAGAAGGCCTGTTTCAAGTGTGGGCAAGTGGGTCATCTCAAGTTAGACTGCCCTATGAGGGAAGGCCCGGTCACTACTCGGCCACTGCAGGCTAACCCCGGAGCCCAGAATATGGGCAAGGCTGTGCTGAATGTCCTTACTCAAGGCGAGGCGCTCGCTTCCACGGACGTCATCTCTGGTACGCATGTGTTGTGTTATTTTTCCTGCAAGTATTTATGTATGTTTTTATATCAGATACAACCGGAATTGGCGGTTATAACTGCTATTCGTTTTAGGGAGATTTAGTGTCAGAAACAAGTGGTTGCAGATTCTCTTTGATTCTGGCGCATCTCACTCGTTTATTGCTCGCCATATCGTGGACCTGCATGGTTGGCCCACTTCACCTCTGGAGGCCCCTTTTAAGATTTCTGTGTCGGGTCATCAGCACCTATCAACTAGGGGTATCCCCAATTGCCCAATCTTGCTCGAAGAATTGCAAGTCTTTGCGGATCTCATAATTCTGGAGATGTCTGAGTTCGACGTGATTTTGGGAATGGATTGGCTGGTTGCATATCGAGTGAAGCTGGATTGCGCGGCAAAGAGGATCAATCTCAGCATCGACGGCAAGGATCACAGTGTTCACGTGCAGACCCGCGGCCGTCTGAAGGTAATTTCTGCTGTATGCGCCACTCGGTTGCTCAATCAAGGATGCACTGCTGGATTTATCTACGCTTCTCATTCGGATGTTGCTGCTCCTCCACTCGAGTCTATTCCGGTGGTTTC
This sequence comes from Dactylorhiza incarnata, assembly GCA_033032865.1. Taxonomy (NCBI): domain Eukaryota; kingdom Viridiplantae; phylum Streptophyta; class Magnoliopsida; order Asparagales; family Orchidaceae; genus Dactylorhiza; species Dactylorhiza incarnata. Next base: position 785,114 of record JAWHQI010000284.1, on the reverse strand, counting down.
TGAATTTCCTGACGTGTTCCCCGCCAAATTGCCTGGGATGCCTCCAGATCGAGAGATAGAGTTCTCTATTGACGTGGAACCTGGGACGCGCCCCATTTCTAAGGCTCCTTACCGAATGGCCCCGCGCGAGTTGGAAGAACTTCGGTTGCAGCTGGACGAAATGCTTGAACTTGGTTACATTCGTCCCAGCACTTCTCCTTGGGGAGCCCCCGTCCTCTTCGTGAAGAAGAAAGATGGTTCCTTGAGGCTTTGTATCGACTACCGAGAGTTGAACAAAGTTACCGTGAAGAATAAGTACCCTATCCCCCGCGTGGATGATCTTTTTGACCAGCTTAAGGGCAGTAGGGTATTCTCCAAGATAGATCTCAGGACGGGCTACTACCAGTTGAAGACCAAGGAGTCCGACATTCCCAAGACCGCTTTCAGGACTTGGTATGGACTCTTTGAATCCTTGGTGATGTCCATGGGTCTGACTAATGCCCCATCTTGGTTCATGGATTTGATGAACCGGGTGTTTCGCGAGTTCCTGGATTTGTTCGTCATCATTTTCATAGACGACATTTTGGTCTACTCCAAGACCCGAGAAGAGCATGCAGACCATCTCAGACTCGTCCTCTCAACTCTTCGCCAGCATCAGCTCTACGCCAAATTGTCAAAGTGTGAATTCTGGCTGGATCGTGTTGCTTTTCTGGGGCATGTTATTTCTGGGGATGGGCTATCTGTTGACCCAGCCAAAATCTCTGTAGTAGTGGACTGGAAGCGGCCTTCTACCCCTACTGAGATCCGCAGTTTCCTGGGTTTGGCTGGTTACTACCGACGCTTCGTAAAAGGTTTCTCTTCTCTTGCTGCTCCTCTGACACAGCTGACTCAGAAGCATGCCAGGTTCGAGTGGTCAGATCAGTGTGAGCAATCCTTCTCTGAATTGAAGCAACGGTTGTGTTCAGCGCCAGTGTTAGCTCTTCCTTCTGAGGGTTTGGATTTTTCTGTGTACACCGACGCTTCCGGAGTGGGTCTGGGTGGTGTCCTGATGCAGGAGGACCGTGTTATTGCCTATGGGTCGAGGCAATTGAAGATCCATGAGCGCAATTACCCCACTCACGATTTGGAGTTTGTCGCGGTGGTTTCTGCCTTGAAGCTTTGGCGTCATTATCTCTATGGTGTGAAGTGCCACTTTTACACCGATCACCAGAGCTTAAAGTATATTTTCGTTCAGAAGGACCTCAATCTTTGGCAGAGACGATGGCTTGAGTTTGTAGCGGATTATGACTTGCAGATCACTTATGTGCCCGGTAAAGCCAATTCAGTGGCAGATGCGCTGAGCCGACATGCTACGGCTGCCGCCTGCACCCCTATGTCAGCATCCCTTGCAGCCTTGATAGATGACCTCGACCGGATGGACATATCCATCACACCTGAGGGTCACGGAGGAGTTTCCGTTCCGTTATGGGTAGAGCAGGTGAAGGATTTGCAGCCATCTGATCCAGAACTCCAGCGTATCCGTCGGCAGGTTGAACTTGGTACTCTCCCAGATTTCTCCATCACTGATGATATCCTGCGATTCCGAGGTCGCCTTTGCATCCCTGATGTTCCTGAGCTACTGGATAGCATTTGCCGAGAAGCTCATGAGTCCCGCACCTCTGGTCACCCCGGCAATAATAAGATGTACCATGATTTGAAGCAGATCGTGTGGTGGCCTGGTATGAAAAATTATATTGCTCGTTTCATCTCCCGATGCCTGACATGCCAGAAGGTGAAGGCCCAGCGTCAGCGTCCGGGTGGTCTTTTGCAGCCTCTGCCTATCCCAGAGTGGAAATGGGAAGACATCTCTATGGATTTCATCACTGGACTGCCCCGTATTCCGATAGGTCATGATGCGATTTGGGTTATTGTGGACCGCTTGACTAAAGTAGCTCATTTCATCCCGTACAGGGAAGGTCATTCCACCGAGAAGATGGCTCGGATCTATGTTTCTGATATAGTTAGACTTCATGGGATCCCTCTGCCGATTGTTTCTGATCGTGACTCGAGATTTGTATCGCACTTCTGGAAGGGATTCCAGCAAGCTCTGGGCACTGAGCTCAACCTGAGCACTGCTTACCATCCGACTACTGATGGCCAGACCGAAAGGGTGAATCAGATTCTTGAAGACATGCTTCGGTGTTATATTCTGGACTATAAGGGAGTTTGGGATGAGCACTTGCCATTGGTTGAATTCGCCTACAACAACATCTATCAGGAGAGCCTCAAGATGGCCCCCTTCGAGGCGTTGTATGGGCGTCGTTGTAGGACCCCTCTCTACTGGTCAGAAGTTGGTGAAAAGGTTGAGTTGGGTCCTGAGCTACTTCAGGAAATGGAAGAGGCCACCAAGAAGACTCGTCTTCAGCTTAGCCGTGCCGTCGAGAGGCAGAGAAAGTATGCTAATCAGCGTCGCCGTCCGTTGGAGTTTGCAGTGGGTGATCGTGTTTTCTTGAAGGTTTCTCTTACTCCTGGGGTGAAGCGTTTCGGTCGCCACCATAAGCTCAGCCCGAGATTCGTGGGACCGTATGTTATTAAAGAGCGTGTTGGAGGATCTGCTTACCGCCTGGAGCTACCTGATTCCTTGGCCAGTGTTCATAATGTCTTCCACGTCAGCCAGCTTCGGAAGTACGTTCATGATCCTACCCGCGTCATTGAGGAAGTTCCAGTGATTCCTGAAGCTAATCTGTCCTATCCAGTCGAACCTGCTAAGATCGTGGAGTATCAAGAGCGCAAGCTTCGAAAGAGAACCATTCCTATGGTGAAGGTACTTTGGATGCATGGCAAGTCTGAGGAGTTCACTTGGGAGCTCGAAGCTGACATGCGTAGCAAGTACCCGCATCTTTTCTCCTGATCCTGGTATGCCTCCGCTCTTGTTTTCTTCTCTTTTTGCTATTTGCATAGTTACTTTCCATGCTTTAATTTGCACACCTGGTCGGTATAACTGACATCTGAATCTTCGTCCTATTAGCCCCAGCCAGAAAATCCTAAGAAGTTTCGGGACGAAACTTTCTAAGTAGGGGAGAATGTAATAACCCAAAATAGTAATAATAAACCAATTATTATTTCCCCTTCTAATCCCTCTAACCGCACCCCAGCCCCTCCCCTGTTTTAAAATCCCGCAAGCCACAGTTAGGGTTCCTAGTCCAGTTCTCTCGCTCGCCGCTCCCGTATTCCGCTCCCGATCTCTCCCGCACGACTTGGCGACGCCGCCGACGCCTCCTGCTCTTCCTCCTGCCGCCGCCTGCTCTTCCCCCTTCCGCCGCCGCCACCTGCGCCTCCTCCTTCCTCTCTAGCCGACGACAGTGACGGGAGAGTCTCCCCCCCCCCTCTTCTTCTTCTCCTCCGACTGATAGGGGTAAGGAAACCCTAAGTTTCCTATTATTTCGGTTTCGAAACCGTGGTTCTAATCTATCCTCCATCGTCTTTCTCATTTTTCAAGTGTAGGTTGCCCCGTCCCTCTCCCGTTGTGCATTTCAGCGGTGGTTTCTGCGAGGAACGTCTAGGGTTTGCTCGGATCCGCCCGATTTGGACTTCTTGAGGCCCGATCTAGCCTCCGTGGGTAAGAACTCCTCTCCTGCGATTTCAGAATTTTTGCCCTAGCGTTCGTATAATTTTCGCTTTCCGATCGACGTAAACTTCGTCGATCCCTCTTGAGGTGGTTGTTTACTCGACTAATCCTAAGTTTTATTCGGTTTCGGTGCCGTTCAACGAATGTAGCAGTGGAATCGCTCAAGGCCCTCTCCGAATTAGGGTTCCCGGATCCAAACGCCGCCAAAACCCTCGGATCTCTTGTGGTAACCGCTTCTCCCCTCTTTGCCGAGGGAGGTATATTATTTCTTAACTTGCCCCCTTGAATTAATTACGCAATAGAAACACTTGTGTGCGCGTAGGAATAAGCATTGAAATAAATATTTCATGTGAACGCATCTTGAACAGGTTCCGTTAGAGTGTTGACCTTGCCTCTTAGCCGCCGCCTTCAAGCCCGGCTCCTCCTTAAGGCAAGTAGAGAAATCTCTCTCGCTTGCAAACAAGTTTTATTTAAGTCACACGTGTACCGTACTAGCCCCCACTTGAATTTATTACTTGCAGATAAGTAAGCTCATTAGACGCCATAGGCAAACAATGAAAGGGAATGTGTCGTTTGATGTGACACCAAAAAAATGAGTTCACGCTTGAATGGTAACAGAAACCAATAAGGGAATCTTGCAAGCAGCGGTAGCTTAAGCCTTGCATCTACTCCCATGCTAGAATCTTGTACATCAAATGACGACACACACGCCTTTCATTGATTTCTGCTTATGCGCTTGTGTTTAGGCTAAACTCCGGAGTAGGCTAAAAATTTACTAAAGAATCTCAGTTAGTCTCTGACATACTTTACTGCTATGCTTGTTTCCCAGTTTACTTATTTATTTTATTAACTTGAATCTCTGCTATTTATCTTGTTCTGAGGCTTTTCCTTCTGATTTGATTTGCCTTAGGATTCGTGACTGCGCCGTCTACTTCCTGAGCTGTTCCTCGCCCAGCTCCCGTCTGTTGGAGGTTTACTTTTTGTAGTTGCTGCATCAGGTCCTTTGTATCTTGTTTCTTTTACTTTTGGATTTGTCTTTCCTGTACTAGTTATTGTCAGCTATTTTCCTTGTATCGTGGACAACTCTTAGGATGGTATGGATGTATTACAGCATTTTATAAATGGTCATTTTGTTTCTGCGGTTTACTAGCATCTACTTTTACATCATAATTATAGCATGCGAATTGATTAAAGTGCCTGAGCATCACTTTTAATTCAAGCTTCCGCATAATAAATCAAACTGGTATTGTTTTTCAAAATCTAACTATTTTCTACAGATATCTTGGTATTACAGCACCCGCCTGGCAGACATGGTTTCTCTTTGCCCATGTCTGCGGCATCACGACCCGCCCGTAGCGCAATCTGATAATTGTTATTAGACGGGTCGTGACAATGCGCGAGCCCTCGCTTGCCTCGCCGAGAGGTCCATGAAGGCACCGCTCGCCAGATCCTTGGCCTACTGGGTGAGTGGCTCGTGAAGGCGCCGCTCGCCCCAAAGCTCGTTTGCCTCTCCTAACCTTACGACCTAGGTGGGCGCGAACTCATTCTTGGTCCGCTCGCCGCAGGGCGGCAAGCCCTCGTCTCGCTCACTTGCCTCGCCTACACCCAAGTCTCGGTTGCCCCCTTCGGCGAACCCAGGGTTGTACACCACCCACCCACCCAAGCTCCACTTAACCCAAGCCACTCCTCTCCGTCCCATGGCTGATGGACCCCAATCCCCATGCCATACACTGATTGGATATCAGCAGAACCAAGATCCAAGGGTTAAGTCCTCTCTCCCCTCTTAGGCAACTCAAATAGGTATTAGCCTAATACCACTACCCCTAACCAGAGGAAGTAAACCTCCCCACCCAGCTAATGACAGCTGCCTCCTTAAACTTAACCAAGGTTGGCTAAACCCAACCTTGGATTTCTTTAGCAGAGAGAGAAAGAGAGGAGAGGGAGGGGGAGGGGTCTCGGCTTGGCTATTTAAGGCCGCTCCTAGGCTCATTAGTGGGGGAGCACTGGCCGACCCCAAACGAAGCAGGCTCCAACAATTTGAGACCTTGCCGAAGCCGGAGAAGGTGGAGGTGGAGGGGATTCCGAGCGCTTCCTCCCGCCACCATGCCCGAGAAGGGAAACTTGTTCCCAGTGAGCATTTTGGCAGTAAACGACATTTTTTTGATGTAAACGTGGCAAATATTTAATAACGGCAATAGCGCCGTTTTTCTATGAAAGCGCCGCAACAAATAAGCATTTTGGCTGTGTTTTTCTCTTAAAGCGCCGCTAATAATAAACTCAGTCCCTCGTGAAATAGGTTCACAGGCGTAGTATCCCGTGACCTCATCTTTCAGTCTCATTTCTTCTAGGGTTCTCCGCTCTTCCTTGCTGTTTCTCCTCCCTGGCTCCACCTCTTTCTCCAACAAACGAGGGCTCATTCATCCAACTTACCCTATTTCGTCGACGGGAACACTGCTCGGGAGAGAGCCGACAGATTCACTCTGGAATACCCTCCCCCACTCGACGAAGACTTGACGATCATACTTGCGAGACCACTCAGGAAGAGCCAATAAGGATGGCTTCGGTCCTAGATGAAGGAATAAATCTGCGCTGTAACCAAAGCACATGTCAGCCATCATAAATGCATGAGAGCATAATCAATATTAGGCTTATATTAAGGGCCTATTTGGGAGGTCTATTCAGAAAGGAGAAGGAGTGGTGGCAAAAGGATGGTAGGAAAATGAGATTTTGGAAAATGTCTATTGCAAAAGGAGATCTGTTTGGGCGAACTCATTTTCCAGAGATTTTAAAAAATGAGAAGCACTTTATAAACTGTTTGGTAAATCTCTGATGTCATGATTTTTTTTATTAAAAAAGCAACCCCGGACAGAAAAATGCGCACCAAGGGGAAAATGAGCGCCCGAGCGCGATTTTTTTGCCCGGACGTGCATATTTCGCTCGGGCGCGCATATTTCGCACGAGCGCGCATTTTTCTCCCGAGCGCGCATTTTTCGCCAGGGCGCACATTTTTCTCCGGGAGGCGCATTTTTCGCCCCGACGCGCATTTTTCGCCCTTGCTCTCATTTTTCGCCTGTGCGCGCATTTTTGCCGGAGCACGCATTTTCGTTCGGGCACGCATTTTTCGTCCAAACGCCCATTTTTCGCCCGAACGCCCATTTTTTCGCCCGAGTGCCCATTTTCCGCCCGGGCGCGCAATTTTCGCCCGAACGCCATTTTTCGCCCAAGCTCGCATTTTTTCTCCCGGTCGTGCATTTTTCGCCCGGGTGCGCATTTTTTCGTCTGGGAGCGTATTTTTCTCCCGGACCCGCATTTTTCGCCCGAACGCTCATTTTTCGCTCGGACGCTCATTTTTCGTCACGGCGAGAATTTTTCGCCCAGGCGCGCATTTTTTCGCCCGTACGCTCTTTTTTCTCCCGGGCGTGCATTTTTCACCCGGTAGAAAAAAGAGTGGCCAGGCGAAAGAAATTCCGCCGACGCAAAAAAGCACGACCGGGCAAAAAATGCGCTCCCGGGCAAAAATGCGCGCACGGGAAGAAAATGCGCTCCCGGGCGAAAAATGCGCGCCATGGAAGAAAATGCGCTCGGGCGAAAAAATACAGGTCCGTACGAAAAATGTGGACCAGGGCGAAAAAATGCGCGTCTCGGCGAAAAAGAGCGCCCCAGCGAAAAATGGGCGTTCGGGCGAAAATTGCGCGCCCGGGCAAAAAAAAGCGCCCGTGCGAAAAATGTGCGCCCTGGCGAAAAAATGCGCGCCTCGGCGAAAAAGAGCGCCATGGCGAAAAATGGGCGTTCGGGTGAAAATTGCGCGCCCGGGCAAAAATACTTGTCTGGGCGAAAAATGGGCGCCCGGGCGAAAATTGCGCGCCCGGGCAAAAATACTAGTCCGGGCGAAAAATGGGCGCCTTGGCGAAAAAATGGGCGTTCAGATAAAAAATACTCGTCCGGGCGAAAAAAATGCGCGTCCGGGCAAAAAAATGGGCGCCCGGGAGAAAAATGCGCGCCCCGGAGAAAAATGCGTGCCCGGGCGAAAAATGCGCGCCCCGGCGAAAAAATGCGCGCCCGCGCGAAAAATGCGGCCCGGGCGAAAAAATGTGCGCCCGCGCGAAGAATGCGGCACGGGCGAAAAATTCGCGCCCGGGCGAAAAATGCACGCCCGGGAGAAAAATTCGCGCCTGGGCAAAAAAATGCTCGCCCGGGCGAAATATGCGCTCCCGGGAGAAAAATGCGCTCCCTGGCAAAAAAATGCGCGCCTAGGTGAAAAATGCGGGCCCGGGCGAAAAATGCGCGGTTGGGCAAAAAATGCGCGACCGAGCGAAAAATTGCGTCCGGGCCTAGGTGAAAAATGCGCTAATTGGGTGAAAAATGCGCGACCGAGCGAAAAATTGCGTCCGGACGCGCAGTTTATCACCCGGGCGAAAAAATGCGGGCCCGGGCGCCTAGGTGAAAAATGCGCGACCGGGCAAAAATTGCGCGACCGAGCGAAAAATTTGCGTCCGGGCCTAAAATGCGCCCATGGGCAAAGATATGCTCGACCGGGCAGAATAATGTACGCATGGGGGAAAATTTTGCGCTCGGGCGAAAAATGCGCTAACTTTGTATCGGGATGAGGAAGTGCTTTTCGAAAAGGTTGAAAAGTATGGGACAAATGACTTTTCAAAAGGAGGAGAAAAAGGAGTTTTCCGCGGTAGCTTTTCCCACCGGTAGACAATCCAAACGGTTTTGTAAGTGCGGTGGCGTTTTTCAGAAAACGGAAAGGAGCTAAAAAGCCCTCCCAAACAGGCCCTAAATGTAATTCCCCAGCTGTTTACAACTGCCAACGTTGTTTTACTTACTGCAATCTAGAAAGCTCTATTAAGGGCTATAAATATATATAAGCAGATTAACTGAAATGCAAGTAAAAAAATTTGAAGTGCTAATCGTGCTCTCTTATCCTTTCCACTTATCTGAACTTAAAACATCCTCTTCTTCCTTTAAATTCCAGTAGTGGTATCAGAGTCAGGATTGAGTGAAGTATCTGTTCAATCATCTAGTGATCTATCTTCATGGCTTCATCATCTACCCATCATTCTTCCCTCATTCAGCCATGCCTCCATCCCCATGTTCAATGGAGAATGCTACGAATTCTGGAGTGACAAAATGGAAACATTATTGCGCTCACAGGATCTGTGGGATATCGTCAAAAATGGGCTTACACCATCCGACAAAAGCTCAGAAGACTCAACACCTAAATACACTAAGGAGGAGAAGATGAGAGATGCACTGGCACTTCATTTCATTCAACAAGGAGTAGCTACCAGCATCTATCCCAGGATCATGAGATCAAAATCAGCCAAAGAAGCTTGGAGCAGGCTTGAAAATGAGTACAAAGGTACCAAAAAGGTAATAAAAATTAAGCTCACTGCTTTAAGACGTAATTTTGATGCTATAATAATGAAAGAAGGAGAAACCATTCAAAACTTTTTTGGAAAAGTAACAAGTATAGTTAACCAAATCAGAACTTTGGGAGGAACCATAGAAGAGCAGCAGATAGTGGAAAAGATAATCAGGTCCATGCCAAAAACCCATAAACATATAGTTTAATCTTAGAGGCGCGTGATCTTTACACCCTCACAGTCACAGATCTTCTAGGCTCACTACAATCACATGAGAATCTTCTTTCAGAAGATATTGAATCATTGGACAAAGCTTTTCACACTAAAGTAAACTTTAGAAATATAAAACCATAAGACAAGAAGAAAACAGAGAGAAAGAACTTTACTAGCAAGGTTCAACATAACCATAAAGCTAAGATGACAACCCAAAGGCCATCAGTCAACTCAACAAATTCGATCATGCATCATTTGCAAAAAACAAAACTATGAGACTAAGGACTGCTATTTTCGGTGTAAAATTCAAAACCACTCTGAGAGTAAATGTTGGTATAAACCACAAGAGCAGGCCAAAGTTTCAGAAACTGAAACAGAAGAGTATCTCTATACTCGACAGGTAACAAACCAAGCTAACAATGAAGGAGTTTGGTTTATTGACAGCGGATGCTCAAGCCATATGGTCACAAACAAGCATACTTTGTAAAACTGAATGAAGAATATAAAAGGGAAGTTATTCTAGGTGATGGTAAGAAGGAGAAAATAGAGGGTAAAGGAACCATAGCAGTCAAGACCAAGGAAGGAGAATACAAATTCATAAAAAACATACAATTTGTCCCAACACTCACACAAAACTTATTAAGTGTTGGACAACTTGCACGAAGGGGATATAGAGTTATTTTCTCTGATGATGCCTGTCACATAATACATACTGCTACCAACATTACCACTGCTGTAGCAAGATTGAATCAAAGCAATATATACACCCTGATTCGCCATGCAGTTCACAAGCTTTAACCTGTCAACAAAACTTCTTAACAACAAGCAAATTGTGGCATTATAGGCTTGGCCACATAAACAACATCTCACTTCAACAGTTAAAAAAGGAAAACTTAGTAAAAGGGCTGCCAACAATAAATTGCACAAGCTTGATGTGTGATACCTGTGCAAGTAGTAAATCCCATTGACAACCCTTTCCAAAACATACAAGTAGGAGAGCTTCTGGACCCCTTGACCTCCTTCATATGGACCTATGGGGCCCTGCAAGTACTCCCGCCATTGGGGGAAAACGCTACTTCTTTCTTATTCTGGATGACTATAGCCGATATATGTGGATTTTCTGCCTAGAGCATAAATCTGAAGCCTTCCAGCAATTCAAGATCTTTAAAGCCAAGGTAGAAAACCAGTTAGAAAGGAAAATAAAGTGTGTAAGAAGCGATAGAGGAGGTGAATTTATATCATTACAGTTTAACAAATTCTGTGAAGAAGCCGAAATAACCAGACAGCTCACAACACCAACCTCACCACAACAAAATGGAGCCATAGAAAGGAGAAATAGAAGAGTAGTTGAAATGGGAAGGACCATGCTAATTCACCGGTCCTGCCCCAAATTTCTTTGGGGAGAAGCCACTGCCACATCTGTCTATATCCTAAACAGGAGTATCACAAAATCTAATCCAAATACTACACCATATGAGGCACTCTTTCAACATAAGCCCGATGTCTCACACCTTAGGATTTTTGGGTGTAAAGCCTATGCCCATAAAATCTCAGAAAAAAGGGATAAGCTAGAAGAATCTAGCTACAAATGTGTGATGGTTGAATATAGTGAGCTAAGTAAAGCATATAGATTATTCGAACCAACATCAAGGAAACTTCTGATTTCTAGAGACACAACATTTAATGAAGATGAAGGATGAGACTGGGTATCAGATTCAAATCAAAGTGCTCAATCTCAATCAATGCCGGTTGAGTTAGACGTTCATCCATACTCCATCCAAGGCAATGTGAGTAGCTCTGCCCCAACAAATTTTGACAGTGGATCTGAATCATCATCACACAGAAAAACAAAGTCACTGCAGGAGATTTACCAGAAAAATGAGTTTGCCCTTTTAACCACTTCACCCACTACCTATGAAGAAGCTGAGAAGGTGGAAGAATGGAGAAAAGCAATGCAAGAGGAGCTTAATTCCATTACTAAAAATAAGACCTGGACTTTAGTTCCCAAACCAAATAATAGAGAAATAATTGGACTTAAATGGGTTTATAAACTAAAGCAAGATGAGAAAGGCAACTTCCTGAAACACAAGGCTCGACTTGTAGCAAAGGGGTACTCACAAAAACCTGGTGAAGACTACACAAAGACGTTTGCACCCGTAGCAAGGATGACTACCATCAGATTGATACTTGCCACAACAACTCAATTTCAATACCCAATCTTCCACCTTGATGTAAAATCAGTCTTTCTCAACGGGGAATTGAGTGAAGAAGTCTATGTCTGTCAGCCATAGGATTTTGAGGTCCCTGGAGAAGAAGTTAAAGTCTACAAGCTGCACAAAACATTATATGGATTGAAGCAGGCGCCAAGATCATGACACAGTAACATTGGTGCCTATTTCAAAAGGGAAGGATTCATTAAAAGCCCAAATGAACCAACTCTATATATTAAAACTTCAGGAGAAAAGACCATCATAAGCATATATGTTGATGATATGATAGTCACTGGAACGGATCTGAAGCTTATAAAACAGTTCAGAGAAAATATGATGAAAGAATATGAGATGAAGGATATGGGACAGTTAACATACTTCCTTGGTATGCAGATCAAACACCTTGCCGGCACATTTTTTATTTCACAGGAATTGTATATCAAAAACCTTTTAGCAAAGTTTCAAATGGAGAACTGCAATCCAACCCTTACGCCAATGTCCACAGCAGAAAAATTAAGAAGCATAACAGAAGAAGAGGAAGGCACTGACAGAGAAATTTATAGGAGCCTCATCGGGTCCCTTCTATATCTCACTAATACTAGACTTGATATTGAAAACTCTGTCAATATCTGTGCTAGATTTGTGAGCAATCCATCCAAACAACATTTCCTAGCAGCCAAAAGAATTCTACGATACCTAAAAGGCACAATGAACTACGGTCTCTGCTTCCAGAAAGGGCAAAATTCAGAACTGGCCGAGTATTCCGATTCGGACTGGGCAGGTAATTTGGATGATAGAAAACGCACAAGTGGTTTCTTTTTCTTTGCAGGGATGAATCCAATCTCGTGGAGCTCAAGGAAGCAACCAACAGTCGCACTTTCAACCACGGAAGCAGAATACATGTCGCTAAACTCTGCAGTTTGCGAAGCCATCTGGCTTCAAAGAATAAAGATGGAACTAGAGGGAGAAGAAGAAGGAGAAAGAGCAAAAATCTACTATGACAACACTTTGGCTATCTCGCTATCAAAGGATCCAGTATTTAACGCAATGAGCAAACATATTGACATCCGCTTTCATTTCATCAGAGAGGCGCTAGAGAAGAACACGATCGAGCTCGCATTCTGCCCTACAAAAGAGCAACTCGTCGATATACTAACAAAACCATTGTCGCGAGATCGCTTCGCAGAGCTCAGGAAGAAGCTTGGAGTCTGTGCCATCGCAGATTTAGGGAAGGTGAAGGAATAAATCTTGCTCTGTAACCAAAGCACATGTCAGCCATCATAAATGTATTAGAGCATAATCAATATTATGCTTATATTAAATGTAATTCCCCAGTTGTTTACAACTGCCAACGTTGTCTTAATTACTGCAATCTAGAAAGCTCTATTAAGGGCTATAAAATATGTATAAGCAGATTAACTGAACTGCAAGTAAAAAAATGTGAAGTGCTAATCGTGCTCTCTTATCCTTTCCACTTATCTGAACCTAAAACATCCTCTTCTTCCTTTAAATTCCAATACTAGAACCATCCAAATCCGCGAGTCCTCTTAACACTATGTATCCGATCCTTACCGTATTTTGCTCATTCTCATCGATTGTTAAACTTTGCCGCCATGGTTTACTTCCATATGGTTATTTTTTTAGGCAGTGTTTCTAGAATTCTGAAGGTATTATTTTGTTAAACTTTTTGTTTGTTTTAGTGGCAGTGGCTCGCTTTGACATGGATTATCACCAGGAAACTCTGGAAAACCTCAGGACGGTTGTGAAGAGCACCAAAAAATTATGCGATGTATGCATTTCTTCTTCATTCTGTAGGCTTCCCTTGTCTCTGTTAGTTTACTTTTTTCTGAGACTACCATTTGTGTCACTGGGAGACCTGTTGAAGAAAATGTTGATTCTATTACAAGGAGATATAACATTGAAGGCTATGATACTGTTAGAAACTTTTATCAAATATTTGCCCGTCCCGAGAGAAGTTTTGAAGAAGAGACTAATTGTATCAGCAGCTTAAATGTTGAATCTAACATTCCTACTGATGTTATTGAGCATGTGCAGGATGACTATGCTATTGGCGTGGATGGTGCATTTTATGAATTGAACAACCCCATCATTCTAACCGGAGAAAAGGAGATCTGTTATGGGCTTAGATTGTTGTCGGGTTGTTGGAGGCGGAGATACAAAGGGCAAGCCCTAGAATGGTGGAGGAGGGGATGAGAGAGGAAGAAAACCCTAGAGGGTGGAGGAAGGAGAGAAGAGCTTAAAGAGAGAGAGAGGAATTTAGAGAGATAGAGGAATTCATATTTCATTTCATCATCTCCAAATACATGACCGGGTCTATTATATAGAACCCCCAGGGGCGACCCCGTAATTACATTCAACACATAAAATATTAAAGCATGAATACTAATATAATAAGACTAGACCTACTAAAACACCTAACATACTCTAACTTGACTCAATCGTAATAAAGACTCGACATAACATACTACGAATATAATATGATAACTGACGGTGGACCATAACACATAACACTCCACCCGTCCTTCTTTTTGAGCTTGTCCTCAAGCTCAAGCTCCAGTTTGATGTTCGGCTTCTCTGGCTCCTTGATCTCGCGCCAAAATAGCTCCTGGTAGTCCGTCACGGTGGTAGTGGCGGCGAGGAGTAATGGTGGCGCCTTCGGAAAGACGAGTGTCGCAAGGACGGAGGTCGAGTGGTCCGGCGGAGCGGCGGACGGCCGGAGTAGCAGGGAAACCGAAGGGACAACGTCCGGCAAAAGGAAGGGGTCCGGCGGGACCGGCGAGGCGGCAACGGTAATGCGGTTGAAAGGGCCGACAGAGTAGTGGCCGGTAGCCGAGGCAGTGGCGTGGTCGGAAGTGGCAGAGCGGAAACCGATGGTGAGGCGGCCGACAGAGCAGAAAGCGACGAGGCTGGAGGGACTGACAAGGCAGGGGCCGGCGGGGCAAGGGCAGACAGAGGCGGGGTCTGCGGCGATGGAGGCGGCGGTGACGGCGATGACGGCGGCGGCGGCGCCGAGAACGGCGGAGGCAGCCCAAGTTGTGCAGGCTTGGGGAGTGGGACCGGCAAGGCAGGAGCCGATGGCGGAGGAGGCGGAACAGCCGGTGGCGGAACGTCAACGTATCCCAATTGATCAAGCTTGGCCTCGAAGCGAGACATGGAGGCTTGAAATGTCGTCGACCACTTCAGCAACATCGAGTGGAGGACGCCCACATCCGCGGCACTAAGATGAATATTCATCAAATTATATTTGAGATTGGAGAGGCGGAAGTAGGAGTAATTAAGAAAAATAAGACGTAGAGGAAAGAAGAAAATTTAAAACAAAAGAGAAAGGGTGTGGTTAGGAAGGCGGGGTGCGGTTAGGAAGAGAGAAGGAATTGAAATAAAATAAAGTAAAGGAGGGTTTGGGGGGGATTTGATGTTGGCTGATGGGATAGGAGGGAGATGTGCCTAGGTAGAAGGATGGTTTAAGATTTGAGGATCAGAAAAAAAATGAAAATTTTTAAAGGGGGACAACGGCTTGATGGCGTGCGGCGCGAGGACTACTGCGGCTTGGAGGAAAAGGACTGTTGCGGGCGAGGGGAGCGTCGACAGAGGCGGCGGGCTGGTTCGTCTGGTAGGTTGGAAAAGCTCGTGTCGTTGAGGGCTTCTGGCGTCGACGGGAGGAATCTAGGGACGCAATCGAAGATGCAGAAGATGGACTTGGGCGCAGGGAGAGCAGCGAGGATCGACGGGAGAATATCGCTCGAAGACCTGGGCCCAGAATGATCGTCGGGCCTGGGCGAGCAGGGAACAACGGAAGACTGGACCTAGAAGCGTGCGGTGAGGAGGAAGGGAACCGAAGGGACTTCGACAGAGGGGCGGTCTTGGCGTGCGGAAGCAGCGGCGGACTACTGGCGGAAGCAGGGGGGTCGATGAAACTAAGAGGACAGCGGAAGTGAGAAGCCAGAGGAAGGACGGCTCTGATACCAAATTGTTATGAGCTTAGATTGTTGTCGGGTTGTTGGAGGCGGAGATACAAAGGGCAAGCCCTAGAATGGTGGAGGAGGGGATGAGAGAGGAAGAAAACCCTAGAGGGTGGAGGAAGGAGAGAAGAGCTTAGAGAGAGAGAGAGAGGAATTTAGAGAGATAGAGGAATTCATATTTCATTTCATCATCTCCAAATACATGACCCCCTGCTTCCGCCCGTAGTCACCCGTAGCACAGAGACGTTTGCACCCGTAGCAAGGATGACTACCATCAGATTGATACTTGCCACAACAACTCAATTTCAATACCCAATCTTCCACCTTGATGTAAAATCAGTCTTTCTCAACGGGGAATTGAGTGAAGAAGTCTATGTCTGTCAACCATAGGATTTTGAGGTCCCTGGAGAAGAAGTTAAAGTCTACAAGCTGCACAAAACATTATATGGATTGAAGCAGGCGCCAAGATCATGGCACAGTAACATTGGTGCCTATTTCAAAAGGGAAGGATTCATTAAAAGCCCAAATGAACCAACTCTATATATTAAAACTTCAGGAGAAAAGACCATCATAAGCATATATGTTGATGATATGATAGTCACTGGAACGGATCTGAAGCTTATAAAACAGTTCAGAGAAAATATGATGAAAGAATATGAGATGAAGGATATGGGACAGTTAACATACTTCCTTGGTATGCAGATCAAACACCTTGCCGGCACATTTTTTATCTCACAGGAAATGTATATCAAAAACCTTTTAGCAAAGTTTCAAATGGAGAACTGCAATCCAACCCTTACGCCAATGTCCACAGCAGAAAAATTAAGAAACATAACAGAAGAAGAGGAAGGCACTGACAGAGAAATTTATAGGAGCCTCATCGGGTCCCTTCTATATCTCACTAATACTAGACTTGATATTGAAAACTCTGTCAATATCTGTGCTAGATTTGTGAGCAATCCATCCAAACAACATTTCCTAGCAGCCAAAAGAATTCTACGATACCTAAAAGGCACAATGAACTACGGTCTCTGCTTCCAGAAAGGGCAAAATTCAGAACTGGCCGAGTATTCCGATTCGGACTGGGCAGGTAATTTGGATGATAGAAAACGCACAAGTGATTTCTTTTTCTTTGCAGGGATGAATCCAATCTCGTGGAGCTCAAGGAAGCAACCAACAGTCGCACTTTCAACCACGGAAGCAGAATACATGTCGCTAAACTCTGCAGTTTGCGAAGCCATCTGGCTTCAAAGAATAAAGAAGGAACTAAAGGGAGAAGAAGAAGGTGAAAGAGCAAAAATCTACTATGACAACACTTTGGCTATCTCGCTATCAAAGGATCCAGTATTTAACGCAATGAGCAAACATATTGACATCCGCTTTCATTTCATCAGAGAGGCGCTAGAGAAGAACACGATCGAGCTCGCATTCTGCCCTACAAAAGAGCAACTCGTCGATATACTAACAAAACCATTGTCGCGAGATCGCTTCGCAGAGCTCAGGAAGAAGCTTGGAGTCTGTGCCATCGCAGATTTAGGGAAGGTGAAGGAATAAATCTTGCTCTGTAACCAAAGCACATGTCAGCCATCATAAATGTATTAGAGCATAATCAATATTATGCTTATATTAAATGTAATTCCCCAGCTGTTTACAACTGCCAACGCTGTCTTAATTACTGCAATCTAGAAAGCTCTATTAAGGGCTATAAAATATGTATAAGCAGATTAACTGAACTGCAAGTAAAAAAATGTGAAGTGCTAATCGTGCTCTCTTATCCTTTCCACTTATCTGAACCTAAAACATCCTCTTCTTCCTTTAAATTCCAATACTAGAACCATCCAAATCCGCGAGTCCTCTTAACACTATGTATCCGATCCTTACCGTATTTTGCTCATTCTCATCGATTGTTAAACTTTGCCGCCATGGTTTACTTCCATATGGTTATTTTTTTAGGCAGTGTTTCTAGAATTCTGAAGGTATTATTTTGTTAAACTTTTTGTTTGTTTTAGTGGCAGTGGCTCGCTTTGACATGGATTATCACCAGGAAACTCTGGAAAACCTCAGGACGGTTGTGAAGAGCACCAAAAAATTATGCGATGTATGCATTTCTTCTTCATTCTGTAGGCTTCCCTTGTCTCTGTTAGTTTACTTTTTTCTGAGACTACCATTTGTGTCACTGGGAGACCTGTTGAAGAAAATGTTGATTCTATTACAAGGAGATATAACATTGAAGGCTATGATACTGTTAGAAACTTTTATCAAATATTTGCCCGTCCCGAGAGAAGTTTTGAAGAAGAGACTAATTGTATCAGCAACTTAAATGTTGAATCTAACATTCCTACTGATGTTATTGAGCATGTGCAAGATGACTATGCTATTGGCGTGGATGGTGCATTTTATGGATTGAACAACCCCATCATTCTAACCGGAGAAAAGGAGATCTGTTATGGGCTTAGATTGTTGCCGGGTTGTTGGAGGCGGAGATACAAAGGGCAAGCCCTAGAATGGTGGAGGAGGGGATGAGAGAGGAAGAAAACCCTAGAGGGTGGAGGAAGGAGAGAAGAGCTTAGAGAGAGAGAGAGGAATTTAGAGAGATAGAGGAATTCATATTTCATTTCATCATCTCCAAATACATGACCGGGTCTATTATATAGAACCCCCGGGGGCGACCCCGTAATTACATTCAACACATAAAATATTAAAGCATGAATACTAATATAATAAGACTAGACCTACTAAAACACCTAACATACTCTAACTTGACTCAATCGTAATAAAGACTCGACATAACATACTACGAATATAATATGATAACTGACGGTGGACCATAACACATAACACTCCACCCGTCCTTCTTTTTGAGCTTGTCCTCAAGCTCAAGCTCCAGTTTGATGTTCGGCTTCTCTGGCTCCTTGATCTCGCGCCAAAATAGCGCCTGGTAGTCCGTCACGGTGGTAGTGGCGGCGAGGAGTAATGGTGGCGCCTTCGGAAAGACGAGTGTCGCAAGGACGGAGGTCGAGTGGTCCGGCGGAGCGGCGGACGGTCGGAGTAGCAGGGCAACCGAAGGGACAACGTCCGGCAAAAGGAAGGGGTCCGGCGGGACCGGCGATGCCGTGCGAGGCGGCAACGGTAATGCGGTTGAAAGGGCCGACAGAGTAGTGGCCGGTAGCCGAGGCAGTGGCGTGGTCGGAGGTGGCAGAGCGGAAACCGATGGTGAGGCGGCCGACAGAGCAGAAAGCGACGAGGCTGGAGTGACTGACAAGGCAGGGGCCGGCGGGGCAAGGGCAGACAGAGGCGGGGTCTGCGGCGATGGCGGCGGCGGTGACGGCGATGACGGCGGCGGCGGCGCCGAGAACGGCGGAGGCAGCCCAAGTTGTGCAGGCTTGGGGAGTGGGACCGGCAAGGCAGGAGCCGATGGCGGAGGAGGCGGAACAGCCGGTGGCGGAACGTCAACGTATCCCAATTGATCAAGCTTGGCCTCGAAGCGAGACATGGAGGCTTGAAATGTCGTCGACCACTTCAGCAACATCGAGTGGAGGACGCCCACATCCGCGGCACTAAGATGAATATTCATCAAATTATATTTGAGATTGGAGAGGCGGGAGTAGGAGTAATTAAGAAAAATAAGACGTAGAGGAAAGAAGAAAATTTAAAACAAAAGAAAGGGTGTGGTTAGGAAGGCGGGGTGCGGTTAGGAAGAGAGAAGGAATTGAAATAAAATAAAGTAAAGGAGGGTTTGGGGGGGGGGATTTGATGTTGGCTGATGGGATAGGAGGGAGATGTGCCTAGGTAGAAGGATGGTTTAAGATTTGAGGATCAGAAAAAAAAATGAAAATTTTTAAAGGGGGACAACGGCTTGATGGCGTGCGGCGCGAGGACTACTGCGGCTTGGAGGAAAAGGACTGTTGCGGGCGAGGGGAGCGTCGACAGAGGCGGCGGGCTGGTTCGTCTGGTAGGTTGGAAAAGCTCGTGTCGTTGAGGGCTTCTGGCGTCGACGGGAGGAATCTAGGGACGCAGTCGAAGATGCAGAAGATGGACTTGGGCGCAGGGAGAGCAGCGAGGATCGACGGGAGAATATCGCTCGGAGACCTGGGCCCAGAATGATCGTCGGGCCTGGGCGAGCAGGGAACAACGGAAGACTGGACCTAGAAGCGTGCGGTGAGGAGGAAGGGAACCGAAGGGACTTCGACAGAGGGGCGGTCTTGGCGTGCGGAAGCAGCGGCGGACTACGGGCGGAAGCAGGGGGGTCGATGAAACTGAGAGGACAGCGGAAGTGAGAAGCCAGAGGAAGGACGGCTCTGATACCAAGTTGTTATGAGCTTAGATTGTTGTCGGGTTGTTGGAGGCGGAGATACAAAGGGCAAGCCCTAGAATGGTGGAGGAGGGGATGAGAGAGGAAGAAAACCCTAGAGGGTGGAGGAAGGAGAGAAGAGCTTAGAGAGAGAGAGAGTGGAATGTAGAGAGATAGAGGAATTCATATTTCATTTCATAATCTCCAAATATAGAACCCCCGGGGGCGACCCCGTAATTACATTCAACACATAAAATATTAAAGCATGAATACTAATATAATAAGACTAGACCTACTAAAACACCTAACATACTCTAACTTGACTCAATCGTAATAAAGACTCGACATAACATACTACGAATATAATATGATAACTGACGGTGGACCATAACACATAACAAGATCCTCTTACATTTTAAACATGTTTGCTTGCAAAATGGAACGTAGAGAAGGACATGGCATCATTCATTCAAGGAAGAATTAAGGTTCTCTTTATGTTTTTTGATTTACCTACACTGGAACTATTACTCTTGTCATGGTTATCTAATCTTGATTCATAATCTAATGAATTTGATTTGGCTCTAGTGTTAGGTTGTTGTCACCGGAAGTAGACGCAATCGTAGCTCTCTCCTGACCAAAAAAGAGAAGCCGACTCAGAAGTGTTGCCTATTATTCTTACTGATTTAGCAACGGTATCTGTGTGGATTGCTAGAAACATATATAAATAAGCTTGTGTGGATTGCTAGAAACATATATAAGCAATACTAGATCATGTCACAACAATTTGTTTCGCTATAACAATGGTAATCTTAAGTTACACATGTTTGCGCTGTGTTTCAAGCACCAGATGCATTTATAGCCACTTTCTTTCTTAATATGAGCTGTGTTTTTTGGTATACGAGTGACAGTGCACGGGGGGTCCCCCGTGCGGGCGATATTTGTCGTGGGGGCATCATTTGTCGTGGGGGCGACATTTGTCGTGGTTGCGACATTTGTCGTGAGGGCGACATTTGTTGTGTGGGGGGGGGGGGGGGGGGGGCGACATTTGTCGTTGGGGGCTTCATTTTGTGTGGGCGGCGACATATGTCGTGGGGGCTACATTGGTCGTGGGGGTTGACATTGGTCGTAAAGGTGACATTGGTTGTGGGGGGTGACATTGGTCGTGTTAGGCGACATTGGTTGTGTTAGGCGACATTGGCCGTGGGCGACATTGGTCGTGTGGGCTACATTTGATTGGGGGTGGCGATACTTGACGGTTGCAATGACATTCTGCTAGGGCAACGACAGGTCTCAAGTTACTGCATGACTAATATCTCAAAGCATACGTACAATACATAATAAATCTAAAAGAAAGTGAAGATGAAGTTCTTGTAAAGTAGAGTAATATTTTGAAGATTGAAATGAACCAAATTAATTTCCCGTCTTCTTGATACATCACGATTAACAGGTAGTTTTTTGCTACCGTATACATTTGGCGAACACACTAAAAATGAAATTCCACTGTTTGATGGCAGGTCAGTCTTTAGGCAGCTTCAGATAAGTAATTTTGGTCACGTTGATGCTCTCCCTCTTAGGCCACATGTGCCAGGACGTTGTGTTTGTAGTACCATTCAGTTCTTTATATATTACGTTGATCCAGTTAGCTATCATATGATTTGATTTCTTGTGTTCTTCACCTGCATAGAGGATTTTTGTGAATTAAATTGCCTAACTGACTTTTTGTAGGCCCCCCTCGTGCCTCGCGCGACAGTACCACGGTCACGACATTGCCCCTGCGTGACGATGCTCCCCCGCTCGCAAACCCGCGTGCGCAACAGTACCCCGGAGAACATTGCCCGGTGGTTGTGAGCGTGCAAGCATGGTCGCGCAGGGACAATGTCGTGGTCCGGGTACTGTTGCACGGGGAACATTAATTACTTGATTAGCTTTGCGACATTTGTCGTAAGCGGCCCTACAAAAAATGATCACAATGACTATCTTTACTTACACCATTGAACTCTCGTACAAATTTCTTTACTTTTGTAGTGGCTTCTTGTCTCCTTTCCGTTGACTGGGTTGTTAGCATTCCTTTGAGTGAGGTTGGTGAAAAATCAAATGTCTTATATATCTTTTTATAACATATTAAAGTAGAAAACAACCTCTAAGAATATTTTAATGTTCTTGA
The DNA here is from genome assembly GCA_033032865.1 of Dactylorhiza incarnata. Lineage (NCBI taxonomy): Eukaryota > Viridiplantae > Streptophyta > Magnoliopsida > Asparagales > Orchidaceae > Dactylorhiza > Dactylorhiza incarnata. The sequence continues at coordinate 763,298 of JAWHQI010000284.1, read as the reverse complement.
GATTAGATCAAATATCTCATTGTACACTATATTTTTGGTGTAGACGCCTTCATGACCCTCGACTATACTATTTTTGACCAAAATCTTCGTTGTGGCTGCAGAGACACCTCGTGATAATACCACGAATAACTGCCCGTGACTGAACACGTTTGGCAGGTAGATTCCGACATTACCGATTGTTTGCCCTTGCGCTTAATCGCACTAGAAATTGCTTTCTTGTTAGTTAAAAAGTCATTTTGGCATCTTCTGCGCTCTTGAGTGGCATGCGTGGAAGGAACACTCTGAGTCACTTTGAATCTACCTCCCAGTATGTCTGCCTCGATGACATTTCTTCCAAACTTTCTACATATCAATCTTGTGTCGTTGCACAATCCTATTTTTGGATCAATGTTTCTGAGAAGCATAATAGGCGCACCTTCTTTCATGATGAGTTTGTGTGGGGGTAGATTTCCTGGGTTAATATAGTTCAGAAATTCAGGGAGGTATAAATTTGCATGATCATCACTAACAGAGTCGAAGGAGTAGTATATCGTCTCCCCTCCCCCAGGAAATAGATTTTGGCAAAGATCATTTAGCTTGTTCACATCCTCGTTTAGCGGAGTAATTAGTGCTCTTGTCTCAATATAACTGACATCATCGGAGTCGGCATTATGATGCGATAAGTCAGGGAAAACAAAGTCTATCAACCTGGAGATGGATTGTTCGTCTTCCCATGACATCGCCATATTATCCAGAATTCGAATCATATCATCTGTTATAGTAGTTTCCATTCCATCCCCAACCTTAAGCAAGAAATCGGAGAATTGTGTGTCACCTCGAGCCCTCATATTTTCCGTTAGTTGCAGTAACTTAACATCTGCCCACAAAATTGATTGTACGATGCTAGCCTGAATTATTTGCACTTTGGTTGCATTTACAACTACCGGCATTACTTTTCCACCGAACGGTTTCTCGTTACCCGTGACATCCCGAAATGAACGATCGACGGCTTCGAATGCTTTTCGGTGCGCCATTGGTGTTTCATCCCATATGATTGCAGCAACTCTTTCTATTAGTAATCTCATATCAGATTGTTTGCTAAAGCCGCAATATCATCATTTTTCTAGGTCGATAGGGATTTTTAATTTAGAATGGGAGGTGGTCCCTCCCGGAAGCCAGGTTACTGCAATTCCCGATGATGTTGTTGCTAGAACAATATTACCATCGTGTCGAAAGGTGGACAATATTGAGCGATATAGAAATGTTTTGCTTGTGTCACCGGGTCCATCCACGAAGAAGATTGCATCTTTCTTTGCTCAAATGTAAGCACTGATGAGATTGTATGCAAACATCTGGCCCTCATTAAAATTGACGATTGCATTTAGATCACCGCTGGACACAGGGATCGACAATTCATCTATAATTATGCTCACGATATTTCTAGTGGTTCTGCATTGAGTCCTGAGTTTTCATGAAGCTTGTTATCCAACTCATGTTCGGTGTCGTACAACAATTGCAAGTACCCAATTGCACTAATTATCCAACTCATGTTCGGTCTAGTACCTGGAGCTGACAGCAATGACCCAATTTTATGGTATATTGCACCGTGTGCTCTAAAAGCATATATACCTTGGTCAAATGCTGGTGTTCGTTCGTCTAGAGTTACCCCATAGATGTGAAGGAAAAATTGTGGTTCTATGCGCGTATATTTTGCCTGAAAAGTCATCCTTCTGGTCTTTAATCAGTATAAAGAGTCAGCAATTCTGGTGGTTCTGGGAAGGGGTCTATTCTGACCCTACCAGCACTGCAACACATTGTAGATGTTTCACCGTGGAAAAGTCTTGTTTGACAGTGAGTGCAAGTAATTGGTGGTAGTTCTCTTCTGCGGGCATTTCGTTGAAGTCGTCTTTCTTCAACTAATAAATTTCTTGGCCTTCTTCCCATAGGGTTTGTTGGAATGTTGGTATCTTGCGGTATGATTTTTTTGGTGAGGTAGATTTAGTGAGATTAAGAGTAGTTGTGCGTATGTAGTTAGAAGGTGAAGTTGTTAGTTTGATTGTATTTGGGTTAGTAATGTAAAAGCAGTTTGCGATAATAACTTGTTATGCTTACCAGGTTCATTGGGTCTTTGTTGATTTCTTTGTTGAATTCTTTGTTCTGTTGGATTGTTCGTACCTGTAGTAGTTGACAATTAGTTTAAATTAGTTGTTAATGGTTTAGGATTTGAGTGAAAGTAAAACCTTGGATGTTTGAATTTGTATTACATTGTTGTTGTCGTCGCTCTCGCTAAATGGCTGTACGTATGGTTCTCCGATCTTCTGCTGATATTTGTCGTGGTGGTCTACCTCTTCTGCGTAGTACAACTGATATTTCTGATGTAGGAGCAGTTCTGTCTTGTTGGTTGCATATGACATCCTCCCGTAGATGACGGAGTTCGTGGCGCCTCGCATTCTGTGCTTGACGTTGTGCGGCTGACGACATCGATGTTATGTTTGTAGTGTTTACTTGCTGTAAAATATTATGACATGTTAGTAAAGTAGAAATACCGAATAATATTACGGAACAACCGTATAACATGAGGAAAGGTGGTCCAAAAAACTTGAATGAACTCAATAGAAGTGTCAAGCAATTAAAGAACACATGAACCATACTGAAGATTGTATAATTACCGTTAGTAGCAAACGCAGATGTAAGTTAGAATAAATTGAAAAAAGTATACAAAAAACTTGAATGAACTCAATAGCAGTGTCAAGCAATAAAAGAACACATGAACGATACTGAAGATTTTAATCGATAGTCCCACCAACCTTAAACCCAAAGCACAGAGCTGCAATGAAATATTATGCAATTCAGGCATAATTAAAGCATACGATTGGCAGAGGTTAATGCAACAACACAAAATAAAATTACTAACTCTATAAATCTATTTTCAATAGATTACCATCATCTTCAGGTTATGATATGTAAATATTGTTCTCAATAATCTTGCAATTTAAAATTGAAACTTCTCATCGTGGTTTTAGGTCGCTGGTTGTTAGGGATTCACCCATTCTTTTCCAGCGTAGTAAGCCAGTATAATTATTTGATATAAATTGTCGAGTAGATCTGTATTTCAGCTTTTTGTGCTTCTGATTTTCAGCTATTACAAATATGCGTTTCTATATTATGTGTAGGCATTTTTGGGCTTTCATAAAGTGAGATATTGTTCTTCTGACTACAAACTGAAAAATGCACTATACCTTCACATGCATTAGAATTCATCCATGCCTAAAAACAGATGCACGATGTGTATTTTATAATTAACTTTTTTGGACATCGAACATAGATTCATTTTCTTTAGACAAACCCCTCCCACCCCTACATATCTTTCATATTCACAAAAACTGGTAGCTGCAGTTTGAAAGTTGCAAGTGCAGTTGCTTTCTACACACATATGCTATTTCATCACTTCAACTAAATGCATGTGTTCATTTGTAATTTAAATGTGAGTAGTGAGTGAGTATTTTTCATATTACTCACCCACTGCATATATATAAGTTGTGAGTGAGTATTTTTCATATTACTCACCCACTGCACATATATATAACTGGTTATATAATTGGTTTTTCATGCGTTTGTAATTAGAAACGCATATTTGTAATTGAAATGTGAGTATTGAGTGAGTATTTTTCATTCTTTTGTGCTGAAATAACTGGATGTGGAATGAAGAAATGAAGAAATAACTAGAAAGCTTAGGTCGAAAATGAAATCGAACATCTTATGTGCATGAGTCGAACATGAGTCGAACATCTTATGTGCATGAGTCGAACATGAGTCGAACATCTTATGTGCATGAGTCGAAATGAAGAAATAACTGGAATAGTTTATTAGATCTGGCAGGGTCTATTATCTATCAGTGCATGAGTCGAACATCTTATGTGCATATGCAGATTCTTTTGAAAGCTAAGAAAGAAACCAAAATTGTTGGTCAAAATTTTTTGTTAAGTTTCAGTCAGCATATTCCTTGGAAATTAAGAATGAGGGATGTACAGTAAAATGAAATCGACATAATGGGGATAAGAAATGTAAAATGTGAATGGTAGCATTAAAAGAATGAAATCTGTTAAGTACATTAGAAAATTGGAGGTATAATGGGGATGTATGGAGCCGGATCAAGTGGGGTGACAAAATTTTAATGTTTACCTAGATGGGCAGAGGGCTGGAAATGGTGGCACTGTTGTAATCTTTTTTTGAGTTGATTTCTTCGTTGTATCTGCATATGGAGAGAGTGGCGTAAACATTGGGTGAATGAAGAAATGAAGCGGGAGAGATAGAAAGAAAGAGGGGAGTTGAGGAGTTTCTTACCGAGGATTCCGGTGTCCGCGTCGCGAGTTGGAGTGATTGTTTCGCCTACGGGGTCGACATCAGCAAGGACCTCTGGAGAGGTAGAAAAAAAGAGGGGAGTGAAGGATTTTCTTACCGACGATGCCGGTGTCCGCCTAGCGAGTTGGAGCGAGGGTTTCGCCTAAGGGGTCGGCAGCAGCAGGGAACTCTGGAGAGGAAGATTGTTGGATCTTGACTTTGTTGACCGGGTCAACTTATTTTATCTTATTTAAGTTTATATGGTTTTGTATTAATTGAAAAGGAGGAGAGAGAAGACCCGCGTTTATTGCGGAGAGAGGTAGAAAGGTTTTTGTTTTGCCTATAAATAGACCCTTGTATTTGTTTTGAAGTAGTTGAATAGAAGAGTTTTGGAAGAAAAAACATAGAGAGAGGGGGAGAAAGCTTTATTATTCCCGCAGGAATAAAGCTTCTCGCCAATCATTCTAACCCGCCACCTCCCGCAGGAGGATCTCGCCCGGGGGAGTTCTCGCCGCCGCCTGGACTCGCGTTGGACGTGGAGGAGCTACTCGCAGGGGCCACTCGCCGGGATTGGTACTCGCCGGGATCATTCGACTCGCCGAGAGGATCCCGTGTGGGGTGCATCTAGCCGGTGTGTTGAAGGGAGAGCTCGGCGGTGCGAGTGGAAGTTGTGTTCGTCGTGAAGTTGAGGTTGGAGGTGCTCGCCCGAGTAGTGTGCGAGTGGAGTACTCGCCGGAACGGGGGTGGGGAGCTGTGCGAGTGGAGTACTTGCCGGAGAAGTGCTCGCGAATAGGCATAAAGGGGTAGTGTGTTTGAGTGCACATTCATAACGCTTCCAACAAGTGGTATCAGAGGGAGGTTGCAAACCTTTGCGGTGACTCGGAAGGTTTGAGGAGTAGAAGCGATGGAGACAGGTGGAGGAATGTCGGGGCAAGTCCCCAAGTTGACAAAGACAAATTATGGGAATTGGAGCATACAGATGCGAGTGCTACTCGCCTCTAAAGAACTATGGGATGTAGTTGAGAATGGCTATGAGGAGCGTACTGCTGCAGCAGAGGCGGCGTTAACCAACGCGCAGAAGACGACGTTAAGAGAAGCAAGGAAGGGAGACAAGAAGGCTCTTTTTTTGTTGTATCAAGGGGTCGACGAAGCGACCTTCGAGAAGATCTCAGACACGAAGACTTCCAAGGAGGCTTGGGAGGTGTTGCAACGCTCCATGCAGGGGGTAGATAAGGCAAAGAAGGTGAAGCTGCAATCCCTCCGTGCGGAATATGAAGTAACAAAGATGCAGAGCACCGAGAAGGTCGGTGACTATGTGACCCGTCTGCGGACGCTCACAAATGAGATGAAGCGCAACGGGGAGACGATCGATGATGTGAGCTTCATGGAGAAGTTGTTGAGATTTATGTCCAAGAAGTTCCGTCATATAGTGGTGGCGATCGAAGAGTCGAAGGACCTCACCGAGATGGTCGTTGACGAGCTTGTAGGCTCTTTGCAAGCTCATGAGTATAGGATGCTGCAAGATGATGAAGAAGTGAGTGGCTTGGGAAAAGCAATCCAGACTCAGCTAAATTTTGGAGAGAGCTCCGGAAGAGGAGGTGGCTAGCGTGGCCGAGGTCACCAAGGCAGAGGCAGGGGTAGAAGAGGAGGTAGAGACCAAGGAAGAAACCAAAATTTCCAGAGAGAGGCGGAGCGACCTCAAGGAGGTTGGCAAGAAGGAAGAGAAAGAGGAAGAGGCCGAAGAGATATGTCCCAAATCCAATGTTACAACTGCAACAAGTTCGGGCATATGAGTTATGATTGCTGGGCTCCGAGGAAGAGAGAAGAGGCAAACCACTATGCCGAGGCTAGGAACAACGGGAACAATGCTGGCGCTGGAGATCCGATGATGTTCCTAACCTACCGAGGAGCGGAGGAAGGAAGAAATGAAGTATTGTACCTGGACACAGGTGCGAGCAATCACATGTGTGGAGATAGGGAGATGTTCACTAACCTGGAACCCAGTGGGGGTGAGGTTAGTTTTGGTGATGCTTCGAAGATCTCGCTGGAAGGAAAAGGTTTGGTGGTTGTGAAGCTGAATGGAGAGAAGGTGCATCTGAATGATGTGTTCTATGTACCAGGCTTGAAGACTAACATATTGATCCTTGGGCAGTTGGTGGAGAGAGGCTACTGCGTCCAGTTGAAGGATGAGTCTTTGGCGATGAAGAACCATCAAGGGAAAGAAGTGGTGAAGGTGAAGATGACGGCGAACTGTCTCTTTACATTGAAGATGGATACTCAGGAGACGACATGTCTCGCGAGGACGGAGGAAGAAGAGGAAGCATGGCTGTGGCACCATCGGATGGGCCACTTGGGCTTCACAGGCTTGAAGCTGCTATCCCACTCCAGGATGGTGGAGGATCTGCCAATGATCTCACCTCCTGAGAAAGTCTGCGAGGCGTGCACGAAGGGGAAGCAGAAGAGGCTGACGTTTGAAGGAGGGAAGTCTCGGAGAGCAAGGAGACAACTGGAACTGGTTCACTCGGACATTGCGGGTCCGTTTGAGACCACCTCAGTGGGCGGAAACAAATACTATATCATCTTCACGGATGACTTCAGTCGGAAGTGTTGGGTGTATTTTTTGAAAGAAAAATCTGAGGCCCTTGACAAGTTCAAGGAGTTCAAGGCGATGGCGGAGAAGGAGAGTGGTCAGCCACTGAAGGTGCTGAGGACAGATCGGGGTGGGGAGTACACCTCGAGACTGTTTGATGTTTTCTGCAAGGAGAATGAGATCTCACACCAGTTGACGGCGACGTACTCACCACAGCAAATCGGAGTCGCGGAGAGGAAGAATCTCACCATCATGAACATGGCGAGGAGTATGGTGAAGGGCAAAGGGTTGCCGAAGATGTTCTGGGCGGAGGCAGTGCAGTGTGCAGTGTATCTACTGAACAGATGCCCCACGAAGAGTGTGAAGTTCATGACCCCGTTCGAGGCTTGGATTGGTTGGAAGCCAAGTGTGAAGCACTTGAGGGTTTTTGGGTGTGTAGCTCATGCTCACGTCCCAGACCAGAGAAGGAAGAAGCTCGATGATAGGAGCGAGAAGTGCATTTTTGTGGGCTACGCTCCGGAGAGCAAGGCTTACAAGTTATACAACCCGGTGACGGAGAAGGCCATAATCTCAAAGGATGTGGTGTTTGAAGAAAACAGCTGCTGGAGCTGGGATGAGGAGATAAGGAACATGAAGGGGATGTTCTTTGAAGATGAGGAAGCTGGTGGTCATGAAGCAGGAGCTGAGGATGGTGGGGCTGAGCCACCATCACCACCAAGTGGAAATTCAGGGGGAGCTTCCACTCCCTACTCAAGAGGAGCTAGCACGAGCGGAAGCAGTTCTGGTAGAGGAAGCGGGAGCCGGAGTGACTCCGAGAGTCCACAACCTAAGATGAAGGGGTTGGGGGAGCTCTATGAGGAAACGACACCGATGCAAACTAACTTTTCTTTATATTGTCTCTTAGCAGATTGTGAACCACACTCCTATGACGAAGCTGCCCAGGAGAAATCTTGGAGGACGGCGATGGATATTGAGATGGCTTCCATAAAGAAGAATGACACTTGGAGGCTGGTCGATCCACCCGCATGCCACAAACCTCTCGGGGTGAAGTGGGTCTACAAAGTAAAGAAGAACAAGGATGGAGCTGTGGAGAAGCACAAGGCTAGGCTCGTCGTGAAGGGCTACAAGCAAGTCCAAGGAGTGGACTACGACGAGGTCTATGCCCCAGTGGTGAGGATTGACACCATCAGGTTGATCATCGCACTGGCAGCTCACTATGGGTGGACAATCATTCAGATGGATGCGGTGGCAGCATACCTGAATGGCTACCTGGAGGAGGATGTGTACATCGAGCAGCCGCCGGGGTATGTGGTGAAAGGCCAGGAGAGGAAGGTGTGCAAGCTGGACAAAGCTTTGTACGGCCTGAAGCAATGAGCGAGAGCTTGGAATGGGAGGATAGATGCTTTCCTCCAGAAGCATGGCTACGTGAAGTGCCCCTATGAGTATGCCCTCTATATGAAGATCGAGAAGAACGGTGATATCATGATCTTATGCTTGTACGTCGACGACATGATATTCACCGGGAACAACCCAGCTATGTTCGAGGAGTTCAAGAGGGTGATGATGAAGAGAGAGTTCGAGATGACGGACTTGGGAGAGCTCAACTACTTCTTAGGCATTGAGGTGCAGCAGAGAGAAGACGGCATCTTCATATCTCAAAAGAAGTATGCGGAAGAGATTTTGAAGAAGTTCAGGATGGAGGGTAGCAAGGCTATCTCCACTCCCGCTGATCCCGGAACAAAACTAAGGAAGGACTCGGAGGAAGAAGGTGTGGACCCAACGATGTTCAAGAGTTTGGTTGGGAGTCTAAGGTATTTGACTTTCACCAGACCGGACATCATGTATGCGGTTGGGGTCGTGAGCAGGTACATGGAAGAGCCCAAGCAGGACCACTTCACTGCGGCGAAGAGGATCCTGAGATATGTGAACGGGACAAGGGACCATGACTTGAAGTATTCATCTGCGGGAGATTTGAAGTAGGTCGGCTACTCGGATAGCCACTATGGAGGTGATGTGAATGATCGGAAGAGCACTTCCGGATATGTGTTTCATATGGGAACGGCGGCGTTCTCATGGAGTTCGAAGAAGAAGGCTACGATAGCCTTATCATCATGCGAGTCAGAGTACATTGCAGCTGCGGCATGTGCTTGCCAAGCTATCTGGCTGAGGAACCTCTTGAAGGAGTTACATCATGTGCAGGATGGCCCAACGACAGTGTTAGTGGATAACATGTCTGCCATCCAGCTTGCGAAGAACCCAGTGCTGCATGGGAGGAGCAAGCATATCGAGACCCGGTATCATTTCCTTAGGGAGCAGGTGGAGCAGAAGACGGTTGAGGTTGTGTATTGCCCCACCGGAGAGCAGGTCGCGGATATCTTCACCAAGGCACTGAAGGTGGAGGCGTTCTCAAAGCTTAAAGGCAAACTCGGCATGTGCTGCCAAGTTTGAGGGAGAGTTTGTTGGATCTTGACTTTGTTGACCGGGTCAACTTATTTTATCTTATTTAAGTTTATATGATTTTGTATTAATTGAAAAGGAGAAGAGAGAAGAACCACATTTATTGCTGAGAGAGGTAGAAAGGTTTTTGTTTTGCCTATAAATAGGCCCTTGTATTTGTTTTGAAGTAGTTGAATAGAAGAGTTTTGGAAGAAAAAACGTAGAGAGAGAGGGAGAAAGCTTTATTATTCCCGCAGGAATAAAGCTTCTCGCCAATCATTCTCGCCCGCCACCTCCCGCAGGAGGATCTCGCCCGGGGGAGTTCTCGTCGCCGCCTGGACTCGCGTTGGACGTGGAGGAGCTACTCGCAGGGGCCACTCGCCGGGATTGGTACTCGCCGGGATCGTTCGACTCGCCGAGAGGATCCCGTGTGGGGTGCATCTAGCCGGTGTGTTGAAGGGAGAGCTCGGCGGTGCGAGTGGAAGTTGTGTTCGCCGTGAAGTTGAGGTTGGAGGTGCTCGCCCGAGTAGTGTGCGAGTGGAGTACTCGCCGGAACGGGGGGAGCTGTGCGAGTGGAGTACTCGCCGGAGAAGTGCTCGCGAATAGGCATAAAGGGGTAGTGTGTTTGAGTGCACATTCATAACGCTTCCAACAAAGATGAGTTGGGGTGAAAAGCAGGATGAGCGATGGAAGTGCGATGCCCTAGATGGCAAATGCCGTAACGGGCAGAGGGAAGGAGCGATTTCGCAGAGGCAGGAGCGAAGTGGCGAGTAGGGCTGTTGGTTTTTAAAAGGATCGGGAGTGTTTTTGATCGGACGGTAGCAATGTTTTAAGGCTAGGTAATCCTACGGCTATTATTTGATGGATGTACATAATTCAGACTCACATGGTACCAAATGTATTTCTTTATATAATATAGATATATAATCTCTTTAGTAGTAGGTGATTTTTTATACTGTAATTTTCACATTTATTACACTGATTATTCCCCTGCTAACACCATATGCACCTTGCGGGTCAACAAAAAAAGATCAAGATGTTTCTTGTTAATGTTCCTCATGTGACCATTTGTCCAGGTTCTGTTTGGTGAAACACACAATTTCTCTCCCCGGATGATTCCAGCACCGCCTTTGAGTGGCGAGGCAATAGGCGGATTACCCATAGAGGCATTTTCTATGGTTCAAGAACTTTTTGATGGCACGGAGTGGGCTGATAGCAATGAATAGCACTCAGTATGAGAATCTTGCTGTGCTATCAAATGAGAACCTTCCAGGATGCTCCAGCCATCATCTATTATCTTATTGGTTGTTATCATATATAATTGACCTTCAGTATGTCTTAAAATTTTTTAAAAGGATTTAATTATTTGAAATTGGATACTGTTCTTATTTCATAATTTCTATTGCAGGTGCTATGATGTTAAGCCTTGTTAAAAGTTGCATTGGCACTAAATTTACTGGACAGTTTGCACATACTCCCAGTTAATCAGCATTGGCTGCAGACTTAACCAGTAAAATGGTTCTAGATTTACCATTAATTTTGCATTTCTGCTCCTCAATACTTCACAGGGTCCAGTGATTTCCTATGTGTTCATCAAAACTTTTTTATTATCATGAGTGAAGTTATTTGATGAAGTCAAAGTTTGCACTTTGTGTCTGTTATTTATTAGAAAAATGGATATGTAGATTTATTACCTTTTACTAATTTTCACTTGCAAGTTTTGTCTGCATCACCACTAGTTCATATAAAAAGTTTTACAATTTGTTCTTATAATTTTATATAGCTATTTTCTAATTCCTCTATTTTTCCTAAAAGTTGTTATTTCTGTTTTTTGTAAATCAGTGTATCCACGTCTAAGTAGTTATTTCTTTTTTAAATACTAATTTCTCCTTTTCCAGTACGGCATGTTATCCGATCTTATGCTTGAGAAATTGTATTTGATGGGTTTTCATATGTTTGATGGTACTAGTACTCGCGAAGTCTTGAGGTGTAAATGTATTGAATTATAAGTAAATAACTTATAAACATGTTCAATTGATTGTGCATTAATTTTAACTCAGGATTCTTACACTTTCAGCAATTGTGTTTCTACTAATTAAGTTGGTTAACATGTGTTGGTGGTTTCCTCGTCATTGTCATCATCACAATTAGATTGGAGAGAACATGAAACTTGTATGCTTTTCAATTGGAGAGAACCCTAAAAAACTTGCAGCTGCACAACAATAACCACACAAAAACTGCATTGCGCCGAAACAACTCCACACATTTTTGGTGATGCGGTTAAGTTTTCCTCGGACCAAAACCGCACCGTTTGGTGTGGTTGCGGTTTGAGCTCAAACCACACAACATGCACCCCCTAGATACCATTGTGATTATTGATGCATGTATTCATAAAATCTGGTCTCGATTGTAACGAACCTCATTAGGTCTTCATGTAAGGGCAAATGAAGGATCCTATTTAACCATTGGTGGTGGTTTTTCGTTGCAGGGTAGCTGGAAGACATCTACTTATTGGAAGAATACAATGGTAGATCTGTTGAATGGAGAGCCATTCATCAAAGTAGCGGAAGTTCCGGAAGCTCGGACAAAGGTGCTCTATTTTCATTCTTATTATTACCCGTATGGTTTGATTGTCTCTTCTCGCTTAAATCTCTTATTGTCATCCTTGGAGAATAAGCATGATGATTTGAGAGCGAGGTATTTTTGTTCTCCTTCCTGTTTCTTAATTGTTCTCGATGATTTAGTGTGCCTATTTGTAGCCATTTGTGGAGAGATTAACTAAATGTCCAAAATATGGGTTGCATAACTCATTCAAAGCTCAAAAGAGGTTTGTTTCATATGATTTCATAAACTAGTTATTTTATTTTCTTGTATTATAGTCATTTCATTCTTATTCTTCCGTGTGATATATTTCTTATTCTCAGCTTCTCCTTTGTACAGTTTGGTGTTTACATAACCTACAAATTACCACAATGCTAAACTTCAGCTAGTGTCTCATCCTTATTTCTACATGTCTCCTCTCCAGCTGAGTACTTTTAGGCGCAATATCGTCCAGGAAGTTGAAGAGATGCTCTATTATCGTCCAAGAAATCTGCTATTGATACAGAATCAATTGAATTGCAATTTACAAAAATGGGCCACCTTAAGAGAGATAAATCCAGAATCAAAGAATATTGATTGAAGTCATCTGCTCATTCAGATATTTTGTAGGAGTCTAGGGGGGAGATAAGGGCAGAGATGACAGAGGATCTAACAGGAGCAAGTCTAGGCCACATAAGGATATTGAGTACTTTCATTGTGGCAAGAAGGGTCACATCAAGAGGAAGTGCAATGTCTGGAAGAAATTGCAGATGCGGGAATCAAGGAAACAAGATGAGGTCATAGCATCAGTGTAGTGACAAACTTTGAGGATGTTCTACTCTTTGTGAGTGATAAGGTGACGGTTGACCTCATTTGTAGAGATAGTTTGTGGTTGGTGGACTCAGGGGCTTCAGCACACGTTTCGAGCGATATAGCACAGTTTGCTACTTACACCTTACGTGATTGCGGGGTGTTGAGGATGGGCAACCGGAGAGTTTGCAAAGCTATTGACATCAGTGATGTGCACCTGAAGACGAGAACATGTTCTGTTTTGGTACTCAAGGAAATTTGTCATGTACTTGACATCTGGTTCAGTTTGTTATCTGTTGGTCGATTGGATGTGGATGGTTATGTTAGTAGATTTGGTGACGGGCGATGGAGACTAACCAGAGGTTCTTTGGTCATAGGTCGTGGTAGCATGATGTTCGACCTTTATTGTATGGAGGCGAGAGCTGCATGCGTGGGGGAACACAAGGTCAGAGGTGACAGAGCCACACGTGTGTGGAGCGAGCAGCGCAGACTATTCAGTGGGAAGAAATGCTACAGGTAAGTGATACATCATGTCTCAAAGTCGACGGTGATAGGATAGGAGAGAGGTTCTCATATTGTTGCTGGACAGCGAGGTCGATGACTTTTGATTGTCACGATCCTACATCGAGTTTGTTGTTTGCGAGGGAGAGTTGCATATGTGCAGTGATGGTTTTCGCGGGGAGGTCGTCAATTTGGCGATCTCTTCCTCCTAGTCGGTAAGGGGGAGATTGATGTGTTTGGGTTCCCTCCTAGGTGGACAATACCCGCGGCGGCGGACGTTGAGAGGTCTGTAACATGATGGATTGAGCCGTGGTGAATTTTAGGAGGGATAGGTGCACTGGTGTGATCGACGGCTCATATCTTTCACTTATATAATTATATAAGTTAATATATATAAGGGAAAATAAAGAATTCCTATTTCTAATTCCCCTGGAAGCCGCGTCTCCATGAGATATTCTGACTATGGAGGTTGCAAAGAGTGGGATTCTGAATTAGGAGATGAGAAGGAAATCTCAGGGTAAGTCTTATGTGACTATCTCTTCTGCCCATTCAGATATTTTGTACTCTGAGTCTATGGGAGAGATAAGGGAAGAGATGATAGAGGATCTAACAAGAGCAAGTCTAGGCCACAGAAGGATATTGAGTACTTTCATTGTGGCAAGAAAGGTCACATCAAGAGGAAGTGTAATGTATGGAAGAAATTGCAGATGCGGGAATTAAGGAAGCAAGATGAGGTCATAACATCAACGTAGTGACAGACTTTGAGGATGATCTACTCTTTGCGAGTGATGAGGTAACGGTTGACCTCGTTCATAGAGATAGTTTGTGGTTTGTGAACTCAGGGGCTTCAGCACACGTTTCGAGCGATATAGCACAGTTTGCTACTTACACCTTACATGATTGCGGGGTGTTGAGGATGGGCAACGGGAGAGTTTGCAAAGCTATTGGCATCAGTGACGTGCACCTGAAGACGAGCACAGGTTCTGTTTTGATGCTCAAGGGCATTCGTCATGTACCTGACATTCGGTTCAGTTTGTTGTTTGTTGGTCGATTGGATGCAGATGGTTATGTTAGTAGATTTGGTGGCGGACGATGGAGACTGACCAGAGGTTCTTTGATCATAGGTAGTGGTAGCATGATGTTCGACCTTTATTGGATGGAGGCGAGAGCTGCAGGTGCAGGGGAGCACGAAGGTCAGAGGTGACAGAGCCACACGTGTGTGGAGCGGGCAGCGCAGACTATTCAGTAGGAAGAAATGATACAGGTAAGTGATACATCATGTCTCAAAGTAAACAATGATAAGATAGGAGAGCGGTTCTCATATTGTTGTTGGCCAGCGAAGTCGGGTGACTTTTGATTGTCACGATCCTACATTGAGTTCGACTGTTTATGAGGGAGAGTTGCATATGTGCAGTGATAGTTCTCACGGGGAGGTCGCCAATTTGGAGAGCTCTTCCTGTACAACACCGTATTCGTCGAGTGGGCCCTCGGGCCCCAAAATCTAAAGGATGGACAGAGCAGAGGGGCATTCACCTAAAGCATCAGGGGGGCATTCGCTCAGGCCAGAAGGGCATTCGCCCATGCTAGAAGAGGTGGGGGGGGGGGGGGGGGGGGGGGGGCAGCGCAATCCATCAAGCACTCGCCCGCCTAGGATTTCGGATGCACGAACCACCAGGCGAGCGATGGCCGAACCCCACTCGCTCGGGAGGCCAAGGATCTGGCGAGTGGTGCCTCCACGGATCACTCGCCTAGTAAGATCTAGAGAATCTGGTGTGCGGGAAGTCTGGCGAGTGGTGCCTTCAAGGACCACTTGCTCAGTGGGGTCTAGAGGTGAATTTACCTAGATACCATTTGGGGGCTGCCAATAGCCCTTCAGAACAGCGGAGTTTGGCTGTTAGCAGACCAGCTTGGGATGCATTTAGTAAAATCAAAAGGCGGAATGAAGCTATCTGCAGACCAGAGTAGAAAAACTATAAATAAACCCTTAAGAGCACATTGAAGGAGATCTGAGTTTTGGGCTCTCTCCTCCTCTGGTTAATTTTGGATTGGCTCTTAGTGCCCTCCAAGGTGGCCAATTCAACATTGGTTTGGGAGGGGAAGCTCTTTGAGATTTTCTGGGTGTGTGGAGGGACCTCCTCGCTGCAGCTTTGGGTCTATTCATTTTTCTTCATTAATAGTCAAGTGAGTCGGTAAGAGAGAAGTAGATGTAGGATACAACCCCCTATGGGTCCGAACTCTTCTAGAGACCGGTTGACGGTTTCAACATTTTTCGTGCGGTGAGCGTGGACCGTAGCCTATACAATTAAATCTCAAGTTGAGCTCCATGGCTGGATGTGAAGAGAAAAGATCCGACCCAGGCCACTCGTCACCACTCGCAAGTGGGGTAACGATGGGAATGTTTGAGGACTTCAAGCGAGAGGTCCTGCAGACGTTGCATCTCCCATTCTTCACAGAAGCGAGTTCGAGACACCCGCGGTCCCAGTGGTCGCACCCCAGTTGATAGACGAGATCGCTCCAGGTCAGCGACCCGGGAAGGAAGCAGCGGCGGAAGGGAGTGGGCGAGATCTGCCCGGACGACAACTATTCCCCAACCCAGCGAGAGCTGAGGTGTGCGAGTTGGCTCCACGAGATCAGACCACTCGTCGAGTGGGGGAAGGTGAGTCCATCGGTTATACATGGAGTGGTTTGACCTGAAGCATTTTTACCATTGAATTCGAGCAATAAAAAGGTTTGTTTTTTAACTTTGTTTTTCTTTTATGAATGGTTGGTGTCAACTTATAAGATGATGATGCTTGGTATGTGAAAAATGAATGGCCCCGAGCAAACCCGCTAACCAGGCTCCTATCAAGCTGGCAGGGCGTAGGCTCACTCGGTGGCAAGAAAGTTTCAAATATGGTTGGCCCCGAGCAGACCCGCTGACCAGGTTTTCACCTAGCTTGTAGGGTTGTAGGCTCACTCGGTGGCAAGATGAGAAAGTTTCAAAATGTGATTGGACCCGAGCAGACCCACTGACCAGGCTCTCACCTAGCTGGCAGGGTCGTAGGCTCACTCTGTGGAAAGATGAGAAAGTTTCAAAATGTGATTGGCCCCGAGCAGACCCGCTGACCAGGCTCTCACCTAACTGGCAGGGTCGTAGGCTCACTTGGTGGTAGGATGAGAAAATTTCAAAATATGGTTGGCCCCGGGCATACCCGCTGACCAGGCTCTCACCTAGCTAGCAAGGTCGTAGGCTCACTCGGTGGCAGGATGAGAAAGTTTCAAAATATGGTTGGCCCCGATCAGACCCGCTAACCAGGCTCTCAATTAGATAGCAGGGTCGTAGGCTCACACGGTAGCAGGATGAGAAAGTTTCAAAATGTGATTGGCCCCGAGCAGACCCACTGACCAGGCTCTCACCTAGCTGGCAGGGTCATAGGCTCACTCGGTGGCTGGATGAGAAAGTTTCAAAATATGGTTGGCCCCGAGCAGACCCGCTGAGCAGACTCTCACCTAGTTGGCAGGGTCATAGGCTCACTCGGTGGCAGGAAGAAAGAAAGTTTCAAAATATGGTTGGCCCCGAGCAGACTCGCTGACCAGGCTCTCACCTAGCTGGCAGGGTCGTAGGCTCACTCGGTGGCAGGAAGAAAGAAAGTTTCAAAATATGGTTGGCCCCGAGCAGACCCGCTGACCAATTTCTCACCTAGCTGGCAGGGTCGTAGGCTCACTCTGTGGCAGGAAGAAAGAAAGTTTCAAAATATGGTTGGCCCCGAGCAGACCCGCTGACCAGGCTCTCACCTAGCTGGCAGGATCGTAGGCTCACTCGGTGGCAAGATGAGTTAGAAAGTTTCAAAATGGGACTTGCCCCGAGCAGACCCACTGACCAGGCTCTCACCTAGTTGACAGGGTCGTAAGCTCACTCAGTGGCAGGAAGAAAATACGGAAGGTGATTCGGGGTGAGAGAACGAAGGAGAAGGAAATCCGAGAAAGGGAAGTATCCCAACCCAAGGTATGTGAGTGGGGTCCTCCGAGAAGGGCACTTGCTAGGCGAATGCACCCAAGGTTCCAACCTACCTAAGGAGACGCGAGAATCATTCCGAACAAATGCGTTCTCGGCAAGGTCACGCTTTCGGTAGAATCGTCGAGGTTGCCACTTAATTTCTAGAAGGGTATGGGCGCGTGCGGATGGTCCATGACTTTACCGCGCGTCGTTGAGGCGAGAGCGCCTTGATCACGGCCCGGGGACAAGTATCGATGAGTGCAAACACATGAACTATACGCGAGTGGCACAAAGAAAAGGGGGTAAAATAAAAAGTAAGTAAATACAGAAGAATTAAGAGCAAGATAAATAAATGCTTCTTTTTATTACAAATGTTCCCGCTTACAAGGGGGATCTCATCCCTAACACGTGTTACATCAAAAAAGAAGGAAAAAGAAAGCGAAAAATCTTCAAAGAGAGTCGCTAGACTTCTCGCTGGATGACTCGCCTTTTTTGCCTGAGGGGCGGACGGCACCTCTCTCGCGTTGAAGATCGGCTTCGCCCTCCGACACGTCCAGCGGGGTGAAGAGCCAAGGGAGAACATTCCAAGCGGAGAGTCTCTCGCCACCTTCTTTCAGGAGCCCAGCATCTCGCAGCACCTGCAACCCAGCATCAACAATACCAATACAGAATAAAGAAAGTACAGGAAATACAAATTAGAAAAGCAGTAGACTGGACAGCACCGAAAATCAATCCAGAAGACAGAGTTTTATAGTAGTTCCCCAAAATGTGGGTAGTCCACTCTTCTACCTCACTGGTAGGATTGTACTAACTGTGTTTGAGTCTTTTGATAAGGAGACTCTCAGAATCACTGAGTCTTTTGATATGGATACTCTTAGAATCACTGGTCTTTTGATAAGGAGACTCTTAGAACCACTGAATCCTTTGGAAGAGAGATTCTTAAAACTCTTTTATAGTTGGTGGATGTGAACAGTAGAATGAGAAGAAAGAAGAGAATAGAATTCTTCTGTAAGAATTCTTCAGAAGCTTTCTCTTTGAATGTTGTTGCTTCTATTTATCTCAGGATCTGAACTCTTGCTTATGATAGTGATGATTGCAAGAGTTATGAGCTTGATCATGTTTCTCTGAGCACTTTTGTTGACTTACTGCAATGTGATAAGGAAGAAGAAACAGCAATGTTGTTATTCTCTTTTCATGTGCAGAGGAGATCTTCTTCTGTTCCGTCTTAGGGTTGAAGGAGGAAGAACAAGAAGCCCTATTTCGATAGACCGAAATATATGATCAGTTGTTCTCTATATTGTTTTCTTTCTTTCTCAGCATTTGTATTCTCCATGATTTGAGTTTGAATTTGTTTCTTCTTCTGGACTGTCCTTAGAAGGAATGTCCATTGGACAATTGATGTTTCCTTCTATTTTTGTTCCTGGCCCGTCCATCTGATTTGAATAAACTTCCAAGAATGTCTTTGCTGCATTTCTAGAATACTTCATTCCATTCTTGGCAGTAAATGAGTCATTGGAGAATAGTCTTCAGCTTTGTAGACCTTCTGAAAAGGTATTAGAAAGGACATCAGAGAAACTTCTATTTCTGACTGTACTCGACGTTGCGTCGACTTCATCTTTCGTCATATCGACGCACCTCTGAGTTCTTATAGAAGTAGCTTCGAATTCCTTCTTAGCTCTGGCTGAACTCAGATGTCGACGTTGCGTCGAGTTATTATCGACGTATCCGTCGAGTTGAAGACTTAAATTTGAACTTCATCTTCTGCGTCTACTTGAAGTCGAAGTTGCGTCGACTTCTAAGATGACTTCAACAGGATCTTCCTTCTGCGTCGAGTTCATTTTGAAGTTGCGTCGACTTCTGATATAGCTTTGACAAGCTCTGTCTTCTACGTCTAGTTTATTTCAAAGTTGCATCGACTTCTGATATAGCTTTGACAGGCTCTGTCTTCTGTGTCGAGATCATTTCGACGTTTCATCGACTTCACTTATACTTCGATAGACAGATTGAGTTACTTCGACTTTCAGTTAGAGTTACGTCGACATCTAGCCGAAGTTGCGTCGACTTCCATTCGATGCAAGTCTTAACTTAACTGAATTTGTGCTTCTCTTTGGCCTGGTATTGTAACACTAGGTGGATGTGATATCCTAGGACAACTAATGATCATTTTACCATTTTCATACAATGTGGGTAATATAACTTAACTGATGAAATCACTTTAAGTAATTTGTTAGATAAATCACATGGGTTTTTCCCAACAGTTCTGGTGTCTCAATTTGTTCCCCTGGCGATGATGCCCTTAATGGGGCTGGTAGCGTTCTTCCGCGAGAGCGGATCGGTTTTCTCCCTGGATCTGTTCAAAGACTGGTGTGAGGTGCGCACGGATGGCGGCGACCGTGCTGAGGTTCTTAGCAACAAGTCCTGGTTGCAGTTTGAGAATCGGGTCGATAGGCGGCACGGGAGCACGGTCTATGGGTTTGTCCGTAATCGTTGGGGATGGACTGAGCTCTGGAGTTCCCTCTCGGATGGTTGTGGGCGAGCGAAAGGCCGGGAGCGCGAGTTCTCTTATTGACCGGGGCGTGATGTCGTTGTTTCTTCGAGGCGTGACCAGAAGAGGAAGTTATTTTTTTCTAATGGTGGCGAGTTTGTCCCCCCCCCCCCCCCCCCCCCCCCCCCCCCCCCGCACCCTTCGGCGGGTAGACAGAAGGACGGCTCTGGTGATTCTCCTCGTGGTTCACGAGTTGATGGGATCTCGTGCTTGGACCCCGATGTTGAGGTGATTGGCTCCTTTGCCCCCCCCCCGATCCCGGAAGAGGGGCGGCTGCAGTGCCCTCGTCGAAGGGGAAGAGTGTTTCTTCGTCTCTTGTAGTCATGAATGATGTAGGGGTGTCCGTGAGTTGGAGATTGACACGAATAAGAGCTCTCGCGACGCCCTTCACGCCTAGATCTACCGCACCTACACAAGCATCTATCATCGCGATACGATTCGCATCTAACGCAACACAAACATCACAAGGGAGGAGTGATCGACTCTAAAATAACGATCAAGGGAGAGTCAGATTATTCCCCAAATTAACAAAAAGGTTGCCGATCCTTTTGGAGAGCAAAACCAAGGCTATAGGCCAAGATCCGCTCAAGCAAATTGGGCCTACCCGATCCGAAATAAAGAAAGTCAATAACAACGAAATCGATTTCAGAAATTGCAAGCGACGTATTTTAAAATCACGGATAAAACGAATGTTCAACCTCCACAAATCAAAAGCAAGAAATCACAAGATGGGGGAGAGAAGATACCCAACCCGGATCCAACAAACACACAAGATAAGTGAGAGAATCACTATCTCCACGGTTCCACCGGCGTCACACCGAATGGGGCTGCAACCTTCTTCCTTGGAGTGGCACCGAAGGAATCCACGTCGGAGTCGCACCGAAGAGGGATGGAGGGAGCAATGGGTGGCTTCACACCACAAGGGGGGCGGCGGCAAGGGGGAACTCCTCTTGGCTGAAATTCTAAAGGGGGGGGGGGGGGGGGGGAGAATTAGGTTTAGGCTTTTCCAAATTTACTTAATCCTCATAATAAGTCTCCTTATATAGGAGTTACAAACAACACATAACCGTTCAAGATGGAGATGTAATCTCAACCATCCGAGCGGTTAAATACACACCAATGTGTTAAAAGTGTAGGAAATAAAAATATAAATGCTTATATGAATATAAAATTATTACCCAAACATGGAATAATTTTATATTCACAAATATAAAATAAAAAAGCATAATAATTAAATAAAATTGGTCTTCAAGTGGGCTTAGCACGCCGCGGGCGGAGGTTGTAACGTTGTCTTCCGTTAGCGTCATCATGGCACCTAAAATCTTTATGTCGTTGTGTCTCGGCAACCAGATCATCATCAAGTAGTGGTGGAGGGGCTTCTTCTTAAAGTTCTCATATTGGGATATGAGAAGAGACTTTTTGTCCTTTCTTTCATCAGAGCTGCCCTCAACTAATCTGGAAAGTGATTCTCAGTTTTCTTTGGCAGAGTTGCAATCAGCAACTTTTTGGAATATGTCATCCGACATAGTTGACACCAGAATATTCATGGCTTTGGCATCACATGCCTTCACCTTCTTTTCAGCATCAGTCCACTCTGCTCTGGGGACTGCAATTTGTGTTACTGTCCCACTAACATCTTTTCTCACTGGGACTGGGGGACCTGAAATAATGACATTAAAAATGTCTTCATCAATAGAGTTCATATATAACTTTATTTTGGCCTTCAATAGTGTAAACTTATTCAAGTTACACACTAATAGTCTTGTTGATGCATCGTCCTTAGAACTCATTTTTCTTTATAAAATAATTTTAGCTAATTTTTTAAATGTAGAAATAAGAGTAAAGAGATCTTTTGATCAATATGCTAAACTTTTAACGATCAACCTCGCTCTGATACCAATTGAAAGTGCACAGTGTGCCTCTGAGTATTCTCTAGAGGGAGTGAATAGAGTTTTAAAACCTTTTATACCCTAGTTATGCACACACAATAAAACTACTAAGTATTATGCAATCAACAATATCAATACAGAATAAAGAAAGTACAAAAAATACAAACTAGAAAAGTAGTAGACCGGACAGCACAGAAAATCAATCCAGAAGACACATAATTTTATAGTGGTTCCCTAAAATGTGGATAGTCCACTCTTCTACCTCCCTGGTAGGATTGCACTAACTGTGCCTGAGTCTTTTGATAAGGAGACTCTCAGAACCACTGAGTCTTTTGATAAGGAAACTCTTAGAACCACTGAGTCTTTTGATAAGGAGACTCTTAGAACCACTGAATCCTTTGGAAGAGAGATTCTTAAAACTCTTTTACAGTTGGTGGATGAGAACAGTAGAATGAGAAGAAAGAAAAGAAGAGAATTCTTCTGTAAGAATTCTTCATAAGTTGTTGCTTCTGTTTATCTCAGGATCTGAACTCTTGCTTATGATAGTGATGATTGCAAGAGTTATGAGCTTGATCCTGTTTCTCTGAGCACTTTTGTTGACTTGCTGCAATGTGATGAGGAAGAAGAAGAAGCAATGTTGTTATTCTCTTTTCCTGTGCAGAGGAGATCTTCTTCTGTCTTAGGGTTGAAAGAGGAAGAACAAGAAGCCCTATTTCGACAGACCGAAATATATGATCAGTTGTTCTCTATATTGTTTTCTCTTTCTCAGCATATGTATTCTCCATGATTTGAGTTTGAATTTGTTTCTTCTTCTGGACTGTCCTTCGAAGGAATGTCCATTGGACAATTGATGTTTCATTCTATTTTTGTCCCCGATCCGTCCATCTGATTTGAATAAACTTCCAAGAATGTCTTTGCTGCATTTCTGAAACACTCCATTCCATTCTTGGCAGTAACGAGCCGTTAGAGAATAGTCTTCAACTATGTAGACCTTCTGAAAAGGTATTAGAAAGGACAACAAAGAAACTTCTATTTCTGACTGTACTCGATGCTCTGCCGACTTCATCTTTCGTCATATCGTTGCACCTCTGAGTTCTTATAGAAGTAGCTTCGAATACCTTCTTAGCTCTGGCTGAACTCAAATGTCGATGTTGTGTCGAGTTCTTATCGACGTATCCGTCGAGTTGAAGACTTGAATTTGAACTTCATCTTCTGCGTCGAATTGAAGTCGGAGTTGCGCCGACTTCTATGATGGCTTCGACAGACTCTTCCTTCTGCGTCGAGTTCATTTCGAAGTTGCGTCGACTTATGATATAGCTTTGAAAATCTCTGTCCTCTGCGTCGAGATCATTTCAACGACGCGTCGACTTCACTTATACTTCGACAGACAGATTGAGTTACTTCGACTTCCATTCGATACAAGTCTTAACTTAACTGAATTTGTGATTCTCTTAGGTCCGGTCTTGTTACACTAGGTGAATATGATATCCTATGACATCTAATGACCATTTTACCCTTTCTATACAATGTGGATAATATAATCTAACTGATGAAATCACTTTAAGTAATTTGTTAGATAAATCACAAGGGTTTTTCCCAACAATCTCCCCTTATTTATCTTAACACATTTTACAATTTGATTAAGTGATTTCAAACATACTTTGACATAATTAAATACAAACAACTATACACAAAACAATAGACTGAAAAATATGATAGACTGAAAAATATCTGATTGATATAAATGAATGTTTATCAGAGTTAATTACCCAATTCATGGTCTACTTTCTCTTTTCGAGGAAAGTTGACAAGGCCTCATAAATCTTTCTGAACTTTCTTTCCACATACTTGAAGTTGGCTGGAGTGGCCTTCTCTGACTGTTTTTGAATTCTTTCATATCCCTTGAAAAGCTTCTCAAGATCAACTTTGGCTTCATGATAGACATCATTTAGCTTTAGCCACAGACCAAAAACTTTAGCAGACAGCAAGTTTATTTCTTCTAAGTCCAGTTCTTCTGCATTAGGATCTGTTACAATGAATACTGATTGTGGATTACCAGAAGTTGGAGCTGACTTGAATACAATCTTCTTTTTCTTTTGGAGTGGCTGCTCTGCTTCATTCTGATCACATCCCAGACCTCCTCTGTGAAGTTGCCATGTATTCTCAAGAAGTTTTGCTTGAGGGTTTCTGGCAACATACTTTGTAGGGTCAAAGAGTGTGCTTGGGATTTCGACTGTCTTCTTTAGTTGCTCCTTTTCTACCACGTCCTTTCCTTTCTTTAACCTTTCAATAAATAACTTTCTCTTTCGAATGCAATAGAAATAAACAAAGAAGGGAACGAGTTACCTACTCCTAACGGTCAAAGCGAGCCCTTTTCTACCTCTTTTTGAGATGTCATATTGATCCATTTCTCTGATTTCATCTAGGGTTTTATCAAGCTTTGGATCAATGTATGACTTCATTGTGTTTTTTCAGGAAGATCAACCTTTTCGTAAGTTTTGAAATAAGATCTTTCCTTTTTGTATTGCTTCCTTTGCTCTTTTGTATATCTTTCCCATATGGGTATATTTCTTCCAAAACCCCTTCCTCTGAAATTCCTTTCATGTCCCCTTCCTCTGAATGGGACAATTGAAGTGGGTATTGGAGTAGGAGCAGGAAGGAACTGGGTTGGTGGTTGAGAGGATGGAGCAGATACAGGAACTTGATCAGCAATCTTGATCAGAGATGGTGTTGTCGTCGATTCTTCTGAATGGGTCCAGAATTCTTGTGTCTCAGGGATAGATAACTCCGTGCATTCATTGTACTCTTGCACACTCTTCAGGTAGCCATTATCATCTGAAAATAAATCAATCTCCCTCTGTTTTGATGACTCCCCCTGTATTGAAGGCAGAATCCTTGGGGGAGAGAATGATGAAGGTTCTAGAAGGAGCTTAGAGGTGATGTCCGGTTCACTTTCAGAGACATATGGAGAGGGAAGATTTGGAAGAAACACTGTATGTACCGAATCTGGAGGCATCCTGGGCCTGCTGTCAAACTTCTCCCCCTGCTTTATATCTTGGATACAGGATATAAAGACCTCATCAGGCAGTAGGGATGATTTCAATTCCCTTTCAAGATCCCTCGTCTGGGTAGTAAGGTCCCGCAACCTCCTGTGTTGAGTACACAGCTTCCTGTAATAGTCGTTAGAGAATTCCATATATAGAGATGAGAAGTGAGACAAGAGTGTCTCTAGGGCTAGATTAACAGCTTCAATGAGGTCTTGTTGGTCTTGGAGAGACGTCATTTAGCACATGTGAGTACCTGCAAGAGAAGGTGGAAGAGAGAAGTAGAAAGGAAAACAGAAGAGAGCGACAGGGAGAGAATTCGAAAGCACAATAGATTCGACGTCTAAGTTGCTTAAAAGAAGATGATTCATCACAACCTAAGATTGTATTCAAAGCAGCGTCGAGAGGAGGTGGATTCAGCACGCCAAAACATGTCAAAATCATTTCTGTGCGCGTTGTGTGAAGTCGACGTAATGCCGAGTCAAAATTGACGTGGCTTCGAAAATAATCAGCAATTATGATGTCGACATAAACGTCGATAAGAATTCGACGTTGTGTCGAGTGCTATTCGAATGAACTGTCCCAGTCAGCTCTCGAAGCTAACGTCGAGTAGAAATTGACGGTGCGTCGATTTTTATTCGACGCAACTCTTAATGAACAGTTATATTTTTCTAAAAATATTTGTTGTTTTTCCCAGCAATACCTTTCTATGAAAAATAAGTTTGAATGCATAATAAAGGTGTCCTAGAGATCTCCATCAAGCATTCTCAGTGCATTGATGAATAACTTGTGCTTACTTTCATCAAGTGGCTTAGTGAAGATGTCAGCCCTTTGAATATCAGTGGAAATGTATTGAAAATTGATCTTACCCTTCTCAACATTGTCCCTGAGAAAGTGGTGTCTTATCTCTATGTGCTTAGTTCTGCTGTGGAGAACAGGATTGGAAGTTATGGAGATAGCACTAGAGTTGTCACAGAATATTGTGGAATTGTCAAGGGAAAAATTGTAATCTAACAACTGACTTTGCATCCACAATATTTGTGAGCAACAACTTCCTGCAGTTATATACTCAACTTTAGCTGTAGAAGTGGAGACCGGGGTTTCCTTCTTGCTAAACCATAAGATCAGTCTAGCACCCAGGAATTGACATGTTCCTGAGGTGCTTTTTCTATCCAGCCTACATCCAGCATAGTCTGCATCTGAATAGCCAACTAAGTCAAATCCAGATTCTGTTGGATACCACAAGCCAAGTTCATGTGTACCCTTTAGATATCTGAGTATCCTTTTTACAGAACTCATATGGGATTCCTTGGGGTCAACCTGAAACCTAGCACATATACAGGTAGCAAACATTATGTCTGGTCTACTAGCTGTCAGGTAGAGAAGAGAGTCAATGGCTGTTATGTAAGTCTTCTGATCAAAGGACTTATCTTTTTCATCTCTATCTAAAACAACATTGGTATTCATGGGGGTTTTCATGACAGAGGCATTTTCCATCCCAAACCTCTTGATGAGTTCTCTGGTATACTTGGATTGAGATATGAAAATGTCATCTACATTTGCCTTACTTGGAGGCCTAGGAAATAGGATAATTCTCCCATGCTACTCATTTCAAATCTAGATTGCATTAGGTATGCAAACCTTTCGCATAGTGTTTGATCTGTTGACCCAAATATAATATTTACATATATATGTACTAGTAGGAGCTGATTTTTATGTGCTCTTGTGAATAGTGTTTTATCGACTTTGCCTCTTTCAAAGGAGTGTTCCAGAAGAAAGGTGAATAAGGTATTATATCAAGCTCTTGTAGCTTTCTTGAGGTCATACAGTGTTTTATCTAATCTATATACAAATGAGGGAAAAGATGGATTGACAAAACCTAGGGGCTGATCCACATATACTTCTTCCTGAAGGGTTCAATTTAGGAATGCACTCTTCACATCCATCTGATAAACTTTAATCTTCACATGTACATCATATGTAAGAAATATTCTAATGGCCTCCAGCCTTGCTACTAGAGCAAATGTCTGGTTGAAGTCAATCCCCTCCTCTTGCCTATATCCTTGAGCCACAAGTCTGGCCTTGTTCCTGACTATGACTCCAGTTGAATCCATCTTGTTTTTGAATACCCATTTGGTTCCAATTACTGGGTAATTCCTTGGTTTCTCAACCAATGTCCAAACCTTGTTCCTCTCAAATTGAGTTAACTCTTCTTGCATTGCAGATATCCAGTGAGGGTCACTGTTTGCTTTTTCAAACTTCTTAAGTTCATATTGTGAGAGAAAACACTGAAACATTGTTTCATGTGTTATTTGATTCCTTATCTTGACTCCCACTGTCAAATCTCTTATAACTTGTGTTGAAGGATGGTCTTTTAGGGTCATGCTGGTTCTTGTTGAGTTATTAAAGGGATTCTCTTCTTCATGAAGTTCCACTTGCTCATTGACCGTGGGAGCACCATCTTCATTCTCTAGAATGATCTCAGTTGCTGGTAGTTCAGGTGTTGTAGGCTCATCTTCATCTGCAGCAGAGTATTCATCTGAATCAGTGTCAACTTTTTGTTTCCCTTTGTCTTGACACACTGATGAATGATCCATGATGTTGAGCTTTTCAACTTGATCTGCAAGTTGGTCTTCTTCCTGCAAAATAGTGTTGGTGGAAGTTTCCTTCCCCTTATAAAATATGTTAGCTTCATCAAAGAACACATGCACCGACTCCTTAATTTTGAGAGAGCTTTTATTATAGCACCTATAGGCCTTGCTAGATGAGGAATATCCCAAAAATATTTCATCATCAGCCTTCTTGTCAAATTTGTCAAGATGACTCTTCCCATTGTTTAGAATGAAGCAAGTACAACCAAATATCCGAAAGCAAGTGACTATAGGTGTCTTTCCCTTCAATAACTCATAGGGGGTCTTCAACTTTGTCTTGTGGATGAGACTTCTATTCTGAACATAGTTGACAGTATTCACTGCCTCAGCCCAAAAGGACTTTGGCAAGTTGGATTCAGCCAATAATGTCCTTCCTGATTTAATTAAGGTTCTATTTTTCCTCTCAGCCACCCCATTTTATTGCGGGTTCTAGGAGCTGAAAAGTTTTGCCTTATCCCTCCATCCTCACAGAATCTACGCTTTAACTGATTTTCAAACTCAGTACCATGATCACTTCTGATCACAGTAACCTGAGTGTTGAATTCAGATTGAATCTGTCTAATGAATCTTGAAGGTGTCTGACTTACCTTTTAGAAAGAACACTCAGCTGAATCTAGAAAAGTCATCAACAATGACTAGAGTATATAGGACTTACCTGCTAAGCTCTGAGTGGAGATAGGACCAAATAGGTCCATGTGCAACAAGTATAGGGTTCTGGGGGTATCAATTGGTTTGAATGATGATTTGATCTGCTTTTCTAGTTGGCAGGCTCTACAGGGATGGTTTTTATTAAACTTGCATGTTGGTAAGCCTCTTACTAGGTTAAGCCTAGACAGTTTAGCAATGGTCTTAAAATTTAGGTGACTGAGTCTCCTATGCCACAACTCATTGTTTTCTAACTGAGAGTTAAATAAGCAGATCTCTAACTTAGTATACTCAAAATCTACAACATAGACCTTACCTTTCTAATACCAGCCAATACAATTTGGTTAGTTACAGAACTAACTATATGACATAAAGACTTAGTGAATACAATTTTGTATTCGCCATCACATAGCTGACTAATACTATTTAGATTATGTTGAAGTCCTTCAACATAATCTACCTTAGAGAATGAAATTTCCCCAATCCTGAGCAAACCATATCCTTTGGTCTGACCAGAGTGGGAATTCTCAAAAATTACCTTAGGCCCTTCCTTGGCCTTGTAGTTTTCCAGCAATTATTTTGCTCCAGTCATATGCATGGAGCATCCATTGTCCAGATACCACTGTTGGTTTGTGGTTGAACTGTCTCCTTTCTGCACATGAAATTAAACATTAGTATAGACCCTCACTTGCTGGGGTCTCTTTCTTCTATCATCATATGGAGTTATGAAAGAATAAGTTGGTCTTTCAGTATACCCCTTAAGGTGAAAAAGTGTTGGATTATGCCAGCAATGTTTGGCTATGTGCCCAATTTTAGAACAGCAGAAAAATCTAGGAATATAAGTGGAGTGAGATCTAGATGTTTGAAAATTTCTTGCTGGAAGCATGCGCCGAGAAGAAATCGACGCATCTTTAGAGTTGCGTCGAGTGTAATTCGATGTGTCTGAATAGTTACGTCGATAATAATTTGATGCGGAATATTGGTTGCGTCGAATAGAATTCGGCGCACCCACATACTTGCTTCGAGTTAATGTCGAAGCATATGCCGAACTCCGTCGAGTTTTATTCGACACATCTTTAAAACTGCGTCGAGTTCTAGTCGCCGCATAATTCTTTTTATTAAGATTCTTATAATTTTTATTTTGCTTTTCTAATGGGTGTTTACCTAGAATCCCTGTTTGATTAGTAATGTTTATCCTATTGAATATAGTGAGTTTATTAGGATTATTATTTTGTTCTTTACATGATTCTAAGTTGTTATTAGGTTGATTTATACTAGCCCTAATGAATGCTACAGGATTTTCCCAAGCAAGTTTGTTAGGGATTAATGTGTTGGTGGATGGTAGTAATTCTAGATCAAGATGGTTAAATCTCTTGGAGAGATTTTGTGAGATGTCTTTAAGCTTTTGACTCCTCCCTTTGAGTGAGTCCTCAAAGGCTTTTGCCTTTGTAAGTTCTTTCTTTAAATCAGAATTTTCATTAGTTAATGTGTATATTTCTTTTTCTTTCTTAAACATTCGATTTCTTATATCATAATTAACTGAGTGCGGATTGTCTTTCCTAAGGTCTTCTAGTTCTTTTCTAATTATGTTCAGTTCTTTTTGGCTGTTAATATAATCTTGACAGAATTCTTTAAAACAGACTTTAAAGTCTTCTGGGGAAAAGTCAAAATCATCAAAAATAGTTACCTGATTTTCTACAGTAGAGTCTTCCAGAGCCATTAAGCAGGCTTCTTCAGTTGCACACTCTTCATCACTATCAGATGATGAGGAGCTTGACTCAGACTCCGAATCACTCCATGTTTCAGCAATGAAACATTTCCCCTTTTTCTTATCCTTCCCAATGAAGGATTTCTTCTTGTGCTCCTTCTTCTTGCTGCTTTTATTCTTTTCCTCTTCAGGACATTCTGTGGCAAAGTGCCCATATTTTCTGCAAAATAAGAAGATAATTTCATGTTTAGGAGTTTTGTCATACCTTGGTTTGCTTGAACTTCTCCCCTTCCTTCTGGAGTCCTCTGTCTTGACCCATCTCTTGAATCTTTTTGCCAAGAGATGGAACATCTCTTCTTCAGAAGTGGAAGGCTCTCCTTCAGCAGCCTTTAGAGCAAGAGTCTTTTCCTCAGGAGTTGAGATTCTCTCATGCGCTTCTGACTCAACCCTAATTTTTAGTAAGAGCTCATAGGACTTGAGCTTGCCTAGCAGAGCATCCGTAGATATTTCTTTGAGACACCTAGAATCTCTGATAGCTCAGATTCTTGAGTCTCATGTGCTTGGGAAGTACATGGGGAGTTTGTCATTAATTTCTGTCAGAGAAATTTCTTTGTCAAGGCCCTTCAGCTCATTTATGATGAAACTGAACCTGTCATACATATTAGCTATTCTTTCTTCAGACTTTTTCTTAAAGTTCTCATATTGGGATATGAGAAGGGACTTTTTGTCCTTTTTTTCATCTGAGCTTCCCTCAACTAATCTGGAAAGTGATTCCTAGATTTCTTTGGCAAAGTTGCAATCAACAACTTTTTGGAATATGTCATCTGACATAGTTGACACCAGAATATTCATGGCTTTGGCATCACATGCCTTCACCTTCTTTTCAGCATCAGTCCACTCTGCTCTGGGGACTGCAGTTTGTGTTACTGTCCCACTAACATCTTTTCTCACTGGGACTGGGGGACCTGAAATAATGACATTAAAAATATCTTCATCAATAAAGTTCATATATAGCTTTATTCTGGCCTTCCAGAGTGTAAACTTATTCAAGTTACACACTGACAGTCTTGTTGATGCATAGTCCTTAGAACTCATTTTTCTTTATAAAATAATTTTAGCTAATTTTTTAAATGTAGAAATGGGAGTAAGGAGATCTTTTGATCAATGTGCTAACCTTTTAATGATCAACCTCGCTCTAATACCAATTGAAAGTGCATAGTGTGCCTCTGAGTATTCTCTAGAGGGGTGAATAGAGTTTTAAAACCTTTTATACCCTAGTTATGCACACACAATAAAACTACTAAGTATTATGCAATCAACAATATCAATACATAATAAAGAAAATACATAAAATACAAACTAGAAAAGCAGTAGACTGGACAGCACAGAAAATCAATCCAGAAGACACAGAATTTTTTAGTGGTTCCCTAAAATGTGGATAGTCCACTCTTCTACCTCCCAAGTAGGATTGCACTAACTGTGCATAAGTCTTTTGATAAGGAGACTCTCAGAACCACTAAGTCTTTTGATAAGGAGACTCTTAGAATTACTGATCAGTCGATCTTTTGATAAGGAGACTCTTAGAACCACTGAATCTTTTGGAAGAGGGATTCTTAAAACTCTTTTACTGTTGGTGGATGAGAACAGTAGAATGAGAAGAAAGAAGATAATAGAATTCTTCTGTAAGAATTCTTCAGAAGCTTTCTCTTTGAATGTTGTTGCTTCTGTTTATCTCAGGATATGAACCCTTGCTTATGATAGTGATGATGGCAAGAGTTATGAGCTTGATCCTATTTCTCTGAGCACTTTTGTTGACTTGCTGCAATGTGATGAGGAAGAAGAAGCAACAATGTTGTTATTCTCTTTTCCTGTGCAGAGGAGATCTTCTTCTGTTCTGTCTTAGGGTTGAAGGAGGAAGAACAAGAAGCCCTATTTCGACAGACCGAAATATATGATCAGTTGTTCTTTATATTGTTTTCTTTATTTCTCAGCATATGTATTCTCCATGATTTGAGTTTGAATTTGTTTCTTCTTCTGGACTGTCCTTAGAAGGAATGTCCATTGGACAATTGATGTTTCCTTCTATTTTTGTTTCCGACCCGTCCATCTGATTTGAATAAACTTCCAAGAATGTCTTTGCTGCATTTCTGGAATACTCCATTCCATTCTTGGCAGTAACGAGTCATTGGAGAACAATCTTCAGCTTTGTAGACCTTCTGAAAAGGTATTAGAAAGGATAACAGAGAAACTTCTATTTCTGACTGTACTCCACGCTGCGTCGACTTCATCTTTCGTCATATCGACGTACCTTTGAGTTCTTATAGAAGTAGCTTCGAATTCCTTCTTAGCTCTGGCTGAACTCGGATGTTGACGTTGCGTCGAGTTCTTATCGACGTATCCGTCGAGTTGAAGACTTGAATTTGAACTTCATCTTCTGCGTCAAATTGAAGTTGGAGTTGCGTCGACTTCTAAGATGGCTTCGACAGACTCTTCCTTCTGCGTCAAGTTCATTTCGAAGTTGCGTCGACTTCTGATATAGCTTTGACAAGCTATGTCTTCTGCGTGGAGATTATTTCGATGTTGCGTCGACTTCACTTATACTTCGATAGACAGATTGAGTTACTTCGACTTCCATTCGGCGCAAGTCTTAACTTAATTGAATTTGTGCTTCTCTTAGGCCTGGTGTTGTTACACTAGGTGAATGCGATATCCTAGGACATCTAATGACCATTTTACCATTTCTGTACAATGTGGGTAATATAACCTAACTGATGAAATCACTTTAAGTAATTTGTTAGATAAATCACAAGAGTTTTTCCCAATAGATTTGGACCGCTTGGCGGGAGGAGAGGGAGGAGCCATTCCAGGCTTCCGCTTCTGGCCGCTGGGCTTGGAGCAGCCTGGATCCTTTCGGCAAGCCTCGGCGGCATATCGCGCGAGAGCTATGCCGGGAGATTCCTCACCCGCATGCGGCGGGTGTAGGGGAGATCCCGCGCTCCTGCATCAAATTTTTGGCCAAGTAAGAAAAGGTAGATAGAAAGATAAGCGAAAGCTAGGGCAGAAGCAGTATGCCTTACCATCTCCCGGTAGAACTGGGGAGTGCGAATCGACATTCTTCCGTAGGTGGATGACGTTCATGTCGTTCCCCAGGATGAACTGGTGGAGCTTGGCCTCATGACCTCCCAGCGACGGAGGCTTGAAGGTCGACTCATCTTCCTGCATGAGAGCGAGAAGAGCGTTGCTGAAGTTATCGGTGACGAAGATGAAGCGCCGAAACCAGTCATGGTTCTAATTGGCGAGACCGGCAACCTTGAGCGGGTGCTGGTCGGAGAAGAAGGCGACCCCGCTCTTCGCCCGGAAGTTGAACAGTTTGCGGATCACGGGGAAGCTGAACTCGACCTTCTCCTCGCGCAGGTAGCAGGCGAATACTATCAGCATGACTATCGAGTTGGGTTGAGCTGCGCAGGAACAACCATGAAGTAGCGGAAGGTCTGGCGCAGCTTCGGCCAGATGGGAAGGCGGAACCCCACTTCAAAGTGATTCAGCGGGATGGCAATCGTGTCAGGCGAGAACTGATTGATGTGATCTCTATTCCTGGGGCGGCGCGCAATGAACCCGGGCGGGACGTAGTCCGTGATTTCCATCGTGAACTCGTCCTCCGACAAATCGCAAGTGATGAAGTCGTGACTAGCGAATGCTTGAGCACACCTAGCCCTGCCATCAGCTTCGACCACCATCGTGTAGTAGGGGTGGTTGAAAGTGAGTTACACAAAAGCCTAGAGAGAGGCGCGAGTGCAAGAGCGAGTGCGAGAAGGAGAAGAAGGCGGGAATGAAATAATAATAAATGTGGTGGGTAGGGTCTGGCTATATATAAACAAATAAGGAAATCGGGAAGTTTCCTAGGCGTGGGGGTGCGGATAGTGACCACGCCGCCCTGGCGCCTCGGGAATCGAGCCAGCCCTACCTTCACCCCACTCGCCCGTGATTGGCAAGTGTCGTGTGAAACCCCACTCGCCCATGATTGGCGAGTGCCACGTGAAACCCCACTCGCCCGTGATTGGCGAGTGTCGCGCGAAAGTCCCTCCGCATGAAGGCAGGAGGGGCAGGATAAGGCACAAAGCGAAGCCTAAGCATTATGTGAGACATCAGCATTCGGCAAAACATAAAAGAAATCGTGCGGAACAGAAATATAGTTAACATCTAATACAACGAGATTGTTCATAAGGCAAGGCCGATCTCGACATTCATTACAGAATAAAATAGGGGTGAGGGGAATACATGGGGTGAGTGCTGGTAGGCTCATTATTGAATCCATTGCCATCGACCCCGACCTCGCCTCCACGTCCTCGATGGCACTCGTGGGTAGTACTACGCGCTTACTGCAGTAAGCTCTTTATTGACCAAGCGCATTTGCTCCCTTGTCCGCGCGATGTGCCTCCCGGGGGAAGTACCCTCACACCCAGCCCCCTGTCGCTCCATCTCTCCGACAAGGTGCACGTAGTCCCTTTCGAGAGCGCTCAGCCTGTGCTCAAAGGCTGCCGGGTGTCCGTCCTTCTGGCCGTTGAGGTCCCGTTGCATCCAGATGAGCTTCCCTAGAACCTCTGTCACCCGCTCCTTCATCGTCTTAGCATCTGCGGGATCGTCGAGGAAGTCTGAAATGTCGTTGGGAGAGGGGGGGTGGCGAGATCACCTCCTCCCCTTCCTCAAAGTGAGGATCCACCGGCGAGGCCTCTCGGTAGCATGCAGGAGCAAAAGTGGGATAGTCTTATTTAGTAGCTCAAGCAACAGAGCTCCTTTAGAGAATGAAGTAACTAACCAGATAAGTTCCTTTTGTCTTGGCGTTGGCAAGACGGGCTAGGTTGCCCTTCGAATGGCCTGACGGGGATGTAGTGATTTCCCCCTTCCAGGGCGATAGGGAACCTGGTTGGCGGCGGAAGTGGTGGCTAGATCGGTGGCGGGAGAGTTGTGGCCGAGGCCCCTTCCGGCCGAATGCTCCGGCTTCTGCGCTGGGAGAATCGTGGTGGTCTCGCGACCTGGAGAGTTGCGAAGGATCAAAGATAACCCCGTAATTCCAAAGGTGGGAGCTGCGAGAGGCAGGGTAAGAAAGAGACGGCAAGTGGTAAAAAGTAGGCGAGAAAGCAATAAACAGGCAGTGTTCCGCCGTGAGTAGCCGGAAGGCCGGACTCCTGACCCGGCGGGACGTCCTTGACGATAGGCGGGAGCACGTCGGTATCCGCCAGGTTGGTCTCGAGGCCGTCCCTCATCGCCAACATGTCCTACGAGTGGTCATAATCATTTAGGTATCACGCCACCAGAATTAACCACAAAACAAGTAAGATCATATTACCTTGGCGAGGTTGTCGGGAGGACAGCAAGAAGGGGGCGGAGTCCTTGACGCAGACTCCGTCACCATTGGGTCCCGCCGAACCACCTTGGCCTTCCTCGGACGGTAGGGCGAGCTGGGATCCCTCTTTGATGAGAGCCAAGGAGCATACCTGGCAGACTTGGAGGTGTTCTTCTCTTGCGCCGCGGCAAGACGGTCTAGCAGCTCTTGCGAGAGCGGTCTCGACGACGGCCTCATGAACGCCATTAAGGTAGCGAAAGCTCGGAGGGGGAAAAAGAGAAAAACAATAAGAGGAAAATGGGCACTCCCAACGCTGCGGCCTGAGATATATATAGCACAATGGTGGGGCCCACCAAAAGATTCCTTCCAGGTCAGCAAGCACTCACCGAATACTAGGGGTTGGACTTTTCCTTCCAAGCGTAGAACTAGCTCGCAAAGAGCGGGGATTGTGTACAACCCTGTATTCGTCGAGTGAGCCACCGGGCCCCAGAATCTAAAGGATGGACAGAGTAGAGGGGCATTCGCCAAAAGCATCAGAAGGGCATTCACCCATGTCAGAAGGGCATTCGCCCAGGCTAGGAGAGGGGGCGAGCGCAATCCATCAAGCACTCGCCCGCCTAGGATTTCGGATGCACGAACCACCAGGCGAGTGAGGGGTGGAACCCCACTCGCCCGGAAAGCCAAGGATCTGGCGAGTGGTGCCTCCACGGACCACTCGCCTAGTAAGATCTAGAGAATTCGGTGTGTGGGAAGTCTGACGAGTAGTGCCTTCACGGACCACTCGCCCAGTGGGGTCTAGAGGTGAATTTACATAGATACCCTTTGGGGACTGTCAATAGCCCTTCAGAACAACGGAGTTTGACTGTTAGCAGACCAGTTTGGGGTGTGTTTAGTAAAATCAAAAAGCGGAATGAACCTATTTGCACACCAGAGTAGAAAAACTATAAATAGACCCTTAAAGGCACCTTGGAGGAGATCCGAGTTTTGGGCTCTCTCCTCCTCTAGTTAATTTTGGATTGGCTCCTAGTACCCACTAAGGTGCCCAGTTCAGCATTGGTTTGATAGGGGAAGCTCTCTGAGATCTTTCGGGTGTGTGGTTGGACCTCCTTGCTGCAGCTTTGGGTCTATTCATTTGTCTTCATTAATAGTCAAGTGAGCCGGTAAGGGAGAAGTAGGTGTAGACTACAACCCCCTGTGGGTTTGAACTCTTCTAGAGACCGATTGACGGTTTCAACACTTCCTCCTAGTCGGGAAGGGGGAGATTGATGTGTTTCGGTTCCCTCCTAGGTGGACATTACCCGCGGCTGCGGGCGTTGAGAGACCTGTAACATGATCATGGATTGAGTCATGGTGAATTAGAGGAGTGATAAGTGCACTGGTGCGATCGACGACTCATATCTCACATATAAAATTATATCAGTTCAAAGGGAAAAATAAAGAATTCTTATTTCTAATCCCCCCCCCCCCCCCCTGCCGCATGTCTGCTACTCACTCGTGAAGAAGCCTGCAGCCTGCTTGTTCTCCAAAAAGAGTCGGTCAGGTTTCCCTCTCCGACCAGCACCCTCTCCCCCCCTCTCTCTCTCTCTCTCTCTCTCTCTCTCTCTCTCTCTCTCTCTCTCTCTCTCTCTCTCTCTCTCTCTCTCTCTCTCTCTCTCTCTCTCTCTCTCGTCCAAGCCGAGGTTTCTCGCTGACGATCTTGGGGCACGGAGACGGTGAGGTGAAACCGAAGATTTTGGGTCATACGGTGTGGAGATTTGACAGCGATGATTGTCGCGACGGCGGAGGCGCCGAGGACTCCTTTTGAGGGGCCGTTGCGGAGGCGGTGGTGGCTTTGTGCTTGTGTAGCGGGGCTACGATGCATGTGTGCGGGGGAGCGTCGTGGGCTGAGGCCGATTTGGGCGGAGCCAGAGAGGCATAGACGGTGATTGGCGACCGCCATTTGGGCTCAGGAGAGCAAGGATCGTTGAAGCGTCGACGGTGTTGTCGTACCACGGTCGTGGTAGTGTAGTGGTGCAGAGTGCGCATCGTGACGCAAAGGACGGCGGTGTGCAACTGCTGTATTTTACTCAGACGAGTATATTGAGTCGCATCTGCGGCTAGCGGCGGTCAACGCGAGGAGACATCTTAGCCTTAAGTGGACTTTGGTGGAGAGGCATCTGAGCGTCGAGCGGGGCAACCTACTGACGGATTGCAGACTAATCGAAGTGAGCAAGTGACGTCGTGTGTCGATGTTAGCAGACAACTTGGCACAGTATTGAAAGACCTTGAAATACTGCAGAGGATTCAGAGAACCAGTTTGGAGCGAGTCACTCTGACTCGAACTTGGTTGTCTTTATCAGTATACATGTATCTTTCTCTTGTCTTTATATTTGTGTTAGTTGTATGATCCATCTGGGGATCGTGGAGGGAAAGTCATTGTATTGTTGAACATTATTTAGTGGAGCCTTTCGGGGTTGTACTTTGATCGTCCCGTGATTTTTACCTTGCTTTTTTAGGATTTTGATCACGTATACGCATTTGTATCTGATTTTAATTATTTTTATTTTGTTCTTCTGTATTTCGATGACGACTTTTGTTCTTGCATATCCTCACGTGAACTCAGGTCCGTGAAAATGTGTCTCAAACACTTCCACACACACTATTCAAACTTGAAAAATCACGCACATTAATGTACACCGCCCAAGTGATCGACATTGCCAAGATCGTGCTTTCTACTTTTCTAGAAATGATATAATATTGCCAAGTGGAGGTCCACGTGGCAAGCATGCAAGCCACTTACGAAATCTATTTGACCAAAAAAATTTCCCCATTTGGCAAGATCTTTCCGAATCACTACAAAATTATTTTATGCTTATTTATTTTATTGTAAGGTAATATTAAGAACTTTTTATATATTATTATATCCGATTGTTAAGGCGAACAATAGATAATACGATCACATACAAATTACAATAAAACAAAAATATTCTGACACTTGATATATATTTTATTGATATTTAAAAAAATATATTTTAGTCCCTTGTTTTCTTCGTTAAAATCTTCAGTCTAATTAAAGTAAAAAAAAACACCATAAA
Source organism: Dactylorhiza incarnata (assembly GCA_033032865.1). Lineage (NCBI taxonomy): Eukaryota > Viridiplantae > Streptophyta > Magnoliopsida > Asparagales > Orchidaceae > Dactylorhiza > Dactylorhiza incarnata. The sequence goes on along the minus strand of JAWHQI010000284.1, from coordinate 725,185 downwards.
TTTTATTTTGTTAAACCGTACTAACTATGTTTTTTCACAAAAATGCAGCGGCTCTATCTATTTTGAGAATTGTTACGTGCACATCACTTTTCGCTATATTTTATCATCCCTTCTTTCTTTACGTGCACATCTGGCGACCCAGAGATTTGCGAATGTCGTCTACCTTTTTTATCTTTAAATTTTGATGATATCATATTGTAGTTAATTTTATTGAAAGACAATTCCCTTATTTTTTTAATGTATTTTTATATTTTAAATATTTTTTAGCCAACTTTTTTATTAATTTATCACTTCCATAATCGCAAATATATATTTTCAAGAGACCTACAAAAAACGAGACTAATAATAAATATATTTTAATTATAATTTATATATATAATATGCATATACATATATACATTTTATCAAACACACTTAATTATAATTATTATATAGATATATTTATATATACATATTCATATACATATGTGTGTGTATTAGGAGAACCTAATATAATGAGGCTCCCTGAATATAGAGATTTCGATTGGAGGCGCTCTCAATAGATGTGCAAGAAAAATGCAATTTAAAATTTGTTGTAAATGAATTTTAACTAATATAATATAATTTTCAAATTTTAATTTTCCCCCGAAAACTAATCCTGAAACATGTGCTGTGCAGAAAAATTAAGGCACTAAAAAGAAAGAGAGTTCCTCAAAACATAGCAGCTGATCATCAAAGCGTGGGGAATGTTGGAGTATTATTTCTGCAACCTGGAATAATAAGCTGCAGTGGGGAATGTTGAAGACTACCTTTGAATTTTTGATGAAAGGGAAGGAGGAGGAGGAGGAGGATATGGGCAGAAGAAGATTTGAATAATATATTTAATTAGAGGAGTAGAATTTCCTTTAACGAACGAACTTGACATACTTGAGAACAAAAAGCAGCGCCCCGGCCCAGCTATATATATTATCATCCATTCTTTCCCCCCTCCCCCCCATAAAACAACAAGAACAGCATCATCCTTTTATGCCACAGCCCAAAACTGAAAACCAGCACAGGTGCCTGTCTTAATTTTGATCAAGCGTCAGTCCATCCTGCAAAAACCGGCATACCCCCAATCGGCAGCGATGGCCACGGAGCAGGGCTGATCAGCTTCGGCGGCCCCTTTGAGTAGAGCATCGATAGACCGGTTCGATCGGGGCTTTTTTCCATCCGCGAGCCGCTCAATCCGGCCAGCGAAGGTGAGCGGTTAGAAGGGTGCATGCCGCCCGCTTGCTTGCCGGAACCATCGTGGATGCCCTGCGTGAGACCAGCAGCTTCCATGCCGAAGAGACCGTGAAGCATCGGCCTTTCGTTCAGCGAATCCGAGACATTGTGCTGGGGGGATTGGTACAGCACCATCTTCCAATCGGAACCGCCGCTGCTGTCTTGATCAGCGGTTAGGTCAAGCTCTCTGCCGCAGTCCTGAATATTCAATGCGGGATCAATGCATGCCGCTGCTTTGTTCTTCCTGGCATGCTCGCCGGACAGCAGAGTATTGCTCGCAATGATCTTCTCCACATCATACCTTGTTATGTCAAAGTTTGTTACAGCATTCGCACCACGGAATTTAATTGCAGCGACGTCGTATGCTTCTGCAGCTTCTTCCTGAGTACCTGACACAGGATTAATTCAAAGAATTTTCAAAGGATGAACCAAGCTCTCTGTTGAAATAGTTCCCGACACAGATTTGTTATATTCAAAAGGCCAGTTCCATCTAGTCTACGTTTGCCATTCGAAGGCCTAGCTGTTGAGATTTGGTTCGGGATTTCCTAATATTAAATTTCCTAATTTTAGGTTTCCTAAAATTTGATTAGAAACTTAATGCTTTATTAGGAGTCTCACCACCACCGTGAGATATAATATGTGAGGATTGTATTTTGCATTTGCTGCTGCCTTGGTATTGGAGTCGGCCAGGGAGAAATCTAAAAGCCGCATGCCTTGAAGATAGTAGAGCCACCTGTAGCCTTGAAGGAAGAGCTGCCGTCTATTGCTTGGAGTCCTGCCGTCTCCCTCACTCTCTCTCTCTCCTTTCTCTCTCTCGCTCGTGCACTCGGAGAGGCCACCGGCCTTGGGTGTTGTCGCCGGTCTTGGAGGAGATAGCCGCCGATCTTGGTGGAGATCACCGTCGACGTTGCGGTGGTCGTTCTTTGGAGTGGAGAGGCGTGGCGTTTGGAGACGTGCGTGAGTGCAGTTAGCCTTGACGGCGTTTGGACTTCAGTGGTGGTGTTGGTCTCCGGTGGTGGTTGCGGTAGAACGTCGGACCTCGACGTTGAAGGTTCCGGAGAACCTTGTGCGTCCGCTAGGCGGATTGCAGTCCAGATCTTCTACTCGCCCGCGGATCGTGCGCGTCCGACGCATCTGCGGTGTTTCACCGGACGGTCATTTCTTCTCCTGTTATTTCTTATAATTGCATTTATATATTGTCTGAATTAATATATATTTGTGGTTGTGCGCCGACGGGTTTTGTCGGACGCAGTTTTGGTCTTATTTTGTATTCTTGTTACCTGCATTATTGTATAATTGTGCCTGCATATATACCGAATTTTACAACAAGTGGTATCAAAGCGAGGTTTCCGAGTAGGTTACTGATTGGACGTTCCGGTTTAGGTTTGGGTCAACGGTAGGTGACGACATCGGCCCGCTCCCTATCTTCCCATATCAGATCCGTGAATTAATCAGATTACCTAGAGGTACTGCAGGCAGCTATGGTAGCGAAGAATACGGTTTTGGCCAGGTATTCGGTGGAGAAATTTGACGGTAGCGGGAACTTTCGCCTATTGCAGATTCGGGTCAAGGATATGCTGGCTGAGCAGGGATTGATCCAAGTGTTGCGGGGGCGTAATTCTTTGCCCGCTCCGGTGAAAGATTCCGAGTGGACTGAGATGGATGAGCGCGCAACTAGCGTTATTCGGATGTGCATCGACGACAAGGTGTTGTTCAACATCGGTATTGAAGAGTCCGTTGTCACGTTGTGGGAGAAACTTGAGGGACTCTACATGAGCAAGTCGTTGACCACGAGGCTGTTGCTGAAGCAGCGACTGTACGGCCCGAAGATGCAGGAAGGAGGTAACCTGCAGGAACATTTCAACGTGTTCAATGGACTTCTTAGCCAACTGCATGTGGTTGGTGTAAAGGTGGGGGGAAAAGACAAAGCTTTATTGCTTCTTACCTCGCTCCCGGCGTCGTATAAGCACATGCAGAGCACTCTGCTGTATGAGAAGGATACAGTAGACGTGGAGCAGATCACATCTGCGTTACTGTCCAGTCAGATGCTGTCGAACCCCGCTCCTGAGGATGAGCATGCTTTGGCAGTAGGAGGACGACGAGGGAGGCAGTTCGAGAAGGGGTCTGGGAGTGCACGTTCCAGATCCGCATCGAGGAAGGCAGTGACGTGTTACCATTGCAGGCAGAGTGGCCATATCAGGAGACTTTGTCCACAGCGTGCGCAGATTTTCGGGGACGTCCAGGATGCGGGCAAGGCGGCGGTAACTACGGAAGATGATAGTGATGTCTCTCCTCATCACTGAGAGTCCATGTGACTCGGATAGCTGGGTATTAGATTCTGGTGCTTCGCAGCACATTTGCTCAGATGCGGGGATGTTCAGTTCATTGGAGGTGACGACTGGGTCAGTCTTTCTGGGTGACGGCTCAGCATGTGAGGCCACGGGGACAGAGACAGTGGACATCAGGATGCATGACGGAGCAGTGTGTAGGCTTGAGCTGGTACGCCTGGTACCGAAGCTGCGCAGGAATTTGATATCGTTGGGCAGATTGGACTCCAGCGGATGCAATTTTGCAGCGAGAGGTGGAATTCTGACGGTGACGCGAGGGCACACCGTGTTCATGCAAGCTGAGAAGCACGGTAGTCTGTACCGGCTGATGGGGACCACGATGCGAGGTGGTGTGCCCATGATTTTTGCGGCCGACATGGTGGATGGTCGAGGTGGTGTAGAGGATCGCCCTTCTGGTAGTTTGACTAGGCGAGTCAGATTCAGCGATCCGGTTGCGTCGACATTCAGGGGTTGAGCCCGAGCAGGGATGAGTCGACTGGAGCAGGTCGGCTGACGCTTCAGGACTTTGAGGTGGTGCTTCGCGCAGTGTTGTTTCGCACAGTTGGTGCTTTGTGCAAGGAGTGCTTCGTGTAGATGGTGGCCCCAAATCCCAAACCAAGGTGGTGGATTGTTGAGATTTGGTTCGGGATTTCCTAATATTGGATTTCCTAATATTGTATTTCCTAATATTGAATTTCCTAATTTTAGGTTTCCTAAAATTTGATTAGAAACTTAATGCTTTATTAGGAGTCTCACCACCACCGTGAGATATAATATGTGAGGATTGTATTTTGCATTTGCTGCTGCCTTGGTATTGGAGTCGGCCAGGGAGAAATCTAAAAGCCGCATGCCTTGGAGATAGTAGAGCCACCTGTAGCCTTGAAGGAGGAGCTGCCGTCTATTGCTTGGAGCCCTGCTGTCTCCCTCTCTCTCTCGCTCGTGCACTCGGAGAGGCCACCGACCTTGGGTGTTGTCGCCGGTCTTGGAGGAGATAGCCGCCGGTCGTTGTGAGAGGGTGTTGCCGCCGATCTTGGTGGAGATCACCGTCGACGTTGCGGTGGTCGTTCTTTGGAGTAGAGAGGCGTGGCGTTTGGAGACGTGCGTGAGTGCAGTTAGCCTTGATGGCGTTTGGTTTTCGGTGGTGGTGTTGGTCTCCGGTGGTGGTTGCGGTTGAACGTCGGACCTCGACGTTGAAGGTTCCGGAGAAGCTTGTGCGTCCGCTAGGCGGATTGCAGTCCAGATCTTCTACTCGCCCGCGGATCGTGCGCATCCGGCGCATCTGCGGTGTTTCACCGGACGGTCATTTCTTCTCCTATTATTTCTTATAATTGCATTTATATATTGTCTGATTTAATATATATTTGTGGTTGTGCGCCGGCGGATTTAGCCGGACGCAGTTTTGGTCTTATTTTGTATTCTTGTTACCTGCATTATTTTATAGTTGTGCCTGCATATATACCGAATTTTACAACAAGTGGTATCAAAGCGAGGTTTCCCAGTAGGTTACTGATTGGACGTTCCGGTTTAGGTTTGGGTCAACGGTAGGTGACGACATCGGCCCGCTCCCTATCTTCCCATATCAGATATGTGAATTAATCAGATTACCTAGAGGTACTGCAGGCATCTATGGTAGCGAAGAATATGATTTTGGCCAGGTATTCGGTGGAGAAATTTGACGGTAGCGGGAACTTTCGCCTATGGCAGATTCGGGTCAAGGATATGCTGGCTGAGCAGGGGTTGATCCAAGTGTTGCGGGGGCGTGATTCTTTGCCCTCTCCGGTGAAAGATTCCGAGTGGACTGAGATGGATGAGCGCGCAACTAGCGCTATTCGGAAGTGCATCGACGACAAGGTGTTGTTCAACATCGGTATTGAAGAGTCCGTTGTCACGTTGTGGGAGAAGCTTGAGGGACTCTACATGAGCAAGTCGTTGACCACGAGGCTGTTGCTGAAGCAGCGACTGTACGGCCCGAAGATGCAGGAAGGAGGTAACCTGCAGGAACATTTCAACGTGTTCAATGGACTTCTTAGCCAACTGCATGTGGTTGGTGTAAAGGTGGGGGGAAAAGACAAAGCTTTATTGCTTCTTACCTCGCTCCCGGCGTCGTATAAGCACATGCAGAGCACTCTGCTGTATGAGAAGGATACAGTAGACGTGGAGCAGATCACATCTGCGTTATTGTCCAGTCAGATGCTGTCGAACCCCGCTCCTGAGGGTGAGCATGCTTTGGCAGTAGGAGGACGACGAGGGAGGCAGTTCGAGAAGGGGTCTGGGAGTGCACGTTCCAGATCCGCATCGAGGAAGACAGTGGCATGTTACCATTGCAGGCAGAGTGGCCATATCAGGAGACTTTGTCCGCAGCGTGCGCAGATTTTCGGGGACGTCCAGGATGCGGGCAAGGCGGCGGTAGCTACGGCAGATGATAATGATGTCTCTCCTCATCACCGAGAGTCCATGTGACTCGGATAGCTGGGTATTAGATTCTGGTGCTTCGCAGCACATTTGCTCAGATGCGGGGATGTTCAGTTCATTGGAGGTGACGACTGAGTCCGTTTTTCTGGGTGACGGCTCAGCATGTGAGGTCACAGGGACAGAGACGGTGGACATCATGATGCATGACGGAGCAGTGCGTAGGCTTGAGCGGGTACGCCTGGTACCCAAGCTGCGCAGGAATTTGATATCGTTGGGCAGATTGGACTCCAACGGATGCAGTTTTGCGGCGAGAGGTGGAGTTCTGACGGTGACACGAGGGCGCACCGTGCTCATGCGAGCTGAGAAGCACGGTAGTCTGTACCGGCTGATGGGGACCACGATGCGAGGTGGTGTGCCCATGATTTTTGCGGCCGACATGGTGGATGGTCGAGGTGGTGTAGAGGATCGCCCTTCTGGTAGTTTGACTAGGCGAGTCAGATTCAGCGATCCAGTTGCGTCGACATTCAGGGGTTGAGTCCGAGCAGGGATGAGTCGACTGGAGCAGGTCGGCTGACGCCTCAGGACTTTGAGGTGGTGCTTCGCGCAGTGTTGTTTCACACAGTTGGTGCTTTGTGCAGGGAGTGTTTCGTGCAGATGGTGGCCCCGAATCCCGAACCAAGGTGGTGGATTGTTGAGATTTGGTTCGAGATTTCCTAATATTGAATTTCTTAATATTGTATTTCCTAATATTGAATTTCCTAATTTTAGGTTTCCTAAAATTTGATTAGAAACTTAATGTTTTATTAGGAGTCTCACCGCCACGGTGAGATATAATATGTGAAGATTGTAATTTGCATTTGCCGCTTCCTTGGTATTAGAGTCGGCCAGGGAGAAATCTAAAAGTCGCATGCCTTGGAGATAGTAGAGCCGCATGTAGCCTTGAAGGAGGAGCTGCCGTCTATTGCTTGGAGCCCTGCCGTCTCCCTCTCTCTCTCTCCTTTCTCTCTCTCGCTCGTACACTCGAAGAGGCCGCCGGCCTTGGGTGTTGTCGCCGGTCTTGGAGGAGACAGCCGCCGGTCGTTGTGAGAGGGTGTTGCCGCCGATCTTGGTGGAGATCACCGTCGACGTTGCGGTGGTCGTTCTTTGGAGTGGAGAGGCGCGGCGTTTGGAGACGTGCGTGAGTGCAGTTAGCCTTGACGGCGTTTGGTCTCCGGTGGTGGCGTTGGTCTCCTGTGGTGGTTGCGGTTGAATGTGGGACCTCGACGTTGAAGGTTCCGGTGAACCTTATGCGTCCGCTAGGCGGATTGCAGTCCAGATCTTCTACTCGCCCGCAGATCGTGCGCGTCCGGCGCACCTGCGGTGTTTCACAGGACGGTCATTTCTTCTCCTGTTATTTCTTGTAATTGCATTTATATATTGTCTGATTTAATATATATTTGTGGTTATGCGCCGGCGGGTTTTGCCGGGCGTAGTTTTGGTCTTATTTTGTATTCTTGTTACCTGCATTATTTTATAGATGTGTCTGCATTTGTACCGGATTTTACAACACTAGCTGCTCCATCTTAATTATGATCCTTCTTAAGTTTAAGTTGTGATGAACACGGTCTTCCTAGTTAATCTGAGCTCCATGCAAGATACTGCCCATCACATAATTAAAAGAGTATAATTTTGAGCAGACTATGATTCTAGCAGAACTTCCTTTCACACGAAGCATGAAATCCTACACATATTCGAAATTAAGCTGAGCGGAAGTAGGTTCTTACTGAAGGTTCCAAGATAAAGATCTTTGTTTCCTGCGACTCGTCCGATTCTAGCCTGCCATCTACCGTGTTGATGATGCCTGCAAACAAACAAACAAACAAACAAACCCTCCTGAAATAACAATTACAGACTAGGTACATTCTCTCTATGTTTTAAAACATATACCTTGTGACTCCTCGGTACATAGAAGCTCCCCTAGAGAAACCACTGCTTTTCCTGGAAGATACAAAGAGAAGCACAAACATTATTAAATGGGAGGAGGGAAGGAAGAAGAAGCAGCAGCAGCTCCCATTGAGATTGAGTGAACAAAGAGATGGAGACAAGTATAAAAGTGCTCACTAAACATTACCTTCTCAGATGGGCTACATATTCCTGTCTTGTCATGTTCTTCATCTCTTCCAGCTCCTCCTGATAATTCTCCAGCTGCAGCCGCATTTAAAAGAAAAGAAAAAAGAGGAGCGTTAAAATCAAAAACAAGATGTAGAGTAGAGAGAAAGAAAAGGCCGGCATGAAATGATTAGAACATTACATTGAAGTTTATATGAGTGGAAGGGCCCCAATATTTGAGGGCGGCCAAGTCATAAGATCTTGCAGCTTTATCTTCCATATCATAACCCCCTAATAGCATCGATTGAAGAAACTCATTCAGTCCATATATATAGATTTTCTCAGACAGAAGGGAAAGAAAACGCCTGCCTCATCAGAGAAGAATACAAAGGAAACTAGAGAGACCTACCCAGGTAAACTGCAGAGGCGAAGATGTGCAGCGAGCGAGCGAGCGAGCGGTTGCATATTTATGCCACAGAATACATATCGATTCGTTAAGGAATCAAAACACCGGGAAAAAGAAAAGAGTAGGAATCAATACCGACCTTGTCTTCCTTTTCTGGTCTGGCCTTCCTTCTTGCAGCTGTTATCCCAAAGGTGCGCTTCGTACCTCCCAGTCCACCTATGCCTGCACGCATTCATCAACCCACTCCACTAATCAAAATAGAAGACGACATGACTTGCATCTTCTAATATTGCAGATTGAAGAACAAATTAGACATTTTGAACACTTGTGGCCGATTTATTCAATTTGTTTTTTTGTTCTTTGATGGCAACGAGCTAGCTATTTAAAGAAGTTTCCATGCCGTTTGTTTTTTTATATATATATTTATAAAATGTGAATAGGCAGAGCAGAAACATGTCCCGAAAAAGGGAGAATCGGGGAAGAACAAAAACCGTTTTAATGAAGAAGAGGGGACCATCCGTGGTGGTGGTGGTGGTGGTGATGGTGGTGGTGGTGATGGAGGAAGAAGAGAAAAGATTATAAGTAAATGGAAAGAAAAGTGAAACGCGAACCTAGTGACTCCTCTATACTGGGAGGTTCTCTGGCCGAAGGTATCTATGCTCTTCCTATGAACAGGCTGTTTCTCCTGCACCCCCTTCCCTGCAATTCTCTTCTTGGACCCGCCATGATGATCCAGAGCCATACAGTCAGAAGGCCCGACGCAAGAGAGATGGTGATGATGATGATGATGATGCGGAGTAGTGACGCAGCTCGACCGAGAGCCCGGGCTCATGGACAAGCTCAGCGAATGCAAATCCCCATAACCGATTGCAGAGACGGAAGGTGCAGATCCCATTCCAGCTTCATCACCTCCCATCATCACATTTATCCCTCCATTAGTATAGTGCCTGGCCGCCCAGTTCTTCAAGCTCGGGTACCCGTGATCAGACATATTATGCTGCTGCTGATGCTGTTCCTCCTCTTCCTCCTCCTCCACCATCAACGGGGATGGATACATCTGATCATGGCCGCTTGTTAGTGCAGAACACATCCCTTCGTGCAGCGGCTGGAAGTATGAGCCATGCTGCCTAAAGGGCTGCTGAACAAGCTCCATAGAGTGGTGGGGATGGTCTCCCCTGCTAACGGACTTGGGCTCTTGGTTTTGATGGTGATGGTAGTACATGCTGTCCAAGCTCAAAGCCATCGCCTCTCTTTCATGGCTCCCATACTGATGATGATGATGATGATGATGATGGGCCCCCATATTTGGACCACCGCCTAAGAAATCTTCTAGTTTTGGGGATGGGGATGCCACCACCATTCCACCTGCACAACCGGCACATTAGATTTTTTTTTTTTTTTTTTTTAAAGAGGAAACATAATAGCTGAAAAACGCCCCTTGTTTGAAATGAAGAGGCGGAAGAGGATAGCATGACAGATAAAGAGAGACATAAAAGAGAAGCGTGGGGGACCTTGTTGCTGAGATCTGCTTAGGGCTTCCATAATGCAGAGAGAACCATCGGACTTGAGGGGCATGACAGAGAGCTCGGAGTACATCATGCCGCCGGTCATATCCTCGACACCACCATAGCACATGCTGACGTCGTGGCTATTCAGATGGGAGGCGGTGAGGTAGAAGCTGCCCGGTACTCCGTTGGAGACGCCAGACGCTGCTTCTGCTGCAGATTGGTGGTGCTGGTGGTGGTCCTGCTGGTCCTGCTGCTGCTGCTGCTCTGCACGAGAGACCTCCACCTTCATATCAGAGGAAAGAGAGAAAGCCAGCCAGTTATTGCTGCCACCACTGCTCATTGGTTTCATCGTGTTTCTTTTCTTTTGTTTTTTTGGAGCCAGCAGCAAACTAAAGAATCTAGCTAGGAAGAAGAGATGATGATGATGATGATGGGATGAAGAGGAAGCAGCTCAATGATGATCATCATCATTTAAAAACATGAGTGGGACATTCGTTGGGCTATTTTTCAACCATGCATGCATCCAGGAAGGAGGAGGAGGAGGAGGAGGAGAGCTGCTAATGCCCGCAGCCAGCAGAGTGTACTTATGTTATAATAATATATAATAAAGAGGGAGGGCCAGGGGAGCGAGCTGCTTCTCTGGCTCTTGTTGTTGTTGTTCTTCTTCTTCTTACAGTGGAGAAAATGAACGAAGGGGGAGGCTGTGCCCTCCAAACTAAACAAAAAGAATGAGAGCTCCACGAAGCAAATACTGGATCAACACCCCAACCATCCATCCATAGGGATCCGCGTTCTGAGTGGGACACATTGATTTTAGCTTTCTTCCTCCCCTCCCCTCTCCTCTCCCTACTTTCTGGCTCCCCTCCCCGCCTTTATTAATTAAAACCCTTAAACCATGATTATAACCCGGAGAGAGTTAAAAGTTGAATTAATGGAATGATGCATCGTCTGCTGGATACAAGAAGAAGACCTCTGCAGCTTCTGCTGCTGCTGCCTCTTTTATAGCTGCCCAGCTACTGTAACAAGCCTTTGCTTTATCTTCAGCTGCCGAGAGAGAGAGAGAGAGAGAGAGAGATGGATGGATAGATTGACGGGCAGGACAACCGTCGCAGCAGTCACTTCACAATTGTAGAAGCCTATACAAGCTCCCACTGCTACCAAGGATCTTATTCAATCCATATCTTATGTTTTCCCCCCCTCTTATTAATTTCTTGCTCTCCTCTCCTTTTCCTTTACATATTCACTCTATCACTTCACTTTTTTTTGCACACCAATAAATAACAAAATAAACTCTTTCCTTTTCGAATCCCGCTTAGATTTGTGAAGTGAACTAGCACGTGAGATTGAAAGTAAATTTGTTGCATTATCAATACGCCTCCTTGTCTTCTGTTCTGGGTTGATTGCAGCATTATCAATCTCAACACCCCCTTAATGCTGAATCTCGGGCTCCTCTTTGATGAGTAAAGCTCTTTCAGTTTGAAGGTAAATTTTAGATAGGAATTTATGGCTTCGTCTGATTCAGCGGTGGCGGGAGCAAGCGGCGGGTGGAGCCGGAGAATTCGAACTGGAGGTGGGGAGGAGGGGTTCCAGGCAGAGTTTTTTGCTCCGTTCCTCAGGGCGCGGCGGGAGCAGACGGAGCAAACGTCGCTTGAGGCCATTTTTTCTCCGCTGTCCGGCGGCGTTTGCTCCAAACGGACGGCAAAAATGCGCCAAATGAAGCCTATATCTCTTGGGAGATGATGCCAAATGAAGCCTATATCTCTTGGGAGATGATGACCCATCTTCAGAATAAGAACTACAACCTGGAGGATTGAAATGATACTCTTCTATAGTTGGATGGAATGGCTGGACTTCAGGTTCAGCAACCCCAACATGAAGAGGATAAGAAGAAGCGGTCTCATCCTAGCACCATGAAGCATTCTCATCAAATATGACATCTCTGGAAATGAGCAGTTGTTGTGTCTTTGGATTGTAAATGCGGTAAGCTTTAGAATGTTGATTATACCCAAATAAAACACATTTCTCGGCTTTCATTTCAAGCTTTTTTGCACTCTTTTGGAATGTGATGATAGACAAGGCAACCAAAAGTTCTGAGATGCTCAACAGATGACTTCTTCTTATACTAAGCCTCATATGGTGTGGTTGACATAAGACTCCTAGTTGGTGACCTATTTAGAATAAAATGGTGTACAACCCATATATCGTCGAGGGTGGAGCATATTCATGCCGCGTAGGCAAAAGTCAAAGTCAAAGACCAAAACAAAGTCAACCAGAAGAAGCATTTGAAGTTCATGTATGAGTATGCGAGATCCTTTCATGCTCGTCGGTATGCGCACCGACGACATTTCGCCAGTATGCGAGATCCTACCATACTCGATAGTATGCGAGATTCGTCCACAGTCGTCAGGTCGACATAGGCAACCTCGCAGGGGTTTGGTATACTCGCATGCATACCCCCCCCCCCCCCCCCCACACACACACAGGATTTGTCTATAGATAGACCTCTAATGGTACCAGGAATTGCACCTCTTTGGCACCACTCTTGGGACTTCTTCTTAGTGACAGTTAGTGTTCTCTCAAACCTTGACCCCCCATCCCCCTGCTGGAGTGATACTCACCAAGAGGTGTCTTCCTCATACCGTGCTCAGCCATTTTTGGTTGTAGAGGGGAAGTTTCTCCCAAACATCTGGGTACATGGCGGGACCTCCTTGCTGAAGCGCATGAGGTCGGTTTGTAATTTTCTCTCTCTTCTTAGCTCCAGCCTTTAGATCCGAGTAGACAGATCGTTGATAACTTCCCAAAAGGAAGTTATTTCACTACTTATTCTACTCTAATATTCAATTAAAAAGAGGAAAATAATCCCCAATTATAGAAAATATGTTTAAATATTTTATTAATCAATGTTGGGCTGATTACGGTCATTTTCCATGGTTTTCTATCAAAGATTGGTCAAATGACTCAAGTTTGGGAAGCAATGGAACATTTATTGCTTATGCAGAAAATAAGTTGCAACGCCAGAAATTTGCAGGCTGCAACGTGGCGACGGAAATTCAGATTTTTGAATTTTAAAAGTGGCGCCTATGTGTAATTCCAAAGGAGGCATCCCTTCAGATTTGGAAGGGAAGTTATGAGCACGAAAATGAGGGGGAAAAATCATCATAATTGTGAGGGAGAACTTGGAAAGAAAAGAGAGAACTTTTGGGAGGTCTTCTTCCTCTTGGAGATTTCGGCTAGGGCTTGGAGAAAGAAGGTGTGGATCATCACCAAGGAGAAAGATCTGAGTCTAGAAACATTCCTACAGTGTTTTTTTGATTCCCTTAATCATGTCTAGTAAGATCTACTTTGATTTGCTACTCTTCTCTTCCTCCATGAACTAATTTTCTAAGTCTTGCATGTGTGAAGTACCTTAGTTGTGATGATGACTTGATTTTCATTTATACTTTGTGAATGTATTATTGTGATCTTTATTAAATTTATGATCTATTCTTGGGATTTTGGTTTAAGTTTCATCTTTAAAGTGCTTGGCAAAAATTCGAGAGATGAGTCGGGCTAGATGAACGTTTATTCGCACGGCGATATTCGAGAGAGGAGTCGTGTAGTTTTTAACCAAACTTCCGTATTTATACTTCATCGCGAGATTCGAGAGAGGAGCGTTGAAAGTGTATCATAAATCTTAATATAATTCTAAGAGAGAGAGAGATCTCCTCTTAAATTAGCAACCGTGATTCTAGCGCTTTTTGTTATTCTAATTTCATCTAAGTTGGAGACAACTAGAGGATTTGGGATAAACGGATAATGGTGATCGAGAGATAAAGTTATCCATTTTAGAATCGTTGCAAGATCATTGTTAATATTTCATGAATTATCATTTTGAGTAGTTATCATCATAGCAAGGGAAAATCACATGTGAGACTATCTTTCCAAGTGAAGTAAAAGTATTTTAAGTAACCGTAATTAGAGTTGTAATTGTTGCTTTTGAATTATTTAATTATCTTTACCAATCATTTATTACTTGCTTGAATTTAGAGAAAAGGTAGAACTAATATTTGTGAGCACTAAGTTAGGCACTTCCTCGTGGGAACGATCACTTTCTCATCATTTTATTACTTGTACGGCACGTGCACTTGCGTATTTATATACACCTATCACGGGCGTACCAAGTTTTTGGCGCCGTTGCCGGGGAAGCGCGCTAATTTAGTGTTTTATTTCTCACAATATTTGTGAAACCTTAGTACTTAGAGATCAAGCATTTGTTTGTTCGTGTTATTTGTTTTAATTTATTTGTCTATTTGAATACTGTTCGGTGTATGTCCAGATATAGGCAAGTAGAACTATTGCCGTTGAATTCTGAGATTGAGCGTACCTGTAGACGAAACAGGAGAGACTTTAGGACCGTTAACATTATTCATCCTGCGATGAATGATCCGGAGCCAAATAATGCTAATAATAATGATGGTCAGGTTGAGCAAAATGCCCAACCGCCAGCACCACCACGTATGACTTGTCACGATTATAACACACCTCTAAGGGGAGGTTTGCACTTCAGCATTGCTCGACCAGCAATTGCTGCTAACAATTTTAAAATCGACCCACTAATTATGCAACAAGTGCAAAACAATAAGTTTGGGGGTCTAGGACATGAAGATGCAAATTCACACTTACGAACCTTTTTAGCAATTTGCGATATGTTTAAGTTCAATGGAGCATCGGAAGATGCAATCCTGTTGAGAGCATTTCCGTTCTCCTTAGAGGGTAGAGCTAAGGATTGGTTAGACTCGTTACCACATGAGTGTATCACCACATGGGACGAACTAGTCGATAGGTTCCTGAACAAATATTTTCCACCCTCTAAGACTGCAAAACTGAAAAGGGATATTACAACATTTTTACAAGGTAACGGGGAAACTCTTTACGACGCATGGGAGCGTTTTAAAGAGCTGTTGAGAAAATGTCCTCATCATGGGTTGCACCAGCACCAGCAAGTGTCCACATTTTACAATGGGCTGCAAACTGCAACCATGATTTTAGTCGATGGAGCCGTTGGGGGCTCATTAATGAAAAAGTATCCTGAAGACGCGTATGCTATTTTAGAAGACTTAACATCCAATAATTATCAAGCATATGAGAGGCAAACTAATTGTAATCCAGCGGGAGTCCATCAGGTGGACCAAATCACTTCTTTGGCCGCTCAGATGGCGTCGCAGTTCAATTTAATTAACAAAAGATTAGATTCACTCTCAACCCCTACAACTAGTGACCCGCTTACAGTTGAACAACTAAATCAAATAACTGAAGAAGCCAATTATGTGGGAGGGCAATCACGACAAATTCCGCCAGGATTTGCCAATCATTATCACCCCGAGTGGCGAAATCATCCTAATTTTTCCTGGAAGAATAATCAAGGGATGAATCAACCACAAGGTTTTAATCAAAATATGAATCAACTACCTATCAATAACAACTCTCAACCCCAACAAGTAAACCAAAGGAAGGTGACCGATGAGTTTATCTTAGGCATGTTCCAAAAGTATGACTCAAAAATGGTAGGAATAGAATCAACGTTAAGATCACTAGAAACTACTATGGGTCAACTTGCAAATTCATTAAGTCAAAGGCCCATTGGAACTCTACCTTCTGATACCACACCCAATCCAACAAAAGATAATCATAATAACCATTGCAAGGCTATTGCACTAAGGAGTGGTGTAGAGATCCCAAGTGGGGAGGGGTTGCTTGAGAAAGTTAGGGAAGAAGAAACGAGTAAGAAGCCAAGTGAGTCGAGCATATTAGAGAAGGACGAGTTGGGTGAGAAAAATGAGGTGGGAGAGAAACAAAAAGAGAAACTAAATCAAAAGAAAGAAGTAGTCTATCCGCCACCCCCATTTCCGTCTAGACTTGTTAAATCCAAACTTGACACACAATTCCAAAAGTTTATGGAGATTTTCAAAAAGTTAACTATAAATATCCCATTTGTTGAGGCTCTTGAGCAAATGCCAAGTTATGCCAAGTTTATGAAGGATATCTTGGCAAAGAAAAGAAAGTTTGTTGATAAAGAGATAGTGGCGTTGACTGAGGAGTGTAGTGCTATATTGCAGAAGAAGTTGCCACCCAAACTTAAGGATCTCGGTAGCTTCACAATTTCTTGTTCTATCGGTTTAAACTTTGTTGGGAGAGCTCTATGTGACCTTGGGGCGAGCATTAATCTGATGTCATTATCTATCTATAAGAAGTTTGGTTTAAGGGAGATCACACCTACATCTCTGACTCTACAGTTGGCCGATAGGTCTCTAGCATATCCCAAGGGAATTGTAGAGGACGTATTGGTTAAGGTGGATAAATTCATTTTCCCCGCCGATTTTGTGGTACTCGATATGGATGAGGACAAGGATGTCCCCATCATTCTTGGTAGACCATTCTTGGCCACCGGACGAACACTCATTGACGTCTAGAAGGGTGAGCTTACGATGAGAGTTAATGATGAGAATGTGACATTCAACATCCTCAAGGCTATGAAATTTCCGGATGATAAGGAGGAGTGTTTTTCTATTGAGGAAGTGAATGCACCTACACGTATGATGTATGATGAGAATGATTGGGAGCGTAAAATCCTGAGTGTGTTAACAAATGAAGAAATAGACGAGGACCCAGACTTAACAGAAACTGTAGAAGCTTTAAGTATTGATGAGCATATACCAAATGCTAACATGTTTGAATTAATAAGTAGACCAAGTGAGTCTAAGGTCATGAAGCCTTCTATTTTAGAGCCACCTACACTTGAATTGAAACCGCTACCCGAAAACTTAAAGTATGTTTTTCTAGGTAAGGATAACACACTACCGGTTATTATTGATGCATCTCTAGTTAAGGAAAATGAAGAGAAATTGCTTGAGGTTCTTCGTGAATATAAAGGGGCAATGGGTTGGACCATTGCAGATATTAGAGGGATAAGTCCTTCAATTTGTATGCACAAAATTCTTTTGGAAGAAGAAGCAAAAGAGTCTGTTGAACACCAACGAAGACTTAGCCCACCAATGAAAGAAGTGGTTAAGAAGGAGATAATCAAATGGTTGGATGCGGGTATTATTTATCCTATCTCCGACAGCCGGTGGGTAAGTCCTGTTCAATGTGTTCCAAAGAAGGGAGGCATTACGATAGTTAAGAATGAGAGCAACGAGTTGATCTCCACTAGAACGGTAACTGGATGGCGGATTTGTATGGATTATCGAAAGTTGAATAAGGCGACTAGGAAAGATCATTTCCCACTTCCATTTCTCGATCAAGTTCTTGATAGGTTAGCAGGAAATGAGTATTTCTGTTTCTTAGATGGTTACTCGGGGTATAATCAAATCATGGTAGCTCCCGAGGATCAGGAGAAGACTACCTTCACCTGCCCTTTTGGGACATTTGCATTTAGGAAAATGCCCTTTGGATTGTGTAACGCTCCTGGCACATTCCAGCGCTGCATGATCGTTATTTTTACTGATCTGATTGATGAGGGGATCGAGATCTTTATGGATGATTTTTCAGTATTTGGGAGATCATTTGATGAATGTTTGAAAGTGTTGAAGAAAGCTTTGGATAAGTGCATTCAAACCAATTTAATCCTAAATTGGGAAAAATGTCACTTTATGGTCAAAGAAGGAATTGTTTTAGGACACAAGGTGTCAAAGAAGGGATTGGAAGTAGATCGGGCAAAGACAGAAGTTATAGAGAAATTGCCTCCACCAACTAATGTTAAGGGAGTGCGAAGTTTTTTAGGACACGCCGGGTTTTACCGTCGTTTCATTAAGGATTTTTCGAAAATCTCTAAGCCACTAAGTCATTTATTAGAAAAGGATTCACATTTTTACTTTGATGAGGAATGTCTAGCCGCCTTTCATTCTTTGAAGCAAAGTCTGATTTCTTCTCCTATTATTATTTCACCCGATTGGTCTTTACCATTCACCATTATGTGCGATGCTAGCAACTTTGCTGTGGGCGCGGTTTTAGGACAAGTGCGTGACAAGGTCTTTCACACAATCTACTATGCTAGCAAGACGTTGATTGATGCACAAGTAAACTACACAACTACCGAGAAGGAGTTATTAGCGGTCGTTTTCGCTTTTGACAAATTTCGATCCTACTTGGTAGCTTCTAAGGTGATTGTTTATACGGACCATGCAGCAATTAGATTTTTAGTGGAAAAAAAAGACGCAAAACCTAGATTGATTAGGTGGGTTCTTCTCTTGCAAGAGTTCGACTTAGAGATTAAGGATCGTAAGGGAGCGGAGAATCCGGTAGCGGACCACCTATCACGTCTGGAGTATGAGTGTGATAATGATGTAGACATAGAGATTAGAGAGAATTTTCCTAATGAGAGGTTACTGGCAATATCTGAGGCGAGTATGCCATGGTATGCAGACATTGTGAACTACATAGTGAGCAATGTATTTCCCCCAGACATGGACCATCAACGAAGAAAAAGGTTTCTCCATCAGGTGAAATCTTACATCTGGGATGATCCGTATCTGTTTAAGATTTGTGCTGACCAAGTGATCCGCAGATGCATCCCGGAGGTAGAAGTACAAGGTATCCTAGCGAAATGTCATGCTTCACCTTATGGTGGACACTTTATGGGAGAGAGAACAGCAATAAAAGTCCTAGAAACTGGCTTCTATTGGCCAACACTATTTAAGGATGCTCATAGGTTCGCAAAATGTTGCGATAGATGTCAAAGAACGGGAAACATCAATCGAGGGGATAGCATGCCAATAACTAATATTCTAGAGGTGGAGATTTTCGATGTGTGGGGAATAGATTTCATGGGCCCATTTGTAAACTCAAATGGAAATCTTTATATACTTTTAGCTGTGGATTACGTCTCGAAGTGGATAGAAGCTATAGCCACACCGAAGAATGATGCTAAGGTTGTACTAAAATTTCTTAAGGCTAATATTTTTTCTAGATTCGGTACACTGAGGGTCATAATAAGTGACGGTGGAGCACATTTTTGTAATAATCAATTTAAATCGCTCCTTCGAAAATATGGAGTCACTCATAAAGTCGCCCTTGCGTACCATCCTCAAACAAATGGTTTAGCTGAAGTTTCTAATAGAGAGATAAAATCAATCCTAGAAAAAACGGTAAGCGCAACTCGTAAGGATTGGTCACAAAAACTAAACGAAGCATTATGGGCATATAGAACAGCATTTAAAACCTCGTAGGCCTAACTCCGTATAAAATGATCTATAGCAAATCATGTCATCTTCCAGTTGAATTGGAGCACAAAGCATATTGGGCAATAAAAAAATTGAATTTTGATCTCCAAGAAGCGGGCAAGAAGAGACTTTTTCATTTGAACGAACTGGAGGAGATCAGATCTAACGCGTATGAAAATGCTAGGGTGTACAAGGAAAGGACGAAGAAATGGCATGATTTGAGGTTGAGAAGAAAGGAGTTCAAAAAAGGGCAACTTGTCCTCTTGTATAACTCACGACTGAGATTATTCCCTGGAAAATTGAAGTCACGATGGTCTGGACCTTTTCGGGTGGAGGAGGTACATCCGTTTGGAGTTATCACGATTTGTAATGAGAGAGACGGATCCAAGTTTAAAGTAAATGGACAGAGGTTGAAGGAATATTATGAAGGTAGTGACCAGCGCGAGGCGATGGTGCTAACTTTCAATTGAAAATGAAATAGGGAAAGCGTCCGGCCGGGACGTTTTAAACGAGGCGCTAGGTGGAAGGCAACCCACCATCTTTGTTATTTTTCTATCATTTTTAGGTTGTTTTGTTTGTTTTATGTTTGTTTTTATCATTTGGAGGACAATAGGTGATGAAGAGATGTCAAAGTAGATTTTGTTAATAAAAATTTTAAGAAAGAAAATTTTCTAGATTTTAGGTTGCAACGCAAAAATTCTGCGCGTTGCAACTCGCTTGGCTCGGTGGTAATGTTAAATTCCTACAGAATTATTTCCGCGTTGCAACGCAAGGAAAGAAGGTGTTGCAACCGGCTGGCTTCGGTGGGAGCTCAAGAGTTGCAATGGCGCTCCGGTTCAGTTGAACCGGTCGATTTTCTCAGATTACACACAAGCGGCGGGGTCCGGTCTAGTTAAACCGGCCGACCTAAACCTCTGAATGCTGCGTTAAGATAAATCCCCAGCCCCGATTTCTCATTTAGGGCTCGTGAGCACTACACTGCTGAGGGGTTTGACGGAAGCGAGCACTGCACGCGGAGGGCGGCGTCGCGAGCGGCCATCCCAACGATCGACGCTCGACGACGTATCGGCGTCGACTTTCTCCAGCCACCACGAGGGCTGCGCTTGTCCTCTCATTCCAGCAACTCGACTACGAAACATTAGGTAATGCATGATGCCCCTTCCGTTTCCTGTGCCGAACCCATTTTGCTCTGTTTTTACTATGGTGTTTGCAATCTGTTAGGGTTTATATTTATTTTCGTTCTTCTCTTGTGGGTGAAGAAATGTCATCAAAAGGAAAAGGGAAACGAGAAAGGGGGAAAGAGTGTGCTCACAAGGGTGATGTCCGGTTTGTAAACGATGAGGCACACAAGATCTGTGATGCCCTACAGTCAATACCGTTTATACATGAATGGGGTTTCAAAATGGAGTTCAGAGGTTGGAGAATAGCTTATGAGGACCTAATTCATCAGTTAGGTTGGGAGATGTTATGCCACCCGCGAACTGAGGCCGTGTATCAGTGGGTTTACGAGTTTTATGCGAACGCTAGGTTCTCCGAAAGGGATAACGTCTTAGTTCGTGGCCGCATGATCAATTATTCCCCAAAGGCAATAAATGAAATGTTCGAGTTGGAAGACAATGAGATTACTCCTTATGATGCATTAGCGATCACGGCCCCATTGGATGACATTGCTGCAGTAGTTTGTGGTGGTACGAAACCGGATTGGGTTTTAAAATCAAAAAAAGCATTGAGTTCCCAGTGTTTATCTCGAGAGGCAAAAGTGTGGCTACTATTTATTAATGCAGGTATCGTGCCAACAAGGCACGCAAATGTTGTATCTTTCGAGCGTATTGCCCTCATCTATAGTATCCTAAAGGGCATAAAGTTTGATGTTGGCCATTTAATTCATAGTAGCATCCGGAAGAAAGTAGGAGAAGAAAAAGCAAAACACTTTTGGTTCCCCACTTTGATTACTGAACTTTGCAAGAATGCTGGCGTGGAGATTAGGAGAGGAGACACAGTTACACAGGTAGGTCATCATATCACGGTGACGGTGATAGAGAAGAATATCAAAGTTGCAGAGGAGTCCCCGAAGAAGACAAATGAAAGAATGAAATCAGTTCTTCGGGGGGAATACACAAGGCCACCTCCGAGATCACCGGAATCAGTTACTCTAAATGAAGGAAACCCAGCCCAGGCTAGCATGCTATGTTTGCAAGATACGGAGTACATGAAAACGTACCAACGCCTTGAACATTGCTATTTTGATGCCCGACAGGACTATGTGTGTAATGTGCTTGCTCAGCTCATGTACAAGGCAAAACTCCCGATGCCGATACCAAGTTACCCTTACTGCAATAATTTTGACAAGAGAGGATATCTAATGACTAAAGGTCGGGAGAGATTGGATACTGCCTATGATGAAGATGACAGTGATGATGCTGATGAAGATACTGATGCTGATGACGAGGACGAGGAAGATGATCCTGACGAGGATGAGGAAGAGATGGACGAAGCTGCAAGCGAGTAGCCGGGTGCTGACCAGTTTCATCTTTTTGGATATCCTGTTTACTTTTTGACTGCTGTTTGGACAATATTCGATTTCCTTTTGCTTCCTTAGTTTTGGATAATATTTTTGTGGAATTATTGCTGTGATGTTTGCTTTATTTTTGTGACTGATGTGAACATTACTGCTGTGATTTTTGCATAAGTTCTATTGCCCAATTACTTGCATCCCCTTACTTTGGTTACTCGAATTGCTTGGTTAAGATATGGCTCCATCCAATATCTATGGTATACGGCTAAAGCTATTTTATTTGGGATATGCTTTTGTTTGGTTTTGTGATGCTATTTGCAGATCCTCTGGACTACTGAGTCATGATTCGACCGAAACACTCATGGACTATGAATTATTTGGAAGGTGGCAATGCAACATGCAGAAAAATATGAGGGGAGTATTTGTTTTACATTATTCCTATTTCTTTCATCGTTAAATTGTCAATTATTTCCTCTTTTATATTTTCATTGAGTTCATTGCTAGGGACTAGCAATATTTTAAGTGTGGGGGTGGGTAGTGTTCAACCCCTACTGCTTGGATAAGGACTTATTTATTTATATATGCGAACTCAATAACTCCGTCTTTGTTTTTGCAATTTAACCTATAGGACATTCTTGTTATCCAATGATAATCGAGTGGTATGGTCGGTTAATCAAACGATTTCAGTCACAGAATTTGAAATTAGTGAGAATTTTTTTTGGTAAAGCGCTCTTAAGTCTGATTTAAGCACAATTTTCCTTGAAAGATTTTACTTCAAAAACCTAGCTTTTGATATGGCTTTCTAAAATATTATGGGAATGGGTGAGTAAGAACTGAGTTAGCGATGTTGGCTGAAGCTTGGGTTTATGTAGTTAAACCATTTTGACCCTCCACTACAATCTTTGTACTTGAACTCTTTTCATGTTGAGACGTATTATTCCACGCTTACCTTCCCAATATTCTTATTAGTTATGTCTTAGTATATTAGCCATTTTATGGGTGTTTAAAAAAAATGATGATTGAGATTCATAGTGATATGGGCCTAAGTATATGTATACATACCTGGAATGATCCCTACTATGCTAGCAAATCATAAATTATACAAAAAAATATTGCATCATAGTGATTATGTGGCCTGGGTATGTACACTTATACTTGGAATGATCCCTACTATGAATATAAAAAAAATGTGAAAATGTCAATAAACCCCATGATTTGGTGAATTATTAAGATTACGAACTGAGGGAATGTCTTTCCACTTTCAACATTATCCCTGAATGCGTAACCAAGTCGATTCTACTCTCATTTGAACTACTGATCTTTGTGTAGGCTCAATCAATAATTAAGCTATTCTTATCCTTCTCTATGTTGCGGAGATCCATTGTTAAAAGATGTTTAGGAGTAACTAATTTTAAGGAAAAGCACACACAACACTTATGACTTTATTTGAGCTTTACTTTTCATTCGAGCTAATGGATTTGTGAATGATTGAATTCATGTTGATTTATTGGCTTATCAGTTGAGTAAAGCGGATTTCTTTGAATAAGCCTTAGTTAATTTGTTGTTAAGGATGTGTGATTATCTGAGTTTGCACAATTTCATTAATTCTTTATCCAAGCTTTAAATTGATTATATTTGCTAGGGACTAGCAAATGACTAAGTGTGGGGGTGTGATAACTTCCCAAAAGGAAGTTATTTCACTACTTATTCTACTCTAATATTCAATTAAAAAGAGGAAAATAATCCCCAATTATAGAAAATATGTTTAAATATTTTATTAATCAATGTTGGGCTGATTACGGTCATTTTCCATGGTTTTCTATCAAAGATTGGTCAAAGGATTCAAGTTTGGGAAGCAATGGAACATTTATTGCTTATGCAGAAAATAAGTTGCAACGCCAGAAATTTGCAGGTTGCAACGTGGCGACGGAAATTCAGATTTTTGAATTTTAAAAGTGGCGCCTATGTGTAATTCCAAAGGAGGCATCCCTTCAGATTTGGAAGGGAAGTTATGAGCACGAAAATGAGGGGGAAAAATCATCATAATTGTGAGGGAGAACTTGGAAAGAAAAGAGAGAACTTTTGGGAGGTCTTCTTCCTCTTGGAGATTTCGGCTAGGGCTTGGAGAAAGAAGGCGTGGATCATCACCAAGGGGAAAGATTTGAGTCTAGAAACATTCCTACAGCGTTTTTTTGATTCCCTTAATCATGTCTAGTAAGATCTACTTTGATTTGCTACTCTTCTCTTCTTCCATGAACTAATTTTCTAAGTCTTGCATGTGTGAAGTACCTTAGTTGTGATGATGACTTGATTTTCATTTATACTTTGTGAATGTATTGATGTTGGTCTTTATTAAATTTATGATCTATTCTTGGGATTTTGGTTTAAGTTTCATCTTTAAAGTGCTTGGCAAAAATTCGAGAGATGAGTCGGGCTAGATGAACGTTTATTCGCACGGCGATATTCGAGAGAGGAGTCGTGTAGTTTTTAACCAAACTTCCGTATTTATACTTCATCGCGAGATTCGAGAGAGGAGCGTTGAAAGTGTATCATAAATCTTAATATAATTCCAAGAGAGAGAGAGATCTCCTCTTAAATTAGCAACCGTGATTCTAGCGCTTTTTGTTATTCTAATTTCATCTAAGTTGGAGACAACTAGAGGATTTGGGATAAACGGATAATGGTGATCGAGAGATAAAGTTATCCATTTTAGAATAGTTGCAAGATCATTGTTAATATTTCATGAATTATCATTTTGAGTAGTTATCATCATAGCAAGGGAAAATCACATGTGAGACTATCTTTCCAAGTGAAGTAAAAGTATTTTAAGTAACCGTAATTAGAGTTGTAATTGTTGCTTTTGAATTATTTAATTATCTTTACCAATCATTTATTACTTGCTTGAATTTAGAGAAAAGGTAGAACTAATATTTGTGAGCACTAAGTTAGGCACTTCCTCGTGGGAACGATCACTTTCTCATCATTTTATTACTTGTACGGCACGTGCACTTGCGTATTTATATACACCTATCACGGGCGTACCAATCGTCAGATAAGTAGCATCAGGCTGTCTTTTAGTCCGAACATTTGGAGTCAGGATTTTTCCTAGCTTCAACAAATGACAGTGTGCACCGCCTCTACCTAGAACTCTTGAGGAACATGGTGATGTTGCATCATAGCTCTTACTCTTTCTACAATTGTCCCGTTCTTCCTTTTTACTACCTCATTCTGTTCAGGAGATCAATGAGAGGTGAGCTCTATGTGGATACCATGGTCTCTACAGAAGGCAGTGAACTCTTCTCCAATGAACTCTGCTCCACGATCTGTTCTTAGTCTTTTTAAGTTATATCCACTCTCCTTCTCAACCAGAGCTTTATAT
Organism: Dactylorhiza incarnata; assembly: GCA_033032865.1. Taxonomy (NCBI): domain Eukaryota; kingdom Viridiplantae; phylum Streptophyta; class Magnoliopsida; order Asparagales; family Orchidaceae; genus Dactylorhiza; species Dactylorhiza incarnata. The sequence goes on along the minus strand of JAWHQI010000284.1, from coordinate 700,108 downwards.
TCTTTAAATCTTCCAAATGCTTCATATTTGTGTTGCAGAAAATAGACCTAGAAATACCTGGAATAGTTATCAATAAAGCATAAGTAATACCTCATACTGCCTTTGCGGGAGTAGCAGCAGGACCCTACAAGTTAGCATGAACAAGTTCCGATGGTGTTGAAACCCAAAAAATGGGATTCGAACAGTTCGAAATTAGGGTAGGCAGTTCGCCCTTACTCCTCTCAGGTGAAGTCCCACGACCGGTCACTTAGAGCCTAGGAACCTCTCTACTTGTGGACTTAGATGAAAATAGACCCCGCGAGCTGCAGCGAGGAGGTCCCGCCACTAACCCGAAAGATCTGAAGATCTTCCCCTGAAAGGAGATGGCAAATAACCTACACTTGAAAGCGTCGGTCATCTGCCTGATAAACATGGTGTCCTCAAACCGTTGGATGTGCTGCTGAGGGTCATCCTTTCCCGTGTAGTGAGACATAATCGGCTCCCTAAATCCTTCCGGAACTGGGGCGGACAAGATCAACTCGCAAAAAGGACTTCCCCTTCCTATCTGGCGGGTCGGTATTGCTCGCCCGACCTCCTCGCCGAGATGCAGAGTACTTGCCGGACTAGGGAACATCACCCGTGCCCGGAGGGTTCCATCGTCCTCTACCTGCACTTCCTTGTCAGGTCGCCCAGTTGGTGCCGTCTCGCCTAGGGTAGGGGAGGTGAGAAAAGGCACCGGCGGAGTCGAGCACTCGCCTGTGGGGGTGAGTGCGAATCGCAAAGTCTCCAGGATTGACTTCCTCAACTCATCGAAGTCACTTTTTCTAACGTAGTCGCCGGGAGGGGGTGAGTTCCCTAGCTCTTCACTTCCAGCTATTGGACTTACTCAAGATTTTTCCGAACAAACTGCGCTCCACGCTCACCGCACCAGAATGTTGAAACCCAACAAATGGGATTCGAACAGTTCGAAATCAGGGTAGGCAGTACGCCCTTACTCCTCTCGGGTGAAGTCTCACGACCGGTCACTTAGATCCTAGGAACCTCTCTACTTGTGGACTTAGATGAAAATAGACACCGCGAGCTGCAGCGAGGAGGTCCCGCCACTAACCCGAAAGATCCGAAGATCTTCCCCTCCCAAGCCAATACCGAGCCTGGGCACCTCGAAGAATACTAGCGAACACCTGATCGCTTGCCTAAGGGACTTGGCGAGCGGAAGATAGGGACGCCTGCTAACCGACTACACACTAAGGGTGTGGGGTAGAGAGATGCCAACCCTTCCCAAGGTGCCCATGGGGGTCTATTTATAGATTTCCTGAAAATGGATTGCGGATAGCATGATTGGTCTGCCAGTAGCCAACTTCCGCTGTTTGAAAATACTACCTGTGTTGAAACCTGCAACAGGTCTCTTGAGTTCGGACCCACTGGGGGTGTAGCCGATGCTTACTTCTCCCTCACTAGACTCTCTTGACGGTGGATGTGAGAATGTGAATAGACCCAAGGCTGAAGCGAGGAGGTCCCGCCACACACCCGGAAGATCTTAGAGAGCTTCCCCTCCCAAACCAGAGCTCAACCGGGCACCTTGGAGGGCACTAGCAGCCGACCAAAAACTAGCCTGGAGGAGAGGATTCTCTAAAATCGGATCTCCTCCAAGGTGCCCTTAAGGGTCTATTTATAGATTTTTCTAGGCTGGTCTGCAAATAACATGAATCCGCCTTTTAATTTTACTAACAGCACCCCAAATTGGTCTGCTAACAGCCTAACTCCGCTGTTCCGAAAGGCTATATGCAGCCCACCAGGGGTATCAGGGTCATTTCCCCCTTAAATCATCCTGGGCGAGTGGTCCGTGAGGGCACCACTCGCTGGGCATCCGCCTAGCTGGGCGAGTGCCCACGCCTCCGGGCGAGTGGTCCGTGAGAGCACCACTCGCCTAGCTCCTTCTCTTCTGCACCTTACCCCCACCAAACCGGGGGTACTTCCACCTCCTAGCCGGGGCGAATGATCGAGCTGACCCAGGTCTCGCCACTTGGCTTGAGGGGCCCACTCGGCGAATACGGGTTGTACACAATCCCCGCTCTTTGCGAGTGGTTACTACGCTCGGAAAGAACAGTCCAACCATGTATTCGGTGAGTGCATGCTGACTGGACTCACAAGATTCTGTGGGTCCCACCGTTGTCCTATATATATCTCTTCATGTCAGAACTTCCTGGAGCGTTGACAACCCTCGATTCGGAGCTTCTTCCCTCTCTTAGTCCCGCACTGACATCAATGTCTTCTCACAAGCCTTCCGCGAGACCCCTCTCGCGGGAGATGATCGAGCGTCTGGCCGCGGCCCAAGCTGTAACTGCCCCCAAGGCAGCCAAATTTGCTCCCTGTCTCTTTTCTAAACGGGATCCGAATGCCCCCTACGTCTCGCGTCGAGCCAAGGCGATTCGACTGAATCGTCAGAGAGGCGAGACTGCCTCGGAATCTCCTGCGGGTACTCCACCGGCGAACACTCCACCGGCGGATACCCTTCCGGCGAGGAATCCTCCGGACCCCGGGACGCAGATATGAGGATTCCTCTCGCCCCTCTGTTTAGTTCCTCCCCTTACCTTGCCTCTGCTCTGACCATTCGCAGGGGATTTCGATGCCCGAGACCGGCCACGGGGCCGTCTCGAGCAGTGTCGCGGTGCCACCTCCCCCGGACGAGAGGCCTCCAGATCGGGACCTTGCTCCTCCACCTCCTCCGGGCGAGACATCATTGCAGTCCGGTAAGTTGTAACCCCCTTTAGATTCATCCTTCATGTTGTTCGCTGCTGACCACTATTCTTTGTAGCCCTCGACCCCAACCTTTCGCTGCGGGACTCTATTCCTCCGAGTTCCCCTGTTCGACCGAACCCCTCCGCGCTTGCGGATGAGCCGAGGGTGTCCCCCCAGAAGGGATCCGGTCCAGGAAAGGGAAAGGTCTTACCTCCCGCCTGGTTGTTTGGAACGCACCCCCATTCATCTCGTCCTTCAGGTCACCAGGACCCCACCCCAGGTCAGTTCACTCACCCGCCCCTATCGTACTCGCATATTTTATCACTACTGACCTAGTTGTGATTCCGCAGGCTATCGGGAAGCCTCCCCCTTTGACTCCTACTACGAGGGGGAGAGGGGATGCTCTCGCCTCTCCCTTCCCCTGGGGATCTCGCTGACTTTCTGGGCGACCCCTCGGATCACGCGACCCTGAAGGATCGGATCTCGGAGGTCTTGGGGAAGCTCATCCACATCCAGCGAAACGTAGCCGGCCAGGTGGACGACGTGCGGCTGAGAGTCGCGCGTGAGTTAAAGGACCTCCATCGAGACTACTCGCGCATTCTCACAACGGTGGAGCGCTTGGGGGGCGAAGGAGGGGAGTTGTCTCCCGAAACACACGCCGCGCGAGCCCGGGACCAACTCCAATTGGCTTCCATGAGATCACCAATATACTCGCATATTACCGCCCGCGAATGCCCATGGAAGCTGGGTCGCGAAAGCGAGGTCGGTGGGTCTGGGAGGAGTATTGAGTCAGTCTTCATTCGCCTTTCTTGTAATTTTTCTGCTTTCTGTAGCGCGGATGCTGGACTTTTATTTCCGTTTGTAATAATCTTGTCCTGTGTTTTGCGAATGCTCTATTCTTTGTCTTTTATTTCCTATATCTTGCTTGGGTATTGCCGAATGTTTTATTATTGCCGAATGCTTTCTTAACCTCTTTCGCGTAGTCGATGAGCGAATAGCCACAGGACATTTGTCATTACTGAGCGAGAGGGGTCGGCCCGGGTTCCGAGGCGTCGGGAAGGCGCGACTGCTATCTGCACACCCGTTACCTCGAAAGCCCAAACGTCGTTTAGCCCTTCTATAAATAGGCCTTTCAACCACCGTATTTGTAACATCCCGATTCGAGCTAGACCCCTTGTGCGCGTTTTTGAGTCAAGCGAGTTGACTCGGGCTCGGGGTGTACTGAGGGCCGGGCTTGCACCTGAGCCGGAGAAGTGCACTCGACGAACGCGGCGAATACCACTTCTATTCTTTGTCCTGATGCTTGCTGTATCGGGGTCCGAGCCGTCCGGGGAGCATAATTTGAGCGATAAAACTCGAAGGAGGCGTACCGCCTTGAAGGAATTATAGTACGTACGTTAGCTCAAATGATGTGGTCTGCGAATAACATATTTATCCAAAATGGTGGAATTGACCAAACAACCTCGCAATTCACCCCAGTCAAGTTTGTTAGACTCGTAAAGCCGATACATGTCCAACGGAGTCGACCGCACTCAATTCCGATGAGTATCGGAGAATCTGTCGTGTCGACGCGACTTTAAGTAACGTATTTATCCACGTTTGTGAAATCGAGCAAACGGACTCGGAATTTACCTTAGTTGATTTTGTTAGACTCGTGAATCCTATACGAGTTCAACAAAACTGTCCGCGCTCGATTCTGATGAGAATCGACGAAATTGTAATGTGATCTGCGAATAGCGTATTTATCCAAAATGGTGAAATATGTGAAACGACCCTGCAATTGACCACAGTCAGTCTTGTTAGACTCGTCACAATAGTATGATTTCAACGGATTTATCCGTTTGCGATTCCGACGTTGTTAGAAGGAGTTTTGACGTTTAAGTCAAATTTGGCCGCAAACGCTCCGACAAGCATAAAATGAGCAAACGAACTCGGAATCGTTATTGGATCGTTCTGGTGGGTGCGTATCGGCGAGAAGGTCGTAACGAGCCCTTCAGGAACAATTTCCGAGTTCTCTAGGGCGTTGTGCGAGCGTTTAAATGCTAAACTTTTATATTGTTATTATTATTATTATTACTATAATTAATATATTATATATACATATATATACGTACAAGTTAGGTTAGAAATCTGCCGAGCTCCTCCCTGCTACCCGACGGCGGAAACGACGACCCCCCTCCAGATCTGATCTCACACCTCACCTCCGACATCTCCCTCTCTCTCGACCCCGACAAGTGCGGCTCCAGCGTGCCGCCTCCCTCCTCTCCGACGTCGTCTCGACTCCGGCAGCAACTCCCCCTCTCTCGGTTTTCTTTTTCTCCTGTGAACTGCTTTCCATTTCCTTGGCCAAGCTTCCTCCTCCTTAGATCCGACGAGCAACCAAGCTACTTCTCGGGCGAGATCTGCTCCCGCCGTCCTCTATCTCCTCCGGCGACCTAGCTCCATGGTCGACCACCTCTTCTCTCCGGCAACCGAGCTTCTCCCATGGCCGCACCACTCCATCCCCTCCAGATCTGACCTCCCTGATCTTCTCCTTGCGGCTCGGGCAAGCTCCTCACGGCAAGCTCTCCTCCGGCGAAGTTTCAAAAACAGCGAGCTCTCGTCCGCAAGATCCGGATCGGCGAGATCCTGCCATGACCGGAGAGTAACGGACAAATGCCGCAAATGCGGCTATTGGGTTGCATGCATGGACACTCAGGTGACTTCCTCCCCTCTCCCTTGGTGCTAGTTTTCTTAGATCCGCTAGGCGAGATATCGAACTCAATTGAGTCGATTTGCGAGTGTGATGAAGCTCCGTAGGAAAAAGGCCGCGTTGGGGTTTTCGCCGTAGGGCGCCGATCGCCGCGAAAATGCCCTCATTCAACTCCCCGCTTCAATACGAACGTGGGGCGATGGTGTCGTGATAATCGAAGGCCTCGTGAGGGTGCATGGGAGGAGAGAAGGCGTTGCCCTAAATTGCAATTGGGATGATAATGAATAGTTCCCTGCAATTGGGATTTCAATTATATATTTATATATATATATATAAATGTCATTTGGCTGCTTGAGGAAGAAGTTCCCTGTATATGAGATTTCATTATATATATATGTGTGTTCTGTTAGCTGCTTGAGAAATAAGTTTCCTGTTTTGTGATTTCAATTATATATACATATATATATGTTGTTCATTGGGTTGCTTGAGAAATGAGGGAGATGTTGAAATCGAGACTTGCGAACAAGACTTAGTTTCTGTGGAGTTCGGGGCCCTCAGCTAGCCGAGGGGCGACCAATCCTTACTCCTCCCAAGGGAGAGCTCTAGGTTGAAGGTGTTGGAACTAGGGACTGGACCAAGTGCTTAGTGGGGAGGTCCCGCCACATACCCGGAAGCCCCTCAGGAACTTCCCCTCCCAAGCCACTACTAAGCTTGGGGACCACTGGAGGCTCTCCTCACCCCCCTAGAGAGACTTGGGGAGGGAGAGAGAGGGAGAGAGCTAGCCTAGAATGAGATCCCTCCAAATGGTGCCCCCTTGGTCCTATTTATAGGATTTCTGAAGTTGGGCTGCAAATAGCCGAAAACTGGTCTGCCAGATTACCAAAATACCCTTGAACTGGGCTGCAGATAGCCAAATCCCACTGCTCTTGGACTGCGAATAACCAAAACTGGACTGCGAATAGCCAAATCCCGCTACTCTTGGGCGCTAAACGCAGACCGCCTACCCGGCAAGGTTCTGGGCGAGCCGGAGGCCTCCCGGCCCTCCCGGCTCGCCCCCACAAGGGTGTGGGCGAGCCGGAGGCCCCCCGACCCTCTCGGCTCGCCCCCACAAGGGTGTGGGCGAGCCGGAGGCCTCCTGGCCCTCCCAGCTCGCCCCCACAAGGGTCTGGGCGAGCCGGAGGCCTCCCGGCCCTCCCCGGCTCGCCCTCACAAGGCTCTGGGCGAGCCGGAGGCCCCCCGGCCCTCCCAGCTCGCCCCCACAAGGCTGTGGGCGAGCCGGAGGCCTCCCGGCCCTCCCGGCTCGCCCCCACAAGGGTCTGGGCGAGCCGGAGGCCTCCCGGCCCTCCCAGCTCGCCCCCATTAGGGTGTGGGCGAGCCGGAGGCCTCCCGGCCCTCCCAGATCGCCCCCACAAGGGTGTGGGCGAGCCGGAGGCCTCCCGGCCCTCCCAGCTCGCCCCCACAAGGGTGTGGGCGAGCCGGAGGCCTCCCGGCCCTCCCGGCTCGCCCCCACAAGGGTGTGGGTGAGCCGGAGGCCTCCCGGCTCTCCCGGCTCGCCCCCACAAGGGTGTGGGTGAGCCGGAGGCCTCCCGGCCCTCCCGGCTCGCCCCCACAAGGGTCTGGGCGAGCCGGAGGCCTCCCGGCCCTCCCGGCTCGCCCCCACAAGGCTCTGGGCGAGCCGGAGGCCTCCCGGCCCTCCCCGGCTCGCCCTCACAAGGGAACAGTCCTGGGATGCGCCCCTCAGACTCGACTCACTCCAAATGCTCACCCCTCCTCCTCCCGGGGTCGCGTCATTTGAAAATATTGGGCCTAAAAATATCTTGGGCCTCGGGGGCCCACTCGGCGAATACAGGGTTGTACACAATCCCCGCTCTTTTCGAGCGTGGCTCACGCTCGGAAAGAAATGTCCAACCCTGCATATTCGACGAGTGTCGCTGGGAATCCGGTTATTGGTGATATCTTGGAAAAGCCACAGCGCCTCCCCGAGAGGTTCCCCAACCTTGCCGGCTAGCGAGAGCCCGGCTAACTGAGCCATCTCGGGGAAAAACACAGCCTCCCCGAGAGGTCTTCCTACCCTGCCGGCTAGTGAGAGTCGGGCTAGTGGAGCCACCTCGGGGGAAAAACGCTTAGCCTCCCTGAGAGGCCTTCCTACCCTGCCGGCTAGTGAGAGCCCGGCTAACGGAGCCACCTCGGGGGGAAAAATACTTAAGAGAATTTTCGGCCACTGAGCGGTTCCTGACCCTGCCAACTAGGTGAGAGCCTGGTCAGCGGGCCAGCATCGATGCTAAGTACTTTCCTTCTTGCCCCCGAGCGGTTCCCGGCCCTGCCAGCTAGATGGGAGCCTGGTCAGCGGACCAGCATCGGGACTAAATACTTGAAACTTTCCTGTCACCGAGCGATCCTCGGACCTGCCAGCTTGATGGGAGCCCGGCCAGCGGGCCAGCATCGGGACTAAGTACTTGAAACTTTCCTGTCACCGAGCGATCCTCGGACCTGCCAGCTTGATGGGAGCCTGGTCAGCGGGCCAGCATCGGGACCAAATACTTGAAACTTTCCTGTCACCGAGCGATCCTCGGACCTGCCAGCTTGATGGGAGCTTGGTCAGCGGGCCAGCATCGGGACTAAATACTTGAAACTTTCCTGCCACCGAGCGATCCTCGGACCTGCCAGCTTGATGAGAGCCTGGTCAGCGGGCCAGCGTCGGGACTAAATACTTCTAGGAGCGAGCTCTACTAGTGGTGGACATAGGGTCGACACACTTCTAGGAGCGAGCTCTACTAGTGGTGGACATAGGGTCGACACACTTCTAGGAGTGAGCTCTACTACTGGTGGACATAGGGTCGACACACTTCTAGGAGCGAGCTCTACTAGTGGTGGACATAGGGTCGACACACTTCTAGGAGCGAGCTCTACTAGTGGTGGACATAGGGTCGACACACTTCTAGGAGCGAGCTCTACTAGTGGTGGACATAGGGTCGACACACTTCTAGGAGCGAGCTCTACTAGTGGTGGACATAGGGTCGACACTTCTAGGAGCGAGCTCTACTAGTGGTGGACATAGGGTCGACACACTTCTAGGAGCGAGCTCTACTAGTGGTGGACATAGGGTCGACACACTTCTAGGAGCGAGCTCTACTAGTGGTGGACATAGGGTCGACACACTTCTAGGAGCGAGCTCTACTAGTGGTGGACATAGGGTCGACACACTTCTAGGAGCGAGCTCTACTAGTGGTGGACATAGGGTCGACACACTTCTAGGAGCGAGCTCTACTAGTGGTGGACATAGGGTCGACACACTTCTAGGAGCGAGCTCTACTAGTGGTGGACATAGGGTCGACACACTTCTAGGAGCGAGCTCTACTAGTGGTGGACATAGGGTCGACACACTTCTAGGAGCGAGCTCTACTAGTGGTGGACATAGGGTCGACACACTTCTAGGAGCGAGCTCTACTAGTGGTGGACCTTTTCCTCCCTGTCCCGAGCGGTTCCCGGCCCTGCCAGCTAGGTGGGAGCCTTGTCCGCGGGCCAGCATCAGGACTAAATACTTGTGAATTCCTTGTCCCCGAGCGATCCTCGGACCTGCCAGCTTGATGGGAGCCTGGTCAGCGGGCCAGCATCGGGACTAAATACTTTCTTCCCTGCCCTCGAGCGGTTCCCGGCCCTGCCAGCTAGGTGGGAGCCTGGTCAGCGGGCCGGCATCGAGGCTAAGCATTCTCTTCCCCGCCCTCGAGCGGTTCCCGGCCCTGCCAGTTAGGTGGGAGCCTGGTCAGCGGGCCAGCATCGGGGCTAAGTATTTTTGAAAAACTTTCATTATATTAAACCATCCTAGTACATGTTGGAAAAACTAGACATGGAAATGGAACATAGCATTACACGAACTTAAGGCTAGAAAATGAAACTTAAGTATGGAAGCCGAACTGAGCCTCCCACTCCCAGTCTTGGTCTTCCTCGACTTCTTCCGGTAGTTGTTGTTGTTGCCCTGGACCCCTCGCATCCTTCATCTCTGAGAACTCAGGGTAAGTGAACGTCGCGTGACCCTCCTCCTGGTGGAAGTCGCAGTAGGGTGACTCCACCCTACCCCTTCCTTTCCTTCTTCTTCCTGCTTTTCTGATTCTCCTCCGTCTACCCCCACCAATCTCCATGGTTTGCTGAGGTGGTGGAGGGGTGTGTTTGGTCCCGGCCTCCACCTCGGGCGGTTGGATCTTTTTCTTTTGAAGTCCTTACTTCCTTGCTCTCGCGGAGTCGAATTGTTGACCTCTGCGCTCGCCGGGCTATTGGATAGCCTCCACCCGAGGTGGTCTCGACCATCAACATTCACTTGGTTTCTTTTGGGGTGGAGCGAGTGGGGGTCGGATGCCTCCCCGCTCGCCCCCTTTTGGGACTGGGCTGGAAGAGACGGGGCGAGCTGGGACAGTGCCTTCCTCCTGAGCTCGCCCCCTTGAGGGGCTGGGGCGAGCTGGGAGGGCGCCCCCCTCCTGAGCTCGCCCCCTTGAGGGGCTGGGGCGAGCTGGGAGGGCGCCCCCCTCCTAAGCTCGCCCCCTTGAGGGTGGGCGAGTGGGGGTATGGCACCTCCCCACTCCCCCCTCACCGGTATCTCCTTTCTGAACTGCTGGCCGAGAGTTCCCTCCTCCACCTGCTGGGCCGGGACCTCCGAACCATCTCCTCTTCTGCCTACGGCCGTCGTGGCGAAGGCGATCTGCAAGGTCTGCATGACCTCTCGCTTGAAGCTTTCAAACATCTCCAACGTCACTCCAGCCACCGGGGGCTGCGAATGACCTGGGTCGGAACTTCCTCCACCTCCGTTCATGGAGCTCATCTCGAGAGTTTCGTGAATCGGTCACACTCCACGCTCACCGCACCATGTGTTGAAACCGAGACTTGCGAACAAGACTTAGTTTCTGTGGAGTTCGGGGCCCTCAGCTAGCCGAGGGGCGACCAATCCTTACTCCTCCCAAGGGAGAGCTCTAGGTTGAAGGTGTTGGAACTAGGGACTGGACCAAGTGCTTAGTGGGGAGGTCCCGCCACATACCCGGAAGCCCCTCAGGAACTTCCCCTCCCAAGCCACTACTAAGCTTGGGGACCACTGGAGGCTCTCCTCACCCCCCTAGAGAGACTTGGGGAGGGAGAGAGAGGGAGAGAGCTAGCCTAGAATGAGATCCCTCCAAATGGTGCCCCCTTGGTCCTATTTATAGGATTTCTGAAGTTGGGCTGCAAATAGCCGAAAACTGGTCTGCCAGATTACCAAAATACCCTTGAACTGGGCTGCAGATAGCCAAATCCCGCTGCTCTTGGACTGCGAATAACCAAAACTGGACTGCGAATAGCCAAATCCCGCTACTCTTGGGCGCTAAACGCAGACCGCCTACCCGGCAAGGTTCTGGGCGAGCCGGAGGCCTCCCGGCCCTCCCGGCTCGCCCCCACAAGGGTGTGGGCGAGCCGGAGGCCCCCCGGCCCTCCCGGCTCGCCCCCACAAGGGTGTGGGCGAGCCGGAGGCCTCCCGGCCCTCCCAGCTCGCCCCCACAAGGGTGTGGGCGAGCCGGAGGCCTCCCGGCCCTCCCAGCTCGCCCCCACAAGGGTCTGGGCGAGCCGGAGGCCTCCCGGCCCTCCCCGGCTCGCCCTCACAAGGCTCTGGGCGAGTCGGAGGCCTCCCGGCCCTCCCCGGCTCGCCCCCACAAGGGTGTGGGCGAGCCGGAGGCCCCCCGGCCCTCCCAGCTCGCCCCCACAAGGGTGTGGGCGAGCCGGAGGCCTCCCGGCCCTCCCGGCTCGCCCCCACAAGGGTCTGGGCGAGCCGGAGGCCTCCCGGCCCTCCCAGCTCGCCCCCACAAGGGTGTGGGCGAGACGGAGGCCTCCCGACCCTCCCAGCTCGCCCCCACAAGGTGTGGGCGAGCCGGAGGCCTCCCGGCCCTCCCAGCTCGCCCCCACAAGGGTGTGGGCGAGCCGGAGGCCCCCCAGCCCTCCCAGCTCGCCCCCACAAGGGTGTGGGCGAGCCGGAGGCCTCCCGGCCCTCCCGGCTCGCCCCCACAAGGGTGTGGGCGAGCCGGAGGCCTCCCGGCCCTCCCGGCTCGCCCCCACAAGGGTCTGGGCGAGCCGGAGGCCTCCCGGCCCTCCCGGCTCGCCCCCACAAGGCTCTGGGCGAGCCGGAGGCCTCCCGGCCCTCCCCGGCTCGCCCTCACAAGGGAACAGTCCTGGGATGCGCCCCTCAGACTCGACTCCCTCCAAATGCTCACCCCTCCTCCTCCCGGGGTCGCGTCATTTGAAAATATTGGGCCTAAAAATATCTTGGGCCTCGGGGGCCCACTCGGCGAATATAGGGTTGTACAGGAGAGTTCCCTGTTAAATGGGATTTCACTTAGATATATATATATTCATTTGGCATTTGGGATGATAATGAAGTTCCCTGATTATTTGGATTTCAATTATATATATATATATATATATATATATATATATATATATAATGACCTAAATCATGTTTGGGGGAGACGATGAATAATCCTCTGTTATTAGGAATTGTTAATTAGGTATGATAAATGTGATGAAAGCTCCCTGTTAATCATGGTCAATTTATAACTTGCACGTAGCTATTAAGGAAAATTGTGCGCAGCTGGGTTCAAGCCAGTTTTTGGGCCTGACCCCACTGGAACTAGGTTTCGGGCTCAACATGAATGTTGTAGCCCTCGGAAAGAGCTTTCCAGCGATAGGTTACACGTTTTTATGGTGACCTGTAGCTCTCTAGATGTCCAGTCGAGTGGACTGTCCAGAGAATTAAATTAGGATTTTGTGCTCTGTTTTCTGTCCAGATTTGGGCTGTTGACTTCAATGAGGATTTTGGGTATGAAACACTTAAGACGCAAACCCTGACGAGTAGAAGAAATTTTAGAAGTCTTGGGTTTAATTTAGCCATTTGATTGATCACTTGTTTGATGACGCTCTAGGACAATAAATATGTGCATGAAACTTTAGGCAGTTGTCTTTTGAATAGTGCTCCTAATTACATTATATGTAAAGGTTATTATTATGATTTTAATATAACATCGGAGGTGATTGACCTATATATTGGGGAAAATTATGTAATGAACGATTGATGGCGTAGTATGTATTAACTTTTAAATATATATGTTGAATCTAACAGGATTGGATGAGAAACAACCCTTGAGTAAAAGCCGAGCTTAGCCTTATAACATCATGATAGTCTTCTGGTAATAATCTTGAGTCAATTGGATGAATACTTGTAGTACCTCCCCTTATGTGGTTCATATAACTCATTTGGTCTGCGAATAGTAAAACGGTAGAATGGAGACAACTTGTAGACCATTAGGTGGGAATGAGAGGTTGTTGGTGTACCTGATTTGGATGAAGAGGTTGAGGTCACCAAAAAGGAATTTAGGAGATGAGAGTGCTTGGTGAGCTATGGGTAAGGCTGTGCTCGGGATTGACGAAAGATCTTCTTTCCCCTTAGAGGGTCATAAAGCACTGAGGTTTACTTCAAGCGAAATGATAAGAGGGTAATCTTATGGGTAGATACCAATAATACTAAGTGTCTTGAGAAAGGGAACCTTGGGGTGTCATCCCATTATAGTTCCTAGTACCGTAGCGAGCCCCTTACAGGGTAACCCTCGGGAAGTCCAAGATTAACCCTAAATTGAAATAACGTTTAAAGTAGGCAAGAGTAGCCATAGTAGGGTAAGGTTGGATTTATGTATCTCCTACCAGTGTGGGAGTGACAGGTGTGTGGTATACTGGGTTGGACGAGCTGGAGGCTCGAGGGGAGGATAGCCCCGTTAGTTCTTGGATAATTGTGGCAGGTCTTCGGTACTAGGCAGGTCGTCACACCGACCGCGGTACGTGGACTTAGCGGGTGTGTTGGGGTCTGAGGGGCCAGCTTGTCTGCGTGTCGGGACGACAATTCCTCGAAGACACCTTCCACTTAGCTCAAAGCCTGGTGGACTCCAGCAAAGAGTACGCAGAGCTCCGTGGTTGTTTAGCGTCGAGGCGTACGTGCGGTCTAGGCCTGGTAGTGTGCATACCCGCCTAGGAGTGGACAGCCCGGTCCGCTACCACCGTGTGTCACAGCGGTTGGTATCCGAGAGGTTGGCTTCCTCTCAAATAGAGGGAACTACAAAGGTCTGTGTGCACAGAGTCGTGTGTGTGAGTTCATTGCATAATCATTCATAGCATAAGCATAGCATACGCACTTGCAGATCCTCATCATATAAATTAGTATGGGCTCTTTTATATGATGAGTTATAATTCCTGGAAATCCTAACTTATAAGTTTGTATGGGCATTCATATAAGTTAGGGTACGAGATTGATTACTAGTCGCTACTGTTCTTACTGCCTTGCTTTACCTGCTTTACTTACTGTTTATTTACTGCTGTACACCTTTATTATACTCCTGCTTATACATGATTAGATTTGCCCCTTTTACACTTGTGTAGCTTAGAATTTGTGTATATACTAGTTTACTTTCCCCGTCACCTGCTTTGTATATATTACTGTTATATTGCAGCTTTTCTTTCTTTCCTTCCGCCCGGTGCCTTGGAGTCGCCGGGGGAGCGGATGGGAAGCCACTTAGTCTTTATGACTAACAGTTGCTACCTCCCTCTTTTTAGGAGCACATTCAGATGTGTAGCAGCGTTCAGCACCGGAGGCCAGCCGGGTCAGGTGTGCAGGGCTGGGGTTTATGGTACCTTAGCTGCCGTTAGTGACAGAGGCGGGTGAGTGTTTTGAGATGTAGCCCTTGGGGCATTTAGCTGATTACTCTGATTTGGACATTCTTACTTATTGTGAATCATTGGCTTTTAATACTTTCTTTCATTGATGGGTTGGCGCTGTGTAGTTGGTTTAGCCGGCAGGATAGGCGTCTTGTGGGGGAGGCTAGCTCGTGTGCTTGCGCTTCCGCAAGGCGGCTGTCCTGGGCATAAGATTCCCCTCGGCCGTGTTGTGTGTTTCGGGAGGGGGATCTTACAAATGGTATCAGCTTGCTACGATCCTGAGATAAAGAAGTCCATTAGACCACTAGGCCACCCCTGCTAGCTAGATCAGTTTGAGGACAAACAGATGCAGCGGAAGCGGTGGTGTGCCCATGTGTAATTCACAATAAGTATGTCCGCTTTTTCCTATAGAAAGTGCCAACCTAAGTCAAACTCGTACCCTTTCATACAAATGCTGGCTCACTTCGAGACAGTAATTGGTTTTCCCATTCCAACAATTAGAGTTGGTTTGGCATAGGATTGATGCCAACCTAACTAGGATACCGTTTTGGTCGACTTAGCAGGATATGTTGGGACATACCCTAACCTTATACCGATCTCAGGAATGATTGGGCCAAGCAATAAGTGACCTCGAGTGACTAAGGGAAGAGTTTGGCGTAAGTGTAAATGCTGGAGACTCACACCCTGAGATTTCTACCCTAGATATGGAGTAATATTATCACCTTACACAAAAATTAGGCCAATTTCAACGAGAGTGGTGCTTGTAGTCTATTACCAGCTTAGTGAGAGACCACCAAGCATGTCTTTTATACTCTACGTGGATACCTCACACTTCTATTTATGTAGAAGGTTTCATATGGAAAAGATACGATAAGAATTCAGATCCAAAGAAGGCTCATGTTGGGACGAATGTGTTATATTGGTGGCGGAAGAAACTCAGTCGAAGAGATATAGAGGCTAATCTCTTCGTTTATTGGGCTAGTTATGTACCGTATTGGATCCCTTGAGAAGTTAGAATCTTTGTAATTTTTGACATTGGAAGTTTTGATCCTTGAGAAGTTAATTCACCTTAAGCAAAGCAAACTGCTAAGGCCATGTTTGGGTTGATTGAAATTTTATTAGCGGAATAAGAGAGTAAAAACTTTTTTGAAGATTATCATTTTCTTTATATTGTTCTAAGATTATGTGGATAAGTAACGAGGAGAGTAGTAAATTTACATTTTGGTGATATGCAGCTCTGTTGTGATAACGTTATAACTGGGAAGTTAATGAAATTTTGTGCATGCATTGCGGGTATGATGATCAACTACCCCTGAGTTTGGAAATTTTTGGTGAACATTCCCTCAATGTTGTAATTACTTGGCATTGGAAATTAATAAGTGTTCGGCGATGGAGTCGACAGGATTAATATGACTTGTTTGATGATCTAAAATCATAAAAGTTTTTATAATATAAACATGCATGCCATGGAGGATTGTTGGCAGGGTTGGTAGGGCGCTTGTAGTGGATTTTATTTTGTTTATCATACGTGAAGTATGCCCTACTTTTGGTAGTCTGCATAACCCGTGTCGAAAGGGAATAGTCCCGAGCCTTGCACCTTGGTTCATGTTAAGTTCAAACACATATAAATGTACCGGGTGATTGGATGTTATTGGTGCATGCTCTCTTTACAATGAGATGCAGCTCGGTCGTCGCCGTAAAATTTTGATTTTCTGCATCACGGCTAATATATGAGTGCGTCGTTGTGGGGATCTATATGGTAAGAACTCTAAGTCGAGGAAGGTATACCCCTAAGGTTTGTGCCCATACGTGAGAAGAATGTACCATATGGGCGGTGGAAGAAATTTAGTCCAAAAACGTACGAGGGCTTGTCCCTTCGTTTATTGGCCTATTTTCGTGCCGACTTCGTTTTCCCTTTGATCATGTTTATTTAAGTGGTACGTGAACGATGATGATTGGATTCGTGATAACCTCTCAGTACGGGTGAGAGCGCCAAGGGTGTTGAGACGCGCCGTGATTTGAACATATGAATTGAATATTGAGGATAAGTTGCATTTACTTATTTAATAAGATATGAATATGTCTCTACGTACATGCAGGTGTACGTGTGATTGTATTACCTCGACAAGGCAGTCCTCTAAAGGCTCTGTACTGAAACCCAACCATTGGATAAGGTTTATGTTCACGGTCTAGGAGCCCTTAAATGAAATGATGTAAATCCCGAGATAAAAGTAACACCTAACTAAGAGGTAGTGTGTTGTATAAAGAATTGCCTGCCTGTTTTAGTATTTGGAATTTGGCACTCCTTGATGAATGAGTCATTTTTAAGCAAGGTGGATGGTTAAACACCAAGTTTTGGATTACGTTGAGTCCCCTACCAGAATAACAGATGTGAGTACCTAAAGGATGGTTATGTCTTTGCTCTGACCGAAGGTTATGCAAAGAAGTAGACCAAGGAGAAATGACGATCTAAAACCTTTTGAGAAATACACCGAGGTTCTCGAGTTTTCATACATGAACGCCTAGATAAATCATATAGCTGGGTAATGGAGGACATGAGTACATCATGCTGTGTGCCAATTAGGACCTTTGTGGGTAACGTTGAGTAAAATTTAGCATGATTTTAGATGGATATCAATATTATGTGAAGGATGCGATGATATCCTTATGTGATGGTAAGGACTTGAGATGGTAGTCCTTGAGTGCTGCTATGCGCTAGTCGGATTCTGGCAAGTGTTTGGATGACATAAGGACTTGGTGGTAGTGCTTGGGTTTTAATAGCATGAGTTCCATCATTAGAACCTTATGGGTGTAGTAAGTGAAATCTTGAATCCTCTTGATAGTGTTGTAGTGCCTCTCAGTGATCAATGGTTGGTCCGATGACCGCGCGACAAATTTTGGGGGACGCCTTGAAATTTGTTGAGTTGGAGTTGTATTTGATTGTTGATCAATGAGGTGTGTTTATAAGTGATATTTAGGATAATTGGTTTAAATCGTAGCACTCATAGTGCTAAGGTTTTACAACGTGGTTGTTAAGTTAACAAATTCACAATAGTGATGCCTATGCACTGGTTTGCGTACATATGTAATGATATTGTAAATTAAATAAAATTACCGAGGATTTGTGTTGGAGACTCATGGCAGACAGGTATGATATTGACGCAAGACGACTGATGATGACACCTGCTATAGAGATATAGTGTTTTGAGATCTAGTCCTGCAAGGTGTAAACGAGCTGGTGGCTCGGCAGTCTTGTTGGTTTGCAGAACCTGTACAGCGATAGATGTTGGTAGTGGTAGCCTGTTACATCGTGGTTTTATAAATAAATAGCATGCTTGAAGTCGTTCATACCAAGTCCTTGCTAAATGTTCCCTTGTATGTTGTGTGCTTGAGATTAAATCACAACATAATCAGTTAGACTGATGTAGCGATTATTGAAATAGTGTGTCATTATTAGTTCGTATGACTTCACAAGGCAAGAGTGCGCATGCAATCTAGTTTCTATGTATAAACCGCAACAATTGAGAGTGCATACATACGCTTGAAATTATTATGGATGAAGTGCCCACGAATGAATATGATGAGTGTATTTTACTCTCATCCAGAAAATCCTCATAGCCTCAACCTAATATTTCGGGGACGAAATTATTTCTTCATTTATTGGATTTGTAACATCCCGATTCGAGCTAGACCCCTTGTGCGCGTTTTTGCGTCAAGCGAGTTGACTCGGGCTCGGGGTGTACTGAGGGCCAGGCTTGCACCTGAGCCGGAGAAGTGCACTCGACGAACGCGGCGAATACCACTTCTATTGTTTGTCCCGATGCTTGCTGTATCGGGGTCCGAGCCGTCCGGGGAGCATAACTTGAGCGATAAAACTCGAAGGAGGCGTACCGCCTTGAAGGAATTATAGTACGTACGTTAGCTCAAATGATATGGTCTGCGAATAGCATATTTATCCAAAATGGTGGAATTGACCAAACAACCTCGCAATTCACCCCAGTCAGGTTTGTTAGACTCGTAAAGCTGATACATGTCCAACGGAGTCGACCGCACTCAATTCCGATGAGTATCGGAGAATTTGTCGTGTCGACGCGACTTTAAGTAACGTATTTATCCACGTTTGTGAAATCGAGCAAACGGACTCGGAATTCACCTTAGCTGATTTTGTTAGACTCGTGAATCCTATACGAGTTCAACAAAACTGTCCGCGCTCGATTCTGATGAGAATCGACGAAATTGTAATGTGATCTGCGAATAGCGTATTTATCCAAAATGATGAAATATGCGAAACGACCCTGCAATTGACCACAGTCAGTCTTGTTAGACTCGTCACAATAGTATGAGTTCAACGGATTTATCCGTTTGCGATTCCGACGTTGTTAGAAGGAGTTTTGACGTTTAAGTCAAATTTGGCCGCAAACGCTCCGACAAGCATAAAATGAGCAAACGAACTCAGAATCGTTATTGGATCGTTCCGGTGGGTGCGTATCGGCGAGACGGTCGTAACGAGCCCTTCCGGAACAATTTCCGAGTTCTCTAGGGCGTTGTGCGAGTGTTTAAATGCTAAACTTTTATATTGTTATTATTATTATTACTATAATTAATATATTATATATACATATATATACGTACAAGTTAGGTTAGAAATCTGCCGAGCTCCTCCCTGCTACCCGACGGCGGAAACGACGACCCCCATCCAGATCTGATCTCACACCTCACCTCCGACATCTCCCTCTCTCTCGACCCCGACAAGTGCGGCTCCAGCGTGCCGCCTCCCTCCTCTCCGACGTCGTCTCGACTCCGGCAGCAACTCCCCCTCTCTCGGTTTTCTTTTTCTCCTGTGAACTGCTTTCCATTTCCTTGGCCGAGCTTCCTCCTCCTTAGATCCGACGAGCAACCAAGCTACTTCTCGGGCGAGATCTGCTCCCGCCGCCCTCTATCTCCTCCGGCGACCTAGCTCCATGGTCGACCACCTCTTCTCTCCGGCAACCGAGCTTCTCCCATGGCCGCACCACTCCATCCCCTCCAGATCTGACCTCCCTGCTCTTCTCCTTGCGGCTCGGGCAAGCTCCTCACGGCAAGCTCTACTCCGGCGAAGTTTCAAAAACAGCGAGCTCTCGTCCGCAAGATCCGGATCGGCGAGATCCGTCCATGACCGGAGAGCAACGGACAAATGCCGCAAATGCGGCTATTGGGTTGCATGCATGGACACTCAGGTGACTTCCTCCCCTCTCCCTTGGTGCTAATTTTCTTAGATCCGCTAGGCGAGATATCGAACTCAATTGAGTCGATTTGCGAGTGTGATGAAGCTCCGTAGGAAAAAGGCCGCGTTAGGGTTTTCGCCGTAGGGCGCCGATCGCCGCGAAAATGCCCTCATTCAACTCCCCGCTTCAATACGAACGTGGGGCGTTGGTGTCGTGATAATCGAAGGCCTCGTGAGGGTGCATGGGAGGAGAGAAGGCGTTGCCCTAAATTGCAATTGGGATGATAATGAATAGTTCCCTGCAATTGGGATTTCAATTATATATTTATATAAATATATATGTCATTTGGCTGCTTGAGGAAGAAGTTCCCTGTATATGAGATTTCATTATATATATATATATATATATATGTGTATTCTGTTAGCTGTTTGAGAAATAAGTTTTCTGTTTTGGGATTTCAATTATATATACATATATATATGTTGTTCATTGGGTTGCTTGAGAAATGAGGGAGAGTTCCCTGTTAAATGGGATTTCACTTAGATATATATATATATATATTCATTTGGCATTTGGAATGATAATGAAGTTCCCTGATTATTTGGATTTCAATTATATATATATATAATGACCTAAATCATGTTTGGGGGAGACGATGAATAATCCTTTGTTATTAGGAATTGTTAATTAGGTATGATAAATGTGATGAAAGCTCCCTGTTAATCATGGTCAATTTATAACTTGCACGTAGCTATTAAGGAAAATTGTGCGCAGCTGGGTTCAAGCCAGTTTTTGGGCCTGACCCCACTGGAACTAGGTTTCGGGCTCAACATGAATGTTGTAGCCCTCGCAAAGAGCTTTCCAGCGATAGGTTACACGTTTTCTAGGGTGACATGTAGCTCTCTAGATGTCCAGTCGAGTGGACTGTCCAGAGAATTAAATGAGGATTTTGTGCTCTGTTTTCTGTCCAGATTTGGGCTGTTGACTTCAATGAGGAT
The DNA here is from genome assembly GCA_033032865.1 of Dactylorhiza incarnata. Classification (NCBI taxonomy): domain Eukaryota; kingdom Viridiplantae; phylum Streptophyta; class Magnoliopsida; order Asparagales; family Orchidaceae; genus Dactylorhiza; species Dactylorhiza incarnata. The sequence goes on along the minus strand of JAWHQI010000284.1, from coordinate 679,784 downwards.
TTTGGGTATGAAACACTTAAGACGCAAACCCTGACGAGTAGAAGAAATTTTAGAAGTCTTGGGTTTAATTTAGCCATTTGATTGATCACTTGTTTGATGACGCTCTATGACAATAAATATGTGCATGAAACTTTAGGCAGTTGTCTTTTGAATAGTGCTCCTAATTACATTATATGTAAAGGTTATTATTATGATTTTAATATAACATCGGAGGTGATTGACCTATATATTGGGGAAAATTATGTAATGAACGATTGATGGCGTAGTATGTATTAACTTTTAAATATATATGTTGAATCTAACAGGATTGGATGAGAAACAACCCTTGAGTAAAAGCCGAGCTTAGCCTTATAACATCATGATAGTCTTCTGGTAATAATCTTGAGTCAATTGGATGAATACTTGTAGTACCTCCCCTTATGTGGTTCATATAACTCATTTGGTCTGCGAATAGTAAAACGGTAGAATGGAGACAACTTGTAGACCATTAGGTGGGAATGAGAGGTAGTTGGTGTACCTGATTTGGATGAAGAGGTTGAGGTCACCAAAAAGGAGTTTAGGAGATGAGAGTGCTTGGTGAGCTATGGGTAAGGCTGTGCTCGGGATTGACGAAAGATCGTCTTTCCCCTTAGAGGGTCATAAAGCACTGAGGTTTACTTCAAGCGAAATGATAAGAGGGTAATCTTATGGGTAGATACCAATAATACTAAGTGTCTTGAGAAAGGGAACCTTGGGGTGTCATCCCATTATAGTTCCTAGTACCGTAGCGAGCCCCTTACAGGGTAACCCTCGGGAAGTCCAAGATTAACCCTAAATTGCAATAACGTTTAAAGTAGGCAAGAGTAGCCATAGTAGGGTAAGGTTGAATTTATGTATCTCCTACCAGTGTGGGAGTGACAGGTGTGTGGTATACTGGGTTGGACGAGCTGGAGGCTCGAGGGGAGGATAGCCCCGTTAGTTCTTGGATAATTATGGCAGGTCTTCGGTACTAGGCAGGTCGTCACACCGACCGCGGTACGTGGACTTAGCGGGTGTGTTGGGGTCTGAGGGGCCAGCTTGTCTGCGTGTCGGGACGACAATTCCTCGAAGACACCTTCCACTTAGCTCAAAGCCTGGTGGACTCCAGCAAAGAGTACGCAGAGCTCCGCGGTTGTTTAGCGTCGAGGCGTACGTGCGGTCTAGGCCTGGTAGTGTGCATACCCGCCTAGGAGTGGACAGCCCGGTCCGCTACCACCGTGTGTCACAGCGGTTGGTACCCGAGAGGTTGGCTTCCTCTCAAATAGAGGGAACTACAAAGGTCTGTGTGCACAGAGTCGTGTGTGTGAGTTCATTGCATAATCATTCATAGCATAAGCATAGCATACGCACTTGCAGATCCTCATCATATAAATTAGTATGAGCTCTTTTAAATGATGAGTTATAATTCCTGGAAATCCTAACTTATAAGTTTGTATGGGCATTCATATAAGTTAGGGTACGAGATTGATTACTAGTCGCTACTGTTCTTACTGCTTTGCTTTACCTGCTTTACTTACTGTTTATTTACTGCTGTACACCTTTATTATACTCATGCTTATACATGATTAGATTAGCCCCTTTTACACTTGTGTAGCTTAGAATTTGTGTATATACTAGTTTACTTTCCCCGTCACCTGCTTTGTATATATTACTGTTATATTGCAGCTTTTCTTCCTTTCCTTCCGCCCGGTGCCTTGGAGTCGCCGGGGGAGCGGATGGGAAGCCACTTAATCTTTATGACTAACGGTTGCTACCTCCCTCTTTTTAGGAGCACATTCAGATGTGTAGCAGCGTTCAGCACCGAAGGCCAGCCGGGTCAGGTGTGCAGGGCTGGGGTTTATGGTACCTTAGATGCCGTTAGTGACAGAGGCGGGTGAGTGTTTTGAGATGTAGCCCTTGGGGCATTTAGCTGATTACTCTGATTTGGATATTCTTACTTATTGTGAATCCTTGGCTTTTAATACTTTCTTTCATTGATGGGTTGGCGCTGTGTAGTTGGTTTAGCCGGCAGGATAGGCGTCTTATGGGAGAGGCTAGCTCGTGTGCTTGCGCTTCCGCAAGGCGGCTGTCCTGGGCATAAGATTCCCCTCGGCCGTGTTGTGTGTTCCGGGAGGGGGATCTTACAGTATTAAATACCTTACCATCCGCTCCTTCTCTTTCCTCGCGCTAGCACTCACGCTTCTCTCTTCTCTGCTGCTTTCTTATCCTTCGTCATTCGCGTCATGGGTGGTGATGCGGAAGGCAGAGCCAGGTGCGCCAGCGCGTTCGTCAACCACACCTTCGATTCATGCGACCCCTCCGACGAGGCTTACCTGACTGCGGTCGCGGATTACATCCCGCCTGGGTTTGAGGCGCGAAAGCCCAGGCCGGACGAGCGCCTAAACTCCATCTCGTCCTGTGCTCTCGCGATCCCGCTAGAGCACTTCGAGGCGGGGTTTCGCCTGCCCATCTGGCCAGAACTCCGCCAGACCTTCAGATATTACGGAGTCGTGCCCGGCCAGCTCAACCCCAACTCCATCGCCATGATGGTCGGGTACGCGAGCTATCTGCGAGAAGAGGGGATCGAGTTCTCGCTCCCCGTCTTCCGCAAGCTCTACACCTTTCGTTGTACCAACGGCATCTCGTTCTTCTCGGGTCTGAACCCGCTCAAGCATTACGGGCTCCCGAATAAGAATCACGACTGGGTTCGGCGCTTCCTTTTCGTCAGCGGGAACCTGGGGAATACACTTCTCGCCCCAGTGCAGGAGGAGGAGTCAACCTTCCGCCCCCCGACCCTAGGGGGGCACGAGGCCAAACTCCACCAATACATCTTGGAGCACGGGATGGACCTCGTCTATCTCCGGCGAAACGTCAACTCGCTCCCGCTCATTCCGCAGGGCGAGGGTAAGTTTTCGGAACTTCGTTCGTTTCGATCATGTGACTCTTGTACCATTCGCTAAATCACTCGCAATATTATGCAGGCGTGCGCAGCTTTCCCCTGCATCCGCCGCGTCCCGCTGGGGCTTCTGTGTCTTTCGCACAGGCTGCAGCGGATGCCTGTCGGGAAGAACCCTCCTCCTCCAAGCCTAGCGGAAAGAAGCGGAAGCCTGGGGCGCTGACCTCCTCTTCTTCCAAGAAATCAAAGAATCCCCCCCCCCCTCCGCCAAGGGAAAGGGGGTCTTGGACGAGGCCCTAGGGGCGAGTGCTCAGACTCAGACCCCGGGGGTGGATGCGCCAGGCGAGACCACCCTTCGCGCGGGATCGTCGTTGTCGCCGCCTCCATTGCCCAGGGACCACCGGAACTTCCCCAGCGGCGAGAAGTACGTGGACCCCTCAGGGGCTCCCTTGGTAAAGTGGGACAGGAACGCCAACAGGGTCTCGCTCTCCACCCTTCATCCATCGTGGATAGAGAGCGACCTCGCGAGTGGTGAGGCCTATGCCATCGCGTATGCCCTCTACGGTCGGGAGGATGCTGAAGTCTATGATGTCGAGACGACTCAGGTCCTCGCCCATGAGACCGCCAGGGCCATGCTGCGGGCGCTCGAGCTCGCGCATATGTCTTCGCGCCGGAGCATCAAACTGGCGCGGAGCTTGGCGGAGGTTGAGGATTCCAGGGCCGTCGTTTCTGCCGAGGCGCAGGAGCTCAGGACGAAGCTGGCAGCTGCGGAAACTCTTCTCGCCCGCCGCCCCGTTGCGGAGGTATATATTTTCTTCATCACCGCGAGTGGCCTGTTGTCGATTGATGTACTTTCTTCTTACCACCTTTATTATTATTCTTAGGACACCACCGTTGCCGAGATGCTTCGTGCTCGGGTGGCTGGCCTCGAAAACGAAGTTCGGCTGGCCAAGGCCGAGGCCCAGCGGTCGCGAGAAGCCGAGGTCTCGGCATTCGCCTTGGGGAGCGGGGGGCACTTCTACCCCCACCACGAGCTGGAGCAATTGATGCAGGAGAACGCCCAGAGCGCCGTGAAGCATGCGCTGCAGGTGTTGCGGCAGGCTGGGTACCTGAAGGAAGAGGCCGAATGCCTCTCTGCCCGACAGGTCGTCCCCGAGCTCTTCATCCCGATCCCCTTCCCGGAAGATGAGGTTGGCGAGCCGCGAGAAGACGCCCTCCTACCAGATTCAGGCGAGAGCGATAGATCTTCTGGCGAGAAGCCTGCCGACCCCTGAGATGGGCCCTATGTTTTTTTGCCGTCTTTTACTTAAAATCTTTTGAATGTAATCATGAACGGGGCGAGTGCCCTTGAAAGATATGTATATTGATCACGATTTTTGTGCTCTCCATTTTTGTGCTATCTCCACTTTTTTCTCATTTGCTGTTATGTCTCGCTAGGCTCGCTAGGACGTTAATTCTTTCTCATTCGCCGCTATATCTCGCTAGGCTCATTAGGACGTTTAAACTGTAGTGTGACTGTCTCGTCCATCTAGCGAATGCTTGAGGGTGACCTGGGCGTGTCGCCCCCCCCCCCCCCCCCCCCTTCGCTTCCCGCTGCCTGCCCCACTCGCACTTTCTTACTATTCGCCCAAACCGGGGTTTCGCTTAGGTAGTCATGAAAGTGAAGTGAGGTCGTTTCTCCCGCGCGTGGTCAATGCGAGTGCTATTGAGGTCACCCCCTGAGGATTTTGAACCTGCCACCGAGTGAGCCTTCGGACCTGCCAGCTAGATGAGAGCCTGGACACCGGGTCTGCTCGGGGCCATCTTTTCTTTCACATAGAACCTGCCTCCGAGTGAGCCTTCAGACCTGCCAGCTAGATGAGAGCCTGGACAGCGGGTCTGCTCGGGGCCATTTTCTCAACACCTTGGAACCTGCCACCGAGTGAGCCTTCAGACCTGCCAGCTAGATGAGAGCCTGGACAGCGGGTCTGCTCGGGGCCATTTTCTCAACACCTTGGAACCTGCCACCGAGTGAGCCTTCGGACCTGCCAGCTAGATGAGAGCCTGGACAGCGGGTCTGCTCGGGGCCATTTTCTCAACACCTTGGAACCTGCCACCGAGTGAGCCTTCGGACCTGCCAGCTAGATGAGAGCCTGGACAGCGGGTCTGCTCGGGGCCATTTTCTCAACACCTTGGAACCTGCCACCGAGTGAGCCTTCGGACCTGCCAGCTAGATGAGAGCCTGGACAGCGGGTCTGCTCGGGGCCATCTTTTCTTTCACATAGAACCTGCCTCCGAGTGAGCCTTCGGACCTGCCAGCTAGATGAGAGCCTGGACAGCGGGTCTGCTCGGGGCCATTTTCTCAACACCTTGGAACCTGCCACCGAGTGAGCCTTCGGACCTGCCAGCTAGATGAGAGCCTGGACAGCGGGTCTGCTCGGGGCCATTTTCTCAACACCTTGGAACCTGCCACCGAGTGAGCCTTCGGACCTGCCAGCTAGATGAGAGCCTAGACAGCGGGTCTGCTCGGGGCCATTTTCTCAACACCTTGGAACCTGCCACCGAGTGAGCCTTCGGACCTGCCAGCTAGATGAGAGCCTGGACAGCGGGTCTGCTCGGGGCCTTCTTTTCTTTCACATAGAACCTGCCTCCGAGTGAGCCTTTGGACCTGCCAGCTAGATGAGAGCCTGGACAGCGGGTCTGCTCGGGGCCATCTTTTCTTTCACATAGAACCTGCCTCCGAGTGAGCCTTCGGACCTGCCAGCTAGATGAGAGCCTGGACAGCGGGTCTGCTCGGGGCCTTCTTTTCTTTCACATAGAACCTGCCTCCGAGTGAGCCTTCGGACCTGCCAGCTAGATGAGAGCCTGGACAGCGGGTCTGCTCGGGGCCATTTTGGGAGCTTTCGGAGTTTTTCCTACAAGCTGCAGTATCAATCTCAAACACACATGTTAAACAAAATATTTTTATTTCAAAAACATTTTCATTACATAATTTCAGGGATAGAAACGTTTAAGATCATCACCACTCCATGTGTGGCTGAGAGGTTGGCCCTCCACATTCTGAAGGCGATACCCCCCAGACTTTAGTGCCTCTTCCACGACATAGGGGCCTTCCCAGTTGGGGTTAAGTTTTCCCACTGCGGCGGACCTTCCAGCCGCGTCGACCTTCTTGAGCACCAGATCTCCCTTCTCGAACTGCTTGACCCTGACGTGCTTGTCGAAATACCTAGCCATCCGCCGCTTGACCTCTTCTTGGCGAATGGCTGCCAGGTCCCGAGCTTCCTCGATGAGGTCGAGGGAGAGCTGCAACTCCATCTCATTTTCGGCTCTCCAACTTTCCTCTCTGCTTGCGGCGGCCTTTACCCGTGGTGTCATAACTTCGAACTCTATGGGGATGACGGCCTCGCAGCCGTGAGAGAGCTTGAAAGGGGTCTCTCCCGTGGCGATGTTGGGGGTAGTTCTTAGGGCCCACAAGACCGATGGAAGCTGTTCCACCCAATTGCCCTTCAGATTTTCCACCTTCTTCTTGAGCAGGTTCACAATGACCTTGTTTGCCGCCTCCACCTGCCCGTTGCTCCTGGGATAGTGAACAGATGCAAACCTGAGGTCTATCCCCAGCTGGCCACATAAGCTTATGAATTCCTCGCTTGCGAACTGCGGACCATTATCCGTGACTATGGCTTGTGGAAGCCCATGTCGACAAATGATCTCCCCCCATACGAAGTTGCGGATTACCTGGGAGGTGACCTTAGCCAACGCCTTGACCTCCAACCACTTTGAGAAGTAGTCAATCATTACTAGGAGAAACCTCCTCTGCCCACTAGCCTGGGGGAAGGGTCCTACCAGATCTATCCCCCATATGGCGAATGGCCAGGGCGCCGTGATACTCCTTAGCCTCTGAGCTGGCACGAGCTGAAGCGGGGCGAACATTTGGCACTTCTGGCACCTCTTGGCGAAGGCTGTCGCGTCCCTACTTAGGGTCGGCCAGAAGTACCCCTGCCTCACTATTCTTGCCTCCAACATCCTACTCCCCAAGTGACTGCCGCACTCGTCGGAGTGGACCTCTTCCAAGATCTTTGGGACCTCCTCCTCTGAAATGCATCGGGCCAGGAGGCCCGAGAGGGTCTTCCGATACAAGTCTCCCTCGTGGAGCACGTAGTAGGCGGACTTATATCGGAAGCGCCTCTGGTCCCGGACTTCCTCTGGAAACTTTCATGTTGCAAGGAAAGTGACGAAGGGATCCTTCCAGGAGGGCCGCTGCTCTACTTCCATGAGCTCTCCCTCTTTGATCGAAGGGCGGAATAGGTCCGTCAGGGTTCCCCCGGCCCGAGGATCGGATTTGGCCAACCAATCTGCCGGGGTGCTCTCCTCCCGCGGGACGTGCTGGATGGAGAAAGTTTTGAACGCTCCCACGAGACCTCTCACTTTGGCCAAGTACCTTATGAGCGCAGGCTCCCTTGTCTCGAACTCTCCCCTGATCTGAGAGGCTATTACCATGGAGTCAGTGAGGACCTCCACGTCATGGACACCGAGCTCTTGGGCCAACCGTAGACCGACGATCACCGCCTCATACTCCGCCTGGTTGTTGGTGATTGGGAAGTGTATCACTAGTGTATGCTCGATCTTTACCTCTTGGGGACTCTCCAGCACCACCCCTCCTCCGAGTGAATTCTTGCCCGAAGCCCCGTCCACCAGCAGCTTCCACGGAACGTGACGAGGGGTTCCATCTTCCTTCATCTCGGCCACATAATCTGCCATGAAATCAGCCACCACCTGTGCCTTCATGGATAGTCGAGGGACGAAGACAATGTTGAATTCACTTAGTTCTATTGACCATTTTGCCAGCCTTCCCGAGTGTTCCACTCCTTCGAAGATCTGGTGGAGAGGGTGGTCCGTCACCACTTGAATTGAATGGGCCTGGAAGTATGGCCTGAGCTTCCTTGCCGCGACGACTAGAGCAAAGGCCAACTTCTCCAAGATCGGGTATCTGAGCTCTGCTTCCCTCAGGACCCTGCTCACGTAGTAGGCGGGCAACTGCTTCTTGCCTTCCTCCCGAACCAGGACGGAGCTTACGGCCTCTGTCCCGACCCCGAGATATAGATATAGATCCTCCCCCTCCTTGGGACCTTGAAGCAGGGGAGCCTTGGTGAGTTGGCTCTTCAAGGCCTGGAAGGCCTCCTCGCATTCTTTTGTCCATTCAAACTTCTGGTTACCTCGTAATGATTTGAAGAAGGGGGAGCATTTCTTCCTGGCTCGGGAGAGAAACCTGCTCAGCCCTGCGAGTCTTCCGGTCAAGCGCTGAACTTCCTTGGCGTTCCGCGGCGACCCCAGCTCCATTATGGCCTTCACCTTGTCCGGATTAGGTTCTACCCCCCAAGGGGTGAGAAGGTGCCCCGGGAATTTCCCCTTACTGGCCCCGAACACACACTTCAGGGGGTTCAAGCGCATCTTGTACTTGCGTAGGGTGGCAAAGGTCTCCTCGAGGTCCTGGATGTGAGAGTTCACGCACTTGCTCTTCACCATAAGGTCATCCACATAGACCTCCAGGTTCCTTCCCCTTTGCTCCCTAAACACCCGGTCCATCATCTTCTGGTAGGTTGCTCCTGCGTTTTTCAACCCGAAGGGCATCATCTTATAGCAGTAGCATCCCTCCCTGGTGATGAACGAGACGTCTTTGACATCTGGGGGGCGCATCCTGATCTGGTGATAACCTGAAAAAGCATCCAAAAAACTCATCACAGAAAAACCGACGGCTGAGTCAACCAGCACGTCGATCCGAGGCAAGGGGTAGCAATCCTTAGGGCAGACCTTATTTAATAATGAAAAATACACACACATGCGCCAGCGGCCATCGGCCTTTTTTACCATTACGACGTTGGAGACCCAGCCTTGGTACTGGATCTCCGATACAAAACCTGCTTCGAGGAGTTTTGCCACCTCCTCGCGGATGGGTCCTTCGAGCTTGCTGGCGAAGGTCCTCCTCTTCTGCCGGATGGGACGGGCTTCCAGATCGAGGTTGAGACGATGGCAAGCCACGTCCGCCTAGATGCCTGGCATATCAGCTGCGCTCCATGCGAAGACATCCACGTTCCTCTGGATGCACTCCAGCATCTTCACCCTGTCCTCCGGGCCGAGACTCCCGCTGATCCGCACCTCTCTCACCCTCCCTTGCTGGGTGAGGACTTCCATCTCCACCACCTCTTCTGCCGCCTCGAGCCGGGCTGGCTCTTCCCATTGGCCCTTTGCTTTTCGCCCTTCTACCAGGGCCTCTTCCTCTGCGACTCCTTCCGCCTCCACCGGCTCGACCTCCTGCTCCTCCTGAGCGACCTCCAACAACTCGACCTCCTGCTCCTCACGAGCGACCTCCAACAACTCGACCTCCTGCTCCTCACGAGCGACCTCCAACAACTCGACCTCCTGCTCCTCACGAGCGACCTCCAACAACTCAACCTTCTACTCCTCACGAGCGACCTCCAACAACTCGACCTCCTGCTCCTCACGAGCGACCTCCTGCTCCTCACGAGCGACCTCCATATTCTCCTCTCGGGCATCGCCCTCTCCCCCTACTTCTCTCTTCTCCACTTCTTCTCCTGGCCCCTCCGGCCTCGCCATCTCTTCATCCATCTTCTCGGCATCCGCCATCCATGAAATGGTGTTGACGGCAGTCACATAGCACTGCCTCGCCACCTTAGCATCTCCTCGGACGCGGACCTGGACTCCTCCACTATGGAGCTTTAAGCATTGATGGTATGATGAGGGCACGCACCGGAAGGCGCTGATGAGGGGTCGTCCGAAAATGGCGTTATAGCTGCTCGGAGCGTCCACAATGACGAATCGGCAGTTTCTTGGGACTCCTCCTAGCGTCACCTGGAGACCAACACCTCCCTCGACCTCCTTCCGCTCTCCTGAGAAACCAAACAGCGGTCCGTCGGAGGTCTGCACCCTCTTCTTTTCCACCTCCATTGCGTCGAAGGCCTTCTTGAAGATCACGTTCACTGAGCTCCCGTTATCTACCAGGATCTGGGAGACCGTGAAATTTTCAATTGCTGTCTGAATCACCAGGGCATCGCAGAATGGATCCTCATAATCTGGCATGTCTTCCGAGGAGAAGGTGAGCTTCTCCGAGAGGGGTGGGGTCTGGGAAGTCGACGCGACGTCCCTTCGGAACATCGCCTGGAAGCTCCTCTTGCGTGAGGCCTCTATCCCAACCCCTCCATGAATCACCCCGATTCCCCCCTGGTTCCTGTATCCGCCCTGTCCTCGCATCGGTCTTCTTCCGCCTCCGGGAGCATTTCCTCGATCCTGGCCTGCTGCCGCCGTGGCTGACCTCTCTCTCTCATCTCCAAGAACTCTGGGCAGGTGGCGGTCGCGTGACCTTCTTCCTGATGAAAGTAACAGTAAGGCAATGCCACCTTGCCCCCTCTCCCTGCTCTTCCTCTTCCTCCTCTTGCTCCTCTGGCCCCTCTTCCCCGGCCTACTGCCATAGCTTGCTCCCTTGGGGGGTGAGGGGGTCTGGGACCCTGCCTCCACCCCGGATTCATTCCTCCCGCTTCTCTTCCTTAGTATCCTTCTTCCTGACCTCTCGCCTGTCCTTCCTGGTCCCTCCAGCCCAACCTGTTGTTGGGCTCTTGATTCCTCCAATTCCGAGGCGGTCTTTCGAACCCCTGACCCCTGGGTTCATCTCGCCTTCTTCCTTCTTGCTGCCTCACCTCAGGCTCGCTCATCTTTGCCAACCTCCTGTAGAACTCCGGGTTGGCCGCCTCCCCTTCGATCTCTTCTGCTGCTCGCTCCATCAATTCTTCAAAGGATGAGGGAGGTCTTCTTTTCAGGTCCATCTTGAAGAACCCGTCTCGCAACCCTACGATGAATGCCATCTGGAGGGCGAATCCCGGCACCTCCTGCACGAGGTGTACCTCCTCCTGGAACCTATCCACGTAATGTCCCAGGGACTCTCCATCCCTCTGCCTGATCTTGAAGAGGGCCTCCGCATCCTTCTTTCTCATTTTTGACGTCGAGAAGCGCAGCCGAAAGCCTCGGCGCAGATCATCAAACGTGTAGATGGAACCCGCGGAAAGCTGGTGGAACCAGTCCCTTGCTTTCTCCTTCAGGGTGGTTGCGAAGAGTCGGCATTGAAAAGCATCCGTCATGGGAAGGATTGAGGTCATGTCCTCAAACCACTACAGGTGCACGACTGGATCCTCCTTGCCGGTGTAGTAGGACATCTTCGGCCCACGAAACCCCTCTGGCACTGGGGCCGAGAGAATCATCTCGCAAAAGGGGCTCCCTTCCCCTGTTCGGCGAGTGGTCTTCTCGCGCGGATCCAGCTCGCAAACCTCCGCACTCGCCGGACTGCTGAACAGCTGCCGCCCCGGGAGATCTCGCGCACTTCCTTCTGCTGGCACCTCCTTCCCCGGCCGCTGCCCTGGTGCGTTCTCGCCGATCTGCAGGGGCGGAACCACGGGGACTGCCGGGGTCTCGCACTCGCTCCTTGCTGCGAGAACTGTCTGCAGGACCTCTCGCTTGAACTTCTCAAACATCTCCAGCCACTCTCCTGTCGCGGGTGGCTGCGAGTGACCTGAGTCAGAACCATTCCCCCCATCTCCTGTCATCGAACCTAATTCGAGATTTTCCTTCACCGGCTACGGTCCACGCTCACCGCACCAAAAATGTTGAAACCTGCAACAGGTCTCTTGAGTTCGGACCCACTGGGGGTGTAGCCGATGCTTACTTCTCCCTCACTAGACTCTCTTGACGGTGGATGTGAGAATGTGAATAGACCCAAGGCTGAAGCGAGAAGGTCCCGCCACACACCCGGAAGATCTTAGAGAGCTTCCCCTCCCAAACCAGAGCTCAACCGGGCACCTTGGAGGGCACTAGCAGTCGACCAAAAACTAGCCTGGAGGAGAGGATTCTCTAAAATCGGATCTCCTCCAAGGTGCCCTTAAGGGTCTATTTATAGATTTTTCTAGGCTGGTCTGCAAATAACATGAATCCGCCTTTTAATTTTACTAACAGCACCCCAAATTGGTCTGCTAACAGCCTAACTCCGCTGTTCCGAAGGGCTATATGCAGCCCACCAGGGGTATCAGGGTCATTTACCCCTTAAATCATCCTGGGCGAGTGGTCCGTGAGGGCACCACTCGCTGGGCATCCGCCTAGCTGGGCGAGTGCCCACGCCTCCGGGCGAGTGGTCCGTGAGAGCACCACTCGCCTAGCTCCTTCTCTTCTGCACCTTACCCCCACCAAACCGGGGGTACTTCCACCTCCTAGCCGGGGCGAATGATCGAGCTGACCCAGGTCTCGCCACTTGGCTTGAGGGGCCCACTCGGCGAATACGGGTTGTACAACCTGCAACCCTGCGACCCTGCAATCACTACCAAGGCAGGCGAGGGGGTGAGTGGGACCTGAAACGTCCACTCCCGCCCTTGTCGGAGGCCCAAACGTGATTACACGAGACCCCACTCGCCCAAGAAGGTTGAGTGGGGGCTTCCTCCCACTCCCCCCAAGGGGGCGGGCGAGTGGGGAGGGGGGTCTCCCCCCACCCGCCCCCAAAGGGGCGAGTGGGAGTCTCCCCCCCCCCCCCCCCCCCCCCCTCGCCCCCAAGGGGGCGGGCGAGTGGGGAGGGGGGTCTCCCCCACCCGCCCCCAAAGGGGCGAGTGGGAGTCTCCCCCACTCGCCCCCAAGGGGGCGGGCGAGTGGGGAGGGGAGTCTCCCCCCACCCGCCCCCAAATGGGCGAGTGGGAGTCTCCCCCACTCGCCCCCAAGGGGGCGGGCGAGTGTGGAGGGGGTCTCCCCCACCCGCCCCCAAATGGGCGAGTGGGAGTCTCCCCCACTCGCCCCCAAGGGGGCGGGCGAGTGGGGAGGGGGGTCTCCCCCCACCCGCCGCCAAACGGGCGAGTGGGGGTCTCCCCCACTCGCCCCCAAGGGGGCGGGCGAGTGGGGAGGGGAGACTCCCCCCACTCACCTCCAAGGGGGCGGGCGAGTGGGGGTCCGAGTGGGGGTTTCTGCTTTGTCTGATCACGGTCGTTTCCGACTGTGTTCAAGCGGCCATTTTACCCCGTTACGGTCATTTTCATTATCGCGGCCATGTACACGCTGCGTTACACGTGCTCGACAAATATGGGGTTTGTACATTTACCTCCAGTCTGGTCTCGACGAATTACAGGTTATACAGATGGTAATTGGGTTCTCAAGGTAGCTGATTCTGGAAAAGATTGTCGACGACTCTTCCCCATACTGCAATCCTCACACATTGGATTGTCAATCTTGAGTTCAAGCAGATCAAGAACCATTTCTTTTTGTTGAAGCCTTTGTAGATACTTGTGATTTATATGAGCAAATCTATGATGCCAAAGAAAAAGATAGATCTACAGGAAAGAGCATGTTGAATGGGAGTTTCCATTTGGAGGGAGAATATCTTGTTAATTTTCATCTTGACTGAAGCAATACAAACACTAGTTTGTTTATGAAGAATATGTCAGTATCCATCTTCATATGTGATTGTATACCCATGTCTCATGAGTTGGCCGACACTTAACAAGTTTTGTGTGAGGGTGGGCACATAGTGAACTTCTTCAATATATTTAGTCTGGCCAACTTTGGATTGGAAAACCATAGTGTCAGTGCCTTCTATAGCAAGGACATTTCCATCTCCAAGTAGAACTTGTGATTTTGTTGTTTCATTAAGTTCAACAAATATTTACTTAAATGTGGACATGTGGTTAAAGCACCCACTGTCTAAAAACCAAGTTTCATGGGGTTGATCATTTGTACCATATTGAGTGATGAAAAGCCTTTCAGTGGTCTCATGATATTTGACTCATTCCTTCCCTTTTTCTTGTTTCTTTACTTTTAAACCAGTAGTCTTTCTCCATATGTGTGGATCTCTTACAAATCCTGCACTTATAGAAGCACTCAACTGATATGTGATTACTTCTCTTGCATAACACACTGATATGTGATTACTTCTCTTGCATCACAAATAGATGGTTCCGCTGACCGGACTCCCACTAGCCGGCAGGGTGGGTTGACCTCTCGGAGAGGCAAGTTAAAATGTTGGTTGAGAGCCCCTAGATGATTCTGCTGACCAGGCTCCCACTAGCTGGCAGTGCAGGTTGACCTCTCGGAGAGGCAAGACCTCGATATGGTTCCGCTGATCGGGCTCCCAATAGCCTGCATGGCAAGTTGACCTCTCAGAGAGGCGAGTTAAAAATGTTGATTGAGAGCCACGAGATGGTTCCGCTAACCGGGCACCCACTAGTCGGCAGGGCAGGTTGACCTCTCAGAGAGGCAAGACCCCGAGATGGTTCCGCTGACCGGGCTCCCACTAGCTGGCAGGGCAGGTTGACCTCTCGGAGAGGCAAGTTAAAATGTTTGTTGAGAGCCCCGAGATTATTCCGCTGACCAGGCTCCCACTAGCTGGCAGGGCAGGTTGACCTCTCGGAGAGGCAGGACCCCGAGATAGTTCCGCCGACCGGGCTCCCATTAGCCGGCAGGGCGGGTTGGCCTCTCGGAGAGGCAATTAAGGAATGTTTGTGAAAGTCCCCAAGACAGTTCCACCGACCAGTCTCTCACTAGCCGGGAGGATGGGTAGACCTCTCAGGCGACAGCTTGGAACAAGAGGTTTTAGAAAGAAGTCATTGAGTCCTTTTCTCCACCTCTAGTTGAGTTGTGCTCCTGGAAGGCGTTGAGTCTTTTCTCCACCTCCAGTTGAGTCGGGCTCCTGGAAGGTGTTGAGTCTTTTCTCCACCTCCATTTGAGCTGGGCTCCTGGAAGGTGTTGAGTCTTTTTCTCCACCTCCGATTGAGCTGAGCTCCTGGAAGGTGTTGAGCTTTTATCCACCTCCGGTTGAGTTGGGCTCCTGAAAGGTGTTGAGCTTTTCTCCACCTCTAGTTGAGATGGGCTCCTAGAAGGTGTTGAGTCTTTTCTCCACCTCAAGCTGAGATGGGCTCATGGAAGGTTTTGAGTCTTTTTCTTCACCTCCGGTTGAGCTGAGCTCCTGAAAGGTTTTGAGTTTTTCTCCATCTCCAGTTGAGTTGGGCTCCTGGAAGGTGTTGAGCTTTTCTCTACCTCCAGTTGAGCTGGGCTTCTCGAAGGTGTTGAGTCTTTTCTCCACCTCCAGTTGAGCTGGGCTCCTGGAAGGCGTTGAGTCTTTTTCTCCACCTCCGGTTGAGCTGAGCTCCTATAAGGTGTTGAGCTTTTCTCCACCTCCAGTTGAGCTGGGCTCCTGGTGTAACATCCCCCAAACGACTAGACCCCTAGGACGATTTTGTCATGACTAGGTCATGACAAAACCCTAGGATGTGTGAAGAGAACCTAAGAGCTTAGGCTCGAGGCGAAAATCACCATGGTCTGCGGATAGTGATTTCCAGTTACCAAGCCCAGGGTTGGCCTTATGGCATCACCGCGACCCATGACCCCACCATGACATAACTAACCCAGTAAGGGGGTCCCCTCGTAATACCCCATTATCCAACCGTAGAAAGAAGGGGGTGTATTGAATGCGGCGCTAGCGCCGATGCTAGCGGCTAGCGCTGGTGTTAGTGGTGGTTTAGTCGGACTGCCGAGACGAGTTCTGAACCGCTGAGACGAACCGTACATCTTCGAGACGCTAGCGTGGGCGCTAGCGCTAGCGCAAAGTGCTGGCAGCGGTTGCCGAATCGGCGAGCGTTACGCCGTTGAAATGATAGCGCTGGCGCTAGCACTAGCGTCGGTGGTAGCTCAATCGACGGGAGGCGGATGAGACTCATTTTGGTGGCCAAATTCATCGCCAAGGGAGTCAAAAATTCCTCCCCAATTGATGTGGATTCATTCCCCCTATATATTAGAATAATATTAAGAGGTTTTCCAACTTTTAAGGAGGGTAAATTTGGTGACCTTTGGGGATGGCCGAAATTTTCACCATGAATGGTGTTAATGGAGGAATCCCAAGCTTCATCTCCTCCCCTACCAGGATTTGGTTCAATAAAAGGGCTCAAGGGGTGAAGGAAATGAGTTTCCCCCACTTTTCTAGAAGAATTTTCCTACCTAAGCGCCTACCAACATGGCACCCAAGAGCTCTCGACCAACCATGGCGGACCGGCGATCGGCACAACTACAAGCCACAATTCAGGTCCTCTCCTCTCATCTATTTCTTAGTGGGTAGATCTCATCATTTTGGCCACTAAATTTGGGGTCAATTGTTCTTGGATCGGCATGTCCGAAAGCTTGTGTTCAAGCTTTTCTTCTCTTGTTCAAATTCCCGATTCCGGCCACCTCCGGCCGGCCAACAACCGTACATCGCCGCCCGCCACCTCAACGGAGGTAGAGGCATTGGCCGACCGGGAGAGCGTCTAGGTGGCCGGGAAATCACCTCCCAAGTTGGTACAGTACGGGTCAATCGTGGCCGTTGGCTGATTGGAGAAGATGAACTGATGCCCTCCATTTAGATAGATTAATAATTTTATGATTAATTAGCGTCATATTTCCCCCTGGAAATACACGTTTTTGAAACCAAAATTTGAATCCCTTAGAGACCGTTTTTGGAAAAATGGCCAGAGACATAAGTTGTAGATCTTTGTGTCTAGTTTATTTTAAAATTGATTTGAGCCGATTTGGCCCACTGGTTTGACTGCAACACTCAAAATGGTGCAACCTGTATATAGGGTTGACCTGAGAATGATTTTAGTGCCCCCATTAATCCAGACGTCCAAATGCTTTGAAATTTTGAGCATATGTTAGATTTACCCCTACCCTCAAGATATCCAAAAAATGAGAATTTTTGGAGAAAATTTTTCTATAGCTTTTGTAGAAATTTAATAATTCATGTATGAATTAATTTTAGGGTCTAGAGACCTCTAAATCCTTTCAAATTTTGGTGGGTGGTCCTTAGGGCCATTACATGTCTCTGGTAAAAATTTCATTCCATTTGGGATTGATTTGGTTGAGTAATTGAGTAACCCAAGATTGGTCAAACTAAGGGTTAAAAGGTCAAAAGTGCACTTATTGGGTTGAATGGACAAATCTCATCCAAAAATGATGAAACCTTAACCACTAATTTAATATCACATAAAACATCTCCTCTCAAGACTTGGGGTGATTTGGAGTAGTTGTGCCCTAGAACCCTAGTTCAAACCTTAGGGTTGTACCTTGAACCTATTGAAGGACATAAGCTCATATGTCCTTGGATTGACTTGAAAAGTGATAGAGAGGTTCATAGGGTGGTGTAGAGTCCTAGGTAATTTATTTGGAATTTTTGGAGACTTTTATTCTCTCTGATTTAATGAAGAATCATTTATGGTTCTTTCTTACTAGAAGGAATTATATGCTCATATAGCCTAGGATGTTTATGAAATTTTGGCAGTGAGTTTTTATTCATGATATTATTCTCGGATAATTTTGTCAAGAATTTTGAAGTGTTATTTATGGTACTTCATTCATAACCCTCAATATATGCCCTTGTTGTATAAAAATTAATTATGGATTTAATACTCACTAAAAAATTGTGGAAATTGGTCAGAGGACTTGTTAGGCCAAACACATGATCTATTAATTTTAGAATAATTTTTGGAGTTATTTATATATGGTTCCCTTCATAAAGTGACCTTGGATATGTTTATTTAATTAATGGAATTATATGGTCAAATGGATTTAGAAAATTATAGAACTTCATGAGTGAACTTTTCTGACCATTTTGGACACCAAACTAATTTTCTTGTAATTTTTGAATGAGAATTTCTAGTAGCTTCTTTGTCAATCATTGATCTTAATTAATTAGTTTATATTTTAATTGGAGGTCAAAACCTTTCTGGAAAATTATGAAATTCAGGTTTGGCTTTTATTATGCTATTATCTAGTTGTAAAAATTTTTGTGAAGAAATACCATGTCAGAAAACCATACTTGATGTACAAAATCATAGGTTCCCTGATTTTGGAGTAATTATAATAATTACCAAATTATGTAGAAAAATTATAAACTTCTGGAGATGGTGTTATAATGTCATAACTCACCTCCAATAATAATCTTGAGTCGTTTTAATGATTATTTGGAGTACCTCCTCTCATGCACCTCATGTTGCTCATTTGGTCTGCGTATAGTAAAACTGTAAAACTTGAGTAACTTGTAGACCATTAGGTGAGAATGGAAAGTAGATGATGTACTTAGTCTGGTTGAGGAGATTTGAGGTCATCAATAGGAGCTTGTACGTTGAGTGTGCCCGTTAAGCTAAGGGGCAGGGTTGCTCGGGATTGACGAAAGATCGTCTTTCCCTTGGAGTGGATTATAAAACACTTAAGGTTAACTCAAGTGAAATGGTAAGAGGGATATGTTCAAGGGTAGACATCAAGAAAAATAAGTGTCTTGGAAAGGGCAGTTTGGGCTATCATCTCATCGTACCTCCAAGTATCGTTGCGAGCCCCTCACAGGGTAGACCTCGGAAAGTCCAAGATTAACCCTAAGTTGTAGGAGTAAATTGTTATGCAAGATTAACTCAATAATACACTCACCCACACCCCACTGCTGCGGGTGTTACCTTATTTGGTCGGACGAGCAGTAAGCTCGATGGATGTGGTTGCGGACGGGTTTGTCCGGTGAGCAGGTGGCTCGGAAGGTTGTTGTGACGAGCGGGTAATTAGCCCGGGGAGCTTATGGCTCGGAGATACACAGTAATCATATTGCATGTGCATAAAGGTGGTGGGTCTTCGGTATAGACGGTCGTTCACACCGACGTCAATACGCTGACTCGGCAAATGTGGATTTGCATTTAGCAAAGAAAGTCTGGTGGTCCAGCCAGTAAGAGTACGCAGGCGCTCCGCAGTTTTGCATTGAGGCGTACGATAGGTTTAGGTTAGGTAGTGTGAATACCAACCTAGAGGTGGGCGAGACCTAACCCACCGCTTCCGTTTGCCACTATGGGGGTATCATGGGAGTTTTGCTAGCTCCAGAAAGGGGAACTAAAAGTCTGTGCGCATAGAGTCGAAGTGTGTGAGTTGCACTTGTGTGATCATAACATTACCCAGCATAACACTGCATGTCATAGCATAAGCATTGCATTTCAACCCCTACCTTTATCGTATAAATTGGTTATGAGATTTTTTATACGATGGGCCTTGCTAAACGACCTCTTGGTCTATAGGCTTGTATGAGCATTCCTATAAATCAATGGTTACTTTTCTATTCTTTACTTGTCTTTACTTGCTTGTTTTACTTGTTCTTTACCTTACTTTATTTACTATTTCATATATATAAACACCTGTGTAGTGATAGATACTTCTGTAGCTAAGACACGCCACCTGCTTTGTGTTATACCCCTTGCTGTCCTCCGCTTCATCCTCATGCTCGATGCCTAGGGCCACTGGGGGATGGATGGGGGGAAACGAGGCTTAGTATTTTGACTAACGGTCGGTGGACCATATCATTTTAAGGGACCGAGGAGACGCAACACCACCAGAGGCAGGTGCCGATGGAGGCAGGCCAGTTTAGCACGGGAGCGCCAGTCACAAGATCCGTGAGTGTCTTTAGCAGTTTTGCTTCCGCGAGTGATTCTGTAGTGAGGAAATGATGTACCGGGCATGAGCAATTTATATTGCTACTTTTTATTTTAGTTATTATTTGTGGACATCTCATTTTCATTATGATCTATATTTCATGTGATGTGGACTTGAGCTTACTTTTGCTTCATTTGTACTTTTCTTCTTCTATGATCGATATGGCCGGCAGGATCAGCATTTTGTAGTGACAACCTTTCCGAGTGTTGGTGTCACCGCAAAGCGGCGGTTCTGGGCATAAGACGCGATTTTATAGCAAAAAAATGGGGTCTTACACATGGAAGGTGTTGAGCTTTTCTCCACCCCCAGTTAAGCTGGGCTCCTAGAAAGTGTTGAGCATTTTCTCCACCTCCAGTTGAGTTGGGCTCCTGGAAGGTGTTGAGTCTTTTTCTTCACCTCCGGTTGAGCTGCGCTCTTGGAAGGTGTTGAGCTTTTCTCCACCTCCAGTTGAGCTGAGCTCCTGGAATGTGTTGAGCTTTTCTCCACCTCTAGTTGAGCTGTGCTCCTGGAAGGTGTTGAGACTTTTCTCCACCTCCAGTTGAGTTAGGCTCCTGGAAGGTGTTGAATTTTTTTTTCCACCTCCGGTTGAGCTGAGCTCCTGGAAGGTGTTGAGCTTTTATCCACCTCCAGTTGAGTTGAGCTCCTGGAAGGTGTTGAATCTTTTTATCCACCTCCAGTTGAGCTGGGCTCTTGAAAGGTGTTGAGTCTTTTTCTCCACCTCCGGTTAAGCTGAGCTCCTGGAAGGTGTTGAACTTTTCTCCACCTCCAGTTAAGCTGGGCTCCTAGAAGGTGTTGAGCTTTTCTCCACCTCTAGTTGAGCTGGGCTCCTAGAAGGTGTTGAGTCTTTTCTCCACCTCTAGTTGAGTTGGGCTCCTGGAAGGTGTTCAATCTTTTTGTCCACCTCCGGTTGAGCTGAGCTCCTGGAAGGTGTTGAGGTTTTCTCCACCTCCAGTTGAGCTGGGCTCCTGGAAGGTGTTGATTCTTTTTATCCACCTCCGGTTGAGCTGAGCTCCTGGAAGGTGTTGAGCTTTTTTCCACCTCCAGTTTAGCTGGTCTCCTGGAAGGTGTTGTGCTTTTCTCCACCTCCAGTTGAGTTGGGCTCCTGGAAAGTGTTGAGTCTTTTCTCCACCTCCAGTTGAGCTGGACTCCTGGAAGGTGTTGAGTCTTTTTCTCCACCTCTGGTTGAGCTGAGCTCCTATAAGGTTTTAAGCTTTTCTCCACCAACGGTGATTTGGGCTCTTGGTCGGAGTCGGGCTCATGGGTGGATTTATGTCTAGGGCCCCATCTCTCTGAACCAAGAGTTCTTCATTATTTTTTCCGAACTCGTGTCGAGCTCGAATACTCCCTAAAAAGTCCGGCTTGCTCGCCAAATAAGCGGGTTGGATTTTCTTTCCGAGCTTGAGACAAGCTCAGAAAGAGCGGAGATTTTGTACAACCCCCATATTTGTCGAGCGAACCCCTCTAGATGTGGACAATTTAGTCTTTATAAGCTCTATCCATAAGAAAAGAGGGGAAAGTGGAATTCGAAGTAAAGATGGCGGGTAGACCAACTGGTCCACGCGCCTACCCCTTAATGTCGAATGGGACGAGTGGATTTCGGTCCACTCGCCCGACGCAAAGGGGGCGCCCGACGCAAAGGGAGCAGGTGGACGGAGTCCACTGATACGCCCTAAAAACGGTTGCGTATTTTGTACGCAAGTGTACGTGCCGGTTCAAGTAATAAAATGAGAGTAAAGATCGTTCCCTCGGAGAAGTGTCTAATTCAGTGCTTACAAATACCAGATATGTCGTTTCTTCAAATCCAAGTCATTCAAATGAGGTAATTTAGAAATGTTTAAGGAAAATCTAGTTTTTAAAATACTAATGAGAAAATTAGATCTAATGTTTGGATGTACTTTTTATCAAATAAAGATAATAAGTCTTGTAATATGCTTTCCTTTGATTATTACGGCGAAAAACTTAAGAATAATTATGAGAAATCTTGATTCATCATCTTGCAACGATTTTAAGGCAGAGATCCGTATCTCTCGATATCGGAAATCACTAGATCCTTAACTACCCTTGTCATCTCTAACTAAGGTGAAGTGAAGAACTTTGATGAAAATAAAAATCAAAGTTGCTAACATAAATTCGAAGTCTCTTTCTCATTGATATGCTATATGGAACAATAGATACACGTACGCAACTCATCTCTCGAATTATGGAGCGCCGTAGAAGAAGAAAAACTTTGGCCACAAGTTTTAACATAAAGATCTAACATTCCATAAAGACAATTCTTCAAGATTTGATCATAAGCAAAGAAAGTTTCATCACACCATAACAAGTCAAAGTACTCACATTTTACAAGACTCTAGAGATTTAGTTCATGAATAGGGAAGTACAACACAAAACTAGAATGATCTTACAAGACATGCTGCGAGAAATTCGGATCTTCTTCTTTAATGGAGTCTTCTTCCTCCAAAAGCCGCCCAAACCCTAGATCTCAAATCCTCTTGAGTGAAAATGTCCAAAGATGCTTTTTCTCTCTCATATTTCCTCTTATATAGTCGACTACCCTTTTAGAAACTTCTGATGGCCGAATGGATGCATCTCTCCACTGTTGTAACCGTCAAATCGAAGTATTTTCGTATTTGAAAATTTCAGAATTCGCGAAAAATGTTACAACCTTTTTTAGAAAAAGTTACAACATTTTCTGTTGTAATTTTTGTACTAGATTTGGCCGAAAATTTTAAGTTGTAACTCTGCTGCAACATATTTTCTGTACTTTCTTATGTCTTCTTTTGGATCACCTCAAGTTGGTTTCTTCGGGATTTCTACAATAAAAACATACGAAAATAGTGATAATATCCAAACTTGACCAAAATGATAAGTTTCACATATTTAGTACATATAAATCCAAATTCTTCAAACATTTTAGACAAATTGAACTTAATTATGGATAAAGATAACTTCTTTTTGAGAAGTTATCACACCCCCACACTTAAACCTTTGCTAGTCTCTAGCAAGAGTAAATTATATCAATAGATTGAATGATGATATATCTATCAAAATATAAATTTGAGAACCTTACTCTTGAGGGAAAATAATCAAAGCTACTCAAGAAATTCACATTAACAATTGAGAAAACTTGTTAATCATTAACATTGCAAGCATGTACTCCTCCATTAGTTCGATAATGTAAAGCTCAAATAAGATTTCCTAGTGTTGTGTGTGCTATTCTTTAAAATCATTTACTCTCTAACAACTCATTTTATTCAACTTCCTCGTCAATAGATAAGAGTAAGAATAGACTGAATCTTTGATGTATCCTCCACAAGAGTTTAATAGCTAAGTGAAAGAAATATAACCAAAGGCTTTTACTTGAATAGGCTTGGGCTTAATTGTGAAGTTATGATTGAATTTTTTTTTTTTTGACAACAAGGATATTTCTCTAGTTACAATCTCAATAAATTTTCAGATTATGGGGTTTAGTTAACAAACGACATACTTTTTTTTTTTACTTCATAGTTGGGATCATTCCAAGTATGTGTAAACATACTTAGGCCACATATCACTATGACAATCATTTTTTTTTTAAATCGCTAAACACCCATAACTAAAAAGATTAATAAGATGTAACTGGTGATAACGTAAGGAAATGTCAAACTGACAAAAGTGTAGGCTCCAAGGATAGTGAATGATCACGATGTAAGCTTTATGGTGCAAGAATAATTCAACGTGGCTTTTACTATCTAATCTCAATGTTTTGGCATGCATCATCGCCTCAGTTCTAAATCACCATTTCACTACTAACTTTGAAAATCAATAAAAATGGTATGTAGGGAACAAACTCTTTTAAAGAATAAAGTGCAAGATGGAAATACTTTAGAGAGCTTTACATATCTTATTAACTTCAAAAGTCACGCAATGAATTCTTACGCTTGACTAGCCTCTCAATTAATTCAACTTGAATAACTTAACTAGTTTTGACATTTCGAAAGAAATAATAAGATTCTGCAAATTAATAATCAACAAAGTACATATCAAACAATCGGTGGAGGTGATTCCACCACCCCCACACTTGTATGTTTGCTAGTCCCTAGCAAATAGTTGACGAGATTTTTATAGGGATAACAGAGTAATGAAGGACATAATAAAAAAAATAGAAAATGGTATAGAACACTCCCCTGAAATCGGAGATTGAGAAGCCGGCCACTAGCATTTTTGTTTATATTTTCTTGCAGCCATGTTGCAACAATTGTTGAAAGGGTAACCAGATTATTGTAGAGCATCGATATCCATATCTACTAACATCAAGGTGAGCATGTAGATTAACAACATCAAGTATATATCATTACCATCGTTAGTAACTATTCAAAACTAGCCAAATTAATAGAACCCAGATTATAGTCTAGTCAATAACATCCAAAATAGTTCAAAGCATTCACCATGAAAAGTGCTAGTCCAAAATAAAACAAAATACGACAAAATCTGAGAACTAAGCAAAACAAGAAATATACTAGTTGTCTTCCTCGCACTCGTCGTCTTCCTCGTCCTCGTCGTCGGTTTCCGCTGTCGGGTCAGCGCGCTCGCCATCTGAGTGTAAAAAGTACCCGTCATCATCAAATCTGGATTGAGATGGGAACGTGGGGCTGGCAACCGATATCTTAGCTTTCTTAAGTAATTTAGCTTGATTGTCGAAGTAGAAATCCAGTCTCGCATTGAGGTATACATGTTGGTGGCGCACATATTCTTTAAGATATTCGAGATTTTGCATGAAAGATAACTTCTCCCGTTTGGTGATATAACCGGCCTGTTGACTGTTGGTAGAAGAATTACCACTGTTAACTTTCTTCCCCGGAGTGCGGTCTGTGGATACCTTGATGTTGGTATTGATGACTGTTGGAGTGATATGGTGACCAACTAGCGTGACGAAATCGTTTTCGTCCGCTCTAACACCAGCACAACGGCATAATTCTGTAATGAGTGTTGGAAACCAAAGCTGTCGACCCCCTTCCGTCAAACCTTTCTTCCGTATTTGAGACGAGATCAACCGCCCCACATTCATCTTGACCCCCTTACGTATCACATAGATGAGTAATGCTCTGTCCATGGTAATCTGATTGGAGTGCTTCGTAGGTATCAAGCTTGCGTTAATGAACAACAACCAAACTTTGGCTATCCTATTGAATGTCGTGGACTGAAATACACGTGCGCCTGTTATTTCATAATCGGTATCCAAGGTATGGCAAAGATTAGCTGCAACTGTGGCGTGGGTAGTGTTGGATTGAAGTCGAGCGAAGTCATCATTATTGGGTGTTTCCAAATCGAAGTAGGCGTTAATGGCATTTTCTGAAATGTCGACCTCCTCCCCTCGCACAAGGACTTTGTCATCACGGATGAACTTGGCATTGGAGTAAAACTCGTAAACCCATGGCAATATAGCTTCCTTTCGTGGGTTACAGAAAGAAGCCCATCCCAGATCTTCTATAGTTTGCACATATTCCCTACTCCAGTTTTGTTTTTCTATCTCAAAACCACGTTCGTAGATAATCGATTTTGATTTTAGTGTATCGAACCGTTGCTTGGCTTCCGCATTTACAAAACGCAAATCTCTATGGGCAATCTCTTTTTGTTTGCGTTTTGCAGTCATACCTATGCGGTGGAGAAGATTTAGGAGAAGAACCCTAATCGAAAATATGGTTAAAATCAAGATTGAGAGGAGATACCGGAAGGGGGAGTTGAGGGATAGTTTTAAAAGACCGGTTTTGTGTTAAAGGGTCCAGCTGAACCGGTTCAAGGGAACGAAATAGATATAAATATCCGATCGACGAACTCCGTGCGCAGGTGAAGAAAGGCGGAAAAGAGACAGAGGAAATAAAGTCATGACATTTTTCTTATGATGTTGTAACATATCCCAAATTCATCCATTAGTCTTGCATTAATCGTAAAATAAACGAAACACAGAGATAAAATAAATATTATAGAAATAAAGAAAATGTAAAATTCACCTGAACAGAATTTGATTGATAAAAGTGATAAATTGAAACATAGGAGTTGGGTTGCCTCCCAATAAGCGCCTAATTTCGTGTCCCGGCAGGACATAGTCAATACTCGCATTTTAATGAAGAGTGATGGAAGATACTACTTGATCAACTTCGTCCTCTCGATACAACTTGACTCGTTGCCCATTTACTTTGAATGTTGTACCATCTTTTTCATTCAAGATGGTTATGGCCCCATACGGATGCACTTCTTTGACTCTGAATGGACCCGACCAGCGAGATTTTAATTTGCCCGGGAAGAATTTTAAGCGAGAATTAAAAAGTAAGACCAATTGTCCTGGTTCGATATTTTTTTCCACTAGGCGTTGATCGTGCCATTTTTTTGTCCGTTCTTTGTAGATTCGGGAGCTTTCATACGCGTTCATCCGTAATTCCTCCAACTCATTAAGTTGCAGAAGGCGATTTTTACTTGCATTTTTAAAGTCAAAATTAATTTTCTTGATTGCCCAATACGCACGGTGTTCCAATTTTAAAGGTAGATGGCACGACTTTCCATAGACTAGACGATATGGGGTTAGACCTATTGGCGTTTTGTAAGCGGTTCGGTAAGCCCATAATGCGTCGTTAAGTTTCTGAGACCAATCTTTGCAGTTTGTGCTAACAGTCCGTGCAAGGATTTTTTTAATTTCTCGATTGGAAACTTCAGCTAGTCCATTTGTTTGGGGGTGGTAGGCTAATGCAACCTTATGGGTCACCCCATATTTTCTTAACAGAGAAGCAAATTGGTTGTTGCAGAAGTGACTACCCCCGTCACTAATAATGGCTCTCGGGGTCCCAAAGCGATTAAAAATGTAATTTTTCAGAAAATGCAAGACTACCTTAGCATCATTTTTGGTCGTAGCTATTGCTTCAACCCACTTAGAAACATAATCTACTGCTAGAAGAATATATAGATTGCCTTTGGAATTCACGAATGGTCCCATAAAATCAAGACCCCAAACATCAAACATTTCAACTTCTAATATTATATTCATTGGCATTGCATCCGTTTTCTTAATGTTATCACTTCGTTGACAACGATCACACCGTTTCACAAACTCATTCGCATCCCGAAACAAAGTCGGCCAAAAGAAACCCGATTCTAGAACTTTCATGGCCGTTCTATTTCCCATGAAGTGTCCTCCATATGGTGAGTTGTGACATTTTTCCAGGATAGTTTTCATTTCTTCTTCCGGTATACATCTTCGCATAACTCCGTCTGCTCCAAGTTTAAACAAGTAGGGTTCATCCCAAAAATAAGAGCGTATTTGATGTAAGAATCTCTTCTTTTGTTGATAATGTATGTCCGGTGGGAAAACCTTACTCACTATGTAATTTACATAGTCCGCATACCAAGGTGCGGAAAATTCTGAAATAGTTAATAAGTACTCATCCGGGAATCTCTCATCAATTTCAGCACGAACGGATGATTCAGTGCATTCAATTCTAGAGAGGTGATCTGCTACCGGGTTATCTACACCCTTCCTATCTTTTATCTCTAGATCAAACTCTTGTAATAAAAGCACCCAACGGATCAAACGTGGTTTTGCGTCTTTCTTTTCCATTAAATAACGGATAGCCGCGTGATCCGTGAATACTATAACCTTAGTGCATAAAAGATACGATCTAAATTTCTCGAAAGCAAATACAACTGCTAGTAATTCTTTTTCAGTGGTGTTGTAATTAATCTGGGCTTCAATCAAGGTCTTACTAGCGTAAGCTATTGTATGAAAAACTTTCTCCCGCACTTGTCCTAACACAACACCTACAGCATAGTCACTTGCATCACACATCAATACAAAAGGTTCTTCCCACTCAGGGGCAACCACAATAGGAGCAGTAATTAAACAAGTTTTGAGTTCATCAAAAGCACGTAAACAAGCATCATCAAAATGAAATTTCACATCTTTTTCTAACAAACCACTCAACGGTTTGGCGATCTTTGCAAAATCCTTAATAAATCTTCTATAGAACCCAGCATGTCCTAAGAAGCTTCGCAACATCTTTACATTTTTAGGAGGCGGTAATTTTTCAATCACTTCTATTTTCGCCTTATCTACTTCTAGCCCGGTTTTAGAAACATGATGTCCTAAAACTATCCCTTTGCGTACCATGAAGTGGCATTTTTCCCAGTTTAATACGAGATTAGTTTCAACACATCGTGTGAGCACCTTTTCTAGACATTCTAAGCATGCATCAAATGACTTACCAAAGATAGAAAAGTCATCCATGAAGATCTCTATACCTTCATCCATGATGTCCGAGAAAATTGCTATCATGCATCGTTGAAAAGTTGCCGGTGCATTACATAAACCAAAGGGCATTCTTCTAAATGCAAAGGTTCCATATGGACACGTAAAGGTGGTCTTCTCTTGGTCTTCCGGATCAACAGTGATCTGGTTGTACCCAGAATAGCCATCTAAGAAACAGAAAAAGTCATTTCCCGCTAATTTGTCCAAGACTTGATCTATGAATGGCAAAGGGAAGTGATCTTTCCTAGTGGCTTTATTTAATTTTCGATAGTCCATACAAATGCGCCAACCCGTTACAGTTCGTGTAGGAATCAATTCATTATTGTCATTTTTAACTACAGTCATTCCTCCTTTCTTCGGAACGCACTGTACCGGTGAAACCCAAGCACTATCCGAGATAGGATATATAATTCCTGCGTCTAGCCATTTGATAATTTCTTTTTTAACGACTTCTTTCATGGGTGGGCTTAAGCGACGCTGATGTTCTATTGATCCCTTAAATGACTCCTCTAAGAGTATTTTATGCATACACAAGGAAGGGCTAATTCCCCGTATATCTGCCATGGTCCATCCAATAGCTAGCTTATATTGTTTCAATAAATTAATCAATTTATTATTTTGTTCAGGAGACAACTTAGAGTTAATTATAATAGGCAAAGTGTCATTATCTCCTAAATATGCATACATGAGATGATCCGGAAGAGGCTTTAATTCTAATGTTGGTGGATTTATGATTGAAGGCTTATCCGCTAATGATTTCTCCGGCATCTCTAGTGGTTCCGGTTTACGAAAAAATGTAGATGGCCCTTTAAGGACTTGTAAACATTCATGAACGTCCTCATCATCATCAGA
Source organism: Dactylorhiza incarnata (assembly GCA_033032865.1). Classification (NCBI taxonomy): domain Eukaryota; kingdom Viridiplantae; phylum Streptophyta; class Magnoliopsida; order Asparagales; family Orchidaceae; genus Dactylorhiza; species Dactylorhiza incarnata. Next base: position 651,261 of record JAWHQI010000284.1, on the reverse strand, counting down.
TAACTCTTCATTTGTTAATATCCGTAACAACGTATCATCTTGACTACTCACTTTAAATTTCAAATCATAATCATAAAGTGATATACTTCGAACATCCTCCATTTCACTTTCTTTCATATGAGGATATTTCATAGCCTTGAGCACATTAAAAGTAACATGCTCATCATTGACTCTCATAGTCAATTCACCTTTATGCACATCTATTAAGGTTCTCCCGGTTGCTAAGAATGGCCTCCCTACAATAATGGGAACTTCCTTGTCCTCCTCCATGTCTAAAACAACAAAATCAGCAGGGAAAATGAACTTATCCACCTTTACTAATACATCTTCTATAATTCCTTTTGGAAAAGCAAGCGTCTTATCGGCTAATTGCAAAGTAAGCGATGTTCTTGTAATATCACCTAATCCCAACTTCTTATAAATTGAAAGAGGCATTAAGTTAATACTTGCCCCTAGATCACACAATGCCTTTCCTTCAAATTGATAACCAATGGAGCATGGTATGGTAAAACTTCCCGGATCTTTTAATTTCGGTGGAAGTTTCTTTTGAAGGATTGCGCTGCACTCATGAGTGAGTGCTACCGTTTCATTTACTCCAAATTTTCTCTTTTTAGTAAGGATATCTTTCATAAATTTAACGTAACTGGGCATTTGTTCTAAGGCTTCTGCAAATGGAATATTAATTTGCAATTTCTTGAATATTTCTAAGAATTTTTGAAATTGATGATCTAACTTGCTCTTTCTTAATCTTTGAGGGAAAGGTGGTGGAGGGTACACAATTTCACTCTCCTTCTTCTTTAGAGATTCAGATTTAGTTGTCGACTTATTCTCCCCTACTATCTCTACTTCATCTTCGTCCTTACCGTTATTTTTAGTTGTTAGTTCTTCATTTGACTTGCTAAGAATTACACTCTCTAAATTATTTTCATCACTACTCTTCTTGGTTTGTTCCTTAGGGTAACCACTTTCTAACTCTTTTCCACTCTGTAGCATTACCGCCTTACATTGTTGATTATCACCTTTAGGATTAGGGGTTGTATCGGCTGGAAGTGTTCCTTGAGGTCTAAGGTTTAATGCATTGGCAATTTGACCTAGTTGAGATTCAATTATGCGTAATGATCCCTCTAAGCTAGACACACGTGCGTCGTTCTTTTGCATGGATTCAATGATAAAATCATCCGTTAGTTTCCTAGGTGCTCCTTGTTGATTGAAATTGTGGTTTTGGTGAGGATTAGAATTTGAATTGAATAAGTTTGTAGGAGTCATTCCAAAATTATTTTTCCATGAAAAGTTTGGGTGGTTTCGCCATTCGGGATTATAATTATTTGAGAATGCATTATTATGTTGCCTTTGTTGACCACTAATATAATTAGCTTCCTCATTGTGGCTAATAAGTTGTTCTATTGTGAGTGAAGGATTCATGATAGGCATGTTAGGCATGGGGTTAGATATGCTATTTACTTGGGGAGTCATCTGAGTTTGGTTTAAAGTTAAAGCATCTAACCTCTTATTCATTGAATTGAACTGGGCGGTCATTTGGGCCGCAAAAGAAGTCAATTGGTCGACTTGATATAAACCGGCCGTAGAGGATGTCGATTGTCGGTCAATGGAGTGATAGTTATTGGAAGACAAATCATCTAATATCGAGTAAGCATCTTCGGGATACTTATTCATCAATGATCCTCCCGCAGCTCCATCCACTTGAATCATAGTGGATGTTTGGAGGCCATTGTAAAAGGTCCACACCTGTTGATGGATGGCTAAGCCATGGTGAGGACACTTCCGCAGTAAGTCTTTGAAACGTTCCCACGCGTCATAAAGTGTTTCACCATTAACTTGCACAAATGTAGATATGTCTCGCATGAGCTTGGCCGTTTTAGATGGGGGAAAATACTTGGCTAAGAATTTTTCCATTAATGTTGTCCAAGTTGTGATAGACGCATTAGGCATAGAGTTCAACCAATCTTTTGTTTTACCTTCTAATGAAAAAGGGAACAGGCGTAGCTTAATAGCTTCATCTGAAGCACCATTGATCTTGAATGTCTCGCAAATTTCTATAAACGTCCTTAGATGTGAGTTGGGGTCTTCGTGATTTAGTCCGCCAAATTTACTGTTTTGAACTAAGTGCATGGCAGTAGGATCTATTCTGAAGTTATTAGCTTCAATGGCAGGCCTAGCTATACTAAATTGGACTCCCCCTCGATATGACATGTTATAATCGCGACATGTTCTTCTATTTTCAATCGGATGTCCATTATGCTCTACTTGTCCTTCTACGTCTTGCCCTTCCTGATGAACTTCATCATCTACGTTTTGATTGTCTGGATCCATTATAGGTTGATTAGGATGTTCCAACCTAGTGGACTTTCGATTTTGTCTACAAGTACGTTCTATTTCAGAGTTTAATGGAATTAATTCTACGGAACGATACCTGGACATGCACCACAAAATAACAAACAATAATAACTATAAATAAACTAAAAATTAAAACTTGGGCTCCAAATACTAAGATTCACTAATATTGTAAGAAAACACTAAATTCGTTGCACTTCCCCGGCAACGGCGCCAAAAACTTGATACGCCCTAAAAACGGTTGCGTATTTTGTACGCAAGTGTACGTGCCGGTTCAAGTAATAAAATGAGAGTAAAGATCGTTCCCTCGGAGAAGTGTCTAATTCAGTGCTTACAAATACCAGATATGTCGTTTCTTCAAATCCAAGTCATTCAAATGAGGTAATTTAGAAATGTTTAAGGAAAATCTAGTTTTTAAAATACTAATGAGAAAATTAGATCTAATGTTTGGATGTACTTTTTATCAAATAAAGATAATAAGTCTTGTAATATGCTTTCCTTTGATTATTACGGCGAAAAACTTAAGAATAATTATGAGAAATCTTGATTCATCATCTTGCAATGATTTTAAGGCAGAGATTCGTATCTCTCGATATCGGAAATCACTAGATCCTTAACTACCCTTGTCATCTCTAACTAAGGTGAAGTGAAGAACTTTGATGAAAATAAAAATCAAAGTTGCTAACATAAATTCGAAGTCTCTTTCTCATTGATATGCTATATGGAACAATAGATACACGTACGCAACTCATCTCTCGAATTATGGAGCGCCGTAGAAGAAGAAAAACTTTGGCCACAAGTTTTAACATAAAGATCTAACATTCCATAAAGACAATTCTTCAAGATTTGATCATAAGCAAAGAAAGTTTCATCACACCATAACAAGTCAAAGTACTCACATTTTACAAGACTCTAGAGATTTAGTTCATGAATAGGGAAGTACAACACAAAACTAGAATGATCTTACAAGACATGCTGCGAGAAATTCGGATCTTCTTCTTTAATGGAGTCTTCTTCCTCCAAAAGCCGCCCAAACCCTAGATCTCAAATCCTCTTGAGTGAAAATGTCCAAAGATGCTTTTTCTCTCTCATATTTCCTCTTATATAGTCGACTACCCTTTTAGAAACTTCTGATGGCCGAATGGATGCATCTCTCCACTGTTGTAACCGTCAAATCGAAGTATTTTCGTATTTTAAAATTTCAGAATTCGCGAAAAATGTTACAACCTTTTTTAGAAAAAGTTACAACATTTTCTGTTGTAATTTTTGTACTAGATTTGGCCGAAAATTTTAAGTTGTAACTCTGCTGCAACATATTTTCTGTACTTTCTTATGTCTTCTTTTGGATCCCCTCAAGTTGGTTTCTTCGGGATTTCTACAATAAAAACATACGAAAATAGTGATAATATCCAAACTTGACCAAAATGATAAGTTTCACATATTTAGTACATATAAATCCAAATTCTTCAAACATTTTAGACAAATTGAACTTAATTATGGATAAAGATAACTTCTTTTTGAGAAGTTATCATCCACCAGCCCGGCAAGTGGGCGAGTTGACTTCGAGTGGAGGGAGTTCACTCGCCCGGCGCCCATGGGGGCGAGTGGACGAAGTCCACTCTCCCGGCTAGTGGGGAGTGTACTCCCGTCCACTCGCCCGGCGCCCAAGGGGGCGAGTGGATGGAGTCCACTTGCCCTGCTAGTGGGCGATTGGACTCCCGTCCACTCATCCGACGCCCAAGAGGGCGAGTGGACTGCCGTCCACTTGACCGGCGCCCAAGGGGAGTCCACTCGCCCGGCTAGTGGACGAGTGGACTCCCGTCCACTCGCCCGACTAGTGGGTGAGTGGACTCCCGTACACTCTCCGGCGTGCAAGGGGGACGAGTGAACCTCGGTTCACTCGCCCAGCGCCAATTAAAAGTAGGAGTGTATCGCGGTTCATATTTTTCAGACACCGGAAGTCGGCTATTGACAGACCATTTTAGCTATCCGCATCCCATTTTCAAGATGTTTATAAATAGACCCCCATGAGCACCTTGGGAAGGTTGTTGATCCTCTCCCCCGCGTGTCACTTGTGAGCTAGCACTCCTAACCCCTGTCCGACTAGGCGACATGCAGGTATTCCTTAGTGCTCTCTAGGGTGCCCAGGATCAGCATTGGCTTGGGAGGGGAAGCTCTCTTTGATCTTTAGGGTGTGTGGTGGGACCTTCTCGCTGCAGCTCAAGGGGTCTGTTTCAAGGTTCAAGTCTTCTTCGGTGTAAGTCCCTTCGACTCTCAACGACTAGTCAGGTGTTCTAGCTCAGATCAAGTAAGGGTCAGCTGCATACCCTTGTGAACGTCGAAGCCAGTTTTCTGGTTTCAACAATCATATTTCCACAAAGGATCCCCCATTCAAATTCAAGAGAAGGAATCAAAGGAGGCTTGGATAAACGCCAACTCAACGCGAAGAATGCACGCTTTGACTTCAACGATCTTCAACGGTTCTTCGTCATCTCCTCCAGAGATGACTGGGTGTTGGGCCCCTCCTTCTTCCTTGATGAGTACTAAGCTGAGTGCATACGGTGACACTGCTAGATACAAGAATAGTGCTTCCCCATGGTAGGTTTGGAGAGTAACGGGGGAGAGGCCAGATATTGCTTGAGGTGCTCGAAGGCAACCCTGCACTCATTCCTCCACTGAAATCCGATGTTGCGCACCCCACTGAGTGCTTTGAAGAACGGGAGGTATTCATCCCATGTTTGAGCCATGAAGCGAGAAAGCGCAGTTATCCTTTTGTTGAGGCGCTGAACCCCTTGATGTTGCGTGGAGGAGACATTTCCTCTAGAGCCTTGATCTTCTCGGAATTAGCCAATATTCCCCGCTGCGTCACCATGAAGCCCAAGAATTTCTTGGGGTACCACAAATGCACACTTGGAGGGGTTGATGCGCATCTGAAAACGACGGAGAAGCTGAAAGCAGTCGTTCAAGTGATGTTCGCGCCGAATGCTTTTCACCAACATACATGTCGTCGATGTAAACCTCCATGGATTGACCGATGAGGTCCTTGAACACCTTGTTCATTAGCCTTTTATACGTAGCCCTAACGTTCTTTAGTCCGAATGACATCACTTTGTAACAGTACACCCCTTTGTCGGTCCTAAAGGTAGTGTGCTCTTCGTCTGCATGATTTATTTTGATTTGATTGTACCCGGAATAAGCATCCATAAAACTTAAAGTTCATGTCTGGCGGTGGCATCCACGAGCTGATCGATGTGAGTGAGCGGGAAATTATCCTTTGGATAAGCTTGATTGAGGTTGTTGTAGTCGACACACATCCTCCATTTTCTAGATGCATTCTTCACCATGACCACGTTGACGAGCCAAGTGGGGTATTCTGCTTACCTGATGAATCGTACCACCAAGAGATTTTCCACTTCCTCCTCTATCTCCTGGAGTCGTTTGGGCGCGAAGTTGCGCTTGTTATGGATCAGGGGCCTGCACGTAAAATTAATATTTAGCGAATGTGTGATTACCTCCGGGTACGCCCCAGGCATGTCCTCGGGGCTCCATGCGAATACGTCCTTGTTCGTGCGTAGGAAGCCTACGTATTCCTCTTGCTCATCGGGGGACAGGAGTGACCCGATCTGTACCGTGAGGGCGGAGTCTCCCTTGATAAGTGGGACTTCTATGAGGACCTCGACTGGCGTTGCTCATTGTAAGGTGGGCTCGTCTCGAAGGTCGAAGTTGTTGATATGAAGAGTTGTGTCCTGCGCCGGTCGAGCCTTATTTAGGTAGCAGATTTGTGCTGCCCCCCGGCGTCTCCCCGGACAATGCCCATACAGCCATACTGCCTGGGGTTAAGAGCTTCATTGCAAGGTGCGGGATTGAGGGGATTGCCCGAAACATGATCAGAGAGGCATGTCGAAGAATGTGTTGTATGCGGAATTGCATTCCACTACCATGAACTGAACGTTGTGGGTTGCTTGTCTTAGAAATTCCCCCATCGTTACCGGGAGGCGGGAGGGAGATCGTTCCTTGCGCCGGGACTGGCTGGTTGTTGAACCCAAAAATCGGTCCTCTCGCTGGACGAAGGCGCTCCTTGGCGATTTTCATGCTCCGGAATGCGAACATGAAGAGGACGTCGATCGTGCTTCCATTGTACACGAGAATCCTCTTGACGCGTATGCAATATTATTTGATTTCTGCACAGATGATGATGAGAGGGGCTCAATGCGGTGATCGTATCCCTCTTAGGTCATCGTCCCCGAAGCGAATGGCAGTGTCCAAGCGCGCCTTCTTGTCAAGGTGCCCATCATCATTTTGTATGATGGAGAGAACTTGGGCTATGAGGACGGGCCCCCCGCAATGGTCTATACTTCTTCACATACGGGCCTGCCCCCCCCCCCCCCCCCCCCCCCTCGTACCTCCAGGAGCCCATGAAGCCGGGGCTTGCATGGGTTGGGGCGTTCGCGTCCTCCGCGTATTGTGATGCGCTCCTGGCGAGAGTTGTCGTGCGCGCGGCGCGAATCTCCGCTTGTGTGAGTCAAGCGCGATTTGCAAAGTTCTGATGCAGAGTTGGGAACAAGTTCCCACAAACGGCGTCAAACTGTTGTAGGTCGCCTGGTTTTCCTCCGGTCCGGGGAATCAGACTGTCTTAGCTCCAAGTCGGACCGGGCACGTAAACAGTCAAAATTAAACCAAGCAACAATGACACAGAGAAGTTTAGTGGGAACGCAGCCTGTCCTCCCTGCGGGCTTGGCGCTTGTCCATGCGAGAGGCTCCTTTCCCCCCTTCGGAGCGGTTTTGAAATCCCTTGAGCGAACTCGGCCCATGCACGCGGTTCATTTTGCCAGGTTGACAGCTCGAGCGCTTTTACTCTATTTGACTTGGGAGGCCTTTAGTGGGAACCCCATCTATCAACTCTGATATAGAATAATGCATAAAACTTATCCCACAGCAGTAGAAGGATCAGTTCATATGGATGTTGCTATTGGTGGTATTGATTGGAACTAATCTGTGGTTGATGCCCAAATTAATTATATATGATTTAGGTTGATCATGGATTTGGTTTGTATGAGATAATCAACTCTCCCAAAGATTTGCAGGAATTTGAAAATGGTGTCGTTGTGTGTTATCTGATAACATATCAGTGAGTGAAGGGAGAGTTCTTAATTTCTAAAAAAAGCACCAGCATAGCTATGGTGGGATATCAACATTGAAAATCCTGAAGTCTACACACAACAGATCGAACATCTTGCTTCACCAAGTTCAAGCCAATTGAAGTTCAATAGGTTTAATAATTAGACTATTTATAGAGGATTTAGAAAATAAAATTCTTGATGATTTATTGGAGGTATTTTACTAACCATTGATGATTAGAAAACTTAAGATTAACTTTTTATATAATATTTCTCACACAATTAAGCAGCTTAATTACATCTTTAACGTTCCTCGTCGATAAATTTGGCTAATAACTATGAGAAAAGATGCAAATAGCATCTTTATGTGCGAATACAATAATTTGTTTGTTTTGTGTTAATAACATATATATCAGTGTCTAAATAAAAATAATTTAGGTGTGAATAGAGAATACTGATGCATGTGTTTTTAGCAAATTGTTTTATTTCATCTTTTAAAAAACAATATAATTCTATATATAAAAAAAAAAACAAATCTATATTGTTTTGGTACAATAAAATATGGGATTTATATATAAACCCTAATAAAAGAGAAGCCAAATGGGAATGCATGGGCAATGGGCATGGGTTTGGCTAAAAAGTTAAAAAAGAAAGAAAGACTGGAAATACCCTAAACCCCATTTGTGAATCCCATGCTTTTTATGGGGAAGAGCTGATAAGCAGCAGCTAGAGGTCAAACAGGCGCCGCTCCCGGTGCTCAGAAACTGGGATGCGGTCACCTTCCTCATATTATATATATATATAATATTATATTTATATTTAATTCCATGAATTATAATATTATATGAAGGGAGGGGCTAACATAGTAACATGCATCATATTATTATTATTATTATTATTATTATTATTATTATTATTATTATTATTATTATCACCGTGGATGCCTCCATATATTCTTCAATAGGGATTAGGGAGAGAGCCAGCCGCCACATGAAAATTATATTATTATTATTATTATAAAGAGGAATATGTAAGCATGCACTTGCTGGGCGCTTGCATCATGTATGGATTAAACATGTAATGTAATCGGTTTGATGAGGGCAGCAGCAGCCGGGCCGAGGCGGGCAGTCGGGCAGCTGGTATGTGTAAGGAGGCCTCTTTATTGATCATTACTGTGATGATGATGATAAGTGAGATGGGTTGATGGGCGAATTAATTAAGAGAAAGGCTTCATTAAATGTTCTTCCCCTTCTTTGTCAACTTACCATCTCATTTTCACTAAACCATTTTCGCATGGCAGCAGACACTGCCACCCCTTCGTTGCTACCCACATTTCTTCCTTAAACATCACACATTTGCCTTCTTCCTACTGCTTCTCTCTCTCTCTCTCTCTCTCTCTCTCTCTCTCTCTCTCTCTCTCTCTCTCTATAAATGCAGTGAAAGATGGACGAGCTGATGGAAGCTCGACGCAAGCATGCGCATTACCATAGGCTAACTGTCCAAAATATGGCTAAGTTATTTATATTTAGCTAACTCACTACCTAATCACATCTCTGGCATACCCTTCATCTTATATGTAAACTCATCCTATAACCAACTCATCTCATAACTAACATTACTTACCAATTATTTCCTCTTCTAGTTAAATAGGTGCTCATGTGTCAACTTTTGTTCCCAGTCAGAGCAAAGAAGACAAGATGAGGGATGCAATTGCCATGCATCTAATTCAACAAGCCATCTCTAGCTACCTCCATTTATCCCAAGATCATGGGATCCAAATCGGCACAAGAAGCCTGGGAAAGACTTGAAAATGATTACAAATGCTCCAAAAAAGAAGTAATAAAAATCAATCTCCAAACTTAACGACGCCATTTTGATTCTCTGATTATATGAAGGAAGGACAAACATTACAAGATTACTTTGCTAAAATTACTAGCACTGTTAACCAAATCAGAAATCTAAGGGGATTATAGAGCAACAACAAGTTGTTGAAAAAATTCTCAGATCTCTCGCAAGATCGCACAACCACATTGTCTCAGCAATACTGGAAGCACATGACCTTGACACAATGTTTGTTATTGAATTGATGGGCTTGTTACTGTCTCATAAAGACCTGCTCACCCGAGACATCCCAACCTTAGATAAGGCATTCTAAACTAAGATCAACTTTCAAAATAAAAGTGACGGTGCAGGAAACATACAACACAAACTTTAAAACAAAAAAAATTTGAAAGAAGAAACAAACAAAAAGATCCACCCTTTCGCAACACAAATTGCAAGAAGCAAAACCATGAGACAAAAGAATACTTCTTGATGTAAGAAATGTAAAATCTAGAATCACTCAGAAAGAGATTGCTAGTTCAAACAAAAAGAAGAAGCAAAATTTACAGAAATAGAACCCGACCAATACTTGTTTACCTGTAAATCTGCCAAAGAAGACAAATCCTCATCTTTATGGTTCATTGACAGCAGCTGGTTGAGCCCATGGTTAATAACAATAACTTCTTTGTCAGTACACTTGACAAAAAGATAGAGGAGAGAAGGATGGTCTTTGTCACAACACCTGAAGGAGCAAACAAGCGTGTCACCAATGTCCAGTTTGTATAGACACTAAATCAAAATCTGCTCAGCGTTAGCCAACTCTTAACAAAAGGGTACAAAGTAATTTTTGACCACAGAATAGAGCATGAATTCAATTTCATCACAGCCTTAACACACATGAACCAGAGTAACATCTTCACTTTCAAATTAATTAAAATTCCCACATAATCGAGAGCCCTCTCCTGCGTGCGGGTTACTCTTCGATCCTGGCTTGTCTTTGGCATCACAGTCTCAGTCATATTAATTTCTACTCCCTTCAACAACTTCAAACCAAACAACTGGTGGAAGATCTACCACACTTCCAGTCTTCTGCACATAATTGCAGGGCCTACGCAAAGGGAATATCACATCGACTTCCTTTTCCTCAGACTGTCCACAAAAGAGCTACCAAGCCTTTAGATGTTCTCCATATTGATCTGTGGGGCCACGCTAGTGTTCCATCATTAGGAGGAAAGAATTATTTGATCGTAGATGATTTCAGCTGATTTATGTGGGTATATCATCTCGAACAAAAGCCATATGCATTCCTCCAGTTCAAATACTTTAAAACCCAAATTGAAAACCGAATGTAAAGAAGAATTAAAGCTTTATGAAGTGATAGAGTGGGGGGGGGGGGGTCTATTCTCATGTATTGTCCCCATGGATGAGGACACCTTGCGAGACAAGAAAAAAATATTTTGATGAGATGAGTGAGGAGCAAACCACCTCCTCTTATTTTCTATTTCTCTTACCTGTGAAGTTCAGATATTATTATTCAGGAGAGGGGGTAACTGTGTAATCTCTATATCGGTACCCGTTAATTACCACAATGAATATTAAGGTAGTTACCTATTCACTTTATATTTCACAGGTCAATAAGCTAGAATATTTTTAAGACCTGAATAAGTCATGTTAGGGAGACAATAAGCCCAATAGTTATCTTATTTTTCATACATTTTTATTTTTTCAAGTCTAGTTTAATTAGTTGAATTTCATTTTTGTTTGTTTATTTTTCCTTATTTGTTGGAGCTCACCACTGCAGGTACACTTCATTTGGATTTAGCAACAGGATCTTTGATCTAATTTTGCCTCCTAGTTACTCAATTGACTGATGATGATGCAGAATATTAGATCAAAGAAGTAACTTTTATAACATAGTAAGTAAAGAGAAGAGATGTGAAGAAACTTCAGATTGCTTATTCCAGGGGAGTACTTACATTCAATTTTTCTTTTGCATTATTAAATCTTTTTTTGTTCAAATGTGATATATCATAAACACACTTCAAGTGATATCTTTGCTAGGGACTGACAAATGAATAGGTGTGGGGGTGGGATAACCTCTACCGAATGGGTGAAGAATAGTCTATTGATCGAATATTAACTTGAATATCTGTATTCTTGTTATAATTAATAGGTAAGCTATTCAATTTGAATTATTGATTGGTAGGCTAGACAATCCTAAGAGTTCAGATTATAAATTTGAAGTTAGTAAGATATGTTAAAGCTCTCTTAAGAATTTCTTTTATGCGCTATATTTTTTAAAATAGTTTGCTTCATAACAATAAATTTTTATTGAATTCTAAAAATAATGGTGGAGGGGTGAACAAGAACTAAGTCAATGATGTAAGCCAAGACGTTGAGATTAGATAGTTAATTGGTAAAAATGATTAAAGCCATCTTTGGATCACTTCGCACCATAAAACCTACATTTGATCTTGACCATTCATTACCTTTTGATCTTGAATATCCACTCTTGACACCTTAAGAGTGTCCACTCTTGACACCTTAATTGTTACTTTAGATTTTGGGTAATGTAATGTTTGGTTGTATTTCGGTGGTTCGGGGCTATTCCCACACCGTCTGTCCTTTTTTTGATCCTTTTTTTCAATATATATATATATTATAGTGATATGTGACTCAAGTATGTGTACCTATATCTAGAATGATCCCAACTATGAAGCATAAGAAATATACTGTTATGAGAATTCAGGACCAAATATATAAAAACGTTGTTTGAGAATGAAATCCCATAATATGGAGAGTTATTAGGATTATTAACTAGAGAAATACCGTTCTACCATCAAGATTAAATCAGAAATTTCTAACCAAGCCAAAGTCAATCCTAATGCAAGTCCTTATGATTTTCTTTCAATTAAACTACCAAACTCTTCTAGAGGCTAAATCAAAGACTCAGCTTGTTTTTTATCCTTTCCTAATGATGCAGAAGTCCAATGAGAAAAGTTGCATTTGAGTAAATAATTTTAAAGAATAGCACATACAATACTAGAAATCTTAATTGAGCTTTATCTTTTTTCAAACTAATGAATTTGTGAATGTTTGAAATATTAATGATTGACAAGTTTATCAGTTGATTAATGTGAATCTCTGAAGTAAGCTTTGATTAATTAATTTCAATAGAAGGATCATTCAAATTTATATTTTGATAGATATCTCTTCATTTAATTTATTGATATATGAATCATCTTTGCTAGTGACTAGCAAAGAGTTGAGTGTGGCGGTATGATAACTTCTCAAAAAAAAATTTATTTTGATCCATAAATTTAATCTTATGTCTAATATATTTGACAAATATGAATTTATATGGGTGGAATGTGATTAATTTTATATTTGGTCTAAGTTTGAGTATTCTCGTCATTTTCTTATATTTTTATTGTAGAAATGCTGAAGAATTACACTTGAACAAACACATATAAGTTGCAACAAGTTATTCTCTGTTTGGAGCAGGTACACATTTTCAAAAAATTGTTGCAACAACTTTACAGGTTGTTGCAATAAAGCGGAAGCAAATTTCAAAATTTAAAATTTAAATTTTGCGTCGGTTACGAAATTGAAAGGGCTTTGATTCAGATGATGAGAGGCTTTGAAAAGGGGGGAAAATATAAAAGGGGTGGTAGTTTTACAAGGGAGGATCGATTTTCATCCATTTGGAGAAGAGAGGAGGGCACATCGGTTCTACATCAAGACAGATTTTGCGAAAATCTGACAATTTCCTGCAGCATTTTGAACTTCTATTATCATGTCTAGTAAGATCCTTCTAATTGTGCAGTGTGTTTCTACAGCCACGCGGCGGGCCTACATGGCGCCACGTGAAAAAAAATGAATATACCTACCCTGGGGTTTTTCGATGTCCTGATTCCAAAATTCGACCTCAAAATTTCCAAATTCTTAATGATTTGCCCACAAAAATCACTTGCTTTATAAGAGTTTCGTTTAAAACAAAATATCATTTCTTAGGTACTTTTGTGTCGTGAGTCAAGTTATGAATTTAGTTTACTCAAATTCCACACTATTTATTTAGTTTGATTTTTCACTAAAACATAATTTAATAAATTCCCTAAGCGCGATCAAAATTATGATAACATTTCAGGTCATTACATACCCACTTCAAACTGATGACTTCTTTGTTGAGAGGTTTGTTAACAAGAGTCCATGTGTCATTATTTTCTATCATTCATATCTCTTCATCCATCGCATTTCTCCACTCCTCCTTCTCTGCAACTTCTTCATAAGATGTTGGTGTGCCTGAGAACAATGCCAGGTTGTAGTATTCGTATATTTCTTGTAGGGATTTCTTGGTGATGATGAAAGAAGGGACTGCTCCAATTAAGAGGAAAAATAATTGGAAGCATGCAGTGGAAGGGATGTGTAGGATGGCTTCGCCGACTTCATTGGATTCACAAGTAACCAACACCTTACTGTCTTTCTCCTTTTGAATTCCTTTTCCATTTTTTCTTCATTAAATGTAAGATCTTTGGAGATGACCAGCCTCTTTGTGGGTTTGGTGATACAAGTGGTGGCCTTTGGTTTTCAGACTGTAACCAATCTGGATGCTTTTATGAGTCTTATTATCGAGCTTTTCTCTTTTGTCATTTGGAATGAAATTGTAAGCAAAACTTCTAAAATATTTTAGGTGGCCAATGAAAAGTTGTTGTGCAATGCTTCAAATGAGGTGGTGTTTGGAAGGGCTTTGGTTGGTGATCGATTAAGCAAATACATGGTTGTATTGCATGTCTCAGCCCAAAATTCCTTGGGCATGCACTTTGAGTGAAGAAGTGATCGAGCCATTTTAAGGATAGTTCGATTCATGCGCTCAACAATGCCATTCTATTGGGTGTGTGTGTGTGGGGGGGGGGGGGGGGGGGGGCGAACTGGAAGTAGTTAATTCACGTCGTATTCCATATTTAATTTTGAGCAAAAAAAACATTAAATTTAGTGGAAAGGAATTCGCCTCCCCTACCACTTCTCACTCTCTTAATCGTTCTTCATATCTGATTTTCAATTCTTTTTTTTTTAAACTTGGAGAAGTGATCGAACGTTTGAGATTTGTTTGTTAGGAATAAAATCCACATGAATCGAGATAAACCGTCTGCGGTAAGGAGGAAATATCTGGATCCTCCTTGAGTGGGAGTTGAAGCATGCCCCAAAGATCAATATGGAGGAGTTCGAGAGGAACATGACTTCTCCATGTTGATGTTTGGAAAAAAGGTTGTCTATGGGCTTTCCCTTCTTGACAGTTTTCATAGAAAACTTTATGAAATTGAGTTTGGGTCAGTCCTCTTACCATGGCATGTTGATGAAGAAGTTGCATAGACTGGTAGTTGATATGATCGAGTCTTTAGTGCCACAAAATTAATGTAGTAGAAGCCTTGTTGTAGAGGGCTTGATGTTGATGAATACCCATTTAGAAGGAGTAGACTTTGTTCTTTGTCATTGGTGTGGATAGGATCTGTTGCTTGGTGGATGATATGACATCCAGATGAGTCAAAAGTGACAATATAATGTACCCCTTTTGAGTGAGTTGTCCAACACTCAGAAGGTTTTGTGCTAGTTTGGGAACATAATGCACCTTAGTAATGAGTTTTTGTCCTCCTATGTTGGTAGTGAAGGAAATGTTACCTCTTCCTTCAATAGCTTATGCATTCCAATCTCCAAGAAATGCTTCAGACTTGTAGTTTTCATCAAGGTAGATAAAATGAGCTTTTGTTGTGAGTGATATGACTCAAACAACTGTTGTACACATACCAATTTTCATTTTCCTTTGCTCTCTTTTATGACAGGTGTAGAACATTGTATCAGATGGATCTTCTTCTATACAAATTTTCTTCTTCCTGGTTGTTGAACTAACAATCTCTTTTTGTGTGTGGGGGGTTTTTTTGGAGCGTTTGTATTTGAAGAAACATTCTTTGTTCTCATGAGTGTTCTTTTTACACAAGGAGCAACAAGGGGAATTGTTGTTAGGGTAAAAATGAGGTCTGCCTCTGCCACGACCTCTTGAGTTCATGCTCCAGGGGTGTGTAAGGAATTGGTGTTGGTGTTGATTTGTGAGGAGTTTGTGTTCTGTGTGTTGTTCTGATGGTGTGGCAGCTGAGGTGTATGAGGAGTTTGTGTGTAGGTTTTGGTGTCTTTCTTTGCTGAAAGATTGGACTGGGTGAGAAAAAGCTTGTTATGAAGCATTTCTTCAATTGATGATTGATCCCTTTTTACACGATCCTCTCGAGATTGGAGATATCCCATGAGTTGAATGAAAGAAAGGGTGTTAAGGTCATGAGTCTCTTCAATGGCAGCAACAACATGTTCAAATGTTCTTGGTAGACTTCTTAGTATTTTGGGAACGATTTGTTGGTCGGTAATGTTGTCTCCGAGGTTGCGGATTTGCTTAGTGATATTTGTGGTTCGGGAAAAGAACTTTGAATGATTTCGTCATCATACATGTTAATGGAATCAAATTGTCTCCATAAGGTTAATTTGTACCTTAATGAAGATCCATTTATTTGATCCCTGAAACTCCTCTTTTAAGTCCCATGCGGCTTTTGTAGTTATATGGTTTGCATCTAAGTAAAAAATGTGCATAGAAAATTATGGATCAATTAAAAAATTTGGTATAAAATGTGCTAAAATTGGGTATAAAAAACACTCATTATTATATCATGGTGATCAATATATAAATAAACCATTGATCTCAATAGAACAATGCCAAGATCCTCTTACTTAGTCCGTTGACATTAACCTTATCTACTTGTCTTATGGTGAATTAATTATTCTATTCTATACATGCCCAAATCACCCAAGTCTATTTTTTATAACCAAATATTTAAGTTCACAAAATATCGTCAACCAAATAGTTGTTCTATAAGCCTTGGTGCTTATGAATAATTGTATTGGAACTTCTAATCCAACATAAGATTCCACATTACTAAAAACGTCGCAGAAAAAATGCCACCTTAAATCAATTTTGTTGTAGTGGTTTAAGAAACACTAGAATTTTGTTGCAGTTCTTAATTGTACTGCTGAAAATTGGCAATTATACACAATTGTGAAGCATTAGCGCTATCACAGGATGTTAGCGTAAAAATTACGATGTCAGCAAGTGCAAAGAATGTATAAATCTCTAACATTGTTTCCACTACCCTATAAATAGGCATTAGTTGCGCCAATCTTAAGAAACAATTAACCCGAGAAAATATCCCCAAAACCAATATAGCTCAACAAATGATCTCGAATTTAGTCTTAATGGTTTGAGCCCACGCAGTCGATTTTTTGAACCCAATGAGAATGAGAAGGAGATTCAACCCTCTCTATATGTAGAAAATTAGGTTCCAATGAGAATGACACACACAAAGATGCTGCCTTGAACCCCCCGAGTGCAGGAACTAGATAGGGATGATGTCAGCATCTCATCAGGTGATCTTTGAAAAATAGAACTATAGTGATTGTAAGCTAGCTTTAGGAGCATGAATGAATAATTAATGCACCATTTTTTAACTTTATTATTATATATAAAGATAATGATGTTGGATTTCAATATTTTTTAAAAAAATAAGAAAAGATAGAACAATATTGCGCTGGGAGTAGATCGAGAGCTTTAAATGGCAGTATGCATATAAACAACCAGTGCAGAATTTTCAATTTTGTGGGGATGGGGGAGTAAAAAAGAGAGAGAGAGAGAGAGATGGTCATAAAGTTGTGAACAAAGACAAAAACCCTCAGCAAGTGATAAAGTGAGGACTTTGGAACGAAAGATAAATTGTAATTAAATATTGGTCATATTTATATATATATATTATATAATAGAAGGCCGAAGCAAAGCGATGAGTTGACAGTTCATGGTGGAACCCTCTTGTTTCTTTCCCACAAATACATATATATATACCAAATTAATATATAAAAAGCATTATTATAACTATCATTATCATTATCCCAAGGAGTGAGTCCAAGTATCCCCTGTCCTCTCATGCATCCAAAACAATATCTCTGCTCCGAGCTAGCTAGGATAATGAAAAAAAAAAGAGATGAGAACCAGGAGGATAGGGTACTAGCTAGCTAGGGCTGCTTAACAAGAAGAAGAAGAAGAATTAAGGATCCTTTTTAAGAGAGTGGGGATGGAGTAGTGAGCTTTGAAGGCTTGAATTAAGGATGGGTATGAAATAGTCCCTGCTTTTGTCATCTTTTGCTTTGATACCAATGGCCCAACAGTCGGGGTCTGGTGGGGGCAGTGGAATAACCAACTCGAACCAGTCTCTCTCGTGGGCTTTAGGGTACCATCCCTCTCTCTCTCTCCCCATATATATTCCTGCGAAAGTAAATAAAGAAAGAAGCAGACAGGCCAGGAAGATAAAGCAAGAGCTTATTTGATGCAAGCAAGCAAGCAAGCAAGCAAGCTAGAGGGTTGGGTCGGGGAGGAGTAGGGTAGTGCTTCCCTTTCCAGTTCCCAGCCTCCCTCCTGTGGCCACTGTAGGAAATTAAATGTGGAGCATTGTCCTTCACGTGGGAAGCACAAAATCCAAACAAAATCTAAGGAAAGATCCCGGAGCAAGAGACCAGGGCCAGAGAGGCGGGCACGTTAAATAAAGCTAATATATTATTATGTTTTAATTTTTTTTTTTTTTGCGGGGCTGGGGTGGGGTCTTAAATAAAAGAAAAAGTGGGCATATGCGGGCTATTAGGACAGCAACTGAATGAGAGGGACAACAGCTTTGAAGAAGAGAACATAGCTCTAAAGTCAAATACAAAGAGAAGCGCGGAAGACAGAGAGAGAGAGAGAGAGAGGAGAGAGAGAGAGAGAGAGAGAGGGGAAGCTAAGGCTCGTCTCATCGTCTGCCTCGTCACATGCATGGAGGACATTCTGACTTTCCTAAAATTCCCCCTAATTAAATTTGTTCATTAAAGCTGCCCTCATCTTCCTGCCTCTTTCCTCTGCACCCCTCGCTGCAAACATGCATCCATTAATGTTTCTAATTACGCTTTTGTTCAAGCCTCTCTCGCTCGATCTGGCTGTGTGTGTGTGTGTGTGTTCATGAGAGGTCAACATCCAAATGCGACGACTAAGTCCAAATGTGTGTGTGTGTGTTTAATTATGAGAGGTCAACATAAACAACTAATGGCTGTGTGTGTGTGTGTGTGTTTAATTATGAGAGGTCAACATAAACAACTAATGGCTGTGTGTGTGTGTGTGTTTAATTATGAGAGGTCAACATAAACAACTAATGGCTGTGTGTGTGTGTGTGTGTTTAATTATGAGAGGTCAACATAAACAACTAATGGCTGTGTGTGTGTGTGTGTTTAATTATGAGAGGTCAACATAAACAACTAATGGCTGTGTGTGTGTGTGTGTGTTTAATTATGAGAGGTCAACATAAACAACTAATGGCTGTGTGTGTGTGTGTGTGTGTTTAATTATGAGAGGTCAGATAATTTCATCATGCATCCAACGCGGCCTCCATCCATACGCCATCATGAGCTCCTTGCATTGCATGTAATCACCTCAGCACCCCCGGCCCATATCATTCCTCGATCATCTCCCAATTAATAAGTACTAACTAGCAACTCCTAGCTAGCTAGCTAGCTCTTCCATCATTCAATACTCCTTCCAGTTTACAATTTTATAATTATCAAGCCCGCCCGATCTTCATCTGTCCCCTTCCTCTTTAACGCAACTACCCACACGTACACACTCCTCCCACAAAAACCAAACTAGCTGGATTCTATCGAGGTAGTGTAGTCATACCACTACTAATTTACCTATATTTTGCAAA
Source organism: Dactylorhiza incarnata (assembly GCA_033032865.1). NCBI lineage: Eukaryota > Viridiplantae > Streptophyta > Magnoliopsida > Asparagales > Orchidaceae > Dactylorhiza > Dactylorhiza incarnata. Next base: position 632,159 of record JAWHQI010000284.1, on the reverse strand, counting down.
CACCACATATAATATGAGGGCCCGGTTAAAATAAACTAACATTTTCCTATGCATTTTGTTTTTAATATGCATCGCCTGGACTTCTACCTGTTACCTGTGCTATTAATTATATTAAGCAATTGCAATTAAAGATTGTTTCTTTAGATGTAAGAAATGTAAGGTACTCCAAAATCATTCGGAGCAAAAATGCATGCTGGTTCAGAACTAAAGAGGAAGCCAAAGTTACATAAACAGAAGTTGACAACTTTCTATATCCTTGTAACACTGACACAACCAAGGGGGAGGACTCCACCTAGTTCATCGACTCTGGCTGCTCCCGGCACATGATCAATAACAAGGAATACTTTGTCACCCTCGATGATACTTTTTAAATCTGGACACGACTGCATCTCAGATCCAAAGGGGAAAGAGAACAATTTCTGCAATCACAGAATCAGAAAAACAAAAGATGATCAAAGATGTTCAGTTTGTTCTCACTCTCAGCTTGTTATGTTTGTGCTCAACACGAGATACAAGGTGATTTTTGATGATCATGGTTGTCGTCACATCATTGATAAAAAGAAGGCTACTCACAGTGCCTCAGCAGAAAAAAACCCAAAAATATCTTTACACTTACTTTGAGACCATCCAGATCCAATGCTTGTCCCTGCAATGAGGACACGACTGCATCTCAGATCGTTCTTTGGCATCACAGGCTTGGACATTTGAATTATCCATGTATCAAAACATTGCAAAAGAAAGACTAAGTTGATGGTATTCCAAAATTCCACTACTCCCAACGACACTGTGATTCTTGCTCAAGTGGAAAGTCACACCGCCTTCCATTCCCTCACTCTGCACAAACACGAGCAACCACACATCTCCAAATGCTTCATATTAATCTTTGGGGACTCGCCTGTGTGTCGTCCTTGGGAGGAAGACGATACTACATGCTATTGGTGGACGACTTCAGTCGATACATGTGGATCTACCATCTGGAGCACAAGTCAGAGGTATTCCAACAATTCAAGTCATTCAAACCGCTAATCGAAAACCAATTCAATACAAAGATAAAGACATTCAGAACCGATAGACGAGGTGAATTCTTGTCTAATGAATTCCAGCAATTCTGCAGAGAGATTGGAATAAGGCACCAACTCACTGCTCCAGGTACTCCTCAGCAAAACAGAGTAGTGGAGAGGAACAATTGAACCATTGTTGAAATGACAAGAATTATGATGATTCACAAGTCATGCCCAAAGAGTTTGTGGGCTGAAGCTACCTCCACAGAGGTCTACATTCTAAATTGAATACCTATAAAATGTCTCACAACATCTACACCATATCAGGAGTTTTTTCAACAAAAACCAAATGTAAAAAAACTGATGGTATTTGCCTCCATCACCTATGTACACAAAAATAAAGAGAAAAGAGCGAGTTTAGTTAGAAGCAAAAAGTCATAAGTGCATCATACTCGAATATTCAGACCAAAACAAGGCTTTTCGGCTCCTGGATCCAACTACAAATAAGATAATCACCTCCAGAGACACCACGTTTGATAAGGAAGGCACTTGGGACTGGGCTCAAAATCTAACCAAGAGGAAGACCATCCTCTACTGTCGGTTGTGTTGGAGACAGTACCCAGCACCATCCATGACAGTCCTTCTCATAAAGCAGAGGGAATTTACTCTGACTCATCATTGCCCCGCAAAACTCGCTTACTTGAAGACATATATAGGCAAGGGGAATTTGCTCTCATGGCATCAAGCCAACCCACATTCGAAGAGGCTCTCTAATCCACGAAATGGAGGCAAGCAATGTGTAACATCCCCCAAACTGCTAGAACCCTAGAAAATTTTTGTCATGACAAGTCATGACAAAAATAGGATAAGTGACATAGGGCATGCACCAGGATGACAAGTTGAATGGGTGAAAGCCACATGATGTGCACTTAGCCAATATGGGCCACCCCAATGTAAAGAGAACTCAAGGTAACTCAAAAAGGGCTAAAGCACCTTATGCATCACACATAACCATGAGAAATTCCCCTAGGATGAATTAATGTACACAAGGTGGGCCAAAGGGGCCCCATGAACTTAAGAAAATGGGAGGAATTGCACATTGAGGTGCATTTAGCAAATCTTGATGGCCTAGCCTAGGGATGACCAAGAGACTTTAATAAGCCAAAATAACATCAAATTGACCCATATAACCATTCAAGGAGGTAAGTAGGTCACTAGGGACCCTTGAGGTCAACCAAATTGGTCAAAATTGGCTAAGGCCAACCTTAGGCTAATTTAGGTCAAACCTCCCAAAATGAGGTCAATTGGACTTCAAATGATCAACTTGGACCTACCATCATGAGAAAACCTCCCGAGGGGACCTAATATACCCAAAAGCCCCATCATGGGGTCATCAATTGACTCAAATTGAGTCAATTGCCAAAAAGCCTCAATTTGACTTAAGTGGGCTAATCCTTTCAATTGGCCACCAATTGGCTCAATGTGATCAAATTGATCACACCCAACCCTCTATGTCTACTAGGGGAGACTATTGAAATAACATTGACCCATTGGGGTGGCCAATTTTGGGAAATTGGACCAAATTACCAAATTGCCCCCAAATTATAATTTATGCCCTTTATGGTTCAATTGACCATCAATTGGACAAATTGACCTAACACAACCCTTCATGCATTCTCAGGAATTCATCATTCTAGCATTGGCTATAACTTGGCAGAATTCATGCATTTTAAGCATTTGATTTAATGTCAAATATGGCTCTCCATTTTTGAACTATCAAATGCTTACTAATCATCTAGGTTCAGTAATTTATCCATTGTCTGAATCATTACTATTGAGGTGAATTATTTCTAAAGGTTTCAGTAATTTATCTATTGTCTTATTGAATGTATAGTTTTCAATGGATCTAAGTATGGTTCAATTAAATGATGAATAATGAAGGTGGCTGGTTATCTTGGGAAGATGGTTGCATTTCATCTAATTTCTGTGATTAAGTTTATGGGAGAGAGAGCACTAGGTTGGTGTATATCTCTTTCGCTCCGTTTGGTGCGACATTTTTCCTCCGGTGAGTTTGGAAAAAAAACGCCACTGTCATAAAATATATGATTGACTTTACAATGGTTATGACCGCCACTAAGAAAAGAAAACTATTTTTGAACATAAAAGTGGATGAAGGTTTCTTAGATGAGGTTGGGCGTTCACGAACGACGGTTCATAACCACCGCGTTCGTGACCACCACCGCCGTGCCAAACAGAGCCTTAATGTCAAGCAATTAAGCTTGTTGGTCGTGAATCAAACTTGAGCATACACCATGGGTGGGCCAATCAAAAAATTTAATAAGCTTGTTGGCGGGTGAAGAACTTGTTAGTTTCACACATAATTTTCACCCGTTTGATGTGGGCTTAGTTTCACACATTGGTTGTGTATTATTTAGATTGTGCTGGAAAGTTATAGGACTTCCATTTTGCAGGATTTAATGTCAGAGCTCGAAAGCGGCTAATGGCGTGGAAGCAGCCAATTTGGTCCTGTAGAGCCAACTGTTCTTTCTGTCTACTAAATCTCGACCTTGTGCAGGTTTATGCATATAAATGATGGTTCCGGCAGAGGAGTGAAGTTGTAGTCTACACTTTTTTTATAATGGTAGTTCCGGCAGAGGAGAAAAAGAATACCAAAAATCCAAAAGGTGGTTAAAGTGCTATGATATACTAAGTTTAAAGACCATTGTATTTAATTTCCTCCTGCTATTCAACGTCGTATCAATATTCGATGCAAATTTTTGTTAACTATCTTGCTAACATGAAATCTGTTATCAGTGGGATTTAATCTAGGGTGACATGACAACACAAACTTTTCTTCCACTGTAATGATGACAATATTAACACCCATGTTTTTACCAATCAATAATTTCATTAAGAAACTAAAAATATTATAATCTGAGATCTACTAAACTTTAAATTAAAACCTAGCTATTGTCTTCATGCTCCAGCTCCAAGTTCTTCGATAGCTTTTGCCCCAGTCCAAATCTCAGTAGAAAAATGCGGGCAATATTTTTTTTTATTTAAACAAATCAGTTTTAGCAGTGTTTTTTTACAGAAAATTGTTGCCAATGCTCACAGGCTACCGCGACGCTTTTCTGGAAAAGCGTCGCTAATGCTGGTCATCTACCGCAACGCTTATCTGGAAAAGTGCCGCAAGTGATTACAGGATACCGCAGTGCTTTTCTAGAAAAGCGCTGCAATGCTCTACCGCTGGCAACGACCACGCTTTAGCGTCGTTTTTTAAAACGTCGCGGAAGCTTTCACCACGCTTGAAAAGCGTCGCCGAAAGTCAATAAAAGCGTGGCGGTAGACCTATTTTGTTATAGTGATATAATGACTCTCTCTTCTCTCCTGCTTGAATCTCTACTCTCTGGCAGCACCACAGAAGCAATTCCCTGATACCACTACAAGAAAATACGGCATTGGCGACGTTTTTAATAGGCTACGGCGACGTTTTTCAAACGTTTCCAATGCTTTGGCGACGCTTTTATAAACGTCGCAAAGGCGTCGCGGCTTAATACGCCGCGGTAATTCCGCGACGGTTTTTTAAAAACGTGGCTAATGTTAGCCACGTTTTTTTTTAAAACGTGGCTAACTTTGGCCACGTTTTAAATAAAAAATGTGGCCAAAGGGGATGAATTTAAAAAAAAAATATAATTTTAGGGCGCTGTTATAGCTAGTAAGAATGTACCACTAGCCATGATAAACAGAAGGAGAATGAATAAGAAATTCCTGAAATCTGGACAGCTAACCATGATGAAATTTGTGTAATGAATTCAATTTTAACAAAAGAAAAAGAAAATAGAGTATACAGAGAACTGGGACTAGAAGGATAAGACAACAACTCAGAAGAGAATCCGGTAACATTGCAACAACTCCTACATGAATATCTAGATATTTACACATAGCTGAAGGAATTACCACATGTGCTTGATCATGAGCACTATAAAGGACGATTCAGGAAATGTTAGTGGCAGGAGTAATACCACAAGGTGCAGTCTTTAAGCATCGCCGATTGTATAAGTCAAATAAAAGATGGATCAACAAACTTGATCTCCGGGAATTGAAGGGTATCACCTAGTGCGCATGGCGAAGGAATATATCAACAAAGCATTGTAGATCACGCCAAGGTCATTACAAAATCGTCATAATATTATCTGGAATCACAAACGCCCCCGCCACATTTCGGGGTCTTATAAATAAAATCTTCTAACAATTGAAAAAAATGACTGAAAATGCTGAAAAAAATGACTGAAAATGCTGGAGCTCACTATGTTAATGCTGCTGAAGGAAAATCTGAAAAAAATGACATAGGGCCCACAGATTTTCCTCTGGAAGTCTGAAACAGGGGTGGAGGTGGATCCCTTCGAGAAGCTGGAGTCCATAAGGCATCTCTAATGCACTCTAACAAGAGATGTCTGCATTCAAAGCGACATCAAGTAAACCAACTGATTGTGAATAAGTGGCAATAAATACAGTGGTGATAGTTTTACCTACTTTTGGAACTTTTGTGGCAATGTTTATGTCGAACAAATTCCTCTGGTGTCCGGGCGCTCATGACAGCTACCGTATATGCATGCATATACAGCGGTGTTTTGCCCTAAAACACACTATTTGGAAAACAATGTTCGTGAACACGTCGAGCCAAATGTCACTTGCATTTTTCTCAACTCTGTTTGCTGCTCTCACAAACAGACCTCTTGCAAAGACATAATTTAAGTTGAGTATACATAGAGTTCATAAAACATGCTGCAAAGAAAAAAGTAGCCATTTTATGTGTCAGCAGAAAATAAATAAAGTGTGCAATAGTTTCAGGCTTTCAGAAGCCTGGAAGTTGCTTATATTATTGGATAGCATCAAGCACAGATTGGCACAACCTGAGTAGCAGTATATGATATGTTGCATATACATCAGAATTGACGGTTCATGAAGAAATGCCCAAGAACCAAACAATTTTTTGATAGATTGATCATGGTGTACAAAAAAATGTTACTAGCAAGGGGACCCCATCAGCGAGCATCCAAATGGAAGCTTCATACCCACTTCTCCTTCCTAAATCATCATAAGTCAAAATCTATCAATTTTCACAAAAGGGGAAGTGGATTATCATAATTCATAAAATAAATCGGTTAAAGTTTTAGTAATACTGTAATAGTAGTGTCTAGTAATGAAAAAAATGAGACTGACATTTCAAATGGCGGATCTAAATATTAGAAGACTGACATTTCAATTAATCTATGCAGCTTCATACAGATTTTGGCATGTGGGGAATCAAAATTGGGCGTTTTCAATTAATCCATGCAGCTTCATGAATAATTGTGTAAAAGGATTATTATTGTACTCTATGCTGCTCATGAATAAATCACCAAGAGTTTGGAATAAAATACAGCATGTTGCATACCAAAATTATTAATGTTATAGTTTAATTTGCTCAAAATTACTACTAAATCATTCCATCAACATCAAATTAGGCATGTAATAGAAACTCATGGAGAACCCCTTTGAAAATCAAAATCCATCTATAAGGTAGCATTAAAGTGAAGAAGAAATTAAAAACCTTATATATGGCACATCGATGATAAACATGTATATTAGAAATTAATAAAAAAAATAGACAGACAATTTTTTGGTGTTTTATGCATAATGATCAAAATGAAGAAGAAACAAGGAAAGTTGTTCAACCCCAACAATCCATGTGATATGCTGCACTTACTCACTCGACTGAATCCAACGCCTTGACGCCGGCAACCTTGAGACTCTCAATTATGTCTTCAAAAAGCTTCAATAACTGTAATGCATCCATAACAATATTCTATAGAGCATACATCGCATAAAATCTAGCAGCACTACCTTCAATGCAAACAACACGATGAATGAGCATTTTATCAAACACCTAAAATGCAAATGGAAACATTAGTTGTAACTAATGCAGAAATCAGAGAATATGAACTATGACATATGAACCAAGCATCACACCACAAGGCACCAAAAAATAGGTCACCCAAATAAGTGAATAACTGAAGGAGGAAGAAGCTCTGCAAAGTGCAGGGCACATACACCTAATGCAGAAATCAGAGACTAGAGTGCATGAAAATTTGTATAGGATTCCCTTAACATTCACCATAAAAGAAATAGAAATGGGAAAGAGAAACTAACCTAGGGTGTTGTATTTCCTGCTCGTGTTTGTCGCGTGGCCATCGAGGAAGCCGAAGCGGAAGGAGTTAGGGCACGGCGGCACCGGCACCGCGGCGCACGCGCAGCGGCTGGTTTTGGAGAAGAATATTGTGAACCCATAAAATGAGCGGAGATCTTGACGCTAAGATGGCGATGTATTACCGCCGGGAACGCCGATGAACGCTGAAAGGGGAGGGAGAGGGAGGAGGCGCGATGAAAACCTAGCCGCTCCGCAAGAACCGTCTCAGAGAAATCAAAAATAGAGCGTGTTAACCTCGTTAAAATCTGATCCGCGCGCGCAATACCTAAATCTACGGCGGCGCTTATCCATAAACGCAGCTATAGATTGTCAATCGCAGCGTTTTTTAAACAAAACGTCGCTATAGGTATTTTGTGGAAAAATCTTTTAGCCACGCTTTTTAAAGCGCCGCAAAAAAACGCTGCCGTTGATCATATATGTTGTAGTGTACGAGGTCAGTTCGTCAAACACCATGTCGTGCGAGACGACGAATTTGTGGGTATGCGGATCCATGCACTTTCATCCCTTCTTCCGCTCATCGTAGACGACGATGACACACTTCCGTGCTTTCGGCTCCAACTTAGTTCTCTGATCATCCGGGATGTGCACGAAGCAGGTAGAACCAAACACCCTCATGTGAGCTACGTTTGGCTTCTCCCCGAACATGAGCTGATGTGGAGAAACCATACTGTTGGGACTCAACGGTAGCCTGTTGATGATGTGGGATGCACACGCCATTCCGTCCGCCCATAAGGCCTTAGGAATCTCCTCGGCATGTAATTACCAGCTCTTGGTTGTCTCCACCAGATGGCGGATCTTCCTCTCTGCCACCCCATTTTGTCAAGGGGGTGTGTGCACAAGAGAGTTGTTGCCGAATACCGAACCTTCTGCAAAAATAAGCAACTTCATTGGAGGTAAACTCCCCCCCCCCCATTGTCACTTTTCAGTTTTTTCACCCTCAGGTTCAGCCTCCCCTCCACAAGTTCCTTTCACTCTTGGAACTTCTCGAATACTTCTGAATTCTCCCTTAAAAAGTATACCTACGTATAGCGTGTGTAATCATCCACTAGAACCAATGCATACTTATTGCCTCCATAGGTAAGGGTGCCGCACGACCCCATAACAACAACATGTACACATTTAAGAGGTGCCTTACACCGGGTCTCTGACTTGTCAAACGAAAGTCGATGTGACTTTCCATATTGACATCCCTCACTCACATGGTCATCGTCGTAGGAAGAGAGATTAGGCAGGCCACACACTAGGCCCTTCACAACCATCATCTTCAGTTTATCCATCCCCATATGGCCTAGCCTCTCATGCCAGACCATAGCGCTGTCGTTTGTCTTGAGCTTGTCCACATAGACATTTGCAAACAACACATACAAATCATTCACCCTCCTCCCGGTGAGCATGATATTTGCATCGACTGACGACAGGTTCTTCAGAAACTTCACCTCCTTTAGTCCAAACATGACATGGTATCCAGCATCCACTGTGTTAGCAACCGAGAAAAGATTCTTCTTCATGCTCGGCACATGATACACACTCTTCAGTGTCACGGGCTTCTCTTTACTCCCAAGGGATACCATCCCTTCTTGCTCTACTGGATGCACTGTATCATCCGCAGTGATTATGACATCCGTCCCTCCATATGCCTTAAAGGAGGAAAACTTAAACACATCTCCAGTAAGATGGTGCCCGCAACCGGAGTCCATAATCCAGTCATTCTCGAAGTTGATTGAGGCTAAGACATCGACTGATGTTGCTGTCATCTCTGCCAGGAAGCAGTTGTCTCTGCTCTCATCACCTTAGTGACCTTCACCTCTCGCCCCACCTCTCCATTGACCTCCATACTTCTCAACAACATGTCTGGCCTTCAGATTGGTCAGATAGTCCTTTGCCATGTCCTCGTACTTCTTATAGGCAAAGCATAGAGTTCTCCCTTTGTCGTCGCGCGCAGGGAGGAACTTCCTCCCATCTTTTTTAGAGGATGTTAACGGTCCATCTTCGGAGTTCTTCTTCCTCTTGTCCCAGGAATTCCTCTTACCTGAGAATAACACCTTGTTATCTCCTCCTAAGACAAATACTCGGGTCATCTGCTTCGTCAGGCTCTCCTGTGACGACAACATGTTCTCTAGCTCCAGTAAGGAAGGCTGAGTAGTCCATCCTTGCACAGAAGTAACAAATGGATCATACTCATTCTACAGGCCTCGGAGTATGTGCCTCTTCAACATCGCCTCAGAGATCGGCTCATCAGGATCCAAAGCCGAGATCTATGCACACATGTTCATTACCTTCAGGAAGAAAGTGGATATTGACATCTCTTCTTGAGTGCTCCGCGCCAACTCATTTTTTAGAAATTGTAGCCGTGTTACATTCTTCTTGTTGAATAGCCCATCGAGGGCTCTCTAGATCAAATGATGAGTAGTTTATATACTCATCTTTTAGTATAGTTTTAATATAAAATTATATAATTTATATGAATTATATCATGTAAATTATTCTTTTTTCGATTCTATGAACTAACTTAAGCTGATTTTATATTTTCAGATTTTCTGGCCACTTTGAGCGAAATTTGCAAGTACACGCCCAAGGTTACGGGCGTGACCAAGGGCGTGACAACCTAAGATGTGTTCCAGACCCGCTGCCACCAACCCAGGCTCATTCCGTGAAGATTCGCCAATTACATGCCCCAGGTCACGGGCGTGACCCAGGACACAGCCGCGGCCCGCCTCCAGCAGCCAGATTAGCTTGTCACGTCAATTAAAATTACACGCCCCAAGTCACGGGCATCACCAGGGGCGTGACATCCAGTTCACGGGCGTGAACCCTCCCGCGCCTTTAACCGCTGAAGACTTCCCCCTGAAGACTTCCATCTAGACGCAACTTTAAAGATTACACGCCCTAGGTCACGAGCGTGACCTAGGGCAAGACACACACCTTACACAAGCATTGAAGCCAGAAGGCGTCTATCCCGCACCAGCTTCGATCACGCCAAGTACACGCCCTTGGTCACGGGCGTGACTAAGGGAGTGTAACCTCATTTTGCAGCCTATTTAAAGCCATCTCCACCAGAACTGAGGGGACGAATTTTTGGAGCTCAAGTCTTCTTTTCTTGTATTATTTTCTGGTTTTAAGCATTCTTGTACTCCTTCTTTCTTCTTGCAATTGTACTTTCAATTCAATAGTTATAGTTTTAAATTCAATAGCTTGTAATTCTCTTCTTTGCAAAATCAGTAAAATAGTTTTTTTCTCCTTCTTATCCTATTCTCAATTTCATCATGTACTCTTTTATTTTCATTGATTCCTCAACCTCCATGAGTAGCTATATTTCTATTAGTACTCGGTCGAGATGATCCAAGGAATAATAAACTTCATGAATTAAATTTAGATTCTTTTTTTCTCTCCTCAGAATACTTATGATTTATCTTTGATTTTAACATAATGAGATTATATTATCGATATATGATTCTCGTTCTTGTTTTCTTTAGTTAGCCGAACTAGCTTGTAAGGCGAATCGATCATTCAAGGATAAAGAGAGTTGCATGCAACCCTCGAGAGAGGATGACATAAATCTCCCGGGTTAGAGTCAAATCCAATAGAGAGGTTCACCTCGGTAAAGCGAGTTTTAGGGGTTTTGATTCTATAGCGAAAGTTCGATTGATCAACCTAAACTCAGCTGAGCGTATCCTCGACCCAAGGTGCGCTCAGAATTTGGGAACCTCCACGGTTTAAGCATTTCTTTGAAAGAGAATTAGAGTCTTATTTTATTCTTGTTGTTTTTATTAATTCTAAGGTGATTCAAGACCGAGTGCTAATCTTCCATATTATTGTTTTAATTCTCATTTTAATTCATCTAACTTCTCAAGCAAAACCAACACAAAGTTCTATTGATAAGATAATAGAGATTTTCTTAAATTAAAAGTATTCAACTCGCCCGGATTTTTATACGACCTTGGTTTTTATAAACCTATACTGCTTCCGACACGGTACACTTGCTGTTGTCGTTTGCGGATATAGTTTTGCTCTATCATGTTTTTGGCATGGTTGCCGGGGAATTTGAGTTGATATTTCGAAAAAAGAAGTATCTATTAATTTTATTGCTTCTTTACTTCATTTTAATATTTTAAGGTGCAATTATATTCTTGGAAAGGGAGGTTTGGGATGTCACCCCTGTTGACGCCAGGAAAATCCTGACCTCAAAATTCGGACCGATGCAGCCGGAGGCTACTCGCCCAACAGTCCAACGAGACGACTAAGCTGGCGACTACTGAAGAGATAGAAGAGCAACACACAAGACCCCAGGTGCTGCGGCAGGGAGGTCCCACCACGTACCCAGAAGCTCCGAAGAGACTTCCCCTCCAAGACCAAAGAATGGCCGAGCAAGGTACGAGGAAGGCACCGACTTGGCTAGTACCGGGAGTAGCGACCAAGTGCGACAGATGCTAGAAAGCAAGAGCAGGGTTTCGAAAGCTCAAGTCCAGGTGCCAATCCAAGTACCCCTGGGGTCCTATTTATAGGAAAACCAAGGGGTCGGGGGGGGGGGGGGGGGGGGGGGGTTTATAGCCCAGCCCTTGCCCGACGACTAGCGACATTGAGGCGATCTCCCCGGGCAGATGGGCGAGTATCGCCTATGGTCGCCCACATTTTGGCGAGTATCCGAGCTACTCGCACGAGTGCACCCCTACTCGCCTAGGCTGTCTTCTGCTCTTACGCTTGTCTGCCGTGTTGACCTCTTTGACTTTGACTTCTGCCTACGTGGCCTTGGGGGGGTCCACCCTCGGAGAATGAGGGTTGTACATAATCCCCGCTCTTTGCGAGTAACGTAGTTGCTCGGAAAGAATCATCCAACCCTTACTCGACGAGCTGTCTTCTGGGCGAGTATCAGTGAGTAGTCGGCATCCCGCTGTTTTGACTCCCCAGCCCTATATATAGAGGGGGAGGGGTCTCTGACGCCAAGGTTTCTTTGGTTCTCGCTTCAAGATGTCGATGAGTATTGCCGAGGAGGCTGCTGCGGATTTGGCCGAGCTTGCCAGTTTGCTGCCGCCATTGCGGAAGCCTGCTCGCGATGTTGAGCTCGAAGACTTCCTCGCTTCCCGGAAGAGGAAGCGCCTGGAGAAGAAGAAGGAGAAGAAGAGCAAGAAGAAGCAGAAGAATGCCGTCGCCCCTGAGAATGTCGCTGATTCTCAGGTCGGCACTACCCAGCAGGTGCTCGCCGACTTGGGTCTCGGCCAGTCAGGTGGCTCGCCTGCTCCTGATCCTCCTTCGCCGAATACCGCTCCAGAGGCGAGTACTGCAGGGATCTCGGCTCAAGATCGAGCTGAAGTTACTCCTGCGCAAAGTGAGAGATACCTACTCGCCACTTTTATTAGTCGCCCAAGTGTCGGCTGGTCTCTGACGTTTTCTGTATTATTTCGCAGATACGCTTCTCGCCGATGCTCGGCAGGAGCCTCTGAGCGTCATTCCCATACGATCCTCGCCTATGGTCCTGAACACGGCGGGGGGAGGAACTCGCCAGGGCGGATCGGTGCGAATCCTTCATTGCTCTGCGGTAGACAAGAGGCCGATGAGCGAGCAGAGGACTCTTTCAGCTAGCAATCCTCTTCCGCCGCCACCGCCTTTGCAGCGACCTGAGGTGGCGAGTAGCTCGCAACTACCTGCGGACCAACTTCCTCCACCTCCTCCGTTTCCTCCTCCGGCCGACATGCAAGATGATCGCCGCCTCCTGTCTTCTTCGGCTCCTACCGCTCATCCGGCTGGATCCTCGCGTCGAGGTGGGATGGCGGGATCTTCTGGTTTCTTCGCTCCCAGAGGGGGAGGGCGACCGGTGGATGGTCGCGGTCGGGGTGATGCGCCTTCCAGCAGGGAGCACATTGGCGGGTCGCATTCGAACCGGCGAGATGGCACTCGTCGCAGTCCGTCTCCGCATCGGGGAAGGAGCTCTCCTCGCCGACCATCTCGGAGTCCTCGCCGCGATTCGCGGAGTGAGGCCTATCGGCCTGGTAAGTGGAGTCGCTGCTTTTTCGAGTATCTTCTAAGAAGAGTCTTCTCGCTACTCGTCACTAAGATTTTGCTTCCATGTCTTTTCCTGCAGCTCGCGCCCCTACCCCTATCGGGGCTCTGGTCGACGCCGTCGGGCTTCCTTCTCGCGAGTATCAGGAGAGGGCTACTCGCGCCATCCTGGATTTGGAGGCGAAGTTGGAGCGGCTGGCGATCAGCGAGTCTCATCGGCGTCTGACCGCGGTTGAAGCGCGAATAGAGCTCTTGGCGGCTGCTGACTCCCAGCGTCGTCTGACCGAGCTGGAGGTCCGAGCATTACGGCTGGAGGAGTTAGAAACTCGCCTGGCTAGTGTAGAATCTCGCCTTCAGTCTGTCGGCGAGCTGGAGCGCCGGGTGGGCAGGATGGATCATCGCCAGCAGCTGCATCATGACGAGCTGGTGGGGATGCGCGCGAGCATGGGCTCCGTAGGTCGCCTGGCGAGGATGGAGGAACAGCTGCGACAAGGCGAGGATGCGATGTCCGTGGCCTTCGAGCATTTCAAGAGAGCTCGTGGTTTGGGCTGGGTTGGGCGACAACCACAACTTCCCGATGCTCAACCGAACCCCTAGGATCCTGCCCTTTTTTCTTTTTGTAGTCGCTTGTCGCCTTCTGGCAAATGTTTGTAATTCTGAACAATTTTATTTTTTCTAAGTAATTTGCCTATTTGGCGAGTATGAATCTCGCCTTGTTGCCTCTCTTGTTTCCTGTGATGTCTTGATGCTTCTTTTTTGTTTTCTTTTCTGCGAGTAGCTGTTGAATGTCGCGTTGATGTGGCGAGTAGCCTAAAAATTTGATGCAGGTGCTCGCTCGTTCGACATCAGTGTTCTGTCGTGCACCCTAGGTTTTGGCGACTTTTCCTCGATATGCGCCACCTCCTACTCGCGCTCGCGGTGGCGTACGCGGGAAGCCAAGCTTTGTCGAGTACTATAAATAGGGGGGGTAGATACGTATTTATTACGCTCTTGACGATCTTCCCTTTCTTCTAGCGACTATCTCTCGATTGCTCCTCTCCTCGCCCTTCGCTACTCGCTTCTTCGATCCTTCCACTCTTGGATGGCTGACGATGCAGCTATTCGCTGTGCAAGTCACGCGAAGAACTTCGAGGCAAATTCCTTCAAGAAGCCGATTACTCGGCCGAGCGACTTGAAGGAGTTCTCCGCCAAGTACTTATCGCCGGGATATGTCGCCAGGCTCCCTTGTGAGGATGAACGCCTGAATTCTTTCTTGGCGACCGAGTTGGTCTTTCCCATCCGCCACTTTGAAGTCGGCCTGCGACTACCCTTGTGGCCGGAGGTTTTCCAGATCCTCCGCTACCACGGGATAGTCCCGGCGCAGATCAATCCAAACGGAGTGGCGATGATTGTGGGGTTCCTCTGCTACTTGCGCGATCAGGGGATCGCCTTTGATCTCTCCGTCTTTCGGCGAGTATTCCACTTTGGCGCCACTGGCGAAGACGTTGTCTTTTTGTGCAGCCATGTCTGCACCCTAGTCGGTACGGCGAACAAGAACCATCGCTGGACGGAGCGCATAGTCGTCATCAAGGGCGACTTTGGCGTCGTGCCGACTTCCTCTTTCCAGCCGGCCGAGAGTGCGTTCTTCCCTCCTTACCTGGAGGAAAGCTGGGAGAAGCTACTCGACAGCTTCCGAGGTCGCCGGCTGGATGTCGTCTTCTGGAGGAGGCGAGTAGATGAGCTCGCGGAGGTGTTCCCTGGTGAAGGTAGTCGCCTAAACGAGCATTAGGTCATACTCGCCAATTCGTCTTCACCCGGTGTTTAACGTTTTGCTCTTTATATTTTGTTGTAGCTACTCGCTCTTTGCCGAGCGAGCTTCTTCCCTTGGCGCCGAAGGCGGGGACCCCTGCCTTGGTTGATTTGTCGCCCGGCGGCGATGATCAGGAGGTCGCCGGCGATGATGCTGGGCCTTCGAAGAAGAGGAAAGCCAAGGCAAAATCCGTCGAGCCTGGGAGAAAGAAGGAGGTCGCCAGGAGGGATCTGAAAGTGAGGGCCGATCCATCGGAGGCGGGCGAGCCTAGCGGCCATCCTCTCTTCGGCGAAGGTGGGGGCAGCGAGGATGCTTATGGTCGCCCTTTGGTGTCCTGGGCTGAGCGAGCCCATGAAGTGACCTTGAGCACCAACCTCCCCGCCTGGTCGGAGGATTGGGAGGATGCGGGCGAGGCGTTCGACGTTTCGTTCGCCCTCTATGGTCGCGCGGATGCCGAATCCTTGCAAGAGGTCTCGGCCGAGTATCTCGCCCATCAGAGCTCGCGAGCCAACCTGCGGGCTGTCGAGCTTGGGCATGCGACGGCGAGGAAACTGCTCGAATATGAGCAGATGATCAAGGTGCAGGGCCCGAAGATGATCGCCATGGCGAACAGAATTAAGGAGTTCGAGGTACTCACCGATGCGACTTTACTCGCGTTTTGGGATACTCGCTACCTTGCAAACTTATTTAAACTAACCTTCTTCTTTTCGCTCGCTGCAGGCCGCCGAGCTGGAGTCGACAAAGAGGCTGTCCCAGGCCGAGAAGGAGCTGGAGGATACTCGGCAAACCTTGGAGGCCGCCCAAGTGCGAATCCCTGAGTTGGAAACTCGGCCTGCCGAGCAACAGCCTTCGTCGGCGGGCCCCTCCAGGGTGGGCAAGCAGATCCGGATAGTCGGCGATGATATGACGCATATCCGCCGGGAGATCGCTCGAGCAACAGGGAAGGTGGTCCTGAGCAGCTTGAAGGCTGATGGCTTCTTGAAGCCGGAGGCAATGCATCTGACGGTCATGGACATCATCCCGGCATTACTCGCCAAAGAGTCCACTTCCCCCATGCGAGATCTCCCATCCTCATCCACCGATTCTGACGACGACGATTCTGAGGACGAGGTTGATGATGTGGAAGATCTCGATCCCGACGCCGATGATGGTGGCGAGGATGCATAGTCGCCTGTCTTCTTTTTGCAAAGCTGTACAATCATTTTTGTGTATGTATTTACGTCAGTAAATGAATATAATCAGTTTGCTCGCCTTTTTCTTTGATGCTCGCATCCCTTTCTTTTTTGAATGTCGCTTAGGCTCCTAGGCTCGGGGCGAGGTTGAGTGCTCGCTCGGCTCTTAGGGTCACGGCGAGATTGAGTGCTTCTTCATGCTCGCACCTGTATACTCGCCGAGATACTCGCGCATGCATACTCGCCGAGATACTCGCGCATGCATACTCGCCTTTTTCAATACTTCCCTTGGTGGAGTCGAGTTGTGGAGGGTACTTGGAGGGTTCCGAAGGACACATGCTCTCAAGGCCTCACTCTGTACCTGGTGAAGAGTTCATTAGACTCGTTCAATAAATTCTGAAGGGGAAAGAGATAGGGAACGGCAGTCGGGGAGGCCTGGAGGGACACATCTTCCCGAGGCCTCCATCCTACTTGGATGCCGGAACGTTGACGAAGAGTGACGTTAAGTAGGGAATGACGGTCGGGGAGATCCAAGGGGATACACCCTCCCGAGGTCTCCATCCTTTGGCCGGTCGAATCGATCGCTCCCCTTCTCAAGTTGGAGTATCGGCTTCCAGACTTTACCCTAGTAATCTCTACAGTCGGACGAGAAATGCAGTCGGTGGGAACCGCGGCCAACATGCAAGGGGGGAGCTGATCTCGGCCGTCATTGCAGAGGCTTGGTCTTAAGGGAACGCACACCCGAGGCACTGTCCCATCATCCGTTCTGAGTTTTTACAAGGGTCAAGTCGGAGGCTCGTCTTCCAACCTGCGGCGGCGAATGTTGATGTAGGACGACGTCAAGCAGGGAGTGGCAGTCGGGGAGATCCAAGGGGATACAACATCCCGAGGCCTCCATCCTACTTGGATGCTGGATGTGGATCGGACCTGCTTCCTGTTGCTCACTGAGTTTAGCAGGGAGTTAAGCACACTTTAGGCACAATAACTCATATGATCTAACACAATAATTTAGAAAATGAAATGCTTTGTTGCGAGCTTTTTAGCTCTCGAGGGTACACGACGCCTTTTTTCAAGGGTTCCCTGAGCTAGTGAAATCGATCATCCCTTCGCCGAATCGGAAGGTCGGCGTCCAGACTTCTTCCTGGTAATCTCTACAGTCGGACGAGAAATGCAGTCGGTGGGAACCGCGGCCAACATGCAAGGGGGGAGCTGATCTCGACCGTCATTGCAGAGGCTTGGTCTTAAGGGAACGCACACCCGAGGCACTGTCCCATCATCCATTCTGAGTTTTTACGAGGGTTAAGTCGGAGGCTCATTTTCCAACCTAGCGTGGAGATTGACTTCACCTGACTTCTTTATTATGAAAACTTTGTTGATGCGAAAGAAGCTGCCTCGTCCCATGTTTCAGGGAGATGCAGATTTTATTCAAAGAAATGAATTTACAAGGATGGGGTATACACATTCCCCCTCAGGGATAAAACCTTTTCAGGTCATCGCCGCTCCAGGTGCTCCCTAGCAGCTCGCCTTCCTGGTTCTGCAAGCGGTATCCTCCTGTTAGGAGTGCTTCCTGGATGATGAAAGGTCCTTCCCAATTCGGGTTGAGCTTACCGACGGCCGCAGACCTTCCTGCTGCGTCCACCTTTTTCAGGACCAGATCACCTGCTTGGAATTGTTTGAGGCGAACATTTTTGTCAAAATGTTTTGCCATCCGGCGCTTGATCTCTGCTTGCCTGGCTGAAGCTAAATCTCGGAGTTCCTCGATGTAGTCGAGAGACAGTTTTTGAACCTCTTCATTCTCTAGTCGCCATTCTTCGCTTCCGTCCTCCGCAGCTATCACCCTTGGGCTTCTGACTTCGAACTCTACTGGAATGAGAGCTTCTGACCCGTGAGAGAGTTTGAACGGCGTTTCCCCTGTGGCTGAGCTAGGAGTGGTCCTCAGAGCCCACAGGACCGAGGGGAGCTGGTCCGCCCAGTTACCTCTTAGGTTCTCCACCTTCTTCTTCAGTAGGTTGATGATCAGTTTGTTGGCGGCCTCCACTTGGCCATTGCTTCTTGGGTGATGTACGGAGGCGAACCGAAGGTCGGTTCCTAGCTGCCTACAAAAGTCTTCCAGTTCTAAGCTGGCGAACTGGGGACCATTGTCGGTGATGATGGCGAGAGGGATCCCGAATCTGCAGACGATCTCTCCCCAGATGAAGTTCTTCACGACTTGAGAGGTGGTCTTGGCCAGGGCTTTGGCCTCGATCCACTTGGAGAAGTAGTCGATCATGACGAGAATGAACTTTCGTTGTCCACTGGCTTGGGGGAAAGGGCCGATCAAGTCCATCCCCCAGATGGCGAACGGCCATGAGGAGATGATCGATCGGAGCTGCTGGGCCGGCCGCAACTGAAGGGGGGCGAAGAGCTGGCACTTCTGGCACTTCTTCGAGAAGATCTCAGCATCCTTCTGGATAGTAGGCCAGAAGTAACCATGCCGCAATACCCTCTGCTCCAAAGTGTGAGTTCCAGAATGACTTCCACACTCTCCCGAGTGGATCTTGTGAAATTTTCCGGACCTTGTGAGAGTAAGCAGGAATAACAACTAGAGATGCAAGCCAAACAACCAGAGACAATCTTAGGCAAACAAAACGATCTTTATTGATAGCAACACTTCAATTACAGGGCAAGACATGCTCGACGAGACATGATTTCGTCAGCACAAAACTTCAAAGAGAAAGAACAGAAACTGTAGATAACTGAGACCGCACGGTCTCTTGCCGAACTCAGCAGCTCGCCAGACCGCTGCTGCTCCCGATCTCGAAACACCACCAAACCGCTGCACCAGACCGCTCCTTTGCCGACCTCCTAATTCCCGAACTCCAACACCACAACTCCAAGCCGCAAACCGCCCGAACACTTTCAGAGGAAGAGGTGATCGCTGCTGCCTGCACTATCCGCAGAAGCTGCACAAAGAAGAATTCAATCAGAGACCGCTTGGTCAGAAACACAGACCGCCTAGAAGTCACCCACCACCTGTGTTCGCCAGAGACCGCAAACACAGCCAGCTCGCCCTCCTGGTCTCCTCCTGAGACCGCGAACTGAGACCGCGCGACTAAGAATGACTTAGTCCGCGAACTCCTTCAGAACCCTCTGGAAAGCCACCAGACCGGATTCAAGAGCCAACCCGTGCGGTCACGCCAGACCGGCACGTCCTTGAAGAGAACAACTTGTCACGCGGTCAGAAACAGACCGCGCGACCCTGAGGATGATCAGCCGTCATGCGGTCACAGCCAGACCGCACGACCTCCACCTTCAGCAGTCCTTGGACCAGACCAGCGGTCAACCCTGGAAGCCGCAGCTGACCAATAGAATAGATCGCCATTGCCAGACCGCCAGACCGTGCGGTCACGCCAGACCGCCCGGTCTCTTCCCAGACCGCCCAGGTCCAAAAGCCTCCTCCACTTCCACTTCAAAAATTTCAGCACTCCCCCTTGAAGTGGGAAGTGGAGACTAGCCCAAGTAGCTCCCTTAGCCGTGTGAACGGCCCCTTTGCCAGCGCCTTTGTGAAGATGTCTGCGACATTGTCCGCACTCCGCACATGCTCGACCGAAAGAGATCCCTCCAGCACCTTCTCCCGTATGAAGTGATGCTCGATCTCAATATGCTTGGTCCTCGCGTGACAAACTGGATTGGTTACCAGTTTGAGAGCACTCTCATTGTCACCGCGTAGCAGAGTCGGCTCCCGGACCTCCTTGTGGACGTCTCCTACCAACCTCCTAAGCCAGATGGCTTCCTGAGCTGCCAAGGCCGAAGCCTTGTATTCCGCTTCCGTGGTAGAGACTGACACGGAATCCTGCTTCTTGCTGCACCATGATATAGCCGTAGGGCCCGCCATGAAGACGAATCCAGATGTCGACTTCCGATCATCCGAATCTCCCCCGTAATCAGCATCCATGTATCCATGCACCTTGAAGCCCGCATCCCTCCTGTATAGGAGACCCATGTCCGAGGTCGCCTTGACATACTTCAGAATGTTCTTGGCCGCTAGCAGATGAGGTACCCGTGGCTCCGCCATAAACCGACTCACCCTGCCCACTGCATATGCAATGTCCGGCCTCGTGATCGTCAGATAGATTAAGCTCCCAACCAGAGCTCGGAACACCAACGGATCTTGCATGATCCTTCCCTCATCCTTCCGAAGCTTCATAGCTTTCTCCAGAGGTGTGGAAGTGCACTTCCCTTCCTTCATGCCGAATCGCTCCACGATCCGCTCCGCATATCCGGCTTGGGTCACCAGCACTCCACCTTCCTTCCTCTGCACCTCAAGTCCAAGGAAATGGTGAAGCTCACCTAAGTCCTTCATCTCGAATCTGATAGACAGCTCGGCCCGAAGCTGCGCTACCTCCTCCTTTGAGTTCCCCGTTACGATCATATCGTCAACGTATAGCAGCACGATGAGCTGAAGCTCCCCGCTCTTCTTGACGAACAAGCTCGAGTCTGAGTCTGAAGCAACAAATCCACAGAATAGGAGATATTCTGCGATCTTCCCGTACCACGCCCTCGGCGCTTGCTTCAACCCATACAGGGCCTTCTTCAGCTTGCAGACATGCTCCGGAAAATCTTCAGACACAAAACCTGGTGGCTGGACCATGAAGATGTCCTTGTCAATCTCGCCGTACAAGAAAGCGTTCTTGACGTCGAGCTGCCAAATCTCCCATCCACTGAACGCCGCCAAGGCAATGATGAACCGAACTGAAGTCATTTTTGCCACCGGACTGAATGTCTCATCATAGTCTTCACCGTATTTCTGCGAGAACCCCCGAGCTACAAGACGAGCCTTGTACCGCTCGATACTGCCGTCAGCTTTCTTCTTCAGCTTGTAGACCCACTTGCATGTCACAGGAGTGATGCCCTTAGGTTTGGGCACAAGAGACCAGGTCTCATTCTTCTCGAGAGCTGCCATCTCTTCTTGCATCGCAACATCCCACTCCTTCACGCCTTGGGCCTTCTCAAAGCTCGACGGCTCCCTCTCATCCAAGGGACCAACAAAGAAACATGAGACAAAGCTCACTGCGTTTCCTCCTGTATAGCGATCAGGGGCAATGATAGATCGCTTCGATCTCCTCAGCTCCTTCCCCTGAACCGCTTCATCTCCAGCTGCTTCTTCCCTAGCTCCCCTTCCAGATGTGCTAGGAGCATTGCTCCCCCTGCTCCCTGAACCAGAAGCCCCCGTCTCGGAACTAGAAGGAGATGGACCACCTGGTGACACAGGTAGCTCCACCTGAAGATTCTCCACAGCTTTCTCTGGCATCTCCACCCTGCTCTCTGGTAACTCCACATCAGAAGACCCCTTGTAAGATGTCACCTCATCGAACACGACGTCGCGAGATACAACAAATCTCCGCGTCTCCGGGTCCATGCACTTCCACCCTTTCTTCCGCTCATCGTATCCCACGAAGACTAGCTTCCTTGCTTTCGCATCTAGCTTCGTCTGAAGAGCATCTGGAACATGCACGTAGCAGGTGGAACCAAACACCCTAAGGTGTGCCACACTCGGCTTCTCCTTGAACATCATCTCATGTGGGGTCAGCATGTTGATGGGGCTCAAAGGCATCCTGTTGATGACGTAGGCAGCACAAGACATTCCCTCCGCCCAAAAGGACTTTGGGATACTCTTGGCATGCAGCCAACACTTGCAGGTCTCCGTCAGATGACGGATCTTCCGTTCTGCAACTCCGTTCTGTTGTGGGGTATGAGCACAAGTGAGCTCCCTCCGGATGCCCGCCTTCCTGCAGAAACTGGAGAACTCAGCAGAGGTGAACTCCCCTCCGTTGTCCGTCCTCAGCTTCTTGATCCGCAGATTCAGCCGACCCTCCACGAGCTCCTTGAACTCCACAAACTTGGCAAACGCCTCCGCCTTCTCCTTCAGGAAATAAACCCAGACATATCTGGTGTAATCATCGATCAACACCAGCATATATCTGCTGCCTCCGAGGCTTGGGGTAGCAGTTGGTCCCATCAAGTCACCGTGAATGCACTCCAACGGCACACTACTCCTTGTCTGCGACTTGTCAAACGGTAGTCGATGAGACTTGCCGAACTGACATCCTGCGCAAACATGACCTTCTCCGTAGGAAGATAGACTTGGCAGGCCCTTGACCAGACCTCTCACCGCCATAGCTTTCAGCTTGTCCATACCTACGTGCCCCAACCTCTCATGCCATATAACGGCTCCATCATTCGTCTTCATCTTGTCAACGTAGGAATTTGTCGACAAAACGAACAAGTCCTTCGCCCTTCTCCCGACATGGACGACCTCGGCCTTCACGGCCTCTACATTACGTAGAAATTTCACTTCTGTCGGGCCGAACAGAACGTGATACCCAGCGTCAACAGCGTTGGTCACGGAGAAGAGGTTTTTCTTCATTCCGGGCACATGATAGACACTCTTCAAAGTAAGTGACCCTCTATCACTGCCCAAAGAGACAACCCCCACCTTCTCGACTGCATGCACAGTATTATCTGCAGTGATAATAGCATTGTTACCTGTGTACGGCTCTGCTGAAGAAAGCTTCGACTCGTCCCCGGTGAGGTGATGACCACACCCCGAGTCCACGATCCAGTCCTCCTGATAGTTGATAGGAGCCGAGGCTCCAATAGAAGCCGAGAAGGCTCCTCCCCATCCTCCATCAAAGTGCCTGGCTGGTGCTTCCTCCTTCTCAACAGCATGCCCTGGCTGAGTATTCAGCCTGCAGTCCTTCCTGAAGTGCCCAACCTTTCCGCACTTGAAGCATTTGAGACCTTCCTTCTTCTTCTTCCCGTCAGCCTTGGGAGCATACCCCCTTTCCTGCTGCCCAGAAGTTGAAGGCCCATGGCCTTCCGTGGTCTTCTTCTTCTTCTCCCACTTCTTCTTCCCTGAGAAGAGAACCTCGCCATCTCCCCCAGTCACTGACATCCCCGCCATCTGCCTTGCCAGACTTTCCTGCGAAGCTAACAGATTCTCCAGCTCTAGCAGAGACGGCTGATTTGCCCATCCCTGTACCGTCGTCACAAAGGCCACATATTCCTTCCGCAAGCCGCGGATGATGTGCCTCTTCAGCTTCGCCTCAGAAATTGGCTCATCAGGATCCAGTGCTGATATCTCAGCGCAGAGATTCTTCATCTTCAAAAAGAAGTTCGAGATAGAGAGATCACCTTGAGCTGACCTTGCCAACTCATTCTCTAAGAACTGTAGCCTTGCTATATTCTTTTTGTTAAACAACCCATCCAGGGCTCTCCAGATCTCAGCAGCTGATCCACACCCCAAGATGTGATCAAAGAGATCAGGTGAAATGGCACGCTTCAAGGTGAACTCGGCCTTGGCGTTGGTCTTCCTCCATGCCCTCACGGCCGGTCCATTATCACCTCCTTCTACTGCTTTCACCTCTTTTGTTTCATCTCCTCCTACCACCTCCCAGAGGTCCTCACCCAGAAGATAACTCTGCATACACGACTTCCACTTCTTGAAGTTAGTCGATGTAAGCATCTCAATACCAAGACCTCTTGCAAAACCACCTTCCATTGCTCTTCCTCTGGTTCCTTCTTCACAAAGGCGATGGCTACTCTAAGTTATTCACTGCTCTTTCAACTCCAACCTAGCTCTGATACCATGTGAAATTTTCCGGACCTTGTGAGAGTAAGCAGGAATAACAACTAGAGATGCAAGCCAAACAACCAGAGACAATCTTAGGCAAACAAAACGATCTTTATTGATAGCAACACTTCAATTACAGGGCAAGACATGCTCGACGAGACATGATTTCGTCAGCACAAAACTTCAAAGAGAAAGAACAGAAACTGTAGATAACTGAGACCGCACGGTCTCTTGCCGAACTCAGCAGCTCGCCAGACCGCTGCTGCTCCCGATCTCGAAACACCACCAAACCGCTGCACCAGACCGCTCCTTTGCCGACCTCCTAATTCCCGAACTCCAACACCACAACTCCAAGCCGCAAACCGCCCGAACACTTTCAGAGGAAGAGGTGATCGCTGCTGCCTGCACTATCCGCAGAAGCTGCACAAAGAAGAATTCAATCAGAGACCGCTTGGTCAGAAACACAGACCGCCTAGAAGTCACCCACCACCTGTGTTCGCCAGAGACCGCAAACACAGCCAGCTCGCCCTCCTGGTCTCCTCCTGAGACCGCGAACTGAGACCGCGCGACTAAGAATGACTTAGTCCGCGAACTCCTTCAGAACCCTCTGGAAAGCCACCAGACCGGATTCAAGAGCCAACCTGTGCGGTCACGCCAGACCGGCACGTCCTTGAAGAGAACAACTTGTCACGCGGTCAGAAACAGACCGCGCGACCCTGAGGATGATCAGCCGTCATGCGGTCACAGCCAGACCGCACGACCTCCACCTTCAGCAGTCCTTGGACCAGACCAGCGGTCAACCCTGGAAGCCGCAGCTGACCAATAGAATAGATCGCCATTGCCAGACCGCCAGACCGTGCGGTCACGCCAGACCGCCCGGTCTCTTCCCAGACCGCCCAGGTCCAAAAGCCTCCTCCACTTCCACTTCAAAAATTTCAACAGATCTCTTCCAACACTCGGGGTACTTTGTCTTCGGAAACACATCTGGCCAGGGGGCCCGAGATGGTCTTGCGGTACAGCTCCCCATCTTGCAGGAGGTAGTATGCCGCCTTGTACCGAAATCTTCTCTGATCCCCTCTGTCCGCTGGGAGCTGACCGCTGGCCAGGAATGCCACAAAGGGATCCATCCACGAGGGGCGTTGCTCGATCTCCATTATCTCTCCCTCTTCAATGGATGGGTGGAATAGCTCGGTGATAGTTCCTCCAGCCCTCAGCCCGTACTTGGCGAGGCGATCTGCTGCCGAGTTCTCCTCTCTTGGCACATGCTCGACGAAGAAGGACTGGAAGCCTCCAATCAGTCCTTTTACTTTTACCAGGTACTTCTGCAAGATGGTGTCGCGCACCTCGAATTCGCCTCGAATTTGCGATGCGACCACCATTGAGTCCGTGAAAGCCCGGACATCACGGATCCCCAGCTCCTTGGCAAGGCGCAAGCCTGCCACTATGGCCTCATATTCGGCCTGGTTGTTTGTGACGGGGAAGAGGATCTCGACGGCTTGCTCGATTCTTGTTCCCTGCGGGCTGACGAGCACGATGCCCACCCCTACAGAGCTTTTGCCCGAAGCTCCATCAACAAACAACTTCCAAGGAATGGGATTGAGCACCTCTTCTCCTGGCTCTGCTTCCACCGAGAAGTCAGCCAAGAAGTCTGCTACTGCCTGGGCCTTGATCGCTACTCGGGGAGAGAAGGAAATGTCGAACTCGCTGAGTTCTACCGACCATTTCGCCAACCTCCCTGAATGCTCCACTCCCTCTAGGACATTGCGGAGAGGATGATCAGTCACCACTCTGATGGAGTGAGCCTGAAAATAAGGCCGGAGCTTTCGTGCCGACACCACCAAGGCGAAGGCAAGCTTCTCCAGGATTGGATACTTCAGTTCCGCCTTCTTCAGTACCCGGCTGACATAGTAGACGGGTAACTGCTTCCTTCCTTCCTCCCGGACCAAAACGGAGCTCACCGCCTCTGCTCCTACTCCCAGGTAGACGAGCAGGTCTTCGCCTTCTTTCGGGCTCTGGAGGAGAGGTGTCTGAGTCAACTGCTCCTTCAGCTTCCCGAACGCCATCTCGCATCCTTCGGACCACTCGAAGCTTTCCGCTTTGCGGAGTGTCTTGAAGAATGGAGAACATTTCTCTCCGGCCTTAGAGAGGAAGCGGCTAAGACCCGCCAGCCTTCCTGTCAACCTTTGGACTTCCTTCATCGTCTTCGGGGATGGCATCTCCAGGATCGCCTTAACTTTGTCGGGGTTAGGCTCTACTCCCTCCGAGGTAAGGAGATGTCCCAGGAACTTTCCCCTGCCTGCTCCGAAGACGCACTTCGTCGGATTGAGCCTCATCTTGAATCTTCTTAGCGTCGCGAAGGTCTCTACCAGATCGGCTATGTGTTCCTGGACACTCTTGCTTTTGATCAAGAGATCATCCACATACACTTCCAGGTTCCTCCCCTTTTGCTCTTTGAAAACATGGTCCACCATCCGTTGATAGGTAGCTCCTGCATTTTTCAAACCGAAGGGCATCATTTTGTAGCTGTAGCAGCCATCGTCGGTGATGAAGGAGACATCGCGGCAATCGGGGGGATGCATCCGGATCTGGTGATATCCTGAAAACGCATCAAGGAAACTCATCACAGAAAAACCGACGGCTGAATCAACCAGCGCGTCGATTCGAGGCAAGGGATAACAATCCTTCGGGCAGCTTTTATTCATTAAGGAAAAATCCACACACATTCTCCAGCTTCCCCCCCGCCTTTGTTACCATTACAACATTGGAGACCCAGCCTGGATACTGGATCTCTGACACAAAACCTGCATCGAGCAGTTTTTTAACCTCCTCCCTAATTGGCTTGGCGAGGATGGTGGCGGTTCTCCTTTTCTTCTGGCGGACGGGCTGGACGGTGGGATCCAGGTTGAGGC
Organism: Dactylorhiza incarnata; assembly: GCA_033032865.1. NCBI lineage: Eukaryota > Viridiplantae > Streptophyta > Magnoliopsida > Asparagales > Orchidaceae > Dactylorhiza > Dactylorhiza incarnata. Next base: position 605,429 of record JAWHQI010000284.1, on the reverse strand, counting down.
GATGACACGCAACCTCAGGGTCGACTCCTGGCATCTCGGCTGCGCTCCAAGCAAAGATGTCGACGTTCTTTTGCAGACACGCCGCCATCTCGATCTTCTCTTCGGTCTTCAGCGACCCGCCAATCTTCAGCAGCCCCGGTACTCCCGCTGCAGAGAGTACCTCGATCTCCTCGACCTCTTCAGCCACTTCCAGCCTGGCCGGGCTCTCCAGCACTCTTCCGAACTCTTCCGCGTCAGCCATCCAGCTGATGGTACTGACGGCGCTAAGATAGCACTCCCTAGCGGCTCTTGGATCGCTCCTGATCCTCACCTGGACGTCTCCCTTACAGTACTTCAAACACTGATGGTAGGAGGATGGGACGGCTTTGAAGGCGTTGAGAAGCGGCCTCCCAAAGATAGCCCTGTAGCAGCTCGGGGCGTCGACGATAACAAATCGACAGCTGATGGAGGTGCCACCGAGTGTTACCAGGAGATCTGCTCCTCCTTCCACCTCCTTCTTCTCTCCGGAGAAGCCGAAGAGGGGACCATCTGATGCTCGAACTCTGGCAGCTTCGACTCCCAGTCCGTCAAACGTCCCCTTGAAGATGACGTTTACAGAGCTACCGTTGTCGATCAGAATTCGATCAACGGTGAAGTCCTCCACCGCGGCTTGAATCACGAGGGCATCATGGAAGGGATTCGCGTTCCCTAGCATGTCCTCCTCGGAAAAGGTAATCTCCTCCATCGGGGGCGGTGCTTGTGAGGTTGAGGCGACACTCCTGCGGTAGATCTGATGGAGGCTTCCCTTGCGGGAAGCTTCCAGCCCTGCTCCCCCATGGATTACTCCAACTCGACCTCCCTGGCCCAGGTCTCCCCGACCTCCCTGGTCGACCCGATCCTCGTTCCTCCGACGAACGACTGCAGCCTGCCCTGCCTGTGGCTCGGCAGGGGCCTCCATCCTCCTCTGCTCTCCTCCAGCTTCTCCTGCTGTCAACCTCCTCCGGGCTTCCCAAAAGTCTGGGCAGGCAGCCATGGCATGTCCCCCCACCTGGTGGAAGTCGCAGTAGAGAGGAACCTCTTCTGCTTGACGCCTCCTAGGCTTCGACTTCTTCCTTCCTTGACGGCGGCCTCGCCCGGCTACCGCCATTGCTTCATCTCTCCTCCTCTCCTGACGCCTCTCTGGTTGGCGAAAGGGCCTTCTTTCTGGGGATCTCCCCCTTTGGTCCTGACGCTGGTGCCGTCCAGCCGGCCTCCATGGTGGCCGGTTGACGGGGACCTGGTAGCGTCTTCCCTCCTCATGACGCTCAGGGGACTCGACGGGCCTTCTCTCCACGATCCTCCCGGTTTCCTTCCTCCTGAGCTCCTCCTTCTTCTTCTCCTCTTGCCGCTCCGGCTACTTCCTTTCCTCCCTTCGGGGCTCCTCCCTCTTCCTCTTCCCAGGGATCTCATCCCTCTCTTCACGATCGCCTCTGGTCACCCGTGCCAACCTTGCCAAGAAGTCGGGGTTGGAGGCCTCTCCCCGGACAAATTTATTGGCCCTCTGAATGAGGTTGTCATAGGAGTAGGGTGGGTTCTCACTGAGCTCCAACTTGAAGAGGCCTTGACTGATGCCGAATGTCAGGGCCAGCAACAGGATGTTGCTATCCACCTCCTGGATTTGCAGAACCTCCTCCTGGAAGCGCTCGATGTAAGGGCCCAATGCCTCATCTGGCCCTTGCACGAGGTAGAACAGGGCCGTGGCCTCCTTCTTTAGCTTCCGTGCCGTGTCGAACCGGGTCGTCAGCCCACGACACAGGTCTTCGAAGCAGTAGATTGAGCCTGCGGGCAACTGATGGAACCAGTCCCAGGCCTTTGCGCGGATGGTAATGGCAAACAACCTGCACTTGAAGGCGTCCGACATGGTTCGGATAGAGACTATATCCTCGAACCATTGGATGTGCCTGACGGGGTCCTCCTTCCCTGAATAGTAGTTCAAGGCAGGGTCCCTGAACCCCTCTGGCACTGGCGCGGCGAGGATCTCCTCGCAGAAGGGGCTCCTCCCTCCTGCCCGGCGACGATCCTCAACCTGGCGAGTATCACCTCCATACTCGCCATATGGGCGAGTATCCTGGTACCTCGCCTGCTCGTCCGGCTCTCGGAAGCGAATACCTTGCGAGGTTGGCTGGTAGAATTGCGACCTCCTTGGTCGCTCGGTTTCATCCTCCACGTGCTCCTTTCCTGCTCGCCGAGGGGGACTCCCTCCCTCGGACGGAGTTGGGCGATGCGGCGAGGTTGCCGTGACCTCGGCGCGCGGCTGAAGCGCTGTTTGCAAGATCCCCTCCATGCGCTGCGCGAAGGCTCCCTCCATACGCTGTGCGAAAGCTTCTAGAACCGCTAGTGTCACGAACTCGCCACTCGCGGCCGAGTTGCCGACTACCCCCTCATGGTCGCCACCTACGACCATCTCGACTTCCTGCTGAACTTTCCTTTTCCGACTACGATCCACGCTCACCGCACCAAAGTGTTGACGCCAGGAAAATCCTGACCTCAAAATTCGGACCGATGCAGCCGGAGGCTACTCGCCCAACAGTCCAACGAGACGACTAAGCTGGCGACTACTGAAGAGATAGAAGAGCAACACACAAGACCCCAGGTGCTGCGGCAGGGAGGTCCCACCACGTACCCAGAAGCTCCGAAGAGACTTCCCCTCCAAGACCAAAGAATGGCCGAGCAAGGTACGAGGAAGGCACCGACTTGGCTAGTACCGGGAGTAGCGACCAAGTGCGACAGATGCTAGAAAGCAAGAGCAGGGTTTCGAAAGCTCAAGTCCAGGTGCCAATCCAAGTACCCCTGGGGTCCTATTTATAGGAAAACCAAGGGGTAGGGGGGGGGGGGGGGGGTTTATAGCCCAGCCCTTGCCCGACGACTAGCGACATTGAGGCGATCTCCCCGGGCAGATGGGCGAGTATCGCCTATGGTCGCCCACATTTTGGCGAGTATCCGAGCTACTCGCACGAGTGCACCTCTACTCGCCTAGGCTGTCTTCTGCTCTTACGCGTGTCTGCCGTGTTGACCTCTTTGACTTTGACTTCTGCCTACGTGGCCTTGGGGGGGTCCACCCTCGGAGAATGAGGGTTGTACAACCCCAGCATAACTCCTAGTACCAGTGCAAACTCTTCACCGGGTAGACCTTGGGAAGTCCAAAACTAATTTTAAATCACCTAGAATAATATATATAATAATATATTTATATAAATTTATAATAAAATTTTAATTTTCTCTTTCCCTTCTTTTCTTCTTCTAGCTATTTTTTTTAATTTCTTTCCTTTTCTTTTTGTTTATGACCCGAGGAAACTCTTCAATTAATCTTGAATTGTGTTTTGATCCGGAAATCGAGCGCACCTTGCGGCGACGTCTCCGATTTAATGATCTACCAATAATTCACGAATAGTGAATCAGAGAAACTAACGAGAGAATAATGGAAGATCCTGAACATAACGAGGTCCCGCTACGGACCATGTCCTATTATGCGATGCCAAATTGGGAGGGAACACAATTTAGTATTATTCGCCCGACGATGGTAAATAATAACTTTGAAATTAAAACGAGTATCATTCAGATGGCATAGCAAACCGTCATTTTCGATGACTTACCGGATGAAGATCCAAATTTACATTTACTAACTTTTTTGGAAATTTACTGCACTTTCAAAATAAATGGCGTCACCGATGATGTCATTCGTTTGCGTTTATTTCCTTTCTTTTTGCGGACTAAGACCATGCAGTGGTTGTGATCTCTTCCTAGAGGTTCCATCACTACATGGGCTGAGATGACGGAGAGATTCTTAACGAAATATTTTCCTCCGATGAAGTTCGCTAAATTATGTACGGACATTCTCTCGTTCATGCAAATAGACTCAGAATTTCTCTACGACACTTTGGAGTGCTTCAAGGAACTTTTGCGGAGATGTCCTCATCATGCCCTCCCGATGTGGCAACAAGTTCAAACATTCTACAATGGTTTGAATTTCAAACGAGGCAAATGATTGATGTGGAAGCTAGGGGAACTCTTAATAACAAAACCCCAGAAGCCGCTCAAGAGCTTTTCGAGGAGATGACCATGAATGTGTATCAGTGGAATGCGCCACGGTCCCGCCCTAATAAGCCGACCAGACTCTTTGAAGTTGAGGTCACCCCTAACCTAACGCATCAAGTAGAATGACTTACTAAGCAAGTGACGGAGATGTCTGTTTCCTCCGCCACTAATTGGGCTAATAATATTAATAATAATAATTTTAATCAAGAGCATCTAGATTATATGGGGACCTCCTATCGCCCTCCTTATAACCCGAACAATAATATTCCTTTCAATAATAGCTATAATCCGAGTTTAAAGAACCACCCAAATTTTTCATGGAGAAACTCCAATAATGCTCAACGACCTCCACAAGTGAATCCTCCCAAATTCGCTCCGCCACCACCACACAAGCCCTCTTCACTTGAAGAGGCATTCACTAAATACGTTGCCTCTAGTGAGTCCAATATCCAGAACCTGTCCGGATCTATTAAAAGCCTAGAAAATCAGATTGGACAACTCGCCAAAATGTTTTCCGAACGCCAGCAAGGAGCTCTGTCGGGCAATACTGAGCCCAATCCACGGGAGAGCGCCAACACAATAACCCTCCGTAATGGAAAGGAGGTAACTTCTCCAAATTTGGTCGAGCGTGAGGTAAAAATTTCATCATCTCCTCCGCAAGTTAATTCTACTTTAGCTCCGCGCATTAGTAAAAATCTTTCTCTCCCTTATCCTTCAAAATTTAAAGATGAGCGCAATGATGAGCAATACAAAAAGTTTATTAAAATTTTAAAACAAATCCAGATCAATGTGCCTTTCTGCGAAGCAATCACCCAAATGCCCAAACACGCTAAATATCTAAAGGATTTACTTTCAAATAAAAAGAAACTTGAAAATTTTTCACGGATATCTCTAAACGCAGAATGCTCGGCAGTTTTGTTAAATAAATTACCACAAAAATTAAACAACCCAGGACGGTTCTCCATCCCGTGCTTGTTCGGTAATTTATTAATAAAATATGCTTTGGCGGATTTGGGCGCTAGTATTAATCTGATGTCATTTTCTTTGTTTAAAAAGCTTGGCTTAGGCAATCCAAACCCAACTAAAATTAGCATCAAACTAGCAGATCGATCGATAAAATACCCGATCGGGGTTATTGAGGATGTGTTTGTTAAGGTTGACAAATTTATCTTCCCGGTCGATTTGTCATCCTAGACATTGAGGAAGACACCGAAGTACCTATTATACTCGGGCATCCTTTTCTCGCCATCTCTCGGGCAATTATTGATGTTAGTAACGGAAAACTTCTCATACGAGTTGGGGATGAAGAAGTTATTTTTAGTATAAGCAACTCTATGAATTTTTTTCCCAACGACGACTCCTGTTTTACTTTAGAAACAAATTTTGAAGAGGAATCGTCGCCTTTTTCCGAATTAATATCACCAATTTTTGAAGATCCGGAATTTGTTACTGAGGAAATAACCTGGTCTTTAAAATTCGAACAAATAAATTCAATTAATGAAAAAAATTAAAACATCTTATGACGAACCACCGAGCCTTGAGTTAAAGCAACTCCCGAAACATTTAAAATATATTTTTTTGGAAAAAGATTCAAAATTGCCCGTAATCATATCCTCCGCGCTTAATGATTCGGAAATTTCCGAACTAATTAAAATTTTAAATAATCACTATCATGCAATTGCATGACAAATTTCGGATATTAATGGGATTAACCCCTCATTTTGCACGTATAAAATAAATTTAGATAATAATTCTCGCGGCACTATTCAGCCTCAACGACGCCTTAATCCCAATATGAATGGCATTGTTAAGGCCGAAATTATAAAATTATTAGACGCGAGAATTATTTACCCAATTTCTGATAGCACTTGAGTTAGCCCGGTGCAAGTTGTGCCTAAAAAGGACGGAATAACGGTAGTTACAAACGAAAATAACGTGTTGATTCCAACCCGTACCGTTACGGGTTGGCGGGTATGCATCGATTATAGAAAATTAAATGATGTTACCCGTAAGGATCACTTTTCGTTGCCATTCATTGACCAAATCTTAGAACGTCTATCCGGTCGTTCACACTATTGTTTTCTTGATAGTCTTTCGGGATACTTTCAAATCCCAATTGCGCACGAAGACCAAGAGAAAACCACTTTCACCTGTCCTTTCTGCTCCTTCGCAGATCGAAGAATGTCGTTTGATCTTTGCAACGCGCCGGCTACATGTCATAGATGTATGTTGGCAATTTTTAATGAATTAGTAGAGGACGTCATGTAAATTTGTATGGACGATTTTTCAGTCTTTGATGACTCCTTTACTAATTGTCTAAACAATCTTGATCGTGTTCTTCAACGCTGCGAAGACACAAATTTGACACTCAACTGGGAGAAGTGTCACTTTATGGTCCAAGAGGGATTAGTGATACGCGGTGAATAGTATTACGCAAGTGCACGTGCCGGACCAAATAATAAAGAGTGAGAAGTGATCGTTCCCTCGAGGAAGTGAGTGAATTAGTGCTTGCAATTACTAGATCGTTCTTTTCTCTAAATTCAAGTGACAATTTTAAGGTGAATTTCGATAATAATTATCAGACTACAACGAGAAAATGAAACTATTTAATTACTATTACTAGACCTTTGGTTCAGATTTTAGGAAAATAGTCTTGTATTTTGTTTTCCCGTGCCTATTATGATGAAATCTCAAACATAATCCTCATGAATTGATTAATCCCTTTCTTACAACGATTTTTAATTGGATATCGTCATCTCTCGATCTCCGATATCTGCCCTTCCAAATCCCCTAGTCATCTCTAACTTAGGACGAATTAAAACAACATTAAGTGTAAAATCACCGTTGTTAGCCAACGAGGAAATCTCTTTCTCTCTTGAAATTAAATTAGAATTTATGCTACACTTACGCCACTCCCCTCTCGAATCTTGCAGCGTAGTAAAAAGATGGAATTTTGATTTAACAAATACGTGACTCCTCTCTCGAATCTCGCCACGTAGCAAAAAGGATTCAACCCTAGATTAGCGCAACTCCTCTCTCAAATCTCGTCACGCTAAGTAGAAGAAGAATGCTTGCTTAAAATATCCACAATTAATGAACATAAATCCAATAAAGAAAGAAAATTATTCAACCATGAAGAGGAAATTAACATCAATTCATCACAATAAACACGGTACTCACATCATACAAGACATTGAAAAATTAGTTCATGGAGGAAATGTTTAACCACACAAACAGAAAGATCTTACTAGCCATCCTTAGATAAATATGAGCGATGTAGGGATCCGCTTCAGAAGTGTTCTTCTCCCTTGATGGCCGACTCGTCCGTCTCCAAAGAACTCCTCTCCAAAAGTGGCGAAATCCCTCCTTCTCTCCAAAACTCTAACTCCAAAAATTCCCCTCTCAAAAGTCACGTCCAACCCCCTATATTCCAGCCCCAATTTCGACCAAATAACTGCCCTCTCAAACTGAAAAGACATGTCCCATCATTCATAATTTCAGCGGTTACAAATCTGAAATTCGGACTTAAAAATTCGCAGATATGTTGCAACACCCAATTTTAGGTGTTGCAATACCTAGTTCTCCATTGAAATTCAGAGAGTAAAAAGTTACAACACCCCATTTTTGTGTTGCAACACCTTTGTCAAAAATTCAGCAAAACTGCATATCACGTCCCAGATTACCACCGATTCAGTTCCTTCGATAAAACTAGCAAGAAACAATGAAAAATGTCAACATAAATCAGTGTTGGACATAAATATATATTAAGAGTATTTTTTATTCAATTAACGCATTTCTCTCACATTTAGATCAAAGATTATAACAAAATAAGGAGCTTCATCACTTCAAAATGAAGTGATGTCAATTAATCCTCAGAGATAAGGTTTCTAGTAAAGGGATCGAGGTCGATAGGTCCAAGATCGAAGTCATAGAAAAACTTTCCTCTCCAAAAAATGTTAAATCTATAAGAAGGTCGATAGGCACGCGGGATTTTATAGGCGGTTTATACGTGTTTTTTCAAAAATAACAAAATCGTTAACGCAATTACTAGAAAAAGAGTCCGCGTTTATTTTTTGAAATCATGTGTGATGAAGATTGTTTAAAGACGTTTAACAAAATTAAAAATGAACTTATCAATTCGCCAATTTTAATCGCACCAAGTTGGTCTTTACCATTTGAAATCATGTGTGATGTAAGCGATTTTGCTGTAGGGGCTATCTTGGGCCAACGAGTGAATAAATATTTTCACTCAATCTATTACGCAAGCAAAACGCTTACATCCGTCCAAGCTAATTATGCAACAATGGAAAAAGAACTTTTAACGATTGTTTTCGCATTCGATAAATTTCGTTCATATATAACACTATCTAAAATTATTATTTTTACAGACCACTCCACCCTCTGGTACATGCTAGATAAAGGGGACGTCAATCCCCGACTACTGAGATGAATTCTCCTTTTGCAAGAATTCGATTTGGAAATCCGAGACAAGAAAGGAGCGGAGAACTTGGCGGCCGACAACCTGTCAAGATTGGAGAACCCGACGACAGGAGAACTGATGGAGGTTGAAATCGATGATAAATTCCCTAAAGAGCGCCTCCTCGCCATCGAAAAGATAACGACTTCTTCCACCCCTTGGTACACAGATTTTGCCAATTATTTAGTGGCTCGGGTCTTTCCAAAGAATTATTTAAGTCAACAAAAGAAGAAATTCTTTTCGAACTTGAAAAATTACTTTTGGGAAGACCCTTTTTTATTTCGTGTCAGCGCGGACCAAGTGGTAAGAAGGTGTACTTTGGGCGAGGAAGACGTCCAAATATTGCGGCACTGCCACGAAAGACCAACCGGTGGTCACTATCAAGCAAACCAGACCGCAAGAAAAGTACTAGATGCGGGCTTCTATTGGCCCACCTTATTCAAAGACGCTCACATTTTTGTGAGTAAATGCGACAGCTGCCAAAGGTCAGGAAATATTTCTAACCGGGATGAAATGCCCCAAAACATTATTTTAGAATGCGAAATTTTTGATTTATGAGGAATAAATTTCATAGGTCCGCTACCTTCCTCCTTTAGTAATAAATTCATTCTTGTTGCGGTGGACTACGTGTCGAGATGGGCGGAACACTACAAGAAAACTCTCATTTAGCAAGGGAAATTAGGAAGGCTAGATAATTTCTTCCTAATTAGCATCAAATTTTACTAGGTAAATACTTTTTTTATTTTACCTACAAAAATAGCAAGTGATTTTTTTGTTGCAAAAATAGCAACTAATTTTTTGTTGCTAAATTAGCAACACATTTTTTTGTAGCAAATTTTTTGTTGCAAAATAGCAACTAATTTTTTTGTTGCAAAATATTTATGACCCAAATATTTATTTCCTTCAAAAAAAATTTCATCTCTCTTTCTTACAAAATAGAATATTTAATTTTCTTATCCCTCTCTTATAAAATATAATTTTTGTCTATATATATTTATAAATTAGCAAAAATTATTTATATCCGACAAAATAATTATAACTAGTATATTAAATTATGTATATAATTTATAAAGTATTTAAATATATTTATAAATTAGCATAAATTATTAGCATCCAATGAAATAATTGTATATTTACTACTAGAGAAATGACTTTTAGCCACACTTTTTTTTGCCACGGGTCCAAAATCGTGGCTAATAGTTAAGTATTAGCCACGGCCCCCTAATTCGTGACTAATAAGTAAGTTTTAGCCACGGATGGCAAATTCGTGTCAAAAAAGGCAACATTAGCCACGGTTTACCGAATTCGTGGCTAAAAAATACTATTAGCCACGGTTTCCTAATTCGTGGCTAATATTTTCGCCACAATTCTTAGTTCGTGGTCAATACATAAGTATTAGCCACGGTTTATTGCCGTGGCAAAAAATTATTATGAGATAATTAACAAAAAATTACTTTTTTAATTTATTCATAACATATGCATAAATATATTAATATTAATTTAGACATTAATTCTCAAATACTTAATAAATTTGTGTCACATGCCATTCAATCATGTATATACTATACATCACGTGCTATGAGGAGATCAACAACACTCAATCGAAGAGCAAAACTACTTTCGAATAATTATGTGAAGCTATAATATTGATGATAGCTAGCAACGATCTCAAACGTCGTGACCTTTATACGAATAATTATGATGAATGCATGTGTTCACTATGAATATGATCGATGTTATCGAATTGTAATCATACGTAACTTCTAGCGTCGACACATCAGGTAGCTAATATTTGGCTTGTAGTTCAATAATCTCATCAAATTGTTATCTGCGATCATACCAAGATATTTTTTTTCATATGGAGAATATGATTACATCAATGAGGCACTAGGTAAATGTTCTAAGGAATAGTAGGAAGTGAGTTGCACGCGATAACCACAAAAATGATAACATCGATGAGCCAATTAAACGAATTGTACCTAAGATCGATGATTGAGATCTCAGGCTCGTATCAAATGCCCCTAGCTACGAAGAGTTTTTGGGGGTTCCGAGATCCCAACCTCGTATCATGCTGCCCAATCTTATATCAAATGCCCCATGTCGAGTTTTCAGGGGTTCCGCTGCCCGGTCAGCGGACGGGGATCAAGGGGGCAGCGCCCCCTGCAGGGTCCGGGGGCAGCGCCCCAGGCCCAATTTTTTTTTGTATATTAACTACGACCAGCTCCGCACGGGCTTCGCCCGTGCTCGCTGACACTTAGCGGGTTGCGCCCACATTCGACAGTACCCGGCCGGCGACGGTGGGCTTCGCCGGCAACATACACATGAGTACTCAAAATGATCGTAAAAAATATATACATCGATATTTTATAATTATTTATTTCAAAAACATTTAATAATTTTGTTGTATCATTTTTTATTTTTCAATAATTAATAAAAAATACTCTTAATAATTTATGGCAACCAACCTAAAAATAATGGAGGGAAACTAAAAAATTTCTCCCCCCACAAAATTTACTTAATTATTTTTCATTTTTTTAAGTCAAAACCTATAGGTCAAAACCGAGCCTTTTTTCCTTTTTCCTCGGTTTTGCGCGCAGCCTTCTCGACAGAACGAACCCCGCAAGGCGCGCTCCTTCCTTCTCCGTCGAAATCGCTGATCCTCCTCCTCACCGTCTACTTCATCCCCCTTCTCCTCTCCGGCGAAGGTCCAGTGGTGCTCCATACTCCTTCTCCTCTCCGGCGAAGGTCTGGCGAAGCCCTAGAGCATTGCATACGGCGACCTAATCGGCCGACCACTGCAGTTCGCCGCTCCTTCTTCCTTCTCTCCGGCGACGACAGCTAGGATCTTCATCCTCCAACGTTTTCCTTCTCTCCGTCGACAACAACGAGGGCTTCTTCCTCCTTCTTGGCCCACCTTCAGTTTAGGTATAAAAAACATTTTGCCCCCTTTTTCATGATTCGATTTTACCTTGCATTGCATAACAGGTTGTATGTATTTTGTGATTGTGTGTGTTGTGTTTGTGTATGAATGTGTTAGCTGTGATGTTGTATGTGTTTTGTGCTTGTGTGTTGTGTTTGTGTATTTATGTGTTATGTGGTTGTGTGAGTGTCTTTGATGGCAGACGGGAAAATATGAGCCGAGATCAGCATCCCTCCCTCTGGTAGCCTGAATTGACCTATCCTGAAGGAGAATCAGGTTGTGTACAATTAGTTCATACGGTTTTTGCCACTTCCAACCGCACAGAACAACGACCGACCATTGCCAGAAGCCGATTTTACTGCATTCTCTGCGTGAAATCACCGTAGATTGGGTATTACTGCTGCCCAATGAATTGTACAACCTCTGTCCAATTCAGGACAGCAAACAAATCCCTTTCCAGGAGTCCAACATGCAGCCCAACACCTGCTTTCAGCCGCCTAGAACAAACATTATTGCTTTTTGGTGCTGTCACACATTGTAGAGCACAAGTCCAGCCATCATTCAAAGAGTTCTTATCCACCGGCAAGCCCTCCACATCTAATTCAAGCCTGAAAATTGCCGTAAATCTTCACAGTTTGGTCTTACTTGTTTATGTTGTTTATGTTGTATGTGTATGAATGTGTTGTTGTATGTGTATGAATGTGTTAACTGTGATTTTTCAAGATCCGATTTTTGTAACAAAAAAGATTTCCTGATGAGTTATAATAATTTGGCAATATTTTTGATAAATGCAAGTAAAATTAGGTATTATGATGATCTTTAGAGTGAAAGTTCACAGAGAATTCCTACAATAATTTTGCTAATTTTGATATTTTAATTCTGCTAATTATGTGAAGTTATAATATCAATGATTAATTTCAATATTTTTTTAAATAACAGGTAACAAGATAAGAAGATTTGTAACAACCCCAAAACAACTAGACCCCTAAGAGGCTTTTTGTCATGACAAGGTCATGACATTTCCTTAAGAGGACAAAATGGCCTTAAGAACCAAGGTGAATAAGTGAAAATCACCTTGGTGTGCAAATAGCCAAATTTGACTCCATGACTTATAATTTGATATTAGACTTCAAAATGACAAATTGACCCCACCAACTCCTCCTTAACACCTTATAGAGTTCCTTGGGCCACCCTGGGTCCATTCGGGTCAGTCAAGATGGGCAATTTGACCAAAGTCAACATAAACCCTAATTTGGTAAAATCACTCCCTATTGGACCAACTAGATAATTAAAGTTCAAATTGACCCCACCAAATCCTCCTTAACACCTTATAGAGTTCCTTGGGCCACCCTGGGTCCATTGGGGTCAGTCAAGATGGGCAATTTGACCAAAGTCAACATAAACCCTAATTTGGTCAAATCACGCCCTATTGGACCAACTAGATAATTAAAGTTCAAAGTGACCCCACCCTAGCATCACTAATAGTTTAGGGAATTCAATATGTCACTAATGGACCCAAAAGCCCCACCATAGGGCCACCAATTTGGGGAAATTGGGCCAATTACTAAAAAGCCCCAAATTGACCTATTAGTACTAAAAACTTAAATTGAACTTCAATTGACCTATTGTGATCAAATTGATCACCCCTAACACACTTGGGACACTTAGGGAGTCTAATGGCCCCACATTGGACCCTTGGTGTAAGCCAATTTTGAGGAAATTGGGCAAATTACCAATTTGCCCAAATTATTAATTATACCCTTTAGGTTCTAATTAGCCCCAAATTGGCCAAATTTTCCTCTTTTTCTAGCGGACGGGCTGGGTCGCGGGATCCAAATTGAGGTGATGACAAGCGACCTCAGGATCGATCCCCGGCATCTCTGCTGCGCTCCAAGCAAAGATGTCGACGTTCTCTTGGAGACATGCCGCCATCCTTATCTTCTCCTCGATCTTCAGGGACCCGCCGATCTTCACCAGCCCGGATGCTCCTGTTATGGAGAGCACCTCGATCTCCTCGACTTCCTCGGCTACCTCCAGCCTAGCTGGGCTCTCCAGCACCCTTCCGAATTCTTCCGCGTCAGCCATCCAGCTGATGGTACTGACGGCGCTGAGGTAGCACTCTCTGGCGGCTCTTGGATCGCTCCTAATCCTCACCTGAACATCCCCCTGGCAGTACTTCAAGCACTGATGGTAGGAGGATGGGACAGCCTTGAAGGCGTTGAGAAGTGGCCTCCCGAAGATGGCCTTGTAACAGCTTGGGGCGTCGATGATTACGCATCGACAGTTGATGGAGGTGCCACCGAGGGTTACAAGGAGATCTGCCCCTCCTTCCACCTCTTTCTTCTCTCCGGAGAAGCCAAAGAGGGGACCATCTACTGCTCGAACTCTGTCGGGCCTGACTCCCAGTCCCTAAAATGTCTCTTTGAAGATGACGTTCACGGAGCTACCGTTGTCGACCAGAATTCGATCAACGGTGAAGTCTTCCACCGCGGCCTGGATGACGAGGGCATCATGGAAGGGGTTCTCATTCCCTAGCATGTCCTCCTCTGAGAAGGTGATCTCCTCCAATGGGGGCGGGGCTTGCGAGGTCGAAGCGACGCTCCGATGGTAGATCTGATGGAGGCTCCCCTTTCGGGAGGCTCCCAGCCCGGCTCCCCCATGGATCACTCCAACTCCTCCTCCCCCTCGACCCCTTGGGCCAAGCTCTCCACGGCCTCCGTGGTCGACACGATCCTCGTTCCTCCTTCGAACGACGGCAGCCTGCCCTGCCTGCGGCTCGGTAGGGGCCTCGATCCTCCGCTGCTCCCCTCCGGCTTCCCCTGCGGCTAGCTTCCTTCTGGCTTCCCAAAAAGCTGGGCAGGCCATCATGGCATGCCCTTCCGCTTGGTGGAAGTCGCAGTAGAGCGGAACCTCTTCCATCTGCTCCTTCCTTGGCTGCTTCTTCTTCTTCTTCTTCTTGCCCTGAGGGTGCCCAGGCCTGGCAACCATCATGGCTTCATCTCTCCTTCCCTCTCGCCTTCCCTGCTGGTGGTAAGGCCTCCTCTCGGGGGATCTCCCCCTCTGATCCTGACGCTGGTGCCGTCCAGCCGGCCTCCAGGGCGGCCGGTTGTCCGGAACCTGATAGCGCCTCTCCTCTTCTCGACGCTCCAGAACCACGATGGGTCGCCTCTCGTCGTTCGGACTTGGCTCCTCCCTTCTCCTCTCTTCTCGCCGCTCTGGCTTCTTCCTTTCTGCCCTCGGGGGCTCTTCCCTCTTCCTCTTCTCTGGGACCTTCTCCCTCTCTTCCTCTCCTGCCTTGTTCATCTCTGCTAACTTGGCCAAGAAGTCCCGGTTGGAAGCCTCCCCCTGAACGAACTTGTTGGCCCTCACGATGAGGTTGTCGTAGGAGTAGGGAGGGTTCCTGCCGAGCTCCAGCTTGAAGAGGCCTTGCCCTATCCCGAACGTCAAGGCCAGCTGCAGGATGGTGCGATCCACCTCCTCGATATGCAGCACCTCCTCCTGGAAACGCTCGATATAGGCCCCCAACGGCTCATCCGGCCTCTGGGTCACAAGGAACAGAGCTGTCGCCTCCTTCTTCAGCTTCTGGGCTGTGGCGAACCGGGTCGTTACTCCACGGCACAGGTCTTCGAAACAGTAGATCGAGCCCAGAGGCAACTGGTGGAACCAGTCCCTGGCTTTCCCTGTAAAAGTGATGGCGAACAGCCGGCACTTGAACGCATCCGACATGGTTCGGATAGAGATAATATCCTCAAACCACTGGATGTGCTGAACAGGGTCGTCCCTCCCGGTGTAGTATTTCAACACGGGATCCCTCAATCCTTCCGGCACGGGCGCGGCAAGGATGTCTTCACTGAATGGGCTCCTCCCACTTGCTGGACGACGGTCTTCAAGCTGGCGAGTATCATGGCCATACTCGCCATAAGGCCGAGTATCCTGATATCTCGCCTGCTCTTCCACCTCGCGGAAGCGATTTCCTTGCGAGGATTGCGGGAAGGGCTGCGACCTCCTTGGTCGCTTGATCTCCGGATCGACTTGCTCCTTGCCTGCGCGCCGGGTACGCTGCTCGCCCTCAGTCAGCACCGGGCGATTAGGCGAGGTCGCCGTGCCCTCCGCACCCTGCTGGAACACTGCTCGCATAGCCCCTTCCATGCGCTGGGCGAATGCTTCAAAAACTTCCATCGTCACGAACCTGCCAGTTCCTGACGGATTGCCGACCACTTCCTCGTGGTCGCCTTCTACGACCATCTTGTCTTCCGATTAGGTTTTCTCCCTCTGGCTACAATCCACGCTCACCGCACCAAAGTGTTGACGCCAGGAAAATCCTGACCTCAAAATTTGGACCTTTGCAGCCGGAGGCTACTTGCCCAGCTGTCCGACGAGATGATCAAGCTGGCGACTATGAGAAAGCTAGGAGAGCAACAACAGGACCCCAAATGCTGCGGTAGGGAGGTCCCACCACGTACCCGAAAGCTCAAAGGAGTCTTTCCCTCCACAACCAAGAATGGCCGAGCAGGATACGAGGAAAGCACCGACTTGGCTAGCAAGCAGGGGTGACGGGCTCGAGAATTCAGAAATCGGGATCCAGAAGCTCAAGCACAGGTGCCAATCCAAGTACCCCTGGGGTCCTATTTATAGGCAACCAAGGGGTACGGGGGTTTTTATAGCCCAGCCCTAACCTGGCGACATGCGGGATACTCGGCATGTATCTCCGACCATAGTCGCCCATTTGGCGAGTATTAGTTGCTGCTCGCACAAGCCGGGACAATACTCGCGCAGGTCTTCTGTGGCTTGCCGGACGCCTGGGGCGACATATGGGATACTCGGCACGTATCTTCGACCATAGTCGCCCCTATGGCGAGTATTAGCCAATACTCGCCAAGCCTTCTTTGGCTCCTGCTGGCTGATTTGTCTTGTGTCTTGGACTGCTGGTCTCTGCGCTGACCCTTTGACCTTTGACTTCTGTCTATGTGGCCTTGAGTGGGTCCTACCCTCGGAGAATAAGGGTTGTACACAATCCCCGCTCTTTGCGAGTAACATAGTTGCTCGGAAAGAAACATCCAACCTTTATTCGACGAGCTTCTGTCTGGGCGAGTATTGGGAAATACTCGGAATCTTGCCGGCCGACGTCTGGGCTCTATATATAGGGGGGGGGGGGGGGGTCTCCAACGAATCCGTCCTTCTGCACTCGCCCATAATGTCGCTAGCTTTTGCCGAGGCTGCCAAAAAGGCCAAGGCTGATCTCGCGAATCTGATCGGCGTTCCAGCTCTTCCTTCCCGTGATGCCGAACTCGATGCCTTCCTCGCTACTAAGAAGAGAAAAAGGATTGCTAAGAAGAAGAAGAAAGGGAAGAAGCAGGAGGCGACTACAGAGAACGTCGCCGACCCTTTGGGCGAGCGACGCCAGCAGCTGCTGGACGACTTGGGTCTCTCCCATGAGGGGAACTCGCCTGCTCCTGCTCTTCATTCTCCTTCGGCATAGGTCGCCCTGGAGGCGAGTAATAGCTTTAGCCATGGGCCGAAGTCGTGGTAAATGAGGATGATACTGGACTTTTAGCCACGGTGGAGATTTCGTGGCTAATAGACGAAAAAATTGGGACTTTTAGCCACGGTTTAAATTCGTGACTAAAGGTCGTGGTTAAAGGTTATTAGCCACGGAGCGGGCGTGGCGAATACTATTTGCCACGCGCGCATTGCCCACGCCCATTTACCGTGGGCAGGCCGTGGCTAAAAGCCTTTTGCCACGGTTTAGGACTTTTAGCCACGGCAATTTGCCCTGGCTAAAAGTCCCTTTTCTGGTAGTGATATTTGTATAATAAAATAATTATATATTTATATAAATTATATAAAGAAATATATATGTATATAAATAACTATATATATACACACGTGTGTATATATATACACACACACACTTATATATTAATTATTTAATTAACTATATATATATCTTTAACAACTAAATGCAAGAAATTGCCTTTAGTGCAACATTCAAAATTGCCCAAATATAACCTTATTCTTTTACTCCAATGACTTATCGTATATGATAAAAAATGAAAATTTATAAAATATAAGAGCTATTTGTGTAATAACACAATATCCCAAATTCCCAATACAACAACAACAGAACCCATATAGTCCCCAATCCCAAATTCCCAATAATAAAAAAATTATACAAATTCAAAAAATCAAAAAGTTTTTACTAGACCTCCTAAACCTACTGTGATAGCTTATCATTACCTACTAAAATCTACTTTAAAATGATTTTTTGTTAAAAAATATATATTTTTTGAATTTTTTTTATAAAATAGTAATTAAAATTTTTTTGCGGTCATTTTGAGTACTCATATGTATATGTTCTGGGCCCAGCCGGCTGAGACGAAGCCTATCCGCACCCCAGCCTGCTAGTCCAACCGACGAAGCCTATCCGCACCCAGCCTGACCGTTCGTCGAACGCAGGTGGGCCGCCGTTCGTCGAACGGCGGCACGCGTTCGTCGAACGCAGGAGGCACCCATGCGTTCGCCGAACGGTTGGGTCTCAGCGTTCGTCGAACGCTCGAACGGCGGCACGCGTTCGTCGAACGCAGGAGGCATCCTGCGTTTGACGAACGGTTGGGTCTCAACGTTCGTCGAACGCAGGAGTGCCGCCGTTCGTCGAACGCAGGGGTCCCGCCGTTCGGCGAACGGCGGCACGCGTTCGTCGAACACAGGCGTCTCAGCGGTTGGCAGTAGAGTCTCAGTGGGGGGTGGGCTCTGGGCCGGCTTGGCGGGCCGCTTTGGCGTAGCCTGTGCGGAGGCGGCCGCCGTCGCGGCGGCCGAAGGCCGTCGTGGAGCAGCGAGCACGGGCGAAGCCCTTGCGAAGCTGCTAGTATATATATATATATATATATATATATATATATATATATATATATATATAAAGACACACACGTTTATACTTTATAGATATTTATTTAATTTTATAAATTATATAAATTTTATGATTTTATGATTTTATACATGTGTGCGTGCCTCTATATACATATATATTACCGCCCCACTAAAAGAAATGAGTTAGTTATGTGATATGGTTAAGCATGATATATTGTGATCAAGAGGTCTGCTGTTCGAATCCAGCGTGCCTTATTAAAGTTATTTTTTTTGTTTATATATAAATATTATCTTAATTTAAGAGAATAATTACATAAAATATAAAAATATCAGCATCAAAACTACATTTCCTTGCTATTTTAAGAAGGATAAAATCTCTTGCTACAAACTCCTTGCATATTGGCTAGAAATTTTTTTGATTCTAAATTCTTTGCTAATTAAATTTAGCAAGGAATTTAACTTATTAGGAAGGAATTTTGCTCCTTGCTAATCAATATTTTTTTTTTGTAGTGGAAGCACAAGCCCTTCCCACCAACGACGCGAGAGTCGTCGTAAATTTAATTTTTTTTTCACAGTTTGGCTCACCACGTGCTCTAATTAGTGATAGGGGAACATACTTTTGTAACAATCAACTTGCTAAAATTTTAGCAAGGTATGATGTTACGCACAAGCTTTCAACAGTCTATCACCCACAAGCAAATGACCAAGTGGAGGCAGTGAACCGAGAGCTAAAAAGAATTTTAGAAAAAACAGTGTCGGCTAATAGAAAGGACTGGTCGCTAAAATTAGACGACACTTTATGTGCATATGGGACGACATTCAAAACCACCATCGGATGTACGCCGTACAGATTTGTCTATGGAAAAGCGTGTCATTTACCGGTAGAATTGGAACATCACGGATTTTGGGCGCTTAAAATTTTAAATTTAGACTTAAACTTAGCCGCTGAACAAAAAAAATTTTAATTGAACGAATTAGATGAATGACGTGCAAACGCCTATGAAAATAATAAATTTTATAAAGAGCGTACTAAGTTTTATCATAACAAAAAATTAAAAAACCAAAAGTATTTTTCGCCGGGAGATCTAGTCCTTCTTTTTAATTCTAGACTTAGGTTTTTTCTGGGCAAATTGAAATCTCGATGGTCCGGACGCTTTTTAGTAAAAAAGGTTTGGCCATATGAGACCATTCTAATAGAGCACCCGAAAAGCGGCTCATTTAAGGTTAACAAACATAGGTTAAAATTGTACCACCTCGGCGACCCTACGTCCGGAAACATTGAAACGCTTAAACTTCATAATCTTTAAAACAATCATCACTTAGTCAAGTTACACGACGGTAAACAAAGCGCTCTTAAGAGGCACCCCAACGTTATCCTTTTTCTTGCTTTTTCTCTGTTTGTTTAACTTATTTTGCAGGTTTTTGTTCAGGCAACCCAATTTACCAACTAGGGAAGCCCCCTTCTCCCCTCCTCTCATCACTATTTTGACTTTTTAAATTCATTTACTGCATTTTTTTATTATCTTGATGGTACTTCATACTTAATTTTAAACATTGGGGATAATGTTTAACTTTAAGTATGAGGGTGTAGTGTAGTATTTTAGACTTTCGCTTCAATTTATAAAAAGAAACAATTTTTTTTTAAAATATTATAAAAATCTAATTTTTTGGAAAGAAAGATTTGGGCTTGTCATCCCATCGCACCTCCTAGTACCTTGCAAAACCTTCACCGGGTAGACCTCGGGAAGTCTAAGAATATATATATATATTTATTCGCCCCTTACTTTGTGTTTTTACCATTCTCCAGAACTCTAGTTTGAGAAGTAAATATAAGCATTTTTACTTTTTAAGCTAGCTAAACGTTTTTTTATCATAATTTGTTAGATTTAAATTTGAAGTAATTTAATTTTAAAAAACACTTTATTTTTTTAGTTCAATTAGAGATCTTACTTAACACTACTTCTCTTTTTGATTTTAAATGGCTCTACTTTGTAGTAAATTGGCTAAACAACCGTGTCTTTTTAATATTTTTTCAACTAACTTTCAAGATCTCAGGAAATTTCATTCCACTAAAAAGTTGCTCTAAAAAAAGTTTAATTGAAAATCTAGAATTATTTCTTTATCCCTCACCCCATGTTGGCTAGCAAATAAAAAAGAAGAAGTAAAAGATCATATGTCATGGGAATAAGAGAATAAAATTCATTATCCCATACATATATGCACCCAAAATCACTTACAAGATTATATGTCATGAAGTAAGAAGATAAAATTCATTACTTCTAAACATATACATTTTGGGTTTTTGATTGAAGAGAAATTTTAGAAGATTATATGACATAGAAAATAAGAGGGTAAACTTCATTATTTTCCTAAACATATACAAATTCTTATTCAAATAAGGTGAGAGGATAAAATTCATCACCTCTATTTTAGTATCTCTTCATTTTGCCAGTTTCTTTAAAACTCATCCTTAGCCAATTTCATTGGTTCCAGTTCTAAATAAAATTATTAAGAGAGCAATATTTTGGTAGGTGTTTTTTCCATAAGCTTCTTTTTTGTTAGAGTTTCTATAATTTCAATCTAACTTTGTATGATAATTTCTACAATTTCATTTGGTAAATAGTTATCTTGAGAAGTCTTCTTAGCTAAGCATGTCTCTCTTTTAAAATTAACACCATAATTTGCGACTTAATTCTTGAATTTCTAGAATTTGTCTTTAAGTTACTCTTGATTTAATGAAATTTTAGTTAGTTAGAAATAATGTCACTGTCTTGTAGATTATCTCTCATTCTTTTGCTCTGGAATAGTAAAAACATAAATATGGGGGTGTTTGATGAGTAGTTTATATACTCATCTTTTAGTATAGTTTTAATATAGTTTTAATATGAAATTATATAATTTATATGAATTATATCATGTAAATTATTCTTTTTTCGATTCCATGAACTAACTTAAGCTGATTTTATGTTTTCAGGTTTTCTGGCCACTTTGAGCGAAATTTGCAAGTGCACGCCCAATGTCACGGGCGTGACCAAGGGCTTGACAGCCTAAGATGTGTTCCAGACCTGCTACCGCCAACCCGGGATCATTCCGTGAAGATTTGCCAATTACACGCCCCAGGTCACGGGCATGACCAAGGGCGTGACCCAGGACACGGTCGCGACCCGCCTCCAACAGCCAGATTAGCCTGCCACGTCAATTAAAATTACACACCCCAGGTCACAGGCGTGACCAGGGGCGTGACATCCAGTTCACGGGCGTGAACCACCCTCGCGCTCCTTTTCCTGCTGAAGACTTCCCGCCAGACACAGTTTTAAAGATTACACGCCTTAGGTCACGGGCGTGACCTAGTGTGTGACGCGCACGTAACACCCGCATTGTGTAAGATCCCTCTCCCGCACCAGGAGAGTTCCCAGATCTTATGCCCAGAACCGCCGCCTTACGGTGACGCTAACACACGAGTTAGCCGCCTCCGCGAGACGTCGATCCTGCTGGCAAGAACGATCAACTAGGCCAACAAGGGATAGGAAGTACATAAATAGACAAGTCCACAATCACACACATTAAATATATCCAAAAGTATACAAGTCCAACAATGAGTACGATTTTAGAAAGAGAGTAAGGGCTTATGCCCGGTACATATCCAAAATAAGTAAACAAACTCTCTCTCATTATACAAACATGCGGAAGCTATCGAACTTTGTCGTCATGTGTCTGTAGCTGCTGTTGCAACAACGGGTAGAGGCTACAGTACTTCATCATGTTCTCCTGACCTGTCTCCTGAGCGTAGTCCTGTTGCTCCAGCACATCCTCCCTAAAATGATGTGGTCCACCGACCATTAGTCAAAAGACTAAGCCAAATTCCCCATCCCCTCCCCCCGCGACTCCTAGGAACCGGGCGGGAGGAAGAAGCGGAGGACAAACAAGGGGTAATACAAAAGAAGCAGGTGACAAGTGGTAAAACTAGCAAAAGTGCACTGAATAAGATTGTTCTAGCAGTTCCATTATAAGGATCATATGCAGAGTGAGCAAAACAAGAAAAGTTATAGTAACAGTAACAAAGAGCAAGTAAAGTAATAACTAAAGCGACTAGGAAAACTAACCTTAACTTATATGCGTCAACACAAGGCACATAAGTTAAGGGATATGATAAGAAGTAAACTCATCGTATAAAAGAGCACATACTAATTTATACGTTGAGGTCTCTTTTACGCAAAAATGTTATGATATGACGTGCAATGCAATGATGCAATGTTTGTATTATTAGTTCATACACATGCGACTCACCCACACGACTATGTACGTACAGACCTTTTGGTAGTTCCTTCTATTCGAGTGTGTCAACTCAGGTACCCGGTTGAGGCAAACAGGGCAGTGGACCGGGCTGTCCACTTCTAGGCTTATATAACCTCTCCATCCTAGACCTTACGTACTCCCCTAAGAACACACAGGGTATCCGCGTACTATCTAGTAAGCACCACGTCTCCCTTTTTGAGTCTCCGCTCAGGTACACCCCATTGAGGCAAACATGGGCAGTGGATCGGGTCCTCCACTCCTAGGCCAGTATGACACCTCCCAGCCTAGACCTCACGTACGCCCCTGAAGAACACACTAGGGTATCCGCGTACTACTTGATACAACAATGCCTCTAAGTGAAACACCAGGCTTGGGCCCGGAGGAATCGATTAGTCCTTTCCTATGCTATCGTATCTACCGCTCGCAGAAACTACCAGTCCTTATTATAACCCGAGCCTACCGCTCGCAGGACTATCCCAGTCCTTCTTATAACCCAAGCCTACCGCTCGCAGGACTATCCCAGTCCTTCTTATAACCCGATCCTACCGTTCGCAGGACTATCATAGTTCTTCTTATAACCCGAGCCTACCGCTCGCAGGACTATCTCATTCCTTCTTATAACCCGAGCCTACCGCTCACAGGACTATCCCAGTCCTTCTTATAACTCGAGCCTACCGCTCGCAGGACTATCCCAGTCCTTCTTATAACCCGAGCCTACCGCTCACAGGACTATCCCAGTCCTTCTTATATAATGTTCCGGTTTGGGATGGAAGTTAACTTGTCAAGTTCTCCTACTTAACTAGTCTTGTCTATAATTTAGTTTATTTTAGAAGCTTTAGGGTTATCCTTGGACTTCCGGAGGATTACTCGGTGAGGGGTTCGCAGCGGTACTAGGAAGTGTGGAGGGCTGACACCCCGAACTTCCTCTTCCCAAGGCACTTAATCTTGTTGGTATCTACCCATTTTTACTTGATCCCCATTTTCCTCTCCAATTACATTAAATCTCTAAGATGAGTTAAGCTTGGCACTTAGGAGTGGGGGAGTTCTTTTGAACTCCAACACCACCAACTGTGACTGGGTGCTGACTCTCCCGTCGTCACATTCTAAGCTCGAGTTCCCTTCTTCACCTAGGAACTACACACATACACCTAAAATTCTTAGCCTTACTTGGACGCACACTCCTATTCTTCGTCATCCTTAATCCAGGGTTTGCCTTAGATATTTCTCGACTTCGCCCTTGAGCATTTACCTTAAGATGGCTCACCCGGCTAAGGGTAATTTTACTTCCATATAATCATTTAACACTGATGAGTTGTTTGTGGGGCCCTTGATGAGGTCTAACCTCCTTTTCATATCATTGTAAATTCATACACTTATAGCTTTGCTAAACGCACCCCAACCCTTATTTCCCATGATGCCCTTAGAGATGCTCTTCCAAATAACCTGAGTCTTCATAATAATCAAAGAGTTAGTGAAAGTCAGTGGTGGTCTAAATCATATAAATTAGTTTTACTATTCGCAGACCAAAATGAGATTGAGCTAGATTTGACTCCTATGGTGCAATCTTGATCATATCATATCAAAATGAGTTCCAATTATTTTCATAGGTTCGTAATGAGTAATTTAGGGGTTGACCAGAGTTTAACATATTTCTATTAGATTTGACTTCCATTTAAGATCCCTTATTCAATTGTCTTAGTCTAAATTACAAAGGGAGTACTCTAAATTTTTATTTAAACCACATGAGATTGTTTCTACTGATGTGTCCCAATGTAAAACTATAATTTCCAGAGAATCACAATATTCTATATTTAAATCTCTCAATAAACAATTAAAATACCCATGGGAGATAATTCATAATTTGTGAAGGATCTATCTTAAATTTTCATCTAAACCATATGTGATTGTTTATACTGATGTAACTCAACATAAAACTCCAATTTCCAGAGAATCAACATTTTATGAACTATATTACCCTATTCTTAGAATTAATTAAAAACAAGGGTTTTCACTTGGTTTGTGAAGTGACTGCTGTATAAAATCATCAACATGATTTGAATTAATTTCTAGAGATCCATAACCTGAAAATATCACTATAGCCAGAGATTTGGAATTTTACAAACTATTTTACCCCATTAAATTAATTAACTACAAAAAGGGGGTTTCTTTAATAAAATGATATCTACTGCAAAAGCTCTTCAAAAAATTCTGGAAAAATTTACAGAGCTATAAGATCACCAAGGGAATCTACTGGAATAATTTCATAATTTTCCAATGGCATATGAGACATGAACATCATACTTGAATAAATTTGACCTAACCAATTAAATCAATTTCAGAGAAACATATGTGATCAATAATTCCAACAAAAATTTCTAAACATGTCTTTCAAGTCAAGGACACATATCCCAGAGTTTTGGGTTTATTTCTAAGGTTTTGATTCAAATCATTTCATTTATTTAAAAGTGTGACAATTCTTGTTTAATTCAAAACTTTGGGAAAATAATTTCCAAAAATTATGAAACTCATATCTATAGTGTATATCCTCATGACATACAAAAATCCCAAGGTTTTAGAGGCATGCAAGGTGGTTTCCTCCTTCAACTCCATCAAAAACTTCAAAAACCCAAAATGACTATTGACACCCCAATTTCTCTCTTAAGTCCCAGAACTTCAATTTGAAGCTCAGAGAAATCCACTCATGCACATGTAATGAAATTTTAACTAGAGCCAATACATGACCTAAAGAAGCACTCACCAAAGTTTGGGGTCAACTTGAGGTGTCTAGCTCCCCAAATCACATTAATTTGATAAATCAAATAATGGGCAAAACTATAGGAAAATATTCTCCTAAAAATTTGAATTTTTGACACGAGATATTCCTAGGGGATATACATGCATGATCCAAATTTCAGCCTCATTGGAGTTACTATTTAAGAGATATTATCATTTCAATTTCTGATTTACTTTAGGACCAACCCCACCAAAAATGGTGCTGAGAGAGGTACAAAGCTCTGATTGGAGTGATCTAAATTTCTAAAAATACTAGAGTCCAAGAGCTACAATATTGATGTTCAAAGTTTTCCTAGTAAACGAGAGGAAGTATTTTTAGTTAATTATCTAAGGTGGTTGTATAAAATGTGACATATAGTATAAATCATATAATACATTAATCATGGTCTGCGCCTATCAGATCACGGGAGATCCAGCGGCCACAGGGTTGTCTTCCTCCTCTAGCAGACGGTCGCGATCAACTGCGCCTGGAGCGGTTTGCGGGCCATTTTCTGGCGAATCCCGACCATCTACGGCAAAACGCCTAAGCCACCACCACCAGTCGACATAGGGCTTTCGACTGGTGGTGTTCGATTGGTCTGAGGTGGCCGGAGAAGGGCTCCGACATCTTTGCGTTTTACGGTTAGGAACACAGAAATCCTAAATGGTGAAACCACCATTCCGCAGTTGTTTTGAAAACAGAAGATATGGATCTAAGTCGCAGGAGGAGGAGTTGAAGAAAACATGCCTCTTTTGAGCTTGACGGCGACCACTTGCCCAGTTGCCATCTTTGCTCCTTGCTCCGACGATCCTTGTCGTTTTCTCCATTATCGGCCGTTCCTTCGATCCAGGGTAGCAAACCGACTCCTTCCTTCCCTCTGAAGCTGATGGTGTCGTCGAAATGGGCTAAGGTGGTGTGTATATGTGGTTGCCATTGGGGGAGGGTCGACCAAGCCTTGGAAGCTCCTACTTGGCACCACTTGGCAGCTGACCGACCTGGAAATGACTGGGGATTACTCCCTGAGTTCAGAGGGAGGCTTGGGAAGGGCAGTAGGGTGCCAAGTGGAGCTCTCCCCATGAATTCATGAATTTGTCTCTTTCCAATTTTGGGAGAATCTCCAAATCACCCTTGCATGTCACCTTCTTCCAAACACTGAGGGGAAAGCATGGTAATTGGCTCTTGGGCCTCAGAATGGACCTTTAATGAGGGCCTTAGTCCATGGGAATTTGGTTTGATTCCAAATAAGCCCAATTTAGGCTTATTTGACCCAATGTTGACTTGGTCAATTGGGTGTGTTGACTGGTCCAAGGTGTTGACATTGAGTCCAATGGCATTATCCAAGGTTGGTTGAGTCATGGTGATGCCCTAATTGAGCCAATTTAGCATATGAATGTGATTTTGACCAAGATCGAGAAAAAGTTGACTTTGGTCAAAATAAACCGATTGATGACATCTTGATGGGGATTTTGGGTCACTTGAGTCTCTCTTAGGGTTATGAACCCATTGGTAAGTTCAATTTGGTCCCGTGAAGTCATATTGACCTCATTTAAGAAGGTTTGACCTATTTGGGGACAAGGTTGACTTGTCCATTTTGATCACTTGGGTTGACACCACTATGTCCTAAATGACCCAAGGGACTACCTAAGGTGTTTTAGGAAGAGTTGGTGGGGTCGATTTGTCATTTTGAAACTTTAATATCAAGCCCTAAGCCTTGGGCTCAATTTGTCTATTTGCACACTAAGGTGTTTTTCACCTTTTTACCTTGGTTCTTAGGACAATTTTTGGTCTCTCAGAGAAATGTCATGACCTTGTCATGACAAGGTGCATCTTAGGGGTCTAGTAGTTCCGTGGATGTTACAAATCCCAATAAACAAAAGAATAATTTCGTCCCCGAAATTCAACTTCGGGTCTACGAGTTTTCACGCTCAATGGAAACGGAAAAATCTCGATGAGGTTTCAAAAATGAGACCCAAGTCTATACACTACCTTTTATAACATTCCTGGACCATCAACATTAAATATGTGAAGGATAGAATATTCTCATAAGATTCTCGAAACATTTTGTTGATCCCAACATCCTGATTACCCAAATTCATGTAATAATAAATTTATTCGCCCATCTAAGTATGGGACAGGCTAATCGGGGTTGATTTGGGTATAAGTACTATAACGAATTATAATATCAGCAAAAATTCCAAGTAATTTCCCTGGGTGTAATCTCACTTCTGCCAGTGAATTCCGAGGTTTTATGACATTCTAGCTCCTTCTGACCCTAGGTTTCTCCCTACGATGTCGCGCATCATAATATTTAGCATGTCCGCTATGTGCTTTTGACGCAAAAATATGCCCATAGTCTCGAATCTTTCTAGTGGCGATGATGCTGCCTTTTAAGCGTACGTGCTCCGGTTGAAAGGTCATATACAATGCATACATCTTAGCTATATTGTCCATCAATCTCAAGTTCTCTAGGTTATCATACCTTGAATGTCACATTTTAGTAATGAATCTCAGTTGCTCACAACGCGAACGTCATTATTTGCCGTCTAAAATGAAGTTTACAATTACTCTACTTATCTCAATCTGCAAGTTTCCAATATAATGAACTTCTCACATTAAAGAGGTTTGGCTTTGATGAGTGAGCCAAATATGTATCGCCTTCGAATGCCCTAAAATGCAGAAGTCCTTGCTATAACTCTAACTTGCAGGGACCCGGTTCCAATCCACATAGCTCATAAGGTGATTTGTTTGTCCCCAGAAACTAGCTTGTCCATCCTATGTTTCAATCCATTCGACTGAATTCAGATATTTGATCATCCAACGATATTTGCACTGTTTGCCCCGAATATAACTGAATCATCGTCTCCGAGTTGGGGAGGAAGATCTAAGGTACCACACTTTGCATGAGGTTGTTTACATTTTTTCACCTCTTAAGATCACGAGGGCTTATTGTTCGTTCCATTCTTATCCAGTCCATATCCGACTTAAACCTACGCTTAGTCCATAATTCATGTTGATTCTCTCTTGCGCTTTTCCAGAGTTTATTCGTCAAATCTTTAGTCGACATTAAAGTCATTAATCGTGTGTTACGACAATTGAGTTGAGATGGTAGAGGGTCTATGAATATGCTGCCGAGGCAATAATTATCACACCATTTTAACTGAGTGTAAAACTCTTTCTATAATCAGTGCTGCCTCGAGCTTAGGTCTTTTAAAGTAATTTCACAATTTTCTTGTGAATTTGCAAGTGATTCACACCATGACTTGTATTAGGGAAGGCACAATCGGTCCTTAGGTTGCGTACTAAGTAGCTGTCTATGGCATTATGTTGGACTTTGGAGATTCTCTCGAAGTCTTATACTATTTTCCT
This sequence comes from Dactylorhiza incarnata, assembly GCA_033032865.1. Classification (NCBI taxonomy): domain Eukaryota; kingdom Viridiplantae; phylum Streptophyta; class Magnoliopsida; order Asparagales; family Orchidaceae; genus Dactylorhiza; species Dactylorhiza incarnata. Next base: position 576,677 of record JAWHQI010000284.1, on the reverse strand, counting down.
TGTTCTCAAGAGTCGCATGCAAATATATATCTAGGCGACCTGATCTATAACTTCAAAGACTTCATTTAGTATTTTATTTGCTTACTTATCTGCATAACCTTAGAGCATTAAGGGAGGTGAATAATCATTCTTGAAAGGCTCTATGCTCTTATTCTGATTGTGTATTCATAACAGCCTTGTCATAGTATTAATAATTCTCATTTCTTAAGACGAAGGAATTCTTCAAGGGTCTCGACTTCTAGGAAGGGTTGGTCATCAGACCGATTATGCATACTTCAAAATCTCTTCTTAAGTCAAGTAAAGTTAAATACTTCAGGATTGCTTACGTTTTTGACGAACATTTCCAAAATAAGGTCTAGGGAACTCGAATTGGTATCTAACTGGCCCCAATAAACAAAAGGGATTGGCCCCTGTACACTTCGGGCTAAGTTCCTGATATCATTATGATCTATTGTCCTAGGTATTCACTCAATCCTTAGGGCATACAACTCTAGACTTGGAGTTCCATCCGGAGGCCTATTGATATTCCACATACTTTTAGGCCATCAAGGTTACTAATTATTGCAACCTTCTCAAGATTAATCTATGGGCAATACACAAATGGGTCTTTTCTGAACTCGAATCCTTATCCAAACTCTAGTTTTTGGCACGATGATCATTTCGGTGTAACCCAGTTGTTGGTTTGGAGATTAAGTTTACGATTCTCCTACTGTCCACTAATGGTGTTCGTGCACTGAATCTCTTGAGGCGGTCCTTCTCATTGGGTAGGGAGTGATGATATCACTTGATATTAGAATTAAGGACGTCAGAGTTTTAAGCTTCAGGTAACTATTTTCTCAATAGACTCTTCCTTTAGTCACTTTGGGGGTCATAACGCCTTAATCTGTCTATGAACGAGGTTGGTTTGGATTAGTGTACGCTATAAAATCGTCTTGGTGCGTCAAACTAGAAAGATGTCCTAGTTGGCTTGGCCTAACTCATTGAATAATGGACTATTTTGTGTGATTTTTACACATGGACACGTCACTGCTTCCGCTGCTAGTTTGTCCTCAAACTAACTCGAGCGGGGGTGTCCCAGGGTTTGTGGACTTCTTTCTCATTGGATCGTTGTTACAAGTGAATCTCCAAATCACCCTTGCATGTCACCTTCTTCCAAAAACTGAGTGGAAGCATGGTAATTGGCTCTTGGGCCTCAGAATGGGCCCTTAATGAAGGCCTTAGTCCATGGGAATTTGGTTTGATTCCAAATAAGCCAATTTAGGCTTATTTGACCCAATGTTGACTTGGTCAATTGGGCGGGTTGACTGATCCAAGGTGTTGACATTGAGTCCAATGACATTACCCAAGGTTGGTTGAGTCATGGTGATGCCCTAATTGGGCCAATTTAACATATAAATGTGATTTTGACCAAGATCGAGAAAAAGTTGACTTTGGTCAAAATGAACCGATTGATGACAACTTGATGGGGCTTTTGGGTCACTTGAGTCTCTCTTAGGGTTAGGAACCCATTGGTAAGTTCAATTTGGTCACATGAAGTCCTATTGACATCATTTAAGAAGGTTTGACCTATTTGGGGACAAGGTTGACTTGTCCATTTTGATCACTTAGGTTGAGACCACTGTGTCCTAAATGACCCAAGGGACTCCCTAAGGTGTTTTAGGAAGAGTTGGTGGGGTCGATTTGTCATTTTGAAACTTTAATATCAAGCCCTAAGCCTTGGGCTCAATTTGTCTAATTGCACACTAAGGTGTTTTTCACTTTTTTCTTAGGACAATTTTGGTCTCTCAGAGCAATGTCATGATCTTGTCATGAGAAGGAGCATCTTAGGGGTCTAGTAGTTCCGGGGATGTTACACATTGAAGCCAGAAGGCGTCTATCCCGCACCAGCTTCGATCACGCCAAGTACACGCCCTTGGTCACAGGCGTGACCAAGGGCGTGTAACCTCAATTTGCAGCCTATTTAAAACCAGCTCCACCAGAACTGAGGGGACAATTTTTGGGAGCTCAAGTCTTTTTTTCTCGTATTATTTTCTGGTTTTAAGCATTCTTGTACTCCTTCTTTCTTTTTGCAATTGTACTTTCAATTCAATACTTATAATTTTAAATTCAATAGCTTGTAATTCTTTTCTTTGCAAAATCAATAAAATAGTTCTTTTATCCCTCTTATCATATTCTCAATTCATCATGTACTCTTTTATTTTCATCGATTCATCCATCTCCATGAGTAGCTAAATTTCTATTAGTACTCGATCGAGATGATCCAAGAAATAATATATTTCATGAATTAAATTTAGATTCTCTTTTTTTTTCCTCAGAATACTTACGATCTATCCTTGATTTTAACATAATGAGATTCAATTATCGATATATGATTCTCGTTCTTATTTTCTTTAGTTAGCCGAATCAGCTCGTAAGGTGAATCGATCATTCAAGGATAAAGAGAGTTGCATGCAACCTTCGAGAGAGGATGACATAAATCTCCCGGATTAGAGTCAAATCCAATAGAGGGGTTCACCTCGGTAAAGCGAGTTTTAGGGGTTTTGATTTTAGAGCGAAAGTTCGATTGATCAACCTAAACTCAGCTGGGTGTATCCTCGACCCAAGGTGCGCTCAGAATTTGGGAACCTCCGCGGTCTAAGCATTTCTTTGAAAGAAAATTAGAGTCTTATTTTATTCTTGTTATTTTTATTCTAAGGTGATTCAAGACCGAGTGCTAATCTTCCATATTATTGTTTTAATTCTCATTTTAATTCACCTAGCTTCTGACGCAAAACCAACCCAAAGTTCTATTGATAAGATAATAGAGATTTTCTTAAAGTAAAAGTATTCAACTCGCCCGGATTTTATACGACCTTGTTTTTATAGACCTATACTACTTTCGACACGGTACACTTGTCGTTGTCGATTGCGGATATAGTTTTGCTCCATCACTAGACGCTGATTTGCAACCCATGATGTGGTCGAACGAGTCAGGTGAAATAGCTCTCTTCAAAGTGAACTCCGTCTTGACGTTAGTCTTCCTCCAAGCCCTCACTGCTTGACCATTATCTTCGGTCGCCAGAACTTCCTCCTGTTCATCTCCACCAACAACCTCCCATAGGTCCTCTCCAAGTAAGTAGCTCTCGACCATCTTGGTTACTCAGTCCTTGTTCCAACCTGGCTCTGATACCATGTAAAATATTTGTGGTAGAAGGAACACAACAACCAACACTAGAGCAAGAACACCAAGGATGAACAAACAAACTTCACTCTTTATTGCTTGACAAATAGTTGCAAGTACAGGTAAACAGGGCTGAATACAATTTGCATACAACTCGATTTACAACAGCCAGAATAGAAGAAAAAATAAACTTGTCGCGAACAGTGTCCGCTTCTCCTCCACACCACACCACACCAAGAGCTTCTCACTATCGCTGGCGCTAGCACTACCGCCCGCGCTAGCTCTCAGATCGCGAGCTCGCTGCTCGCGCACTCCACTGAAGTGACCGCAGCTTGCCGACCGCCAGACTGCTAAAACACTACCGCTGGCACTACCTCCTACCACTGGCCTACCTCGCGATCACCCTCACTCAAATAACCTGCTCTAGGTCGCCTGCCGAACTCGCTCCAAGTTCAACTGCTATCTCAGACCGCCCAAAGAAGACCGCACCTTATCTTCTGTATATCTCTTGGCAGGGGAATGGACCCACTATTTATAGGAGGGGGAGAGACCTTCTAGAAGTGAGCTAGCGCGTGGTGCTAACTCACTTCACAATTTTAACAAACCCTGCCAACTTGCCCTTGAGGCTGCTCATAATACAAGTTAAAAAGGAAGGAATACAATAAAACGGGAGTACTTTATACTTTGCTTTCTCCACTTTTCTTTAAACACTTGTGCACTTTCATGTAGCTATTAATTCCCACCCTTTCCTCCTCTGAGCCATAATGAAAGGGCTTTAAATTGAAGAGATCAGAAGACATGATTATATATGTTAGCAGCCAGCCAGCAGTACAATTAATTATTTCCTCTTCATTTTGCTGCATAGCTTCCTTCACATTGATTAGCTTGGAGCTATATCCATCTACCGATCTACTTCGCTCTCTCTCTCTCTCTCTCTCTCTCTCTCTCTCTCTCTCTCTCTCTCTCTCTCTCTCTCTCTCTCTCTCTCTCTCCATATATATATATATATATATATATATATATATATATATATATATAAGCTTAAACACAGCTTGCTAGTCTTCAATTCTACACACAAACTGATTGAAAGGCCACAATATTACCAACTTAATCATACTTAGATGAAATTTAGTTTAAATTATCAAAGTTTAAATATCACAGTGCTAATAATATAAAGCTTATAAGAATATTCATTTCCAGCATCCAATTACTTGAGACAAACTTCATTTTTATCAAAGAGGTGAGGCTCGTGACTATTTGTTCTAATCAACACAAGTGTTGTTCGGCTGCATGCATCACAACATATTTTACCGCTAAAAGTGTGTGTGTATAATCTATACATCTATACTATTATATAAAGATATAGAGTTATGGTGTAACCGGGTCCGCCAACAAATCTACGCCGTCCGATCCTCCTTATCGGTTCGATAAGGAGAGAGAGAGTGAGAGAGGGGAGAGAGGGAGTGGGGCCCACAATTAAGAGAGAGAGGAGAGAGGGAGTGGGGCCCACAATTAAGAGAGAGAGAGGAGAGGGCGGCGAGGGAGAGAGGGAGGGGAGCGAGGGTGGGGTTTGTTTTTTGGCTTTAAATTTATATATATATAATACTATATAAACAATTAAAAATTATATATATAGAATTAATATATACATAATTAATATATATACAGAATTAATATATGTACATAATTATGACAGTGCCGGGGGCGATCGAAGCAAGTCGGGGGCGGGCAAAGCCCGCCGGGACGGGCAGTGTACTGTCGCGCGGGGCATGGGGGTCCCCCGTGCACTGTCACTCGTACATATATAAAGATATCCCATTAATTTGTTTTTGTGGTGTAATGGTGTCTGCCCAATACATCCTAGCCATTTGATTTCACTTAAATAAATCACAACCTTAAATTTCTAAATCCCTAATATGGTAACCCTCTTTCCCTCCTACCCCACCCGGACCACACCTTCTACCCTCATTTGCTCCTCATTGTTGCTGCTCTTGGAGTCTCTCGATCGGCTTCTTCATTGCTCCCTACATTCAAACATGAGATTTTGATGGTTTCTACCTGCCGACCTGTTGAGATCGTGCCACCTCACCGATCCGTGTGCTTTTGTGATTCCTATTTTGGGGGAATACTATTCTGGAATATCATTGTGAGGAAAATATTTCCAAAGGATGTCTATCCTATTTTGGTCGAGCCTTGTTTTGGCAATCTCCTAATTTAGAGATGGATTTACAGCTATATATAGGGGCCGCCTCCAGCCGATCATAATCACCAATTCATTCGGATTCATCCGTGAGAGAGAAAGAAGAAGAAGGCGGTGTTGCGGCGGCTTCACCGTCGATCCAGACGGAACGACATCAGGGGGTCGGTCCAGGCGAGATCGGCTCCGGCAGAGACTCATCCCAGGGGCGGCAGCAGGGGTGTTAGCAGTAGGCGGCACTGTTCCAGCGGCAGTTCCAGTCGATCCAGGCGAGGTCGGCAGCAGGCGGCGCTGTCCACAGCGGCGGTGCAGTTCTCAGATTTTTCTTTGAGATTTCTTCTTGTGGCTCTCTTCCGACCGTGAATCGGTCTCTGTGTAATACTATGTAACTCCTCATTTTATAAGTGGATCTTTTCGGCGCGCTCTCCCTGTGGACGTAGGAGCTCCTCTCCGAACCACGTTAAAATTTAGTTGTCGTCTATGTGTGCTTGATATCTCGTTCCGTTTATTATTTTGCGTAATTGCTTTTGCTCGACTTATTCCGTTGCGCTACCGCGGTACTCGATTCGATTGCATAACAATTGGTATCAGAGCCAGGTTCCACGGGGGTGATCATATGGACATTTCGGTTTTAGATTTGGGTCAACGGTAGGTGACGGCATCGGCCCGCTCCCTATCTTCTCAGATCTGATTCGTGGACATTATTCAGATTGCCCGGTAGCTTTGCGAGCAAAGCAATGGAGGCAAAATTCGAGATCTCCTGGTACGATGACAAGATCGATTTCGGTTTATGGAAAAAACGGATCAAGGCGGTTCTCGTTCAACAATGTCTCCACAAGGCGCTCCTCGGCAAGGAGAAGTTCGGAAAGAAGGATGACGAATGGGAGGAACTGGATCTAAAGGCCATCAACACGATCCAGTTGAGTCTAGCCGACGAGGTCATGTATAACGTAGTCGACGCTGAGACTACACAAGAATTATGGAAGAAACTGGAGGAGCTGTACATGTCTAAGTCTCTCACGAATAAGCTCTACGTAAAGAGACAGTTATACAACTTAAGGATGTCCGAGAGCAATCAGCTGCTGGAGCACATGAACGTGTTCAATAGGCTTATCTCCCAGCTGTGGAGCATGGACGTGAAGGTTGAAGAGGAAGACCAGTCTCTTCTATTACTGTCTTCTCTACCGAAGTCTTATGACCATCTGGTCACCACAATCCTCTACGAAAAAGGATACGCTTAAGATGGAGGAGGTGATGACGACATTGCTCTCAAATGAATCGAGGAGCAAATCGGGCCCTAGCACCAGCGAGGGATTGCTCGTGAAGAACAAAGAACCGGTCAGAGGGAGATCGAGAGACAGAGGGAAGAAAGTCAATCGGTCTAGGTCCAAGTCTAGGGACAAGAAGAACTAGTGCCACTACTGCAAGGAAGAAGGGCACAGGAAAAACAACTGCCGAAAGAAAAAGGCGAAAGAGAAGAATCAGGAACCACAACAGGCGGCTGTGTCCTCAGACCCAGAGAGTGGCATTGATGTACTTCATGTACAATCCACTCTCGACACCGCAGATGAGCGGATTATGGATACTGGGTGTTCGTATCACATGTGCCCGAACAAAGAATGGTTCTCCAGCTTCAGGCAGTGTGACGATGGTCACGTTTTGATGGGGAATGACTCAGAGTGCAAGACGCTCGGGATCGGCAATATTCAAATCAAGATGTTCGACGGAACAATCAGAGCCCTTACAGATGTAAGGTACGTGCCCGATCTCAAGAAAAGTCTGATTTTCCTAGGTACTCTGGAGGCGCCCGGTTACTCCTATACCGGTGAGGGTGGATATCTGAAGGTCAAGAGAGGCGCTCTGGTAGTCATGAAAGGAGAGCGCTCTGGCACTCTCTACAAGCTGATCGACACTACCATCGCCGACGATGCGGCGGTCTCTACGACGTCAGATGAGGTTTCCTCTCTGTTGTGGCACTCCAGGCTTGGCCACATGAGAGAGAGAGGACTGCTGGAGCTTCACAACAAGGGCATACTGAAAGGGATCAAGGCATGCAAGTTAGACTTCTTCGAGACCTGCGTTCTCGGGAAGCAGCACAAGGTGAAGTTTGTGACATCTACGAAGCGGAGCAAGCAGGCACTGGAATATATACACTCTGATGTTTGGGGTCCTGCCCCAGAGCCTTCACTTGGAGGCGCCAGATACTTCGTGACCTTCATGGATGACTTCTCTAGGAAGGTCTAGATTTATTTTCTGAAGCATAAATCTGAAGTCTTCGAAAAGTTCAAAATCTGGAAGGCGAAAGTGGAGAAGCAGACCGGGAAGAGGGTGAAATACCTCAGATCTGACAATGGCGGTGAATACACCTCAGCGGATTTCCAGGCATACTGTGATCAGGAAGGCATCACTCGCCATCTCACCATTCCCGGCACACCACAGCAAAACGACGTCGCAGAAAGAATGAATAGGACACTTCTAGAGAGAACTCGGTGTATGCGTTTATTTGCTGGCCTACAAAAGTCATTCTAGGCCGAAGCAATTAATACGACATGTTATCTAGTGAATCGATCTCCATCGATGTCACTGGATCTGAAGTCTGCACAGGAAGTTTGGTCAGGTACTTCTGTTAACTACTATGATATTCATATCTTTAGATGTCCCATATACACTATACTACAGGACTCAGAGAGGACGAAACTCGATGCTAAGTCCAAGAGGTGCATCTATCTGGGCCAACACGCCGACATGAAGGGGTTCAAGCTGTGGAACCCTGACACCAAGAAGGTTGAGGTCAAGCGCGATGTTATCTTCGACGAGGCTTCTATGCTGAAGAAGTCTCAAGAAGAGGAGATGGCTCCAGCCACACCCCTGGAGGTGGAGCTGGAAGGAAGCGACAAATCTGAAGATCATGATGATTCCTCCGACTCGGAGGATACTGATGTTGTGCAACCTACTGGTGTAGAGATGTCACTCCCTGGCCCGGTAAGCTCGAGTTAACGAGGCGGGAACAGTAAATGTGAGGTAAGGATCTTTTTATGGTTACATATTTCTAGAGTGAAATCAACAAAACCAACATATTTTATTTATATAAAAGTTTACATGTACATCAGCAGATTGGATATAACATTTTCATTTACATAGTAAACTCAAAACATAGTAGTCATCCTCACTGCCCACTGGCGCTCATATCAGCATTGGTACCTAAAAATATAAGTAGGCTGTCGAGCATTCTGACTCACCCTGAAAGAATAACATAACATATATATTTATACACATGTTTTAAGCAAAATGCAAGTACAACAGAAGAGTAGCACATCACTAGATATTCATTTAATTTGTTTGTAAAACCCATTTATTTTTATATTGAAAATATTTGATTTACTAGTTAGCACTTACAGTACGTCGGTCGGCCAAACCGGAGGGCTCGTTCACTTGCAGGCGGTACGCCACACAATACAGATTTTTGGCTAGCTAAGCCCAGAAGGAGCGCCACTCCCATGATATAAGGGTCCTCAGACAAAACATTTTGGGCTCGATACTCCACAGGCAGATTGCAAGTGGCTAATTTTGCCGGATTGGGAGCGCTATTCACGAGATGTTCCCCTCACATAGACAGGGGACCCGGGTAGGGTGAGCCAAATACTGGCTAACATAATCATACACATCATTTATTTGTATATCATATTTAAGTAACGTGTTATTCTCTTTTAACTAGCATATTGGCCAGGTAAGTGTAAGGTCAGTGGTCGCACAATGTACCGTTATACATCACCTTCCTTTCGGGGGATACTAGCACACCCTAACCACTTTCCTAGACACCAATTGAGCAAGTTAAATTTTGACATCACAAGTACTTGTATATGATATTGTTCAGAATTTCATATTTCCAGAATACAAAATTTCATATTGTTAATATGCATGCACGAGAACTCGGGACATCATTATTACGTGAATACACGTAATTCCACCCCTCATTACATTTATCAGAAGTTCAGCATTATTTCTGTATATTAACTGATTTATGTCATAACTTCGGCATTATTTCAACATAATGACTGCTAATTATCGCATTACTGAATACTAACGTAACATATACGTATTGCATTATTTTCCACCTACCTCAGTCTTCTTGCTCCTTGCTCAGGATTTTAGCAGCGCTTCCGCAATACTCTGCACCACGACTATTACTTTGGCGGGGTTTTGACGGCGCTTCTGCAACAACTAAATAGAATCCAAAGTCGAACTATAGCTCTAGAACTTCTCTCAAAGATCTCCCACAATTTTGGCAGAATTTTGATACTTTCTCTCTCCTCTCTCTCTCCTCTCTCTCACTCTCTCTCTTGATTTCCCAAAAACTGAATGGATCTGGAATGAATGAATACTTTCATTGGATCCATATTTATAGTAGTTTTCAAATGCCACTGAAAACACTTAAATCCGAGTTCTAGAACTCCCGAAAAGTCCAAAAAACCAAATCGCTCTTTACTTGCTCTCCGGAGGTGACACGTGTCGCCACGTATCGCCATATGGTGGTCATGAAACTATGGATGTTGAAATTGATTTCTCGATCTCTTGTGAAGCTCGGGGCCCTCACCGAAATGAGGGGCAGCTAGCCCTTACTGATCCCTCAGAGAAGGTCGACTGAAGACTAGAAACAAGACTAAGACCTCAGTCGCAGCGAGGAGGTCCCTCCACTAACCCGAAAGATCGTTGAGCGCTTCCCCTCCCAAGCCAAAGCTGAGACTCGGGCACCTTGGAGAGCTCTGGAGATGCTAACCAAAGGAAGCCTTAGGAGAGAGAAGCGGAAGTGGAATCCTCTCCAAAGGTGCCCTTAAGGTCCTATTTATAGATTTTCTGATATGCCCTGCAAATAACAGGATTCCGCCTTATGATTTTACTATCCGCACCCCAAATGGGTCTGCTAACAGCCAAACTCCGCTGTTTGGAGAGGCTAAAGGCAGACCACCAAGGGTAAAAGGGTAATTTGAACCTATCGGCGTATGGGCAAGGGGCTGCGGGAACCTTCCTGCGAGATCTTATGTTCTCGCGGGCCTCCTCGCGAGCCCTACTCGCAATGCCTCTCTTAGGCGATCCCTTGCGAGGACCTCGCCGGCCAATTCGGGCGATGTCTGCCGAGATGGGTTGTTGGGAAAATGATTTCTCTTAACCCCTGAAAATGAGTTGAATATGAATTCCAAGAAAGAAAAATCAAGGTTAAGTAAATATGCGTCGAATAGTATTCGACGCAACGTCGAAATAAAGTCGACGTTTCTATCAGAATGTGTCGAAGTAGCTCCAAGCAGAATTCGACGTATCCTATGTCGACGTAGCTCTGACTTCTAGTCGACGTATCTTGAGAAGTCGACGCACTCTAGTCGACGCACCTTCCTTATTCTCCTCTCGACGTTCTGTCAGGACGAATTCGACGCTTACGTCGAATGGTAATCGATGCACGTCGATTTCTATGATTAATTCAAAAATCTCCAGATCTCTTTCCTTCTTTCATAGATCTGATTTATATGGAATCAAATTATTCTCTATAGACATTCTGAATTATTCTTTTCCTCTAATGAATTCTTGGCTAATTTGATTAAATCCATTATGGACACTATTTGAAATCAGAATGAATACTTTCCTTCTATGGATATAATTGTTATGGAAATTTCTCCTTCTTTCTAATACTCTGCCTGCTAATTGATTACTCTCCTATAGTGTTATTTTAATGAACAGAACTATAAATAACAAGGTGGTCGGCAGAGAGCAACAAGAAGTGATCCACCATTTTTACATTTGAAAAAGAGGAAGAGCTCCCAAGTGAAAAGAGAAAATTGAGAGATAGTGCTGCAGCAAAGATCAAGCTTCCATCTTCTCCTGCTTCTGAAGACACTCTGCTGCATACTCTGATAGCTCTCACAAAAGAGAGAAAAGGGCTACAATCTCCTTCTCACTATAGAAGAGAGATTTTATTCACTACTTCTTGTGCTTCCAATATTCTTGCTAGGAAGAAGATTCTTTCTTGTCTTTTTATTATCTCTCTTTCTTCTTTATCTTATTTTCACTTTCAAATATTGTAAAAGAGTTTTTAGAATCTCTCTTCAAAAAATTCAGTTGTACTGGTTCTAAGAGTCTCCTTTTCAAAAGACTCAGTTGGTTCTAAGAGTCTCCTTATCAAAAGACTCAGGGTGGTTCTAAGAGTCTCCTTATCAAAAGACTCAGTGCAAGATAGTGAATTTCCTACCAAGGGGGTAGAAGAGTGGACTACCCAAAGTTTGGGGAACCACTATATTTCTTTGTGTTGTGCTGTGATTTTTCCTCTTGCATTTATTTTCTTTACTTGTTTAATTCTTGTTGGTGTGTGGGAAGCTCTAATCTGTGATCACTACACCCATATATATATAATTATTAACTTTGCACAAAAATATTTTAAATCTCTATTCACCCCCCCCCCCCCCCCTCTAGAGAATTCTAGTGAGGTTAACTGTGCACTTTCAATTGGTATCAGAGGGAGGTTGATCTAAAAAGGATAACTCCTTGATCAAAAAGATCCTACCTCTTATTTATATATATATATATATTTTTCTAACAATTATTTTTCACATGGCACAAATCAAAGATTATGCTTCCACCAGACCACCAATTTGCAACCTTGAGAAGTTTGCGGTTTGGAAAACAAGAATTAGGATTTATATGAATTCTATTGATGAAGATTTATTTAATGTTATCTTGACAGGTCCCCCCAAGCCTTATAGAAAAGACTCAAGTGGTGAAGTGACTCAAACACTTGTCCCAAAGACTGAGTGGACAGTTGAAGAGAAGAAGGCAGGAACATGTGATGCAAAAGCTGTAAATATTCTGGTCTCAACCCTCTCTGATGAAATCTTTCAAAGGGTTGTTGAGTGTGAATCAGCCAAAGAAATTTGGGAGGCTCTCATAAAAATGGTAGAAGGAAGTGCTGATGAAAGAAAAGATAGGAAGGCTCTATTGATCTCTCAATATGAGAACTTCCAAAAGAAGAATGAAGAAAGCATCTCTGAGATGTATAACAGATTCAGTCTGATCATCAATCAACTAAGGGACTTGGATAGAGAAATCTCTCTCACAGAGATCAATGACAAATTGCTGATGAGTCTCCCAAGTTCATGGGACTCAAGGATATGGGCAATAAGAGACACAAGAGGACAAAGGGAAATTTCAACAGATGCTCTCTTAGGAAAACTCAGATCCTATTAGCAACTGCTGAAAACCAGAGAAGAGAAGAAGAGAAAAGAAAACACTCCAACTCCTTCAAAAGACAGGAACATTGCATTAAAAGCAACTGAAGAAGGAAGCTCTATCACTGAAGAAGAACTATTCAGTTTCCTAGCCAGAAATTTCAAGAAATGGGTCAGGACAGATGGATCAAGAAGGAGAGAGTCAAAACCAAGGTATGACAAAACTCCTACTAAAGAAATTATTTGTTATTCTTGCAGGAAACCTGGACATATTGCTCCAGAATGTCCAGAAAATGCTGAGACAAAGAAAGATCTGAAAAAGAAAGATCTCAAGAAAAAGGGGAAGAAGAAAGAAAGAGGCTTTATAGCAGAAGCCTGGAGTGATACAGACTCTGAGGACAGCTCTTCTTCTAAGAGTGACAATGAAGAGCCTAAGCAAGAAGATCTGTGCTTGATGGCCCTTGAAGGCTCAAAGCATGATGATGGTGCTAAATCATGGAGTGAGACAGGATCAGAAGAAAGCATATCTTCTGAAGATGAAGAAGAAGATAGCCTTATTCTCATAGAGGAATCTGAGGATAAGGATGAGGTAAGCATGTTTGATGAAATAGATTTTCAAAGTGATAACTTCAGAAATGATTTTATGGGAATGTGTCTAGATCAACTAAAAGCTACACAAGAAATTAAAGATCTAAAAGAACAAATCAATGTGGCTAAAAACCAGAGAAATAGAGAAGTTAAATGATCTAAAGATTATGAATTATGGGCTAACATCATAGAAAAGGAGGTAGAAAGGGCTAGAATAGAAAACCAGCTCCTTAAAGATAAGGTATCCCAGGCAAAAGCTTTTGAAGAATCAATAAAAATGAGAAACCAAACTCTCAAGGAAATCACTGAACAACAAACAAGAAGACATAAAAATCTTGGTCTAGGGGCTGATCCCTCAACCAGCCAAGTTCCATCCAACAAACCTGCTTGGATGATCCCTGTAAAATTCACAAAACCCATCAAATCAAACCAAGAAAAAGACTCGCTAAATAAGGAAGAAGACTCCCTCAAGGAAATAAAACAATTTGATGAAACATCATATTATTCAACTGATGACTCTCAAACTTCATCTGAAGAAGCAACTAAGCAAAAAGAAACAATACATAAAAGAACAAAATCAGAAAAAGGGAAAAAGAAAATGTATGAAGATACAGTTGCGTCGACTTTATATCGACGCATGAATGATAGTGCGTCGATTTTTACTCAACGCAACCTCTCTGATGCCTCGACCTCTACTCGACGCTTGAATAAAAGTACGTCGACTTCCAATCGACGCAACTTTTTCCATGCGTCGATATCAGATCAACGATATCGGGAGAAAGCGCCGAATATAAATCGAAGCAACTATCAACATGCGTCGAATAGATATCGACGCACAAAAATTCAGAGCAACTTAAATGCCTATCCTCCAAAAACCTTCTATAATTCCCATTCAGGATCCATTCATCCTAACCATGATTTCCATCATAATCAACACCTCTATCCTAACCAAAATTTCTACCCTAAACCTGGTAACCAAACTTCCCATCCTAATCAAACTTTCTATCCTAATCAACCCTTCTATCCTTCTCTAAACTCAAATTACCATAAGAATAAGATAATCAAGTGCCATATATGTAACAAAACTGGCCACCTTGCCAAACAATGTTGGCACAACCAATCAAACTATCTGTAAAAATTAGTCCAAGACTGACTTAGAACTAGGAAGAGATAAAAAGAAATAAACACCTAAAATTCTTCAGGAAAATCAAAAGTCACGTCGACTTCTAATCGACGCACCGTCGATGACTCAACTCAATAAGTGAAATCGACGTATACGTCGATTACAATCGACGCATATGTCGATACGAAACCCTAACATCTTAATGCGGGTTGTATCGACGCTTACGTCGAATTCCACTCGACGTAACGTCGACTTCATAAAAACGAGCGGCAATGCTAAAATATTTTCGGTCACATCCACTGAAGTACCGAATAAGCCTCGAATTGAGTCCCGTTTCGACGCTTCACCTGACTTAAAAAGACTCTTCAGTTAGAAACCTACACTACTCTGCATCCTTTATCCTTCTTGCTCCTTAGTCCAGCCATTTCCTCCTCTCTTTCACTGACCTAAAATGGCTCCCAAGATAAACTCTGGTTTCGACATTGACCTCGACTCCTTCCAAGCCGCTGCAGAAAATTATAAGAACATCATAGCTCTCTTCACTGAAGCTGGATTGGACAAACTCATCTCCACAAGATGCAAGCTCCTGGAAACAGAGCACACAGAGCTGATGACTCATGTTCAGATATCTGAACAAGGAGAAATCCAGGGAACAATCTATGAGACACCAGTCTCAATCTCTGCAGAACATATTAGGACCACCTTTGATCTTCCATCAGGTATATCCTAATATTATCTTTGTTCAAATAAAATAGGGAAAGGAAATCAATTTCTAAAGAGTAACCTCATAAGTCTTCATCATTCCCCTATTAGGTGATGAATCTATAGACCTCACACCTGATGAAATCAAGCATCTGCTAACCACCATGAAATTTTCAAAGGATTGTTGAAATTGTTGAAGTGAAGTGGATAGGAGTCCGGTCGGTTTGAAGGCCGGAGACCGCAGAGACCGCGCGGTCTGCGCTGGTGCTCTGGCGGTTTGTTCCTGGCGATCTGGTGCGATCGGCCAGCTTGCTTCTTGGTTTAGGTCGCTGGTTCTGGCGACCTGTTGCGGGTTGTTTCCGGTCTTGTTCTAGTCGGTCTGTTCTTGGTTGACCGATGAGACCGGGCGGCTTGGTTTCTATTCTGGCGACTTGGTTCAAGTCGGCTAGTTGCTTCTCTGTGTTGGCGATCTCAGGAAGGGTGATCGCTGTGTCCGTGCGGTTTGTGCGCGGCTTGCTGCTGACTTCGGTCTTGGACTGAATTTTGTCCAAGTGCTGTGTTCGCGCGGTCTGGTTTTGGAGACCGTTCGCGAGTTGATGGGTGGTGACTGTATCCCGGTTTGTGCGGTGACGACATCCGTCCACCCGCCTATAAATAGGGGTGCATGGCCCGTCATTCATAACGAGAACTGTAAGAACAAGAGCCCGGATAGATTCTTGCGGTCTCAAGTTTGAGTTCGCGCGGCTTGGTTGCGAGTTAACCGTTTGTTGTGTTCGCAGGTTTGCGGTCAGCAGGTTTCGGTCTCCTTCCTTGGTGATTTCTGGTGGCTCGAATAAACAGTTCGTCTGCGGCTTGTCAGCGAACTGGTTTATTGTTCTTGTGCTGTTCGCAGTAAACTCAGCGATCAGGCGACCTTCAGCGGTTAGGCGATTTGAGTTCGGTCTGGCGACAGCTTCAGTTCTTTGTTCATTTGAATAAGCTTCAGTTCGTGCGGGCTGAGATTGCGGTCTGGCAGTGCAGTTTGTCTGCTCCTGTTCGTGCGGTCTCAAGGTGTTTCTGCGGTCTGACTGTGCAAGCGGTCTGGGAGTACAGCAGAACAATCCGGGCGGCCTGAACCTTTGTTGCAATCCGTGCGGTCTCTTTCTGGCAGACCGCCGGTTTCTGTTTTTTGGTGTGTTTGTTCTTCTCGTCTCCGTGATTCTTATGAATCATGTCTCGCCATGTATGCCTCGCATTGTAAAGCAGTATTATTTCAATAAAGATTTCTTGTGTTGCTGGTTTTGGCATTGTGGTTGTTTGGCTATAACTCTTATTGATACAACTCCTGCTTACTCCTAAACGGTCCAATCAAAAATTTTAACATGGTATCAGAGGGAGGTTCCAGGAGCTGGTGGAAGGTCGTTTAGGCCTGCGGGTAAAGAAGTTGAGAACTGACAATGGTGGGGAGTTCACCTCTGGTGAGTTCTCAAGTTTTTGCAGGAAACACGGCGTTCGGAGAGAGCTCACTTGTGCCCATACTCCACAGCAGAATGGCGTTGCCGAAAGGAAGATCCGTCATCTGACGGAAACTTGCAAATGCTGGCTTCATGCCAAGAGTATTCCAAAGTCCTTCTGGGCGGAGGGAATGTCTTGTGCAGCTTATGTCATCAACAGATTGCCTCTAAGTCCTATCAACATGAAGACCCCTCACGAACTAATGTTCAAGGAGAAGCCGAGTGTTGCTCACCTTCGGGTGTTTGGATCAACCTGCTATGTGCATATTCCTGATGCTCTTCGAACAAAGCTTGATGCGAAAGCAAGGAAGCTAGTCTTTGTTGGGTATGATGAGCGGAAGAAGGGATGGAGATGCATGGATCCTGAGACACGAAGGTCAATTGTTTCTCGGGATGTGGTGTTCGATGAAGTAACTTCCTACAAGGGGAGTTCAGGAGTTGAACTACCAGAGGGCAGGGTTGATGAAGGAGGAAAAGCTGCAGGAAGTCTTCAAGTGGAGTTGCCTGTTTCACCAGGAGCTCCAGGTGTGTCAACCTCTGAGATGGAGGCTTCAGGTTCTGGAAGCAGGGGGAGCGATGCTCCATGTTCATCTGGGAAAGAAGCTTGCACAGAAGAAGCGGCTGAGGAGGTGGTTAGTCAGGAGCAACCTCTTAGGAGGTCGAAGAGGACTATTCAACCACCAGATCGATACACAGGAGGAAACATGGTGAACTTTGTTTCTTGTTTCTTTGCTGGTCCCTTAGATGAAAGGGAGCCGTCGAGCTTTGAGAAGGCCAGAGGTGTGAAGGAGTGGGACATTGCTATGCAGGAAGAGATGACAGCTCTCGAGAAGAATGAGACCTGGTCTCTTGTGCCCAAGCCCAAGGGCACTACTCCTGTCACTTGCAAGTGGGTCTTCAAGCTGAAGAAAAAAGCTGACGGTAGTATCGAGCGTTACAAGGCTCGCCTTGTAGCTCGTGGGTTCTCACAGCAGTACGGAGAAGATTATGATGAAACATTTAGTCCAGTGGCAAAGATGACTTCGGTTCGATTTGTTATTGCCTTGGCGGCTTCGAGTGGTTGGGAGATTTGGCAACTCGACGTGAAGAATGCTTTCTTATACGGCGAGATTGACAAAGATATCTTCATGATTCAACCGCAAGGCTTCATCTCGAAGGAGTATCCAGACTATGTTTGCAAATTGAAGAAGGCCCTGTACGGGTTGAAGCAAGCGCCTCGGGCGTGGTACGGGAAGATTGCAGAATATCTCTTATTCTGTGGATTCGTTGCTTCAGACTCTGATTCTAGCTTGTTCATCAAGAAGGAAGGAGTGCTTCGGGTGATTGTGCTGCTGTATGTGGATGACATGATTGTCACCGGGAACTCGAAGGAAGCTGTTGCAAGACTCAGGGCTGAGCTTGCTATCAGGTTTGAGATGAAGGATCTAGGGGAGCTTCATCATTTCCTTGGACTCGAGGTCCAGAGACGGGAGAGCGGAGTGCTCATTTCTCAGGAAGGATATGCAGAGCGAATCGTGAAACGATTTGGCATGAAGGAAGGGAAGAGCAGCTCTATACCTTTGGAGCAACATCATAAGCTTCAGAAGGATGAGGGGAGAATCTTATCTGATCCGTTGGTGTTCCGAGCTCTGGTTGGGAGCTTGATCTATTTGACGATCACAAGGCCGGATATTGCTTATGCAGTTGGCAAGGTGAGTCGGTACATGGAGGAACCACGGAAAACCCATCTTCTGGCGGCTAAAGGCATACTGAAGTATGTGAAGTCGACCTCTGATTTGGGTCTCCTATATAGGAGAGGGTCAAGCTTGGAGTTGCATGGTTTCATGGATGCTGATTATGGGGGAGACGTGGATGATCGGAGATCAACGTCTGGTTATGTCTTTATGACGGGTCCCACAGCTATCTCTTGGTGCAGCAAAAAGCAAGACTCGGTGTCTGTATCTACCACGGAAGCGGAGTACAAGGCTTCGGCTTTGGCAGCTCAGGAAGCCGTTTGGCTCAGGAGGTTGGTAGAGGACGTTTATCAGGAGGTTCGAGGTCCCACTATGCTACGCGGGGACAATGAGAGTGCTCTCAAACTGGTCAACAATCCAGTCTGTCACGCGAGGACCAAGCATATTGAGATTGAGCATCATTTCATTCGTGAAAAGGTGTTGGGAGGATCTCTTAAGGTCGAGCATGTTCGGAGTGCGGACAATGTCGCAGACATCTTCACAAAGCCGCTGGCAAAGGGACCGTTTACTCGGTTAAGGGAGTTGCTCGGGCTAGTTTCCACTTCCCACTTCAAGGGGGAGTGTTGAAATTGTTGAAGTGAAGTGGATAGGAGTCCGGTCGGTTTGAAGGCTGGAGACCGCAGAGACCGCGCGGTCTGCGCTGGTGCTCTGGCGGTTTGTTCCTGGCGATCTGGTGCGATCGGCCAGCTTGCTTCTTGGTTTAGGTCGCTGGTTCTGGCGACCTGTTGCGGGTTGTTTCCGGTCTTGTTCTAGTCGGTCTGTTCTTGGTTGACCGATGAGACCGGGCGGCTTGGTTTCTATTCTGGCGACTTGGTTCAAGTCGGCTAGTTGCTTCTCTGTGTTGGCGATCTCAGGAAGGGTGATCGCTGTGTCCGTGCGGTTTGTGCGCGGCTTGCTGCTGACTTCGGTCTTGGACTGAATTTTGTCCAAGTGCTGTGTTCGCGCGGTCTGGTTTTGGAGACCGTTCGCGAGCTGATGGGTGGTGACTGTATCCCGGTTTGTGCGGTGATGACATCCGTCCACCCGCCTATAAATAGGGGTGCATGGCCCGTCATTCATAACGAGAACTGTAAGAACAAGAGCCCGGATAGATTCTTGCGGTCTCAAGTTTGAGTTCGCGCGGCTTGGTTGCGAGTTAACCGTTTGTTGTGTTCGCAGGTTTGCGGTCAGCAGGTTTCGGTCTCCTTCCTTGGTGATTTCCGGTGGCTCGAATAAACAGTTCGTCTGCGGCTTGTCAGCGAACTGGTTTATTGTTCTTGTGCTGTTCGCAGTAAACTCAGCGATCAGGCGACCTTCAGCGGTTAGGCGATTTGAGTTCGGTCTGGCGACAGCTTCAGTTCTTTGTTCATTTGAATAAGCTTCAGTTCGTGCGGGCTGAGATTGCGGTCTGGCAGTGCAGTTTGTCTGCTCCTGTTCGTGCGGTCTCAAGGTGTTTCTGCGGTCTGACTGTGCAAGCGGTCTGGGAGTACAGCAGAACAATCCGGGCGGCCTGAACCTTTGTTGCAATCCGTGCGGTCTCTTTCTGGCAGACCGCCGGTTTCTGTTTTTTGGTGTGTTTGTTCTTCTCGTCTCCGTGATTCTTATGAATCATGTCTCGCCATGTATGCCTCGCATTGTAAAGCAGTATTATTTCAATAAAGATTTCTTGTGTTGCTGGTTTTGGCATTGTGGTTGTTTGGCTATAACTCTTATTGATACAACTCCTGCTTACTCCTAAACGGTCCAATCAAAAATTTTAACAAGGATAAACCAATCCATCTAAAGAAAATAGATTTTTCTGAGGAGTACAGACTGCTAGCAGATATAGTAGGAAAGATACTAACTATGTAAGATATCTGCCCATGATGCAGTGCCCAAGCAGCAACTAAACATCATGGGGGCCCTTGTATTGAAGAATAAAATAGACTGGGCTAGCTGTCTGCTCAAGATAATAGGCTCCAAATACTCACACAAAGAAAATGCATATATGAGGATTATCAGTCAAGTACTCTTCCACTCCTTCCCTAACCTCTGTAGGTCAAAAGGAATTCCTATCCCTCCTGGAAAGAGGATGTCCATTGCCCTCTTCTCCAAATGGACCAGGCAAATCCCCAAGCCTGGTTCCATTCCTGACAGAACTCCCTCTCCTCCTAATTCTCCTGGTCATCCATCTCCTCCTCAAAGAAACACTCCTTCTCTACCACCATCATTAACTCCACTAGTCTCTTCAACTCTCACAACTCCCACTCTACCTACCTCTTCTCAAACACCTGCTCAAACAGCAGTTTCTCCATCTCTTCCTCCTCCTACTTTCTCATCCTCTCCACCTCCTTTATCACCCATACCTCATGTATCAACTAACTTCTCTCCAGCTTCATCACCACCTCCACCACTCTCTCCTCATCACCAACAACAATATGAACCATTTGCATCCACTGAAGCTCTTCTCACTCAGTGCATTGCATCAGCAGCTCAAACATTCCAAGCAATGCTGGATGAGCACTGCTCCCAGATTCATTCCTCCATCCTACACATGCACACCCAAATAGATGGGGTCAGTGCCTCTGTGCAAAGTCTGAAGAACTCTTTCTCTTCCTCAAGAGTTACCAAGTCTTTCTTAACCTCCTTGGCCAAGAAGGTCAAGAAGGGGGAGAAGCTAGATGAAGAGCAGCCCTCCAATCTTAAATTAAGCTAGATGAAGACCAGCCCTCCAATCATAAATCTCCCTCACACAAATCCCCTCCTTCTTCAAAATCTGACAGTCTTGCACTGCTCAAGACAATTGGAAATGAGAAAGTACCTGAGCTACATATTGAAGAACAAACAATAGAGGTACTCAATATAGCAAGAGAGGCTGCAAATCAAGTGGTACTATTACAAGGGGAGGCAAGCAGGGCAGAAAATAAAGCTGAAAAGGAAGATGTGGCAGATGGTGAGAAAGACAAAGAAACTGAAACTCAGGGGGAGCTGGATACTGCTATGAATGAAGCTGAAAATGAAAAAGGACAGCCAGATGCTGTGTTGGCTGAAGCTGAAGCTCAGGTGGAGCCAAATGCTGTTTTAACTAATGCTGAAATAGAAATAGAAGGCTCTAAAGTTCCATTCCAGGGGGAGCACACCACTGTGACTCAGGGGGAGCTAAGGGTACAATCTGCTACTGAGAAAGAGCAACCCACCAAAGTATTCAAAAGAAAAAGAAAGACTCCTCCTACCCCTCCTGAATAATGATTGAAAATAATGCTGATATACTTTACCTTATAGTTGAATACTAAACATGAAGTCTGCTTATATAATTCTGGGAAGTTTGTTTATATGATTTCTCTTTCAAATTTCTCTTCTGATTGTTTGACATATTTCTGTTCTATAAAATTGCCTTGCTGAAGTTGATTAAATGCTAGTACAATTTCCCTCTAAATAGGGTTAAGACAAATAGGGGGAGATTGTTGGGAAAATGATTTCTCTTAACCCCTGAAAATGAGTTGAATATGAATTCCAAGAAAGGAAAATCAAGGTTAAGTAAATATGCGTCGAATAGTATTCGACGCAATGTCGAAATAAAGTCGATGTTTCTATCAGAATGAGTCGGAGTAGCTCCAAGCAGAATTCGACGTATCCTATGTCGACGTAGCTCTGACTTCTAGTCGACGTATCTTGAGAAGTCGACGCACTCTAGTCGACGCACCTTCCTTATTCTCCTCTCGACGTTCTGCCAGGATGAATTCGACGCTTACGTCGAATGGTAATCGACGCACGTCGATTTCTATGATTAATTCAAAAATCGCCAGATCTCTTTCCTTCTTTCATAGATCTGATTTATATGGAATCAAATTATTCTCTATAGCCGTTCTGAATTATTCTTTTCCTCTAATGAATTCTTGGCTAATTTGATTAAATCCATTATGGACACTATTTGAAATCAGAATGAATACTTTCCTTCTATGGATATAATTGTTATGGAAATTTCTCCTTCTTTCTAATACTCTGCCTGCTAATTGATTACTCTCCTATAGTGTTATTTTAATGAACAGAGCTATAAATAACAAGGTGGTCGGCAGAGAGCAACAAGAAGTGATCCACCGTTTTTACATTTGAAAAAGAGGAAGAGCTCCCAAGTGAAAAGAGAAAATTGAGAGATAGTGCTGCAGCAAAGATCAAGCTTCCATCTTCTCCTGCTTCTGAAGCCACTCTGCTGCATACTCTGATAGCTCTCACAAAAGAGAGAAAAGGGCTACAATCTCCTTCTCACTATAGAAGAGAGATTTTATTCACTACTTCTTGTGCTTCCAATCTTCTTGCTAGGAAGAAGATTCTTTCTTGTCTTTTTATTAACTCTCTTTCTTCTTTATCTTATTTTCACTTTCAAATATTGTAAAAGAGTTTTTAGAATCTCTCTTCAAAAAATTCAGTTGTACTGGTTCTAAGAGTCTCCTTTTCAAAAGACTCAGTTGGTTCTAAGAGTCTCCTTATCAAAAGACTCAGGGTGGTTCTAAGAGTCTCCTTATCAAAAGACTCAGTGCAAGATAGTGAATTTCCTACCAAGGGGGTAGAAGAGTGGACTACCCAAAGTTTGGGGAACCACTATATTTCTTTGTGTTGTGCTTGTTGAAACCGATTTCTCGGTCTCTTGTGGAGCTCGGGGCCCTCACCGAAATGAGGGGCAGCTAGCCCTTACCGGTCCCTCGGGAGAGGTAAGGCCGACAATTTGAGCAAAGAACAAAGATCCTAGTCTCAGCGAGGAGGTCCCTCCACTAACCCAGAAGATCGTTGAGCGCTTCCCCTCCCAAGCCAAAGCTAAGACTCGGGCACCTTGGAAAGCTAGAGAGCCCAAACCAAAGCGACCTAGGGAGAGAAGAGCTCAAAGATAATGAACCGGTCCTCTTCCAAGGTGCCCATTAAGGTCTATTTATAGGTTTTGGTTTTGCGGTCTGCAGATAACAGGATTCCGCCTTCAGATTTGACTATCTGCACCCCAGGTGGGTCTGCTAACAGCCAAGTTCCGCTGTTTGGAGAGGCTAAGAGCAGACCACCGAGGGTAAAATGGTAAGTTGATCCTAATGATATATGGGTAAGGGGTTGCGAGAGCCCTACTGTTGGAGTTCTCGCCGGCCTTCTCGCAGATCCTGCCCGCGGAAGGAGCTCTCGCGAATACTGCCCGTGGCATCTCCTTCGGAGGGTCGTTTTGCGAGAACCCTGCTGAAGGAGCTCTCGCGAGGACGAGGGTCCGCTGACGAGGTTCTCGCGAGGACCGCGTTAGCCCATTTTGGTGGTCTGCCGAGGTCTCATTGGCTGGGGGTCGATTTCGGCGAGGCCCAGATCTCGCCACTCCCGTATCGCTCGATTTCCCTGCCTGGCGAATATCGGGGTTGTACACAATCCCCGCTCTTCGCGAAGACTCATGTCCTCGCGAAGAATCGTCCAACCCCTGATATTCGACCGCCCCCAGATGACCTGTCAGGAATCTTTGGTGGGACCCACCATGCAGGTTATAAATATCGTCCCGAACCCCCATTGGCGCGCGTCGCTTCTATTCCCTCCTTTCTTGTTCTAGCTGCCGGGAGATGCCGATTTCCGAAGAAGCAGAGGCTCGCCTGAGGGCGATGAGAGCCAGCGGGCTACCTTCCACGACCAAGGTACCCGCCTGGATGAACCGGCCGCCTCCCTCCCAGTCGCCAAAAGTCAAGAAGGCGAAGGCGGTTCGCCTCTCTGGAGACGACTCCGTGGCGCTGGACTCCTCCCCGGACGATCGCCGCCCCGAGAAGGTATGGGTTATTCGAATTCACGTCGATAAATTGCTCTTCAATCATTTCCACTCGCAGGATACTTTGCCGAGCGAGATCGTTGAGGAACGTGCTGAGGGGTCTCGGAAAAGCCAGCAGGTGGATACGAACCTCGCTGGGAAAGACACCACCGGTACGATCTGGATCTCGCATACCGTAATATTTATGTCAACCATATATGATCTCCGTTACTCTTTTCTTACAGTCTCGCCCCTGAAGTCCCCGATCCGCCCGTCGTCGCGGCCTCCATCTCCGCCCCCTCCAGGTAGAATCGTTGATAAGCCCGGGTTCCAGCTCCTGACGAGCGAGGAGACCGGTGGCTCCGCCCCGCCGAAGATTCTCCCGACCAATAGCACGGTTTATCCCGCTGGCCTGGGCAAATCTCTTTACCCCCATTATTGAAACGTGTTTCAGGGCCGTCCTTCGGGTTCTCGCCCCCCTCTTGGTAAGCGTTATGGCCTCGCCGAAACCCCGCGTGATCTCGCGCTCGTCATCTAATCATTCTAAAATCTTGCAGATAATGCCGAGAATCCACCTACCGATTCCGAGCTGGGTGATGACGAGATGTCTCCCCTTCCTGACCAGGTGGAGGAATTCTTAGGGGATCCGCGCGATCCGGAAACGATGAAGCAGCGAGCCGCGGAACTCTTGAGGAAGCATGGGCGAATGCTGATGGATCTCAATATGCAGGCGAGGCGGGATAGAGAAGCCACGGAGGATAGGCACGCGGTCCTGATGGAGGAGTGCGCGAGGCTCCGGCAAGCGAGACACCGCGATCAGGATGAGGTTGCCACGACGCCGGAGGTGCACATAGCGAGGATGAGGGACTACGCCTACCTCACAGATCGGGAGGGTCGCCTGGCAGAGGAATATTATAATTCTAGGGCGCCGCCGAGGTCAGGGTCGCGGGGTGGTGGCCGGTGGAAATGGCTCCCCCACGATTCTCGTTAGACGTTGTATTATGAGTAATAATCGTTATCTTTGAACGGTCTCGCCACGTTCTGTGACTCGCGTATTCGCCACTCCTGCTGGCTGTTATTTCTTCCGACTATTAGTATCATCTTTTATGGTTTCTCGCTTGTTATCAATAAATTTGTTTATTTTGTTGCATCGTGCTCGCAAGGACCCTCTGTCCTCGCTAAACGTATTCTGCATGGATGTCGTTTGTGCTAACCTCGCGGGTTTTCCTCGTCAGCGTACGTGATGTGATGTTTTTGTTGATACTCGTGCTCGTCGGCGTTTGGACTTCCTCCCGCCCTTTTGCTTTGGCTATAAATAGGTGGTCTTGACTGGGGCAACCACCGCATTTATTCCCGACCTTCTTCCCCTTTTGCTGCAGAGCTCTCGCTCTTCCTCGTTCTCGTGCTTATTCCTTTTCTCGCAGGTTTTCTGGATGGGTGGCGACGCGGAGTCGGAGGGTCGGCGAAGGGTCGCGAAAGCCTTCGCCGAGCATAGCTTCTTCACTTGCAATCTGACCGACGAAGAGTACTTTAGCGCGATCGCCGATTTCGTTCTCCCCCCCCCCCCCCCGTTCGAGGCACGCCGCCCTAGCGAGGACGACGTGATCAACGACCCGTTGGTCGACGAGTTGGCCATCCCTATCGCCCACTTTTCGGTTGGTCTGCGCCTTCCTTTGTGGCCAGAAGTTCGCCAGGTAATAATCGTTCTCGCTTACTTTCTGTTTATTTTGCCACTCGAGTCTCGCCAGAGATCAACCTGAACCCCCCGTCTAGTGAGAGCCCGGGAGCGGAATCGATCTGGGGCATTCCAGCACCAATACTTGTCACTTTGCCAGCCTCTCCAGAGATCAACCTGAACCCCCCGTCTAGTGAGAGCCCGGGAGCGGAATCGATCTGGGGCATTCCAGCACCAATACTCATCACCTTGCCAGCCTCTCCAGAGATCAACCTGAACCCCCGTCTAGTGTGAGCCCGGGAGCGGAATCGATCTGGGGCATTCCAGCACCAATACTTGTCACTTTGCCAGCCTCTCCAGAGATCAACCTGAACCCCCCGTCTAGTGAGAGCCCGGGAGCGGAATCGATCTGAGGCATTCCAGCACCAATACTTGTCACCTTGCACAGCAGCAGTTAAAAGCGTAACTAATAAAAGTAAGACATTGATTAAACAACATAATAAAGCTTTCAAGGGTAGAATCGTTTCAAATCATCCCCACTCCGAGCTCGGTCGAGAGGTACCCCTTCCACATCCTGGAGATGATACCCCCCCGTCTTGAGCACCTCGCTTACGATATATGGGCCCTCCCAGTTGGGGTTAAGCTTACCCACTGTGGCTCCTCTGTCGGCCGCATCGACCTTCTTCAGGACTAGGTCCCCTTTCTGAAAGTGCTTGATCCGGATATGTTTGTCGAAATACCGAGCCATCCGCCGTTTGACCTCTTCCTGTCTGATGGTGGCCAAGTCCCGGAGTTCTTCCACCAGGTCCAAAGATAGCCTCTGCTCTGCATTGTTACCTTCCAGCCACTCTTCGTTCCCCTCGCTCGCAGCGATCACCCGGGGGGTCTTTACCTCGAACTCTATGGGGAGAACGGCCTCGGACCCGTGAGAGAGCTTGAATGGAGTCTCCCCGGTGGCGGTATTCGGAGTGGTCCTCATTGCCCAGAGGACGGAGGGTAGCTGTTCCACCCAGTTTCCTCGAAGGTTCTCCACTTTCTTTTTTAGTAGGTTGACGATTATTTTATTCGCCGCCTCCACCTGCCCATTGCTCCTCGGGTGGTGGACCGATGCGAACCTGAGATCAATGCCGAGCTGGGTGCAGAAGCCGACGAACTCTTCACTAGCAAACTGCGGCTCATTGTCCGTCACTATAGCTAGAGGGAGTCCATGCCTGCAAATTATCTCCCCCCACACAAAATTCCTTACGACCTGAGAGGTTACCTTAGCAAGTGCTTTCACCTCTACCCACTTGGAGAAGTAGTCGATCATGACCAGCAAGAACTTCCTCTGGCCGCTGGCTTGGGGAAAGGGGCCGACCAGGTCCAACCCCCATATGGCGAAGGGCCAGGGGGCCGTGATGGTCCGGAGCCTTTGAGCGGGGAGGAGTTGGAGCGGAGCGTAGAGCTGGCACTTCAGACACTTTCTTGCGAACTCTGCCGCATCCTTGCTGAGAGTGGGCCAGAAGTAGCCTTGCCTCAGCACCCTCCCTTCCAGGGTCCGACTCCCGGAGTGACTGACGCACTCCCCGGAGTGGATTTCTTCCAGCACTCTCGGGACTTCCTCTTCGGAGACACAACGGGCCAGGAGTCCCGAGAGGGTCTTTCTATACAGCCCCCCTGCATGCAAAGAGTAATAGGCGGACTTATACCTGAAGCGTCTCTTGTCCACATCCTCTCCAGGGAACTTCCCGGAGGATAGGAAGGTGATGAACGGATCCATCCATGAGGCTTGTTGATCCACTTCCATCAATTCTCCTTCCTCGATGGAGGGCCGGAAGAGTTCCGAAGTCGTCCCCCCCGCTCGAGGACCGAACTTGGCTATGAGGTCCGCCTGGGTGCTCTCCTCCCTCGGCACGTGCTTGATCGAGAAGGTGCGGAACTGCCTGATGACCCCCTTAACCTTTTCCAGGTATAGTAGGAGGGTTGGATCCTTTGCTTCAAACTCTCCTTTGATCTGGCATGCTACCACCATAGAGTCCGTGGAGACCTCCACGTCCTGCACACCCAGTTCCCGGGCCAGCCGAAGGCCCGCTATCACTGCTTCGTACTCAGCCTGGTTGTTGGTGATTGGGAAACGGATGTTTAAGGCTTGCTCAATCCGAGTCCCCTGAGGACTCACCAGGACAATTCCCCCTCCATAGGAGTATTTTCCCGACGCTCCGTCCACCAACATCTTCCATGCTTCTGGGGGAGGTGGCTCATGCTCCCCCACTTCGGCCGCGTAGTCGGCCATGAAGTCTGCCACCGCTTGAGCCCTGATGGATGTCCTGGGTACGAACGTGATATTGAATTCGCTTAACTCCACGGACCACTTCGCCAACCTTCCTGAGTGCTCCACCCCTTCCATGATTTTGCGGAGCGGATGGTCCGTCACTACTTTAATTGAATGGGCTTGAAAGTAAGGCCGGAGCCTCCGGGCCGACACCACCAATGCGAAGGCTAACTTTTCTAGGATCGGGTACCGGAGTTCCGCCTTCTTCAGCACTCGGCTGACGTAGTAGATTGGGAACTGTTTCTTCCCCTCCTCCCGGATCAGCACGGAACTTACTTCTTCGGATCCTACCCCTAGGTATAGAGATAGGTCTTCCCCTGGCCTCGGTCCCTGGAGCAGAGGGATTTGGGTGAGCTGTTCTTTCAGAGCTTGGAAGGCCTTCTCGCATTCCGGGGTCCATTCAAACTTCTTGTTTCCCCGCAGTACTTTGAAAAAAGGTGCACATTTTTCTCCCGCCTTGGAGAGGAATCTGCTGAGCCCAGCCAATTTCCCTGTAAGGCTCTGAACCTCCTTCGGATTTCTCGGCGACTCCAACTCCATCACCGCTTTAACTTTGTTCGGGTTGGGCTCCACTCCTGTGGGGGTAAGCAAATGGCCCAGGAACTTCCCTCGGCTCGCCCCGAAGACACACTTCAAGGGATTGAGCTTCATCTTGTACCGCCGCAGGGTCCCAAATGTCTCTTCGAGGTCTCGGAGGTGAGTCTCGAGGTCTCGGCTCTTAACCATGAGGTCGTCGACATAGACTTCTAAATTTCTTCCTTTCTGCTCGCGGAAGACCCTATCCATCATCCTTTGGTACGTAGCCCCTGCGTTCTTGAGCCCGAAGGGAATCATCTTATAGCAATAACATCCATCCCCCGTGATGAAGGAAACATCCTTGATGTCCGGGGGATGCATGCGGATTTGATGGTAACCTGAAAAAGCATCTAAGAAAGACATTACAGAAAAACCGACGGCTGAGTCAACCAGCGCGTTGATTCTGGGCAGGGGGTAGCAATCTTTCGGGCATGATTTATTAAGAAGCGAAAAGTCGATACACATACACCACTTACCTCCTCCCTTCTTTACCATAACGACGTTGGAGACCCAGCCTGGATACTGGATCTCCGATACAAACCCGGCCTGCAGGAGTTTGCCCACCTCTTCGCGGATGGGTCCCTCTAGCTTGTCCGCGACGGCCCTCCTCTTCTGACGGATGGGGCGGGCACCGGGGTCGAGGTTGAAGCGATGGCACGCCACATCCGCGTCGATCCCGGGCATTTCTGCGGCGCTCCAAGCGAAGACGTCCACGTTCTTTTGTACACAAGCCAGAATCTCCGCTTGATCTCCTGGGCTGAGTTCTCCGCTGACCCGGACTTTTTCCACCACCCCCAGCCGGGTGGTGACCTCGAGATCTACGACCTCGTCCATAGCCTCCAACCGGTACTGCTCTCCCCAAGCTCTTTCCTCTTCGGCACAAGCGGGAGCCTGGGTCTCTTCCTCGACTTCCTTCTCTACCACCATCAGCTCTTCCGCCCTTCCCTCCTGGGCCTTCTCCTCTTCTTCCTTTCCTTCCGCCCGGGGTACCTCAGCTACCCCTTCCTGGGCATGAACTTCATCTCCCTCCTTCTCTTCGGCTACCTCCAAACCTTCGGCTTCGGCCACCTCCTCCATCACCTTATCCCACTCCTCAGCTTCTCCCATCCAGGATATGGTGTTGACAGCCGTCACGTAGCACTGTCTTTCCACCTTGGGATCCCCCCTGATCCGCACCTGGACCCCTCCGTCGTTGAACTTGAGGCACTGATGAAAAGTGGAAGGGACGCAGCGGAACGCGCTGATGAGTGGCCGTCCGAAGATGGCGCTGTAACTGCTCGGGGCGTCCACTATGACAAAACGACAGTTCCGGGACTGCCCACCCAGGGTCACATGGAGCCCTACTCCTCCTTCTACCTCTTTCCTCTCACCCGAAAATCTGAACAGAGGGCCATCTGAGGCTAACACTCTTCTGGGTTCCACCTCCATCTTGTCGAATGCCTTCTTGAAGATGACATTGACCGAACTCCTGTTGTCCACTAGGATTCGGGAGAGGGTGAAGTTCTCGATCGCCGTCTGGATGACCAGCGCGTCGCAGAACGGGTCCTCGTAGCTCGGCATGTCCTTCTGGGTGAAAATAATTTTTTCGGCCGGGGGTGGAGCGGTGGATGTTGACGCTACGCTCCGGCGGTAGATGGTATGGAGACTAGCCTTGCGGGTTGCCTCCACCCCTACCCCCCCATGGATCACTCTGATCCCTCCTCTATTCCCCAGATCTGCTCTATCCTCACACCTTTCCTCCTCCTCCTCTCGAGGTTCCACCTCCACGATCCTTAATGGCTGCTGCTGTGGTGGCGCGGGTGCCCTGCCCCTCTTCACCTCCAGGAATTCCGGACAAGTGTCCGTTGAGTGGCCTTCTACATCGTGGAAGATGCAATATGGCACCGCCACTTCCCTTGCCTCGGTCTCTGCTACCCTATTCCTTCTTCTCCTAGCGGCCGCCGTTTCCGCTTCTCCTCCCCTTCCCCTTCCTCTTCCTCGGCCAATTGCCATGGCCTGTTGAGGTGGGGGAGGTAACTGCATCGGGCCCTGCCTCCACCCCAACTGGGGGGGTCTCCATTGTCCTTCGAAACGGTTACCCCTTCCTGGGCCGTAACCCCTTCCCTGCCCCTGCATTCCTCCACCTTGCGGCCTCCATCCCCCCTCCGGGGCCCGGGGCTCTTCCCTTCTTCTGACCTCTTGTTGCCTCATCTCAGGCTCACTGAGCTTTGCTAGCCTCTTGGTGAGCTCTGGGTTGGCTTCTTCGCTTGCTACCTCCTCTGCCACCCTCCCCATCAGCTCCTCATAGGAGACGGGGGCCTTCCTCTTCAATGCCATCTTGAAGAAACTTTCCTTCAACCCGACCGTGAAGGCGAGTTGAAGTGCAAACCCAGGCACCTCCTGAGTGAGCTGCACTTCCTCCTGGAACCGATCTGCATACTGAGCCAACGTCTCCCTGGACTCCTGCTTCACCGCGAAGAGGGAATTAGCGTCCTTCTTCCTCCTTTTTGAAGTTGAAAATCTCAACAAAAAACTTCGGCGCAGGTCCTCGAACGCGTAGATAGAGCCTGCCGGAAGTGAATGAAACCAGTCCCTGGCCTTCTCCTTGAGAGTGACGGCGAAGAGCCGACACTTGAAGGCATCGGACATCGGCCTGATGGAGACCGAGTCCTCGAAAGACTGCAGATGCTGAACTGGGTCATCTCTGCCATTGTAGTACACTCTATCCCATTCTCCGAATCCCGCTGGAACGGGTGCAGACAACACCAACTCGCAAAAGGGACTTCCCCCTCCTGCCATCTTTTCTCGCTCGGCTCGCGGACCTAGCTCGCTCGCCAAGCTTGGGATCGCACTCGCGAGGGCGACGCTCGCCTGAACCACCCCGACTGTCGCCGCATCCTCCTGGCGCGCGCTCGCCTGCGCCGCCCTCGCTGGGGCAGAGCTTGTCAGCACCGAACTCGCCGGCGCGGAGCTCGCCAGCACCGGGCTCGCCGGACTGGCGAACAGCACTCGCCCTTCCTTGTCATGTCCTGGTTCAACGGCAACTTCTTTTCCAGCCCTTCCTCCTGGTGCCCTCTCGCCGACTGCTGTTGGGGGGGGGGGGGGGGGGTGGTCGCCTGAGGTGCCGGGGTCGCAAACTCACTTCGCAGAGCCGTGACCGTGAACCCCAAGGTGTCGAGCACCTCCTTTCTGAAATCCGCGAACATCCTAGCCATCGCTTCCTGAGGGGTCTCGCTGAACTCCTCGCCCTGCTCTTCATCTCCAGCCATAAATCTTCTCTGGGACTTTCTTGAACCAGCCACGCTCCACGCTCACCGCACCAAAATGTTGAAACCGATTTCTCGGTCTCTTGTGGAGCTCGGGGCCCTCACCGAAATGAGGGGCAGCTAGCCCTTACCGGTCCCTCGGGAGAGGTAAGGCCGACAATTTGAGCAAAGAACAAAGATCCTAGTCTCAGCGAGGAGGTCCCTCCACTAACCCGGAAGATCGTTGAGCGCTTCCCCTCCCAAGCCAAATCTAAGACTCGGGCACCTTGGAAAGCTAGAGAGCCCAAACCAAAGCGACCTAGGGAGAGAAGAGCTCAAAGATAATGAACCGGTCCTCTTCCAAGGTGCCCATTAAGGTCTATTTATAGGTTTTGGTTTTGCGGTCTGCAGATAACAGGATTCCGCCTTCAGATTTGACTATCTGCAACCCAGGTGGGTCTGCTAACAGCCAAGTTCCGCTGTTTGGAGAGGCTAAGAGCAGACCACCGAGGGTAAAATGGTAAGTTGATCCTAATGATATATGGGTAAGGGGTTGCGAGAGCCCTACTGTTGGAGTTCTCGCCGGCCTTCTCGCAGATCCTGCCCGCGGAAGGAGCTCTCGCGAATACTGCCCGCGGCATCTCCTTCGGAGGGTCGTTTTGCGAGAACCCTGCTGAAGGAGCTCTCGCGAGGACGAGGGTCCGCTGACGAGGTTCTCGCGAGGACCGCGTTGGCCCATTTTGGTGATCTGCCGAGGTCTCATTGGCTGGGGGTCGATTTCGGCGAGGCCCAGATCTCGCCACTCCCGTCTCGCTCAATTTCCCTGCCTGGCGAATATCGGGGTTGTACAGTGCTGTGATTTTTCCTCTTGCATTTATTTTCTTTACTTGTTTAATTCTTATTGGTGTGTGGGAAGCTCTAATCTGTGATCACTACACCCATATATATATAATTATTAACTTTGCACAAAAATATTTTAAATCTCTATTCACCCCCCCTCCCCCTCTAGAGAATTCTAGTGAGGTTAACTGTGCACTTTCATGGGTGGCTCGCCGGCCGTTGCTTCTCCGCGGTAAATTGTCGAGGTCAGGATCTCACGGCTCCCCTTGCGAGACCATCCCTTTGGCTTTAATGATCATAGAACGTTGTCGACTGCTAATGATCTCGCCGAACAGAGGTATGGTCGACGAGACCGGGGGAGTTCGACGAACACACCCGCGAGCGCTTGTCTCGTCGACCCTTCTCGCTCGCCCTTCAGTGAGCTCCGTTCCACTGCCTTCTTTTAGACCGTATCCTTGCCTGGCGAATATCGGGGTTGTACAATGGAGGCGCCATATGGCGCCAAATGGCAGCCATGCACATATCCACATGGCATCCATGCATGTTGCCACATGACGGTCATGCACGGAGCCACGTGTCACCACGTGGCGGCCATTTGCGTCGCCAAGTGGCGTCCATGCATGTCGCCACGTGTAAAAAAATGAATATACTTACTCTGGGGTTTTTCGACGTCCTGATTCCAAATTCGGGCTCAGTTTTCTCAAATTCTTAAAAATTCTTGCTCAATTTCTCAGTTTCTCGAAATTCGTGTCGGTTGCGCCGAAAATCGTGTTTTTCCTAATAATCTCATATTTTAGCAAATAATATGTCGATTCTAAGGTTTTTTGACCTTCTAAACCTAACTGTGGACTCTATTTTGTGAAATTCAGATTTGATGTACAATTAATTACTTTTATTTAGATTATATAAACACGGGATATTACAAGAGCCTTACTCAATTGCTAGAGAAAGGGCGAGGAGAGAGGTCATACTGTCTCTCATGATCTTATAAGGAAGTTGTAGAGAGCAGAGACAACTCTCAGTGGAAAGCAGCTATGGTAGAAGAGATGGATATCCTTCGTAAGGCTAAGGCAATAAGTTCCAAATGGATATTCAGGAAGAAGTAGGCTACATCCATTAGGACCAGTGAAGGTACAAGGATAGATTCATTGCCAAGGGGTTCACGCAGAAGAAGGGTATCGACTTCGATGAAATATTCTCACCCGTGGTAAAACATTGTTCCATAAGGGTGCTTCTTGCGATGGTGGAAATGGAGGACATGGAGCTGGAGCAGATGGACGTGAAGACATATTTTCTTTACAACAACTTAGAAGAGGAGATCTACATTTTGCAGCCTGAGGGGTTCATTC
This sequence comes from Dactylorhiza incarnata, assembly GCA_033032865.1. Lineage (NCBI taxonomy): Eukaryota > Viridiplantae > Streptophyta > Magnoliopsida > Asparagales > Orchidaceae > Dactylorhiza > Dactylorhiza incarnata. The sequence goes on along the minus strand of JAWHQI010000284.1, from coordinate 542,779 downwards.
AACCCGGTGACGAGAAAAAAGTGTGTAAGCTAAGAACTCTCTACGGTCTGAAGCTGGCTCCGAGAATATGGAACAGGAAGTTTGACACGCTCATGGCTTCACAGCGATTCAGCAGGATCCAGTACAACAACTGCGTCTACTATAAGTTCCTGACAAATGGGGACATTTTGATTCTGATGTTATATGTCGATGACATGCTGATTGTCTGCAAGTCAGCTCAGGAGATCCGATCACTGAAGCAAAAGTTACATGCTGAGTTTGAAATGAAGGATCTGGGTCACGCGTAGAAAATCCTTGGGATGGAAATAAAGCGGGACAAAAAGTAAGGCATGCTTCAGCTTTCTCAGGTAGGCTATATTCAGAAGGTTCTGGAGAAATTCAATATGATGGAATCTAAACCTGTTACAACCCCTCTGGGGCAACAGTTTAGACTGTCATCACAGCAGTATCCAGGCACAGAGGATGAACGCCAAAAGATGATCAGGGTGTCGTACGCTAGTGCGGTAGGATGCTTGTTGTACGCTATGATCTTCACGAGACCAGATATCGCTAGGATGTGAGCGTAATTGTCAGCAGATACATGGGGAATCCTAGGAGACAGCATTGGGAAGCAGTCAAGTGGATTCTGAGATATCTGAGAGGAACACCAGACGTCGGCTTAGTGTTCCAATGGATCAAGGATGTCAGTGTTCTAGAGGGCTACGTTGATTCCGACTACGCTAGCGACCTCGATAGGAGGAGATCTACTTCCAGGTACATCTTCCTTCTAGGTGGAGGTCTCATCAGTTTGAAAGCCACTCTTTAGGACATCGTGGCTCTATCTATGACAGAGGCGGAGTACATTGCTGCAGTAGAAGCGGCAAAGGAAGCCATCTGGCTTAAAGGTCTCGCCAAATAACTCAGGATTTCTCAGGAGGCAGTAAAGTTGCAGTCTGACAGTCAGAGTGCAATCTGTCTGGCTAAAGACCCAGTTTGTCATGTCAGGACAAAACACATTGATGTGCGCTATCATAAGTTGAGAAAATTCATTGTTGGCGGAGACATTCAGTTACTAAAGGTGCCCACAAAGGATAATATTGCGGACATGTTGACTAAGCCACTGACAGGAGTCAAGTTCAAACACTGCCTTGACTTGGCTCATATTCGCGCATGTTAATTTGGGTGACCCCAGGGAGAGGGGGTAGTTCGCCGAAGGGAGGAGATCCAAGTTGCAGGTGGAGTTTATCGTGTGAGATGTCAAGGTGGAAATTTTTGAGATCGTGCCACCTCACCGATCCATGTGCTTTTGTGATTCCTATTTTGGGGGAATCTTATTCTGGAATATCATTATGAGGAGAATATTTCTCAAGGATTCCTATCCTATTTTGGCCGAGCCTTGTTTTGGCAATCTCCTAATTTAGAGATGGATTTACAGCAATATACAGGGGCAGCCTCGAGCCGATCATAATCCAATTCATTCGGATTCATCCGTGAGAGAGAAAGAAGAAGAAGGCGGTGTTGCGGCGGTTTCAGCATCGATCCAGACGGAACGACATCAGGGGGGTCGGTCCAGGCGAGATCGGCTCCGACAGAGACTCATCCCAGTGGCGGCGGCAGGGGTGTTAGCAGCAGGCGGCGCTGTTCCAGTGGCAGTTCTAGTCAATCCAGGCGAGGTCGGCAGCAGGCGGCGCTGTCCACAGCGGCGGTGCAGTTCTCAGATTTTTCTTTGAGATTTCTTCTTGTGGCTCTCTTCTGACCGTGAATCGGTCTCTGTGTAATACTCTGTAACTCCTCATTTTATTAGTGGATCTTTTTGGCGCGCTCTCCCCATGGACGTAGGAGCTCCTCTCCGAACCACGTTAAAATGTATTTGTCGTCTGTGTGTGCTTGATATCTCGTTCCGTTTATTATTTTGCGTAATTGCTTTTGCTTGAATTATTCTGTTGCGCTACCGCGGTACTCGATCCGATTGCATAACACCGACCACCTCCTCTGCATGTTTCCACTTCTTCGGTTTCCCCATCCGTATCCCCTCCAGGGATTCATAAAGGTACCACTCTCTAGGGCTTTCCCGATCTTTTGATTTCCAGTGTACTATCACGTGAAATTTCTTGGGTGGCACCCAACTCATTTCCGGCCCCTTCGCCTCCATTATTAATCACAGTTACATGTGTTGTTTCCGTCATCTGGTAGATGTAGAGATCCCGATTTTGATTACGATTCAGACATTTTTGTACTGATTTCCTCCTTGCAAACTCCTCTGCAAACTCAGACGAATCTCAATGTTAGGGCATCATCAATGTAACATCCCCCAAACAGCTAGACCCCCCCCCAGGTGAATTTGTCGTGACAAGGTCATGACAAGGCCCTGGTAGTGTAGAAATCCCTTTAACTTAGGCAAAATTAGGGTTGAAAGCGCCTTGGTCTGCAAATAGTAAATTGCAGATACCCTACCTAGGGTTTGACCTAGGGGCCTTAACTTGACCCAGTGACACCACCACAACATCCCTAGACCATTTAGGAGCCCAGGGGGGCATTCAGAATCCATTAGGGCCAGTCAAATAGGTCAAGTTGACCAAAGTCAACCCTAGCCCAAAATAGGTCATTTCACCCAAATTAGGTTAACCTAGCCCAATCCACTTGGGCTAGACCCAAATTGGATGGCCCACTAGCTTCCTAAGGTCTAGAAATTCAGGTTTGACCAGTCAATTTCTAGAAAAGTGACTAGGAGAGATAAGGGGACGTCTTCCCCCAATTTGGAGGAGAGAGAAAGATGGGGCCATCAATGGAGGGAGGTGAAACCCCCCTCAATCCTCTCCATTAATGGCTGGATTCAACTCCCCAGGGGAAGGGGAGAAGTTTCCAGCCATTTCCCGGCCTCCTAGAGGTGAATCCCATGGGATTTCACCATGGCCGAAGTTCACTATTCATGGCCATTAATGGCATTGAAGCAATGTCTTTTCCCCTCCCTCTATTGAGGCTTTTAAAAGCATCCTTAGACCATGAGCATCAGTTTCCCCCATTTACATGAAGGATTCGGGCAACTTGGTGTGGAGGATGCAGAGCTTTCAACCATGGCGGTCGGCCATAGAGGTTCACCCAAACGACAAGGAATCACCACTCCACAGAGGTCTGATCCGTTAACCCTCCCTTGGTGCTAGATCATATCATGATTTGGGGCTAGATCTGAGCTCAATTGGGCTCGGATTTCGCTTCCGAAAGGGCTCGGATTGAGCCCTCTTTTCCCTGCTCTAAAACCTAGATCCGACCACCTCCGGCCGGCCAACCACCTCCTATCGCCGGCCACCACCTCAACGGAGGTGGTGGTGACATTGGCCGGCCGAAAAGAGACGCAGGTGGCCGGGAAATCACCCTGCAAAGAGGCCCAGGAAGGGCCGTCGCGAGCCGTCCAACGTTCGGGGACGATGACGGAGAGCCGTCGGATCTATTTATTTACGTTTATGATTATATCTTTTGATTCGTCGAGCGCCGCAAGAAGTTCGTCGAACGAGATAGTTCGTCGAACGAAATATTTCGTCGAACGGGAGTAGAAGTTCGTCGAACGAATCTGTTAGTCGAACGCTGATATAAGTTAATTTAGTCGAGCTCAACTGCGTTTATATGATTTCGATCTGCGTTTGGCTTTATATGATTTAGTCGAACTGCGTTTGGCTTTCATCGAACGCAGATTCGATCTGCTTTTGTCGACCGCAGACTTGATCTGCTTTCGTCGAACGTAGAGTTCGATTTTCGTCGAACGCTGTAGCAGTTATTTAATTAAATGTTTATATGATTTCTGTCACATACTTTGCTGAACTTAGATTTAATTATTAAAAATACTTATGCCCCCCTAGAGAAAAAGTGTCCAACACCAAAGTTGTAGCCCTTAGGGTTTACTTTATTTTAAAATTGATTTCACCCAAAAGGAGTTGTGTAGCTCCTTGTAGGTCCATTTTAGTGGGGCTGGTCCCTAGTGAAGGGAAGCCACCAATACTTGTATAACTTTTTATTGGGAAATGATATGGCCTTGAGATTTGAAACATAGTCTACTTATACCTACACACACATCATATCCAAAGATGGGATTTTTAGGAGAAACTTTTTCTAAGGTTTTTGAAATAATTTCATAAATCATCTAATAATTAATTAATGGGTCAAATGACCTCCAATGCCCTCCAAATTTTGGTGGGTGCTCCCTAGGGTTACTGTATGACCTTGGTAAAATTATCAGCCCAATTGGGACTGTTTTGTTTGAGTATTTTGTAAACCCAAGTTAGGACAAATAGGGTCAAAGTTAGGGTATGGTGTTTACCTTGGGGTATGGTGGTCAAAGCTCATCACCATGTAGTGAAACCTTGGTAACTGGTTTAGGATCACCTAAAGAATCCCCATGAGTGGTTTGGGGTGGTGTAGAGGTGGATAAACCCTAGAATGCTAGTTTTATTTCTAGGTGTGCATTTAGTGCCTTGTGAAGGACATGGGGTCAAATATCCATGAGTGGTCATGAAACTTGGTGGATAGATTCATGGGGTGTAAATAAGCACTGGTTATTTTTATAAGAATTTTAGGAGCTAATATTCCCTTTGATTTAGGACATAACCCCTTTAGGGAAACTACTTATCAGAAACTTTTACATGCTTAAAATGTCTTGGATGATAATGAGACTTTGTTGGTGCCCTTATAATCATGGTTTAGACCTCTGGTAATTTTTGTAAATTTTATCAAATAATTTAATCAGTACTTCTTTCACAAGGCACTTGTTTTGATTTAGACTTAAGAAAAATATTTGAGAGTTCAAAACTCATTGTTAAATTGTGAAAATTGGTGATAGGACCTTTCTGGACATTAGGAACCTTTGTAAAATTTTATAGAATTTTTGAGGACTTAAATCAGCAGGCTACTTCACAGTTAATTGAATTTGAGGTTTTCTTAATTTAATTATTTTAGTGAGAAAATGATATTCTTAAATCCTGGAACTTAGTCAGTAGCCTTTTCTGGTGAATACAAGAGTTTGGTAAATTTTCCCATAATTTTAGTGTTGATCTTTTTGGTAGTTCCTTCATAAAACTATGATTTTGGATAGATGATAAATAATTAAATTAGAGGAAAATGTCTTACTGTAAAAATATGATATGTTGTTTCTGATGTTATATAGTCATCATAGATTCATCATAATTTTTGGAGAGTCATATCATAAGAATTACTTACACTTCATGTTCATTTCCATACTTGGCAGATGTTTGGAGAAATTAAAATAAATATTAATTAATTAGGGAAAAATATCATTATCTGGAATTAGTCTTATAACATCATGATAGACCTCCAGTAAATAGCTTGGGTCAGTTGGATGAATATTTGGAGTACCTCTAGTTGTGAGCGTCATGTAACTCATTTGGTCTGCGTATAGTAAAACTGTGAAATTTGAGAATCAAGTGGATCCTTAGGAGGGAATGGGAGGTAAGTGGTTTAACTGGTTTAGTTGAGAAGGTATGATGGTCAACAAGAAGGATTATAGATGGTAAAGGTGTGCTTAGTGAGAGAAAGGTAAATTGCACTCGGGGTCGACGAAAGATCGTCTTGGAAAGTCATAAGTCACTTATGGTTAATTCAATTGTAATAACAAGGAGGGTGTTCTTACGGGTAGATACCAACAACACTAAGTGTCTTGAGAAAGGGAACTTTGGGTTTCATCCCATTGTGGTTTCTAGTACCATAGCGAGCCCCTCACAGGGTAATCCTCGGGAAGTCCAAGATTAACCATAAATTGTAGGGATAAGTTGATGTACAAGATTAACTTAACAATACACACACCCACACCCCGTGGTTACAGGAGGTTAGTTGGTTTGGTTTTACGAGCGGTAGGCTCGGTGGTTGAAGCAACAGATTAGTTAGTCCGGTGAGCTTGTGACTCAGTAGTGTTTGTTGGTACGGACAGGTCGGTCCAGCGAGCCGGTGGCTCGGAAGGTTATTGATGACAGGCAGGTTAGCCCGGGGATTTTATGGCTCGAGAAATAGTAGAACATGTTGCATGTGCATTGAAGGTGGTGGGTCTTCGGTATTGGACGGTCGTTCACACCGACGTCAATACGTTGACTCGGCAAGTGTGGTATTTACACTTAGCCATGAAAGTCTGGTGGTCCAGCCAGTAAGAGTACGCAGATGCTCCGCGAGTTTTGCGTTGAGGCGTACGATAGGTCTAGGTTAGGTAGTGTGAATACCAACCTAGAGGTGGGCGAGGACCAACCCACCGCTTCTGTTTGCCACTACGGGAGTATCCTGGGAGTCTAGCTAGCTCCAAAATGGGGGAACTAAAGGTCTATGCGCATAGAGTCGAAGTGGGTGAGTTGCACTTGTATGAACATAGCATAACTGCATACCTTGCCTGTCATAGCATGAACATTGCATTTCAACCCCTACCCCTATCGTATAAGTCGGTTATGGGACTTCTTATACGATAGGCCTTGCTAAACGACCCCTTGGTCTATAGGTTTGAGTGGGCATTCCTATAAATTAATGGTTACTTTCATTTTATGTACCTGCTTTACCTATTGTACTTTACATATTCTTTACCTGCTTTTACTATGCTCTTTTACTGCTTCAATTATGTATATATACATATGTAGTGTAGACATTCCATGTACCCCTGTCATCTGCTTTTTTATTATACCCCTTGTTGTCCTCCGCTTCATCTTTTCCGCTCGGTGCCTAGGAGTCACCAGGGGAGGGTGGGGGATTGGCTTAGTCTTTTTGACTAACGGTCGGTGGACCTTATCATTTTAGGAGACCACGACGACGGAGCAGCACCAGAGGCCGGTGCAGACGGAGGCAGGCCAGTGCAGTATAGGAGCACAGGATTCAGGATCAGTGAGTGGTTAGGTGTTAGCTTTCGCGAGTGATCTTGTAGTGAGGATATGATGTACCGGGCATGATCCCTTCCTTCTTCTTATTTATTGTAACCCTTGTTATCTTATTATTCAGTTATATCATGTGGACATTCTTATATTTTTCATGTCGATTCTGTGGACTTGTCTTCTTTAATGCACTTTTCTTTGTGATCGATTTGGCCGGCAGGATCGGCGTTTTGTAGTGGCGACCTTTCTGAGTGAATGTGTCACCGCAAATCGGCGGTTCTGGGCCTAAGACCCGGTGTTTGGAAAAAAAATGGGGTCTTACAATCAACACAATTTTAAGCCCTTACATTCTCTTCTCCTACCTTCTATTATCTTCCCCCTTTTTTCCTTCTTTCTTTTCCACACCAGGTTACTTTCCTGAAAAAAATCCCTAGCATTGCATGTGTTTGATCTATTATCCATACGAGCATAATTCTTATTACTTCTAATTTGGTATTAAATTTCTGCATGCTTTTATAAGACCGCCCTCCTGAAAAAAGCACAGAGAAGTGGGTCTTATCGCACGCAGTGACCAAAACGTAAGATTGAAGTTGCTAACGGAAGAGAGTAGAGACGGGCGTCTCACCCTCCACTCATTATACACCTCAACCACCCAATCCGAATAAGGTGTTAACCGAATAACCAAACATCATTCAACTAAGCGTATAAAAGCAGAAAGCAAAACGGAAGAAAGTAAACAATACTACGTACAACGTAAGAAAAAGGAAGAGACAAAGCATGAAATAAAACCGTCCGAGGCTACTACCCAAAATAGATCATACAATCCAAAAATGGATCTGAAGATACTACCCACAACGGATCCTACCGTCTAAAGGTACAAGTAAAAACAATCTAAACTAACAACCTCCTTGCAGAAAACTATCGTCGTCACCTCTTGTTAAGCTGGCAAGTGATGCTCCGGGAGATCTGGCTACATCAAATCAACAGGGTCTCCGCTTATATTATTCATGTGTGTCACACATACATGCTATAATAAATATCTACAAAAGCCATGGGAAAATTTTCCCCAATATCACTCATTTTTGGGGAGAGGGTGCACATAGGCATACTAAAACTATGTTAGAAATTCCAGGTTCATTCTCCCAAGGATTTGGGAAAAAATCACAAAATACCCTCCATGTCACATCCTTAAAATTTTCCCACTAAGGTTCATTTGAAACTTAGATTTATTCACATACAAGGCTCCAAATGACCCAAGATTTTTACCAGACTCTATTATACACACAACCAATCTTCCAGAGAAGATTTGACAGTATTTGAGTTAATTTAACCCACATTATACACCATAGATGGTTTATTAAATTTTTACTAAAACTTTAGAAAAATGTGCCCCAAAAATTCTGATTTTTGGGCACACAGTAGATCTATGAAACACACACATGTGGTCCAAATTTTAGCTTCATGCAATATACTATATGAAAGTTATTCACCTTCAAAGTTCTGTTCTTCCCAAATACCAGTCCCACCATAACTTCCCTACAAGGAGTTGTATGACCCTAAATGAATTGATTTTAATTCCTATTGAAATTAGACTCAAAGATCTACAAGAGTTGTCTCTGCCAATTTTTCATTTTATGACATTTAAGGGCCTCAGTTTTTTAGAACAAAAGATCACATTTTCTGTGACAAAATATACATTTAATCATAATTGGTCTGCATTTATCAGATTCATCAGATCGAACGGATCTGGTGTCGTCTTCTTCCTTGAGCCAACGACTCAGGTTGCGCCTTCCTGGGCCGATATCTTGAGCCCGTTTTCGGCAAATCTAGGAGGTTTCCGGCGAAACCATCCTACCACCACCACCAGTCGACATTTGGTCATCGACTTGTGGTGCCCATTTGGCCTGAGGTGGTCAGAGAAGGGCTCCGTCACCTTCCATTTTCTCGGGTAGGAACATCAAAATGTGAATGGCGATCCACCAATTCTCTAGCGCTTTTTAAAGGGGAAGAGAAGGAGAGACTAGCACAAGGGGAGGGGTGGAGAAACAAGACCTTGATAGGGCTTGAGGTTGAGCTATCCAATTGGATGCCATGGTCGGACACCCTCCTTGAAGCGCCTTGTCGATCCCACTATTCTCCACCAAATCCTCCAATGTAAAGCTCCAGCCCGACTCCTTGATGCTTCCTAAAGCTAATGAGGCCCTTAACTTTTGCTGAGGAGGTTGTATATGGTTATGACATTTTGGAAATTTTGGCCAAGTTCCACCTCTCAATCCAGCCACTCCTAAGGCCCAATGCTGACGAGAGAACTACCGGGAATTAATCCCTGAGCTCAGCGAGGGTCTGTGGAAAGGGAATTGATGCCAATTGTTGGCTCTTCCATGCAATGCCATTAAAGTGGTCGGCCAACACCTTCCCTCACCTGAATTTCTCCCTCTACCCAGCTGCCACCTCACCCAGATCTTCTGGAGAATTCATGGGGAAGCTGAGAGGAGGCTTTGGGGAGAGGAAAGGCATGCAATGTGGCATCAATTCCAATAATCCCTCCTTTGTCTCATTCATAATTGGGGGGAATTCTCTATATCGACCCCTTACATATCACCCCCAATTGAATTTAGTGGGCATGGGGGTCATTTGGTTATGTGGGCTGCTGGATTGGCTGAGATTGAGGTCCTTAGCCCATTGGAATTAGGTTAGCCCTTGAAAATCCATATTTTAGGTCAATTTGACCTATGTTGACTTTGTATGGTTGACTTGGTCAACTGAGGGGTAGACTGGTCCAATGTGTTGGTCTTGGGTCCCTTGAAACCACCCAATGTTGATTGGGTCATGTTGATGCCCCAATTGGGCTAATTTAGCCAATATGTGTGATTTGACTAAAATTGGGGAAAAATTGACTTTGGTCAAATTGGACCAATTGTCGACCACTTGATGGGGCTTCTGGGTCCATTGGGTCCTCTATGATGTTATAGGACTAGGGATGAAGTCAATTTCATGTTTTGGGGGTCAATTGGACCTATTGGTGAAGGATTGACCTATGTTGACCTAAGTTGACTTAGATCAATGTGGATCAATTAGTGACGCCATGATAGTGCTTTTGGGTCACTTGGGTCTCTATTGATGTTATAAGATTAGGGGTGAGGTCAATTTCATATTTTGGGTGTCAATTGGACCTATTGGTACGTGAAAGATACACCTATGTTGACCTAAAGGGTACTTTGGTCAAAATTGGGCCAATTGGTGACTCCATGATAGGGCTTTTGGGTGACTTGTACCCCAATTAGGGTTTTTAATACATTGGTGGGGTCAATTTGATTATATGAAGTCTAATTGACCCAATTTGAGGTGAATTGGCCTATGTTAACCTATTTTGAACTATAGTTGATTTGGTCAAATTGGCCAAAATTGGTGACCCTATGATGGGGCTTTTGGTTCACTTAGGTCTCTCTTAGAGTTAGGGACCTATTGGTAAGTTCAAGTTGAGTTGGTGAGTCCAATTTGAAGTAAATTGGCCAAGGTTGACCTGTGCACTTTTGGGGTGTCTATAGCAATTTCCTAAGTTCAAGTTGAGATAGGGTCATATCATGACCTCTACTCACAACTCCAACAGTAACCCTAACCCAAGGGGGTCTAGAAGGAATAAGATGTTACAAATCCCAAAAAACAAAAAATTAATTTCGGCCCCGAAATTCAAGTTCGGGTCTACGGGGTTTCACGCTCAATGAAAATAAGGAATTTCTAGAGAAGTTTAGATGTTACCTGAGGTGAAGAGTCCTGGGTATTGTTGTCGCATGGAATTCATCGGTTCCCATGTTTTCAAAATCACTCTGTCTCCTGCTTGGAATTCTACCTTACGATGTCACACATCGTAATATTTAGCATGTCCGCTCTGCGCTTCCAACATTTAATCTCGTATCAGTCGCATCTGGCATCTGTGTACCCTATATACCCTGTCCCAAGTGCCTTTGGGTCTTTGTCCCGAATCCACGAAAGTGGAGTCCTACACTTTGTCCTATATATGGCCTCACATGGAGATCTCATTAAACTCATTAGTTCTCGGGTAATTTCATCGTGTATACATTTGACAATAAAATCTGTTTCCCATAGTCATGCATCTTTCTAATGGTGATTATGCTTTCTTTTAAAGGTACATGTTCCGGTTGAAGGGTCATACACAATGTATGCATCTTAGACATAATGTCCGACAATTTCAAGTCCTCTGGGGTTATTATACTTTTGATGTCATGCTATAGCGAACTAATCTTAATTGTTCAAATAAAACTTCATGAATATCACTACCTATCTTCTAATATAAAGTTCTGTCATTGCTCTACCTTATAGCGAATTAATCTTAATATAAAGTTCTGTCATTGCTCTACCACCCTGAGGCCTATAAATAGGACTCTAGTCTCTCCTTCATTTTCATCATTTTCTCCTCTAACTTCTCCTCCTACTTGCAAGAGAATTCCTTGAGAATCTTCATCGCTTTCGAAGACGCCCTTAAAGAATCTTCAAGCACTTTGAAGACCGTTCGAAGATCTCCATCCGCCTTCAAGCTTCCTTCCGAGTGCAGAACGCTCAGTGCTCATCGCCTTCAAGTCAACGACAAGCTCCGCGCTCTAGACACCGCCACAAACTGCAAGATACACTTTGAAGACATCCAGACGCGCAGATCACGTCACTCAAGATCTCAAGCAAAACCAGAAGGTCATCCAGGCCCCAGAGCGCGGTGCTCCCCACCGCGGCCAAAAAAAGACTTAGCTTCGAGAGCGGTGATCTGTCACCCTCCGAACACAAATCTCTCTCTCTCTCTCCCTCCCTTACAAGTTGTAACGAGTAGCGGCCTGTCGCCACTCGATTTCTCTCCAGAGCTCTGTAAAGCAACAACAGATGGTGAAGTTAGGTCGGCACCGAACCGACCACGTGGTTTTTTACCTCTTTTCGGGATTTTCCACAGTAAAAAAGGTCCCTTGCCTGCCGTCTCAATTCTCTGTGACTGATTGCACGCTCGACCGCTCTCTGGCTAAGACGGTCCAATTCAGACCGATTTCAAGAGCCTCGAGTAGCCCGCAACAATTATATGAAATAATATTTATGGCACATTAGCAATCATGCACATTCTGCTAATAATACTAAAATACATCGGTTATTACCACCTAGCAAGACTTTCATCCCTGCTCGAAGATTGAACTAGAAGAAGTAAAAGTTCAAGGTCAAAATTGGGCTTGAATTATGATGATGTAATAAATATATAAATTGAATTATAATTGTTTAAATAATATAACAATCACGATTACATTATTAGCAAATCAAAATTTATCTCAAAACTAACATTGTCAAGTTGACTAAAAAAATGCAAGAATGTGTTAGATTGTCTGATTGATTCAACCCGCGAGAGTCCAATAGGGTGATTAGTATAAAGAGGTGACTCGCTAGGCTCAAGCGTGACGAGCGGTGCAACAAGATCTGCGTTTAGTCAAAATCCTCTAGATGGGAGGATCGACGGCCGCGATCGATTAGGGTTTTTGCTCAAGGCCCTGAATGGGGTATTTATAGGCTAGTGAACCCATCCCTAACTAAGCCATCTGGTTCAATACCACCATTCGGAAGCCGCACGCACTGTAGCTTTTCTCCTAAGGCGCGATTAGGGTTTTTCCCTGGCGATATCGCGATTCTCCTCTGCTCGGCGCTCCGGTTCAGCCGTGCAGATCTCGCGACAGCAGCGAGGTCGTCCCCTCTTCGTCTTCCTCGCGACAGCAGCAAGGGCGCCCTCTCCTCCTCGCGGTTCTAGGGCTCGAAGTGCAGTGCCGATCTTCTCGCTCGGGTCGGTTCGAGCGACTGAATCCAGTCGTCCTAAAGTTCGTCCGGCGACTCCTCCATCTCCGGCGACTCCTCCATCTCCGGCGCCTTCTCCATCTCCGACGTTCCCCTTTTCTGCTACCGCCGATCTTGTCGCTGTTCCTGTCGCAGAGCGACAGTGAAGTCGCAATCCGTCGACTTTGCCTGAGATTCCTTCCTCCGGCGTTATCCTGTCGCCGAGCGATTGGAACTTGTCGATCTGTTCAGATCCAACCAAGATCTCAGTTCTTCCTCCTCTCCGGATTAAAGCCGATCGTCCAAGAGTGTCGTAATGGCCGGAGGTATAAATCCCTATAAACGATCCTTTTTCCGCTGCGATAGTATGTTCTATCATTTGGTATCAGAGCGAATATAGGGTTTTTGACATCCGGTTTTTTCAAAATCTGAGAAGATTTCTTCCCAAAAATTGTGATGTTTTTCCAAAAATTCTGTGGAGATTTCTTCCAAAATTCGTGTTGCTCTCGTGTTGGATGCTCGTTTGTTTTTTTTTTGTTCAGGGACTGTCGTGGTTGTCTATTGCCGGTTGTTCTGTGATGGTGTAATATTTTTTCAAGGTCATGTAATTATTATTTCTTTTACCTGGAATGTAATGTAACGACAATAGTACAATCCCGCTTTCCTGACCCGAATCCGATATCCATGACCACCTTATGGAGGAGATCAAGTGCTTCAAATCCGGTGATCTTTGGGGCTCTCCGATGCGGTGGTGGAAGAACATATCAAAACGTTCAAGTCCTAGTGGTGGAACCCTAGCACATATGAAGTTTTTTCAGTTGAAGGCGTCTATGGAAATCGGATTCGGGTCATTCTTCTCGTGTGAGCTCCAACACATTTCAGTTTATTTGCATAAAATTAGAATACAGGTTTATCGTGATTATCAGGAGTAGCCAAAGCATCCTGATGAACATGGTAATCGTGACTGTTCAGGGAACACATCGTGGGGTGCGTTCTTATAGTCACAAAGATCTAAATTTTTTTTTTTGCACGTTGCAATTAATTTCCAAGGTTGCTAAAAATTGCTCGGCCCCACAGGGAAGTAGTTATTAACAACAAAGGATTTTAAAATTGGTATATAGTAGTAAGAGTGTACCCCGATTAATGGGCCTCAATGCCCACAGGTACGAGTTCCCGTTGATCGCGATACATTGTCTTACTAGCTACATAAATAAAGAACATTAATAAAAATCCTATGCGGTAGCGGTCTTTGCTCACAGGGAGACTGGATTTTTATTATTAACAATTAATATGAGTTAATTGTTAAAACAAAGTTTTCTACCACTTTGCGTAATTTCAAACATTACTTATGTCATTGTTTTTAAATAAAAAGTAAGCATGTATTTTTACTATTTTCTTGCAGTTTTTAATACAGTAATCGACCCAACGCAATTCATCCCCACTCTCTCGGGGGATAATTATAAAATATGGAAAGATAAGGCTTCTAGCCTTAGGGTGTATGGACCTTGATTTGGCACTCCGCGTGGATGAGCTCGCTCTCCCCACGGCGGAGAGCACACCAGCTGACCGTACCTTATACGAGCGATGGGAGAGATCCAATCGTCTCAGTATAATGGTGATCAAGACCCACGTCAGTCAGAGCATTAGGGGATCTATCCCCGAGTGCAAAACTGCTAAAGAACTGATGGGGGTCATTGACGAACAGTTCGTCAGCTCTGATAAAGCCCAAGCCAGCACCCTAATGGCAAAGCTCTGTTCCATGAAGCTCAAAGGGACAGAAAGCGTACGAGGACATATAATGGAGATGAGAGACATAGCTGCTCAGTTAAAGACATTGGACGTTGATTTTTCGGAGTCTTTTTTGGTCCACTTCATCTTGACTTCCTTGCCTGCCGATTACACTGCCTTCAAGGTGTCTTATATGACACATAAGGAAAAATGGCCAGTGAACGAGCTGTTGAACTTGTGTGTTCAAGAGCAAGGCAGACTGAAGCAAGAGAAGCTGAAATCGGTGAACTTTGTGCACCATAAGAAAGGGCAATCCAGCAAAACAAAGAGTGACCCAAAGGGAAAGGGCAGGGGGGTAGTTGTTCCCATCAAGAAGCAGGAGAACACAAAGCTATCAACTTGTTTCTTTTGTAAGAAAAGTGGTCACATGAAGAAGGATTGTAACAAGTACAAAACTTGGCTCGCGAAAAGGGAAGGTACGACGTCATTAGTGTGTTATGAATCAAATTTCGTTAATTCTCATGATTTACATAACACATGGTGGATTGATTCAGGCTCTACAATCCATGTTTCTACTGTTATGCAGGGGTTTCAAAGCCTAAGGAAACCTAGTGATGGAGAACTATGCGTCTATTCAGGAAACAAGATGCCGTCTTCTGTTGAAGGTGTTGGGACATACATGCTCGTCCTTCAAACCGGATACATTTTGGATTTAGAGAAGACATTCTTCATTCCTAGTTTTTCTAAGAATTTAGTATTTGTATCAAGACTAACGCCTAAAGGCTTTGGTAGATTAATTGATGGTTTATATAGCCTTGATTTAGATTTAAATTATATGCAGTCATTCACAACAGTGCATGATAACAGTAGTAATAACAGTGTGAAAAACATCGATTCATCTAGATTATGGCATAGGAGATTAGGTCATATCTCCATAGAGCGCCTCAAAAGATTAGTGAAGGAAGGTGTCATTCCGACACTTGATTTCACTGATTTTGGGACTTGCATACCATGCATAAAGGGAAAGCATACTAGCAAGTCCACTAAAGGAGCTAGAAGAAGTGATGCAAAATTAATGATAATTCACACTGACATTTGTGGACCATTCAACACTCTTTGCCTAAATGATCAAAAGTATTTTATTACTTTTATTGACGATTTTACAAGATACATGTATCTGTACATTCTGAATGACAAATCAGAAGCACTTGATGCTTTCAAAGTCTATAAGGCAGAGGTAGAGAAACAATCTGGTTTGAGTATCAAAATTGTAAGATCTGACAGGGGTGGCGAATATTATGGTAGGTTCACAGATGGATGCCAAAGACCAGGTCCATTCGCTAGATTTCTTCAGGAACACGGAATCATAGCTCAGTATACGACTCCAGGCACACCACAACAAAATGGTGTAGCCGAAAGAAGGAATCGAACTTTAATGGATATGGTAAGGAGCATGACAAGTATCTCATCTCTCCCTCTTAACATGTGGAGTGAAGCTCTAAAAACGGTCGTGTACGTCTTGAACAGGGTCCCATCCAAATCAGTTCCTAAAACACCCTTTGAGTTATGGAATGGATGGAAACCCAGTTTGAATCATGTACACATTTGGGGCTGTCAAGTAGAGGTTAGGGTGTACAACCCACATGAAAAGAAATTAGACCCAAGGACAGTCAGTGGTTTTTTCATTGGCTATGCGGAAAAATCCAAGGGTTATAGATTTTATTGTCCCTCTCACACGCTAAAAATAGTAGAAGCAAGGAATGCCAGGTTTCTTGAGGAACTCCACACTGGTGAGAGTAGTTCTCATAAAATTGTGATAGAAGAGGTGCAGGAGACTGCACCTTCAGGTAGTGGTGTTGAACCTGGTGGGCTCGTACCTGCTGTGGCTCAACATCTACCTATTCGGATCCCAACTTATGAAGGAGTGATCTATGATCCTCCTATCCAGAGCTCTCATGAAGATGTGGTTAGTGAAGCAGTCATTCAGGAACCACCACAAGTGGAGACTGCACCACAACCACTTGATCAATCAGATTTAAGAAGATCTTCAAGAGTCAAAAGGTCGGCTATTCCTTCTGATTATGTTGTATACTTACAAGAGACAGACTACACGTCTGGACTCAATCAAGACCCCATTACCTTTTCAGAGGCAATGAGCCGTACAGATTCTGAAAAATGGTATGAAGCTATGAAGGATGAATTAAACTCAATGGCAAACAATCAAGTATGGGATTTAGTAGAATTACCAGAAGGTTTTTGTGTTGTAGGTTCCAAATGGGTCTACAAGACTAAAGTGGATGCCTCTGGTAATATTGAATGATATAAGGCAAGACTTGTTGCCAAAGGTTTCCTTCAAAAGGAGGGCATTGATTATCATGATACCTTCTCTCCGGTCTCTAAGAAGGATTCATTAAGGATTATAATGGCCCTAGTAGCTCATTTTAATTTGGAGCTACATCAAATGGATGTCAAAACGGCATTCTTGAATGGGGAAATTGAAGAAGAAGTATATATGAAGCAGGCTGAAGGTTTCCTTTCAGAGAAAGGGCATAACCTCGTATGCAAATTAAAGAAATCAATATACGGGCTAAAACAAGCCTCACGACAATGGTATATAAAGTTCCATAATGTCATTATCTCATTTGGTTTCGAGGAAAACATTGTGGATCAATGTATATACATCAAGGTGTGTGGGAGCCGATTCATGCTACTAGTCCTGTACGTTGATGATATTTTGCTTGCGAGTAACAACTTGGGAATGATAAGAGAAACTAAACAATTTCTCTCTAAAAATTTTGACATGAAAGACTTAGGGGAGGCTTCCTATGTGATAGGAATTGAGATACATAGAGATAGATCTAAAAGGATCTTGGGGTTGTCTCAGAAGGCCTATGTCAACAAAATTTTGGAAAGATTTAATATGAGAAATTGTTCTAGTTCTATAGCTCCCATAGTAAAGGGTGACAAATTTAGTTTGTCACAATGTCCTAAAAATTCTCTTGAATTGGAGTCCATGAAGAATATTCCATATGCATCTGCGGTTGGCAGTTTGGTCTATCTAGATGTTTGCACTAGACCGGACATTGCATTCGTGGTAGGGATGTTGGGTAGATATCAAAGTAATCCTGGGATAGAGCACTGGACAGCAGTCAAGAAAGTATTGCGCTATCTCTAGGGGACGAAAGATTACATGCTTACATATAGAGAATCCGACAATATGGACCTGGTCGGATACACAGATGCAGACTTTGCAGGCTGCCAAGACTCGAGGAAATCCACATCGGGCTACATCTTCATGTTGGCCGGTGGTGCAGTGGCATGGAAGAGTGTCAAACAGACTCTCATCGCATCCTCGACTATGGAGGCAGAGTTCATTGCATGTTATGAAGCAACAAAACAAGCATTGTGGTTGAGGAATGTAAGACCCCCCCCCCCCCCCCCCTCCCCTCTCCGGAACACAAAACACGGCCGAGGGAAGTCTTATGCCCAGGACAGCCGCCTTGCCGAAGCGCCAGCTCACGGGCTAGCCTCCTCCACAAGACGCCTATCCTGCCGGCTAACAAATATCATCAATGCCAACCCATCATATAAAATACAACAAGAAGCCACCATATATATATATCCGCATAAGTACAGTCCAAATACACACCAAACGAGTGTATAATATCAGAGTAACAAAAGGAAAGGCCCCAAGGGCTACAACAAAACTCGCTCACATCTGTCACTGACGGCTGCGATGGTATCGTAGTATCCTGCCCTGTCGTCCCGGCCGGACTATCCGTCTCCAGCGCCGTGCGCTGCTGCTCCAGGTTGCGCTGCCGCGCCAGGATGCGCTCCTAAAAAAAGGGGACGTAGCAACCGTTAGTCATAAAGACTAAGTGGCTTCACATCCGCTCCCCCGGCGACTCCAAGGCACCGGGCGGAAGGGAAGAAGAGGAGCTGCAATATTAGCAATAATAAACAAGCAGGTGACAGGTAGTAGTTGTTCATATGTGTCGGTTGTTTAAGTGCCCACGCACTTTCCATAGCACTATCTAATATGTTCGTAAGCATAAAAGTAGCAGTGGTTATATATATTTGCAAGTATAAGTAGCACAGACATAAGCAGAGTATTAGAGAACTGAATTGAACTTAACTTATAAGGATGCCCATACAAGCTTATAAGTCAAGGGTCTGTGTATAAAGATAACTCATCATATAAGGATGCCCATACAAGTTTATATGATGAGGTTCCAATGCGGTGCAATGCAATGATTATGATATGAATGCGGTGCAATGCAATGATTATGATATGAGGACTGACTCATGCACGATTGCTATGTCGACATAGACATTTAGTTCCCACTTTTCGAGGGTAGCTAACCACTCAGGCGCCCCCCGTCGTGGCCAGACGGTGGCAGTGGCACGGGCTTCGCCACTACTAGGAGGGTATGAACACTACCGGTCCTAGGCCTATGTACGCCTCGACGCTCTTGCTCATAGCGGAGTCCCTGCGTACTACCCGCATTCATGCGGGGTCTCCAAGACGCGGAGGGGATCTATTGGGTAGATGGACACCAAGACATTCCAACCCAACCGGTCTGAGTCTAACTGCCGGCTTCTGTCGGTGTCACGACTAGCGAGCCCGTAGACCCGCCACAACTTATCCTCCCACGAGGATCTATACACCATGCGCAATTATGTTTACCTACGTAGTTTGAACACACCGTGCGTGCCATCGAGCACCAAGGACTCGCTCAATGAGCCTTACCACCTTCCGCCTCGCGCGGCAACAATCGATGCTAATTAGCATCCCAGGCTCCCAACAACTGGGTCCTTTCCTTTTTACCACCGGCTATAACTATAACTTGTGACCCGCACTAAGTTAACCGTGCCGCCCGTTCCGAGTAGATTACTCGTGTGCAGTGGTGTGCGTATAACATGGACATTATTAAACCAACTCATAGGACTGTGGACTACTTGCACACATGAGGGCATAACATATTATTTAACTATGGAATCTATTCGAGCCAAGCAACTGGACTTCCACCATTGGTCATAAGTAATTAACAATCCTATCACAGAGGATTCTTCATCCTTGTTGAACATATATATAAATATATATAATTGAAATCCTATTGACAGGGAACATATACATATGTATATAGCAAAGCAAAGGCCACCTTCTTCATCCTTGTTGAACACACACACACATATATATATATATATACATATATATATATATAAATGAAATCCCAATTACAGGGAATTATTCATCGTCTTCCCAAATAGAATTTAGGGCGAACACCTTCTCTCCTCCCATGCTCCCTCACAAAGCCACCACGTCTCACGAAACCAACAACCCACGTTCGTATTGAAGCGGGGAGTCGATTGGGGGCATTTTCGCGGCGAACGACGCCCTAGGCGAAAACCCTAACGCGGCCTCAACCTACAGAACTTCATTTCGCTCCCAAATCGACTCAACTGAGCTCGATATCTCGCCTAGGGGTTCTAAGATACTAGCACCAAAGGAGAGGGGTCGGAAGTCACCTGAATCCGGGCCGACGATCGCGGCGGCATGACGGCGCTTGGACAACTCAACTCTTTCCAAGCTAGCTCTTCTTCCAACAGACGTACGAGCTTCTCCACGAATTTTTCTTATGGCCAAGCTCCTAGGGTGGGGAGGAGAAATGGAAAGAGAGAAGAGAAAAGGGAGGAAGAAGGTGAAGATGAAAACTCTCGGGAGGAAAATATCTGCCAGGAATTAAGAGTGAAAGGATTGTTATTGGATTTGATATTTAATAGCCTGGGAACCCCAACTCTGATGTCAAACTTTTATTGGACAAAATCCACTGCCTTCCCAAAGATAAAAATAAACTAACAGCACTCCAGACTTTCTCGGGAAGGAGTTAAACTTTCCCGTTCGACGATCGTCGAACGGGAGCAGCTCCCCGTTCGTCGATCGTCGAACAGGAGCTGCTCTAGCTAAGCGCTCCCCGTTCGACATTCGTCGAACGGGAGCGCTCCCCGTTCGTCGATCGACGAACGGGAGCAGCTTCCCTTTCGCTGAACGCTTCCCGTTCGACTTTCGTCGAACGGGAGCGCTCCCCGTTCGTCGATCGACGAACGGGAGCAGCTTGCGTTTTGCTGAACGCTCCCCGTTCGACATTCGTCGAACGGGAGCGCTCCCCGTTCGTCGATCGACGAACGGGAGCGCTCCCCGTTCGTCGATCGACGAACGGGAGCAGCTTGCGTTCGACGAATTCGACGAATTCGTCGAACGGAAGCTGCTAGCTGAGAACTCTCCAAAAATCCATAGGATCAAGATCTATTCCTCCAGGAATGGGATGTTACAAATCCTATAAACGAAAAAAAACAATTTCGCCCCCGAAATTTAGGTTGGGGTCACGAGGGTCGCATAAACCATAGCAGCAGGTCTATTCTGAACACAACAAGAAGTTGTCAATGGTGAGAACTATAGCAGCTCCATCAGTGAAGTTAATAAGAAAGAAAAGAAAAACCAAATCCTTTCCTGGAGCATAACCGCAACACACAATTTCTCATTTTGAAAATCAATAAAAGAGAGAGAGAGAGAGAGAGAGCCCAGGTAAAAAAAAAATTCACATATATATGTGTACATGTACACATGTACATGCCCCAAACCAAATGCCCTAACAGCAGAAAAAGTAGCTGCTACAGCTGATAACTTTTACCTGTATGTATATATATATGTTTAATCCCAAACCTGAAGGGGCATAGCAAAACCAGGGAGGAGCATAGCACCTACCCTCAATTCCAAAGGAAGAACTCCCAATATAAGAACAGCAAGAGGAACAACAACAACCAGACACTATAGTAGCCGCTAACAATTGTCATATATAGCTGTTCACGTCGCTGCCACTCCCATCAACAAAACTGCCTAATAAATGTTTACGCAATAGAAAGTCCGGTTCAGAAAAAGAAAACAACACAGTTTTTGCCTAAGCCAAAAA
Source organism: Dactylorhiza incarnata (assembly GCA_033032865.1). Lineage (NCBI taxonomy): Eukaryota > Viridiplantae > Streptophyta > Magnoliopsida > Asparagales > Orchidaceae > Dactylorhiza > Dactylorhiza incarnata. Next base: position 521,436 of record JAWHQI010000284.1, on the reverse strand, counting down.
CAGCAGAAAACATATTATAACATATCCGAAACACAGTTGTAACATATTTGTGCCTATCAAAGAAATTCTCCGCGACTCAGTTCAAAGCATTTCGAACATCTCGCCGTTCGTCGCCGCGGGTTTTATTCACCTAGGAGGGAACCCGACCCTAACAACATTAAGGGATCCTATGATTCGAGCTAGTACTAAGTAACGAGGTTGTCGCTCTCGAGGGAAAAGAAGAAAATTTTCCGAATTGACCCTCCTACAGCCACCATAAATTTATATACGCCGTCCGATGCATCGACACATGCGTCTCCCAGACCACGCGTTGGACGAGATGGATAGCCAACAAGGCTTCTACATGGGTTTAGTGCACATTTGTATGATACTAAGTTTAGGCTATGGTATTAAAACAAGAGATGACAGACTAGTTTAGGCCATACCTGGGGAAAACAATCCCGGGTAATGCTGCCGCATAAGGTCCATCGGCTCCCAAGTGTATTCCTCCCGTCCATGGTTGGACCACAACACTTTCACCAACGGAACCCTCTTTCTCCGCAGCACTCTGGTCTCGGTGTCTACTATCCACAAAGGCTCCAGCCGGACAGACCTGTCGGTCTCCACAGGACCAGACGTAGCTACCACATGCTGATCAGGGCGAAGCAAGGCCCTCCGAAGGGAGGACACATGGAAGACGTCGTGTAAATTCTCCAATTCTGGCGGTAACATCAATCGATAAGCTAAGGGGCCAATCCGCTCCAGGATGGTATAAGGCCCCATATAACGAGGGCTGAGCTTTTTCCTTCCCCGAACCCGAGACACACCGTGCATCGGCCTGATCTTCAAGAACACTTTGTCCCCAACATGGAACTCCACGGCCCTGTGCTTTTTGTCATAATATTTTGCCTGTCGGCTCTGCGCTTCAAGCATGCGGTCTCGTATCAGTCTGACCATCTCATCGGTATCATCGATGAATTTCACCCCTAGCGCCTTCGGGTCCTCATCTTGGACCCAAGACAAAGGTGTCCTACACCTTCTTCCATACAATGCCGCATAAGGAGCCATGCCAATGCTCGCCTGGTGGCTGTTATTATACGAGAACTCCACCAAGGGCAGGAGTCTCTCCCATGGCTCTCCTCGATCTAGGACACAAAGGCGCAACAAATCTTCAAGGGTCCTGATCGTCCGCTCTGACTGACCATCCGTCTGAGGGTGGAAGGCCGTGCTAAAGGTCAGACGGGAACCCAAATAAGCTTGCACCGCTTTCCACTCCCTGGAGGTAAAGCGACCGTCACGGTCCGAAACGATCGTTTTGGGCACCCCATGATAGCGAACAAACTGCTCGACGAAGAGTCTTACCAACACATCGACATGCGAATCCTTCCTCATCGGTATAAATCTTGCGACCTTCGTCAGACGGTCCACGATCACCCAAACAGAGTCACTCCCGGAGCGGGAACGAGGCAGCCCGTGAACGAAATCCATGGATATGTCTTCAAACTTCCACTCGGGAATGGACAACGGCTGCAGCAACCCCGCCGGACTCCTACACTCTGCCTTTACCTTCTGGCACGCCTCGCAGTGAGTGATGAAATAAGTGACATCCTTCTTCATCCCAGGCCAAAACATTGTCCTTCGCAGATCAGTGTACATCTTGACAATCCCGGGGTGCACCGAGTATTTTGTGCAGTGAGCCTCCTTCAAAATGTCCTCTCGAATTCCTCCACCCGCGGGTATGTATAACCTGCCACGGAAGTGAACCAGATCCTCTTGCATGGTGTATTCCTCCGCAGAACCAGCCTCCACTGCTCGAAGAATAGGTTCCAGGGCAACATCTTTCCTCTGCTCTGCTCGAATGCGATCTCGGATATCACAAACTATGCTCATCGCGGACAGGTACTCAGCGAAAACCTCTGGATCGGCTTTAGACACGAGCGTGATCTGCATTTCCTCGAGCATTCTTACCAACTCCATGGCCATCAGCCGTGACTCCGGACTGGATGTCCTCCTGCTCAAGGCATCGGCCACCGAATTTGCCTTCCCTGGGTGATAGTTTAGCGTGTAATCATAGTCACACAGGAACTCGATCCACCGCCGCTGCCTCAAATTCAGATCCTTCTGGGTATGTATGTACTTCAAGTTCTTGTGGTCGGTGAATATCTCACAGTGGACCCCATATAGATAGTGTCTCCAAATCTTCAAAGCAAATATCACTGCACCCAGCTCCAGATCATGCACCGGATAGTTTACCTCGTGCTTTTTAAGCTGCCTCGACGCATAAGCAATCACGTGGTCGTACTGCATCAGTACGGCACCCATCCCCTGCAAGGATGCATCCGTGTAAATTTGAAATCCTTCTCTACCAGACGGAAGAGTAAGGACCGGGGCTGAGGTGAGGCGATCCTTCAGCTCCTGAAATGCGGCCTCACACTCAGGCGACCACACAAACGGCACCTCCTTTCTGGTCAGCTTAGTGAGCGGGAGAGCGATCTTCGAGAACCCCTCGACAAATTTGCGGTAGTACCCGGCAAGCCCCAGAAAGCTGCGCACATCTGCGGCTGACTTCAACGGCTGCCATTCCTTCACAGCACGAACCTTAGCAGGATCTACGGCCAATCCCGCACCGCTGATAACATGACCCAAGAAAGCCACCTTGCGGAGCCAGAACTCGCACTTGCCAAATTTTGCGAACAACTGATGCTCCCTCAGTTTTGCCAACACCAGCTCTAGATGCTTCCAATGGTCCAATAATGACTTCGAATAAACCAAGATGTCATCGATGAATACGATCACGAAGTCGTCCAAATAAGGCGCAAACACCCTGTTCATCAGGCTCATGAACGCAGAGGGCGCATTGGTGAGCCCGAAGGGCATAATCGTAAATTCATACAACCCGTACCTCGAGCTGAAAGCAGTCTTCTGGATATCCTCCTCCTGAATCCTCAACTGATAATAGCCAGAGCGCAAGTCGAGCTTGGAGAACCATTGCGCTCCTTCCAACTGATCAAAGAGTTCGTCGATTCGCGGCAGAGGATAAGTGTTCCGGACCGTCAGTCGGTTGAGCTCCCGATAATCTATGCACAAGCGGAGCGAACCGTCCTTCTTCTTCACGAACAGAACCGGGGCTCCCCAGGGTGACAAGCTAGGACGAACGAACCCTGAGTCCACCAATTCTTGCAGTTGTACACGGAACTCTGCTAGCTCCTTGGGCGCCATTCTGTACGGGGCCCGTGAAACAGGCTTAGCACCCGGTACCAGCTTAATTTGGAAGTCTACCTCCCTAGGTGGGGGTAATCCGGGTAGTTTTTCGGGGAAAACATCCGAAAAATCCCGGACTACCGGTACATCCTTCAATTCAGGCCCTATCTCCTTCATCTCAAAACAGATCACGAACACCTCATCGCCTTGCTCGTGAGCCTTCACAACCTGTATAGAAGACAACAAGTTTCGTGATACGGGTCTTATACCTTGAATTACCATCTCTGAGTCACCATGCCTCAGCGTAATCCGCTTCGCCACACAGTCGATCTTCGCGTGATTCCAGTGCAACCACGTCATGCCCAATATTAGATCAAGATCGGGCATCCGCAACACTGTTGCCGGTGTCTCAAATTGCTTCCCACCGATGGATATTACCAAGTTGCACCTGGAGGTAGATCGTATCTCCGAGCCATCCGGAAGGCGCACCCTCCTGAGGGATCCCCTGAAGCACTGTACTGCATCCAGTTCATTCACAAATTCTTCTGATACGAATGAATGAGTGGCACCCGTGTCAAAAAGAGTAAGGGCGGGTTTACCGCAAACGAGCACGATACCTGGGGTTAAAATCATGCGAACTTAAGCACCTTAGTTATGAAACGAGGAAAATACAAACATAATTACCTGTGATGACCTCCTGCGGGTCTCGCTCCTGAGCTAGATCCAAAGCGTATACCTGCTCCCGAGCAGGTCTGGGGTTCCTACCCTGCTGACCCTGGCCTCGACCTCGGCCTCTTCCTCGCTGTGCTGCCGGAGGAGCCATGGGGCGATTCGGAGCGTTTCCTTGCAGCTGTGGGCAGTATCTCCGAATGTGGTCGGGCTGGTTGCAATGATAGCACACGACTCGAAAGTGCTCTCTCGGCGGCTGAAGCGCCTGACCCTGGTGTGGTGGGGGCAATGGTAGCGGTCGCGCTGGCTGCTCCAACCTGAAGTTTGGGCGAGGACGCCCGCCATCTCTCCGCTGGCCTCTGTCTCTGCCCCTGGTGTTCTGCCTCCTCCTGAAGTTGGGCCCCGCCTCCATCACTTCCTCTGCGGGCCTCTTATTCCTGGCCTGGACCCCCAAGTGATCCGCCTCCAACTTCTGTGCCATCTCTATAATCTGCGCGAGGCTCGAATCGGCGACGAAGAGGAGAGCCTGCCTCAGAGGATCTCGCAGGCCCTTGTAGAACCGCTTCGCGTACCCGCGATCATCTAAATCATAAGAGTCTACGAATCTGGCTAAGTGCTGAAATTCCCGCTGGTACTCGACCACCGATCTCGACCCCTGCTTCAGCTGCAGAAATCTCTCCTCAAGCTCGTCCCTGGCCGTAGAAGAGACAAAGTGCTCCAGGAACGCGTCCGCAAACTCGTCCCAGCTTATGTCCAGGTGGTTGCGTCCTTCGAAGGTGGAGCCCATCAAGGACTTCCACCACCTCTTCGCATGTAGATCCAAGGCCGTGACTGCCAATGTGACTGCCATGTTGCTCGGGCAACGAATCCCTGCCAGTAACTCCTGCACTGTATCCAGCCACTCCTCCGTCTGAACTGCGGACTCCGTCCCATGGTAGGTGGGAGGGGAGAGAGCACGAAAGGTGCTCAACCAATTTGAGCTTGGGGCCTGCGGCTGCACCGACATCTGCTGAGACCTGAAGGCATCCAGGATTGCCGTCAGAGTCTGGCCTAGCTCTGATTGTTGAAAAGGAGTAGGTACTGGGGGCACGGGAGTGGCCGTCGCCGGTTCTGAATGTACCGGAATCTACATGCATGGTAGATGTTTGGGTTAGGTTGGCTGTTCGAAGGATGATAATAGACATACTTAATGCGAATTACACATGGGCACACCACTGCTTCCGCTCATTCAGTTTGTCCTCAAACTGAAGAGGTGAGAGGGGTGCACCATGCGGAAGTGGACTTCTTGATCTCAGGATCGTTGCAATCTGATACCATTTGTAAGACCCCCCCCCCCCCCCCCCCCCTCTCCGGAACACAAAACACGGCCGAGGGAAGTCTTATGCCCAGGACAGCCGCCTTGCCGAAGCGCCAGCTCACGGGCTAGCCTCCTCCACAAGACGCCTATCCTACCGGCTAACAAATATCATCAATGCCAACCCATCATATAAAATACAACAAGAAGCCACCATATATATATATCCGCATAAGTACAATCCAAATACACACCAAACGAGTGTATAATATCATAGTAACAAAAGGAAAGGCCCCAAGGGCTACAACAAAACTCGCTCACATCTGTCACTGACGGCTGCGATGGTATCGTAGTATCCTGCCCTGTCGTCCCGGCCGGACTATCCGTCTCTAGCGCCGTGCGCTGCTGCTCCAGGTTGCGCTGCCGCGCCAGGATGCGCTCCTAAAAAAAGGGGACGTAGCAACCGTTAGTCATAAAGACTAAGTGGCTTCACATCCGCTCCCCCGGCGACTCCAAGACACCGGGCGGAAGGGAAGAAGAGGAGATGCAATATTAGCAATAATAAACAAGCAGGTGACAGGTAGTAGTTGTTCATATGTGTCGGTTGTTTAAGTGCCCACGCACTTTCCATAGCACTATCTAATATGTTCGTAAGCATAAAAGTAGCAGTGGTTATATATATTTGCAAGTATAAGTAGCACATACATAAGCAGAGTATTAGAGAACTGAATTGAACTTAACTTATAAGGATGCCCATACAAGCTTATAAGTCAAGGGTCTGTGTATAAAGGTAACTCATCATATAAGGATGCCCATACAAGTTTATATGATGAGGTTCCAATGCGGTGCAATGCAATGATTATGATATGAGGACTGACTCATGCACGATTGCTATGTCGACATAGACATTTAGTTCCCACTTTTCGAGGGTAGCTAACCACTCAGGCGCCCCCCGTCGTGGCCAGACGGTGGCAGTGGCACGGGCTTCGCCACTACTAGGAGGGTATGAACACTACCGGTCCTAGGCCTATGTACGCCTCGACGCTCTTGCTCATAGCGGAGTCCCTGCGTACTACCCGCATTCATGCGGGGTCTCCAAGACGCGGAGGGGATCTATTGGGTAGATGGACACCAAGACATTCCAGCCCAACCGGTCTGAGTCTAACTGCCGGCTTCTGTCGGTGTCACGACTAGCGAGCCCGTAGACCCGCCACAACTTATCCTCCCACGAGGATTTATACACCATGCGCAATTATGTTTACCTACGTAGTTTGAACACACCGTGCGTGCCATCGAGCACCAAGGACTCGCTCAATGAGCCTTACCACCTTCCGCCTCGCGCGGCAACAATCGATGCTAATTAGCATCCCAGGCTCCCAACAACTGGGTCCTTTCCTTTTTACCACCGGCTATAACTATAACTTGTGACCCGCACTAAGTTAACCGTGCCGCCCGTTCCGAGTAGATTACTCGTGTGCAGTGGTGTGCGTATAACATGGACATTATTAAACCAACTCATAGGACTGTGGACTACTTGCACACATGAGGGCATAACATATTATTTAACTATGGAATCTATTCGAGCCAAGCTACTGGACTTCCACCATTGGTCATAAGTAATTAACAATCCTATCACAGAGGATTCTTCATCCTTGTTGAACATATATATAAATATATATAATTGAAATCCTATTGACAGGGAACATATACATATGTATATAGCAAAGCAAAGGCCACCTTCTTCATCCTTGTTGAACACACACACACATATATATATATATATATATATATATACATATATATATATATAAATGAAATCCCAATTACAGGGAATTATTCATCGTCTTCCCAAATAGAATTTAGGGCGAACACCTTCTCTCCTCCCATGCTCCCTCACAAAGCCACCACGTCTCACGAAACCAACAACCCACGTTCGTATTGAAGCGGGGAGTCGATTGGGGGCATTTTCGCGGCGAACGACGCCCTACGGCGAAAACCCTAACGCGGCCTCAACCTACAGAACTTCATTTCGCTCCCAAATCGACTCAACTGAGCTCGATATCTCGCCTAGGGGGTCTAAGATACTAGCACCAAAGGAGAGGGGTCGGAAGTCACCTGAATCCGGGCCGACGATCGCGGCGGCATGACGGCGCTTGGACAACTCAACTCTTTCCAAGCTAGCTCTTCTTCCAACAGACGTACGAGCTTCTCCACGAATTTTTCTTATGGCCAAGCTCCTAGGGTGGGGAGGAGAAATGGAAAGAGAGAAGAGAAAAGGGAGGAAGAAGGTGAAGATGAAAACTCTCGGGAGGAAAATATCTGCCAGGAATTAAGAGTGAAAGGATTGTTATTGGATTTGATATTTAATAGCCTGGGAACCCCAACTCTGATGTCAAACTTTTATTGGACAAAATCCACTGCCTTCCCAAAGATAAAAATAAACTAACAGCACTCCAGACTTTCTCGGGAAGGAGTTAAACTTTCTCGTTCGACGATCGTCGAACGGGAGCAGCTCCCCGTTCGTCGATCGTCGAACAGGAGCTGCTCTAGCTAAGCGCTCCCCGTTCGACATTCGTCGAACGGGAGCGCTCCTCGTTCATCGATCGACGAACGGGAGCAGCTTCCCTTTCGCTGAACGCTTCCCGTTCGACTTTCGTCGAACGGGAGCGCTCCCCGTTCGTCGATCGACGAACGGGAGCAGCTTGCGTTTTGCTGAACGCTCCCCGTTCGACATTCGTCGAACGGAAGCGCTCCCCGTTCGTCGATCGACGAACGGGAGCAGCTTGCGTTCGACGAATTCGACGAATTCGTCGAACGGAAGCTGCTAGCTGAGAACTCTCCAAAAATCCATAGGATCAAGATCTATTCCTCCAGGAATGGGATGTTACAAGGAATTTCTCCTCAGGGCTTAGGGTGATGGATACAGTTCCTAAGCCAATGAAGCTTCTATGTGATAATGCTGCAGCAGTGTTCTTTGCAAAGAACAATAAAAGTGGGAGCCGTAGCAAGCACATTGATATAAAGTTTTTGGTGGTTAGAGAGAACGTGCAGGAGGGTAAAATCGTCATCGAGCATATAGGCACACTGCTTATGGTAGCAGATCCCATGACTAAAGGGCTCCCACCTAAGTTATACAAAAGTCATGTAGACAGAATGGGACTTGTGAGCTCGTTTGACATTTAAAGTAGTCATGACATTTTATGTTGTTCTCCTTTTGTTGATTAATGCAGTATTTCAGTTTATTATCTCTTATGCGCATATTAAAGTATTATCAGAGATTCTATATTGCATTAAAGAGTGGGAGCGTCCACTCATAAAGAATTAATGCCGCTTAAAGCACTTGGTAGGGCTTAACAACTACATTGTGATTGCGGAAGGGAAGTACCTACTATCAAGGTACAACCGCTGCAGTTCATGTGGTAGTGATGTCCTATGCAGGTATAAAACCGTCACATAAAGCTTTGGGCCAAGAGTCACTGTTACTTTGTTATTATGTATGGCCATACAAAAAGTTTTTTCGTTTGTTCACTATCACCCTATGAGTCTAGTGTTCTTTTACTATTATAGAACAAAATAATTATTTTCAAATAATAAGGGGATTTTCACGCGTTGAATCAAGTGGGAGAATGTTAGATTGTCTGATTGATTCAACCCGCGAGAGTCCAATAGGGTGATTAGTATAAAGAGGTGACTCGCTAGGCTCAAGCGTGACGAGCGGTGCAACAAGATCTGCGTTTAGTCAAAATCCTCTAGATGGGAGGATCGACGGCCGCGATCGATTAGGGTTTTTGCTCAAGGCCCTGAATGGGGTATTTATAGGCTAGTGAACCCATCCCTAACTAAGCCATCCGGTTCAATCCCACCATTCGGAAGCCGCACGCACTGTAGCTTTTCTCCTAAGGCGCGATTAGGGTTTTTCCCTGGCGATATCGCGATTCTCCTCTGCTCGGCGCTCCGGTTCAGCCGTGCAGATCTCGCGACAGCAGCGAGGTCGTCCCCTCTTCGTCTTCCTCGCGACAGCAGCAAGGGCGCCCTCTCCTCCTCGCGGTTCTAGGGCTCGAAGTGCAGTGCCGATCTTCTCGCTCGGGTCGGTTCGAGCGACTGAATCCAGTCGTCCTAAAGTTCGTCCGGCGACTCCTCCATCTCCGGCGCCTTCTCCATCTCCGGCGTTCCCCTTTTCTGCTACCCGCCGATCCTGTCGCTGTTCCTGTCGCAGAGCGACAGTGAAGTCGCAATCCGTCGACTTTGCCTGAGATTCCTTCCTCCGGCGTTATCCTGTCGCCGAGCGATTGGAACTTGTCGATCTGTTCAGATCCAACCAAGATCTCAGTTCTTCCTCCTCTCCGGATTAAAGCCGATCGTCCAAGAGTGCCGTAATGGCCGGAGGTATAAATCCCTATAAACGATCATTTTTCCGCTGCGATGGTATGTTCTATCAGAATGCTCCATAATTAAGGCTCTATTTGACTCAGCTGTGCCTTGGGAGAAAAAGTTGTTGGATACGGTGTTGGTAAAATCAGTTATTTTGCAATAAGGTGGAAAGCTTGATGAAATTGTTTAAAAGAATTGCGTTCTCACTGCTGTTTGAAAAAAATACCTATTTGACAAATAGTTGTGTGATGATTGATATGAAATTAAAATTATTTTAAAATGAAAGAAATACATGATATATTTTAATAAACATAAGAGTCCAATCGACTCGCAGTTATTGGCTTTTTGGAACGAGCCTTCCAACGAAAACCAATATATATCTGCATGAATTGACTGTGCAAAATTTCAATTTTGTTGTTTTGCTGCATGGCAAAATTCGGTTAGTAGAATTGGTATCGACACACAAAAAATGTTTGGCTGCAGGTTGGAATTGGTATTGGAAAGAATGGTGAGAAATGCGGGCTCGGGCAAAAAACGTGCACCTCGGTGAAAAATGCGCGTTCGGGCTCCCGGGAGGAAAAATGTGCTCCCGGGAGGAAAAATGCGCTCCTGGGAAGAAAATGCACGCCCAAGCGGAAAATGCGCGCTTAGGGAAAAAATGCGCGTCCGGGCGAAATATGATCGTTGTGGGAAAATGCACACGCGGGGGAAAAATGCACGTGAGGGAGAAAAATGTGCGTGTGGGCAAAAAATGCTCGCGTGGGCGAAAAATGAACGTCCGAGCGAAAAATGCGCGCCATGTTTACTTCCTTGTCCCGTTTGCATGATGTGACACTAATCTGCAAGGATTGTGCTCCCCGGAATCTGCTTGGATGACCGTGGGTGGGAGACACTATTACACTATTTTTTGGTCAGATCTGGCTAACCCTCATTTTTCGCTCATTTGTATTTGTTTGCAGAGACATGCGCGCGCACTTGAAGTGTTTGTTGTCAAATAAGAAATAAGCATGATGGTTTAACTCGCTGCTTTATTTTCAAGGACTTTTATGCATAGCTAGTATTTGAGACCTATAAGTCTTTTTTAGAGGTTGTTCTCATTTCTTGTTACTTTTATACTTTTATTTTATACAATGTAAAATCATTCATAGACTGCACTTTGATGTGAACATTCACTTCTAGTTACTTGTTTAGTTTTAGCTTACGTTTGTCTTTGACGCGTATTTTGAGATAATTGGTTACTTGTTTATCATGTTTTAATATTTTACTTGTATTTGTTGTAACGTTTGGGAACCAGTCGAACCCATAACATATGGTGAATTACGGGAAAGGTGTTACAACTTCTTAATTAATTATATGGATTTAACCATAGAAAAAATATAAAGATAATTACTATACAATCTTATAAATATTTATTTTTTATAAATACTCAATTCGCTTTCCAAACCAGCCGATGCCAGTCACAAGCTCGGATGAAAAATTGTGAGAGTTGTGTTAGGTAGACAACCATCGTAAAAAATTTAGTTACCTTTATGAATATAGATCTTTTGAGAAATTGTGTTAAAACTAAGTTGTTCCGCATAAGGAACAAGTCATATGGTCTGAATGCGGTGTCTTGGTAAGGATCACTACATCTCCAAGACTTGGGTGTAGTGTTAAATAGGCAAGAGTCCTCGTCGTATGATTCAAATGCGGCGTCTTGACAAGAACTGATGCATCTCCAAGAGGACTTGAGTATAGTGTTAAATATGCAAGAGCCTCATATATTAGACATCCTAGAAAAGTAGATCGTAGGAATTGTAATCGACTTAGGTTTGAAAGTTGGAATATAGGTATGCTAACGGGAAAAATGATGAAAGTAGTGGATACAATAATTACGAGAAGGATAAATATTTTATGTCTGCAAGAGATTAAATGAGTGAGTGAGAAAACTAAATTTCTAGATAATTCTGATTTTAAATTATGGTGCACAAAAAAAATAAAACAAACTATTTGAAAATAAATCAGCTTTACCTATTTGACAAATAGTTGTGTGATGATTGATATGAAATTAAAATTATATTAAACAAAATACATGATATATGGAATGCTGCGGATATTCCAATCGACTCGCGATTATTAGCTTTCTGAATGAGCTTTTCAACGAAAATCAATATCTGCATGAATTGACTTTGTGTAAAATTTCAATTTTGTTGTTCTGCTGCATGGTGCAAAATGTTTGTCAGTAGAATTGGAATCGACGCACAAGAATTAGAATTGCGTTCCCACTGTTGTTTGAAAAAAAATCGGATTGACCTATTTGACAATTAGTTGTGTGATGATTGATATGAAATTAAAATTATTCTAAAATAAAAGAAATACATGATATATGGAATGCTGCATATATTTTAATAAAAATAAGAGTCCAATCGACTCGCGGTCACTGGCTTTCTGGAATGAGCTTTCCAACGAAAATCAATATATGCATGAATTGACTTTGTGCAAAATTTCAATTTTGTTGTTCTACTGCATGATGAAATTCGGTAAGTAGAATTGAAATCGACACACAAAAAATGTTTGGCTGCAGGTTGGAATTGGTATTGGAAAGAATGATGAAAATATGGGCTCGGGCAAAAAATGTGCACCCGGGCGAAAAATGCGCATCCGGACAGAAAATGCGCGTTCGGGCGGAAAAATGTGCTCCTGGGGAGAAAATATACGCCCGGGCGGAAAATGCGCGCTCGGGGGAAAATGCGCATTCGGGCGAAAAATGTTCATTGTGGGAAAATGCAGAATGGATGAATCGGACGGAGTGTGCATCACTACACAACACCAGGATATCCACAATCGAATGGAGTTGCAGAATGGATGAATCGGACGTTGTTGGAGAAGACGCGGTGCTTGAGGATCACTGCAGGGCTTTTAAAGGAGTATTGGGCAGAGACACTAAATACCTCTGTTTATCTCATTAGTAGATCACCATCCTCGGCGTCGGATCAAAGAATCCAGAGGATTTATGGACTGAAAAAGTTGTTCATTACTCGAAGCTACGAGTATTTGGGTGTCCGACGTATGCACTTGAAAAAAAATAGCAACATTGACCCGAGAGCAAGAAAATGTATTTTCCTCGGGTATGTTGGAGTCAAAGGTTATAGATTATTGTGTCCTGAAACAAAGAAGATCGTGATCACTCGACATGTGACATTTAAAGAATCTGTGAGTCTAAAGAAGCAGATTCAAGTTGAAAGGACACATGAGCCACATGTCGAGGTGGAGGATGAGATCCCATTCCATGAGATTAAAATGAGGTGTCAAGGACACAAATTGAGGAGGAGCCAGGCCGACGGGAGGAACTAGTTCATCATGAGGAGGTAAAGTCATATTCGACTGAATATGAAGGTCAAAGGCCATAGCGGGACAGACGTCCGCCAGTGAAACAATCTCCAAGACAATGGTACAAGCGATTTCATCCGTTCATGGCATCCATTAGATTCAGGAGGAGCTTGCGGGACCAATGCGTCTATTTTAAGGTACTTGACAATGGTTCTTGGATTTATCTTCTTCTTTATGTTGATGACATGCTCATTGCCTCGAAAAATAAATAGGAAGTTAAGATTTTGAAGTTTCAACTTAGCCGAGAATTTGAGATGAAAGATATCGGGGCTGCAAAGTAAATTCTCGGCATGAAGATTATTAGAGATAGAAGACAGAGAGAAGTGTGTCTTTCTCAGGAATAATACATCGAGAAAGTTCTTGCTCGATTTGGCATGGAGAAGGCAAAGCCTGTGTCTACTCCACTAACAACGCACTTCAGACTTTCAGCTTTGTTATAACTCGCATCAGACTCTAAAAAGGGGTCGATGTCACACGTGTCATATGCGAGTGCAATTGGATGTCATGTACGCTATGGTATGTACTCGACCAGATTTTGCTCAAGCAGTTAGAGTCGTGAGTCGTTACATGGCTAACCTAGGGAAAGAACACTGGCAAGCAGTGAAATGGATCCTACGATACTTAAAGGGGACTGCTAGTACCGGTTTGATTTATGGTGGAGATAATGTGAAAGATTGCATCTTAGCTGATTATGTTGATGCTAACTATGCAGGTGATCTAGACAAAAGACGATCGACAACGGGCTATGTGTTTACACTTGGAGCTGACGTAATTTCATGGATATCGACACTTCAATCGGTCATTTCCTTGTCGACAACTGAAGCTGAGTACATGGCTGCAGTGGAGGCAGTCAAAGAGGTTATATGGCTCAGAGGGTTACTTGCAGATTTGAGTTTGAGTCGAGAGATCTCGAAGATCAATTGTGATAGTTCGAGTGTCATCTGTCTTGCTAAGAATCAGACATTCTATGGGAGGACAAGACACATCGATGTTCGTCATTCGTTTCTAAATGCAATTGAAGAGGAGAAGGTAATTCAACTTTCTAAGATAAACACAAAGGTAAATCCTGCAGACGCATTTACAAAGGTCGTTTCATTAGAAAAATTTAAACTATGTTAAAACTTAATTCGAATAGAAGATTGCACAGATGGGCATGGATAGAGATCATTCTTTGATGATTTTGTATCAAGGAGGAGAATGTTGATTTTGTGATATAAAATCTTTTGAACATGAATAATGATGTAAATATTTGGAGGAGGATGTCATCAATGATGTAAATTGTAGGATGATGTCATCGATGCAGTAAATGACATGATGATGTCAGCGATGATGTAAATTGTAGGATGATATCATCGATAATGTAAATAATATGACGATGTCAGCGATGATGTAAATAGTAGAATGAGGTCAGCGATCACATATGCTTGTAAATAAAATATTAGTCTTGGATGACTATAAAGGGGGATGAAGTCTTCATTTGAAAGACATCAAATTCAGAAACAGTTTTTGAGTTCTTTTCTCTCTTGCTCACTTGTGATCTTGTGTTCTTCTTATTTTGTTCATTCTCTCTCGTTCTTCCCTCTTCTCCACTCTAACAACACAACATTTGGCTGAAGAGCATCATGATTCCAATATCACGCAACCCGAGCTTGTTCATCAATTTCAATATCCAATCGCTGCATAGCGCAACTTAGTATTTTAATTTGGTTTTGGTGGAAAGTTTCTTTTTGATCTGGAGGACTATGGTGGAGAGGGGGAAGTGGAGGTGTGCAGTCAGGGATGACGAAGACGCAGCTCTACAAGTGTGATGTAATGGGTGTACAAATCCCAGATCTGGCGCATGCTTGATGCCAGCAATGGCTGTCCCTACGTGACTCCACTCAGAAGGAGAAGTGAACCCATGGTCATTTTTAGATTGCGATTATACAGAATAAAATGATTGATTTTATGTTTTTGAGGGGCGCGAATAACCGTTTTAGGACTGCTTATAACATCACACTATTTTTATATCTGCCACATGTGGCAATTCTATATCACTCGGACGGAGATCTCACTCTGGGGCACGGACCCAAAAATCTCCCAAAGGGCACCCGAACTTGCTCGTTTGCTCCTCGTTGTTGCTCTTTCCTGTCCTGGCGTCGCCGATCTGGGGATTTGGTGACTGGTGGGGTGGTGGTTGGGGTTTCGCTCTCCCTGTCCGTTGCTGTTGGTGGATTTTGGGACGCTTGTACATGTTCTCTGGTTGGGGGAAGTCCTTCCCTTCTTATTTTCGTGTTGACTCTCTATTTTAGGTCTACTTTATATGGTCAGGTTGTGTCCTTTGTGGATTCTTGCTCTATTTTCTCTTGGCTATTTCATCGTGCAGTTGGTGGGTTGTGTGGTTCCTTTTTCTTTCACATTTATTCCTCCTTCCTCTGGTACGTGACTGGCTTTTTGGTCGGCGTTGGGTTGTTTGCTCTTTCTCTATTTGAAGCCACTCTCTCTGGCCCCTGATTCCGGCTCCTCTTGTGATGGAAGATTTGGGGGTGGTGTGGGGTAAGTATCTCTCGCTGACTCCGGGGGAAGAAGAAGCGCTTGAGGTGATTGTTATCGGCATGGCGGTTTTGGATATTAGTATTCGAAATTAGGTATTTTTTCCTCCTCAATTAGATACTCGCAAAGCACTGTTTCCTCCTTTCGCCTCTGCGGTTTCGTCGCATCGCACACCGCTGGAAGGGTTCTGCCTCGTGAGATTTTCCGAATCTAAGGACACCAAGACAAGCACACCAAATAATGAACAGTAACCTGCCTCTATTACTTAACACAGGATTACACGTTACAAGAGACAAAACAGAATGCAAGTTGCATACAACTTGATTCACAACAGCCAGAAGATATAAATAAAAACTTGGTCGCAGACAGTGTCCGCTCTCCTCCACTTCTCGCTACAGCCGGTGCTAACCCCTAACGCCAACGCTAACTCGCGAGTGCTCACTCTCTCCTCGCACTCGCTAGCTCGCACTCGCAGCTCGCTAGCCGCACTCGCTAGCTACACTCCCACTCGCTACCGCCGGTGCTAGCTCTACCGCCCGCGCTAACTCGCGAGTGCTCCCTCTCCTTCTCGCTCAAAAAACTCTCTCTGAGTTCTCTCACACTCTCTAATTCTCTAACATGCATCTCAAAAGGGGGGTATGCCCTCCTATTTATAGGCAGGGAGAGACCTTCTAGAATCTGAGCTAGCGCCTGGCGGTAGCGCTAGCATCGGCGCGAGCTCACTTCACAAATCTAACACTCCCCCCTGAAGTGAGCTCCGGGAACAACACCAGGCAACAAGTTAAGCCTCCTGAACGGTCCCGCAGATAAGGGCTCTGTGAATATGTCCGCAAGGTTGTCTTCGCTCTGCACATGCTCCACCACAATCAAGCCACCCAACTCCTTCTCTCTGATGAAGTGATGCTCGATATCTATGTTCTTGGTCCTTGCATGACACACTGGGTTGGTTAGTAGTTTAAGGCACTCTCGTTGTCCCCTCGTAGCACAGTAGGTCCGCTGACCTTCTCGTGCACATCCTCCACCAACCTCCTTAGCCAGACACACTCCTGGGATGCTAAGCACGACGCCTTGTACTCAGCCTAGCTCTGTGGTGGAAAGGGAGATAGAATCCTGCATCTTGCTACACCACGAGATATCAGCAACTCCACATAAAAACACGTAACTTGATGTCGACTTGCGATCATCTGCGTCACCACCATAGTCTGCATCCGTGTACCCATGCAGCTTGAAGTCAGCCTTCTTTTTATAGATCAACCCCATCTCAAGATTCCCCTTCACATACTTCAGAATCCCTTTTGCTGCCTCCACATGAGGCTTCCGCGGCTCCTGCATGTACCGACTTACTCGGCCGACGGCAAAAGCGATGTCAGGCCTTGTAATAGTCAGGTACATTAGACTCCCCATCAGTGCCCGGAAGACCTTCGGATCAGGAAGAATCCTCTCTTCTTCCTTATGAAGTTTCAGCCCAACCTCCAGTGGAACGGAGCTGTTCTTCCCCTCCTTCATAGTATAAGCCCTCTGGGAGACAAATAACCCACCACTTCCCTTCTCAATTTGAAGTCCAAGGAAATGGTGTAGTTCACCAAGATCCTTCATCTCAAAGCGAATAGATAGTTGTTGCCTCAGCGTCGTGACCTCTTCATTGTTGTTCACCGTCACTATCATGTCGTCGACATACAGCAACACCAGCACATGAAGATCTCCACTTTTCTTCACAAACATGATATAGTCTAAGTCTGAGGCACCATAACCACAGAACTGCAGGCACTCCACGATCTTCCCATACCAGTCTCTCGGCGCCTGTTTTAACCCTTAGAGAGCCTTCTTCACCTTGCACACATGATGTGGCTATGGCTTGTACATGTATCCAGGTGGTTGCACCATGAATATGTCATTGCCAATCTCTCCGTGCAGGAACACATTCTTATTTCCTCCATAAGTAAGAGTGGCGCACGACCTCATCACATCAGCATGTATGCACTCAAGAGGTGCCTTACACTTGGTCTCTGACTTGTCAAACGGAAGTCGATGTGACTTTCCATATTGACAGCCCTCACACACATGACCATCGTCGTAGGAAGAGAGATTAAGCAGGCCAGACATTAGGCCCTTTGCAGCCATCATCTTCAACTTGTCCATCTGCACATGACCTAGCCTCTCATGTCAGATCGCAGCGCTGTCATTTGTCTTCAGTTTGTCCACATAGGCATTTGCAGATAGAACATACAAATTCTTCACCCTCCTCCCGGTGAGCGTGATACTAGCATCAACAGAAGACAGGTTCTTCAGAAACTTCACTTCCTTCGGTCCAAACAGCACGTGATATCCTGCATTCACTGCGTTTGCAACCGATAATAGATTCTTTTTCATGCCCGACACATGATACACACTCTTTAGTGTCACAAGCTTCTCTTCACTTGCAAGGGATATCATCCCTTCTTGCTCAACTGGATGCACTGTATCATCTGCAGGGATGATGACATTGGTTCCTCCATATCTGAACCTTCAGAGAGGCAGACTTAGACACATCTCCAGTGAGATGGTGCCCGCAACCGAAATCCACAATCCAGTCGTTCTCAAAATTGATGGAGGCTAAGACATTGACAGGCGTTGCCGTCATTTAACCCAGGAAGCAGTTGTCTCCGCCTTCACCACCCTGGTGACCTCCACCTCTCCAGTGGCTTCCTTCCTTCTCAGCAACGTGACCGACCTTCAGATTTGACCGGCAATCCTTTGCCATGTGCCCGTACTTCTTACAGGCATAACAAAGAGTTCTCCGCTTCTCATCACGAGCAGGGAGGAACTTCCCTCTGTCTTCTTGAGAGGAACTTCCATCTCCAGAGTTCTTCTTCTTCATATCCCAGGACTTCTTCTTTCCTAAGAACAACACCTCGTTATCTCCCCCTGAGATAGACATTCCCGCCATCTGCTTCACCAAGCTCTCCTGTGATGACAGCAGGTTCTCTAGCTCCAGTAAGGAAGGCTGAGTAGCTCATCCTTGCACTGAAGTAATAAACAGAACATACTCCTTCCCCAGGCCTCGAAGTTTATGCCTCTTCAACTTTGCCTCAGAGATCGTCTCATCAGCATCCAAGGTTTAGATCTCCGCACACAGGTTCTTCGCCTTCAAGAAGAAGGTGGATATCGACAACTCTCCTTGAGTGGACCGCGCCAACTCATTCTCTAGAAACTATAGCCGAGCTACATTCTTCTTGTTGAATAGCCCATCGAGGGCTTTCCAGATTTCAGATGCTGACTTGCAACCCATGATGTGGTCGAACAAGTCAGGAGAATAGCCCTTTTTAGAGTGAACTCTGCTTTGGCGTTTGTCTTCCTCCAAGCTCTCACAGCTTGAGCATTACCATCAGCAGCTACAACTTCCTCTTGCTCATCTCCACCAACGACCTCCCATAGGTCCTCTCCAAGAAGATAACTCTTCATTCACGACTTCCATTTCTTGAAGTTTGTCTGAGTAACCAACTCAATGCCAAGACCTCTCGCATAACCTCCTCTGTCGTCCATCTTGGTTGCTCAGTGCTTGTAACTCAGTGCTAGTTCCAACCTGCCTCTGATACCATGTGAGATTTTTTGGATCTAAGAACACTAAGACAAGCACACCAAATAATGAATAGTAACGTGCCTCTATTACTTAGCACATTATTACATTTTACAAGAGACAATGCTGAATACAAGTTGCATACAACTTGATTCACAACAGCCAGAAAATATAAATAAAAACTTGGTCGCAGATAGTATCCGCTCTCCTCCACTTCTCACTACTGCCGGCGCTAATCCCTAACGCCAGTGCTAACTCGCGAGTGCTCCCTCTCGCCTCGCACTCGCTAGCTCGCATCTCGCTAGCCGCACTCGCACTCGCTAGCTACACTCCCACTCGCTACCGCCGGCGCTAGCCCTACCGCCCATGCTAACTAGCGAGTGCTACCTCTCCTTCTCGCTCAAGAAACTCTCTTTGGGTCCTCTCAGACTCTCTAACTCTCTAGCATGCATCTCAACGGGGGGGGGGGGGGGGGGGGGGGGGGAGTATGCCCTCATATTTATAGGCAAGGAGAGACCTTCTAGAAGCTGAGCTAGCGCCTGGCGGTAGCGCTAGCGTCGGCGCTAGCTCACTTCACAAATCTAACATGCCTCCCCTCGCTTAGCATCACACGCCACCACTTTTAACTAAAACTCCGCCGTTGTTAGCTCGCGGGGTTCGAAATCAGACAGGGAAGGGCGCAAGGGGAGCTGTTCCAGCAAGCCGTGAGGGGGAGTTGTTCCTGCAAGCCTTGGGCTAAGATATTATTCTCCACTAAGGCTCCATTTGGCGCGACTTTTTTTTGCTCCGGTGAGTTTGGACAAAAACACCACCTTCATAGAATGTTTGGCATTTTAGAGGATATGAAAGCCGTCAAAAAAGAAAACTAGCTTTGAACATAAAAGTGGATGAAGTTCCTTAGGTGAGGTCGGGCGTTAACAAACGACGGTTCATAACCACCGCGTTCTCGAATCTTGCGGAGACTTTAGCCGGAGAGATCACAATAATTAATTCAAATTTATTATATTTCTTCGGCATCCTCCCTATGAAAAAGGTGCTGCATTTAAGAATATGTTTTGCATTGCCAAGATAGAAAAGAATCTTAAGAAACATTCGAGTAGAGGGGGCCTTAATAATGATAATAATAAATTCAGAACTAAAGGAAAGAAGCATGTAATAATAATCATCATCATCATCATCATCATCCGGAAGAAATAGGCTAGGCTTACACGTACATGCTCCGCAAGAACAAAAAAAAGGAAGAGAAATGTTGGCAAGAATAGCAGTTTATTATCCCTCAAGCATATCCCACACATACGAAATTATCAAAGAAGCTCATGAGACATCCACCTCTCGAACATTGAAAAGCTCTGTAGTGGCCTGTTATCTGCTGGTATATGACTTCCACCCTACAAATATAATAACCCTCTCAACTTCATTATAATTATAATGGTAATTATATATTATAGGGATGATCAAATGTGCATATATATATATATGTGTACAAGAAGAATATATGCATACCAATATTGTTGCGAAAGTGAAGTTGTTAGAGAAGAGAATGGTGTATCTGAGGATTCAAAAGGGTAAAATTAAGGCTAGCTTCATCATTATATATACTAAAAGACTTGATAAAGTAATTAATGGAGTGTAATAATAAAGTGTACGAATTTTGAATCAAATTATATATATATATTAATGCTTGCCCTGCAACTTGACCACCAGCATGCCATGATCTCCATCCCTGAATGACCGGAAAATTCAAAGATCTGATCCACTGCAATGTTCCAGTAAATGGGATCTTCAAATCATGATCCCCACTGCATGCACCCATCTCAAATATCACAATAAATAATCTCTGGAATGCATGAAGATATGATTGAGCAAGAAGTAAGCAACAACTAACACACACACACACCTATAAAGAAGAGCTCGGTAACCTTTGGTGGCAAGATAAAAATGGAAAGGCACTGCACTTTCAATATTGTATCCGTACTTGTCGTTGAGATCCTCCCTGCAGAAGTGCCACTCCTGATCTAGAGTGCCCAGCTGCGCCATTCATTCATTCATTCATTAGTACTTTAGCACACAATGCATGAATTCAGAAGAGAAACCAACCATAATATAAAAATACCTCCTTTATATGGAGGGACTTCCGCACCATCGGATTATTTGCCCATTTACTGATAAGATTTGATATATCCTGCATCATGCAACATCCTAATTAATTAATTAGAGTTGTGCATAAGATATGCAATCTAGACTAGAGAGGAGGTAACCTTGCTGCACTCGTCTTCAATTGACTTTTCTGGTGGATCAAGTTTTAACTGTGTATAAGATTTGTCTTCCATCATAGACCTTCCTCGTTTTAACTGTGTATAAGATTTGTCTTCCATCATAGACCTTCCTCGTTTCGACTTCATGGATCCAGCGCAGGTAGGCGCCAATACGTTTTGAATGTTAATTTCTGAAATTGTCTGCGGGGACGACGTGTGTTAATATACAATTAGATTTATTATTCATGATTGTAAGATTAAAAAATTGTAGTCACCTCGTTATAGATAATCATATTTGCAGAACAATCAGCACTCAAAGCCTGCGCATAATAATTTCCCTTGCAACTCTTGACTATCCCCTGTTCAGACACGACGCCATCACAAACAACCACTAATTAGTAGCTATCGATCTATAGTAATTAGAAGCTGCTTAATTTATGAGAATCCGGCCGATTCCACAGAGAGAAAATGAACACCTCAAATAGTTCATCAGAAATGATTCCCAAACCACGAGCATGAGGCACCCGAGCATTAAGATCATACTTTAAATCTGTCACACCGTTCCCCACCAGATATCCCTGATAACATTATTTGTACCAAACAAAACCTTATGAAATCATATGAAATAGGTATATATATGTATATATAGGTATAGCCGTATAGGTAGGTATGCATGTACATGTGGCAGCAGCTAGGTTCTAATTATAAATCATATGAAATCTCAACAAAGGCATGCATGAATGTGTGTGTACCTTTAAATTAATAAGCAGTGCTGCGGCAGATTGACTCAGGCCTAATTCATTTCCTGTAATTATATTTACATACATATATATATATATATATATATATATATGTTTATGGATGCATCAATAAGAATAATACAAAATGTTTTCGAGCCAGCGGGATTGCATGGGCTGAGAAAATAAATAATGGAGGGCGATTTTTACGTACCCTGCACGATCTCATATGTAACAAGTGGTACCAACTTTCCACCATATGAGTCTCCCCCGATGTAGATGGGATTTGAGAGGAAATTTGGATAGAGTAGAAGCCACTGCATGATTCATAATAAGCACGAAGAATCAAAATCAATGTGATCGAGTACGTTAAGAGAAACATAGTCTGGGCCAAACTAAGGCTCCATTTGGCACGGCGGTAGCGAACGCAATGGCTATGAACTGTCAGCCGTGAACACTCGACCTCGCCTAAAGAACTTCATTCCTTTTATGTTCAAAACTAGCTTTCTTTTCCTGGTAGCGATAGCGGACATAACCATTGTCATGCCAAACATATATTCTAAGATGGCGGAGTTTTTTCCCTAAACTCACCGGGGCAAAAACAAACGGAGCCTCAGTTTTAGGGCAGTAGCATTATATATGCCATTTATTGATTGCATATTATTTACAGATTCACCGCTCTCTAGCTATCTTTTGAAATTACAAAAAACTCTCGTGTAAGTTTCAATTTGATAACATACACACACAAAAACACTCTTGGGCCTTGAATGAGAGCTCTACGGGGGTAATTTTACGATGCATGTTATGAGGCTTTTTGGCAATTTGCACACCCGAAATTAACCTATTTGGCACAATGCACCCCGAATGTTTAAATATAGGCACTCCTCCCCTCCCCATTTCAACATTCTTGCACTTTGCACCCTAGATCAATTATGTCAGAGTTATTTTGGTCCGTTCACATGTCTCAGCGCTCTTTTAATTAGTTATCGGGATTAATTTCTTACCGCTCCAAATCCTCGATTCTTGTCTCCCGTCGGCGCTCCGCCCCTAGGGGACATTACAAAGCTGGCGTCCATTCTGCTCGTCTACCTGCTAGCAACACCGGCGGCCACCTACTAGCTGTGAGAGTTTGCTCGAAGCATCCGGAGGAGGATCAAAGTGGAATCCACTCCTCGTTGCCCCTAGCGGGTATATATAGGTAAAACCCTAGGAGTGCCTACGTGGATGGGTATCCGTGTACCCAACTGACCCGTTATACCTTCGAACCCGATAATTGACCAAATATACATTAACAATCTCCTCCTATATTTGTGACAATGTGACAAATAACGTATACGTTTCGAAGTGCAGAAAGTAGTAAAAGTAAAAGGAGTTTTCGACTTAACATAAACAAAAGAGTTAGCACAATAAGTAACAGCAGGATTTTACACAAAATATAAATCATCCAGAATAAAGTGTTACTCAATAAAATAAAGTCTGAAAACATAATGATAAGGATCAGATAAACATATGATAATTCTACTCGTCTAGTAGATCATCAGCATCCATGTCAAATACTACTTTCTCTCATCCATCTCCACCAAAGCCTGCAAGGAATTTCATGAGTTAGAAAACTTTATGAATTCATGAACATATATGCAGTAACGTAAAAAGAGAACTAGCTCTTACATAAGTGAGCTTAGAACCTGTAGCATTGGTGAAGTAATTTTGTCAGCATCTCTATCTGGTCTAGCAGGAACCAGTCTAGTGTTGATTTTGTAAATCAACCGTTATCTTATCCATTAGTGATCATTATGTGCCTCGTCAACAAAAGTTGAATGATATGACACAACAACGTTTGCAACATTATCAGGTGTGGAATAATGTGCTATGATCATCATTGTTAGATAACTGACTACAACGACTTTCTATTCCCAGTTGAATAATTTTCGAATCAACTTACAATGAGAAAGATGCTTAGTTATCAAATGTGGAATAACATGCATCTAGCCATCTTGGGTTTTCATCAAGAGATTATTTGGGATTTTCAGTCTGTTATTAGATGCTTGAATGTTGCGACTATAGGTTCTCACTATCAAAACATAAACTGCGGAGGAAAGTTTCATATTTCTATGAACTTTAGTTTCATCTCCCCCGATGTTTTTATTGTGAGAGCTCTATTCAAGCCTTTGGTCAAGGCGTCTGCAACATTGTCTTTCGATCTCACATCAATTAGGGTCATTATCCCTTGACTTGTGAGTGAGGTCAGCCAGGATTATTTCAGCCTGAGATGCCTTCTTTTGCCATTGAACAAAGTGTTCGTAGCAATCGTTTTAGTAGTCTGATTGTCGTAGTAAACTGCAACAGAACTCATTTTCAGGCTCGACAAAGGAATTTCCATCACCAAATCTCTTAGCCACCCGACTTCTTCTCCTGGTGACGCAAGAGCGTAGAGTTCGGATTCCATAGAAGAGAGTGCAATACAAGATTGCCTCTTGGACTTCCAGGCTACAGCTGCTCCTCCTAGTGTGAATACAAACCCACTAGTGGACTTGCTGTCGTTTAATTCCGAACACCATGATGCATCAGAATAACCTTCAAGAACTGAAGGATGACCAGTGTAAACTAAAGCATACTTTTGGGTGTGCTTTAAGTATCTCATTAGCCTATCTAAGGCGTTCCAATGGTCTTGACCAGGATTACTAGTGAATCTGCACAACATGCCGACCGTAAATGCTATGTCAGGTCTAGTGCATACCATGACATACATAAGACTACCAAGCAGTTTAGAGTAATCTAACTGTCTAACCATAGCTCCTTCATTGGGCTTTAGGCGGTTAGTGTAGTCGTATGGTGTCTCAAATGCTCTACTGTCACTATATCCCCACGTGTCCAACATGGACTTTATATAGTGGCTTTGACTTAGGGAGATGTCATTCTTCCCAAAGCACACTTGCATGCCTAGTATAGTGTTATTTACACTTAGGTCTTTTATGCTAAATTCTTTAATTAGATCTGACTTAACGTCATCCACTTCGGATTGATCAGACCCTGGAATGAGCATATAATCTACGTACAAGCATATTATGGCGACTTTATCCGATCTATTACGTATGTAAAGACATTTATCCGAGAGACTCGACATGAATCTCATGTTCTTTACACTATAGTCAAATTTCTCATGCCATAATTTCGGTGCTTGCTTTAATCCGTATAAAGACTTAAGTAATTTACAGACTTTCGTTTCGTGACCGTCTACAATGAAACCTGCAGGTTAATTCATGTAGATCTCTTCGGTCAGATCTCCGTTCAAGAACGCAGTCTTAACATCCATTTGATGAACAATAAAGTTCTCAATAGACGCAATAGCAAGGAGGGCTCTAATGGTTGCTAAGTGACACACGGGTGAGTAGATATCAAAGTAATCTACTCCGCTTACTTGTGTGAAACCTTTAGCCACCAGGCGTGCTTTAAACTTAGCTACGCTACCATCAGGATTTAGTTTCTTTTTCAGAATCCACTTACACCCTACGGTTTTAGCCCCTTTTGGCTTATCAACCAACGTCCAGGTGTTATTCTGAAGTAGAGAATTCATCTCTTCATCAATTTCTTTCCAGAGTAGGGAATCCCTGGATCTCATCGCGTCCTTATAGGTGGATGGATCAGCCTCAACGTGGCAAGTGACAAAGTCACTACCGAAGGTTCTGGGAATTCACTCTCTTAGAGAAGTTCTCCTAGACTTTAGGCCAGAGTTATCTACCGGAACGGAATAGGAGGTGCTCGGTACTGAAGTAGGATCATCTTCAGTAATAGTTACTTGCATACCTGGGAGAGACGAGTTCTTATCCTTGAGGAACTTATCTTGAAAGAACATTGCGTCCCTAGATTCTATAACGACGTTATTAGAAATATCTAAGAATCTATCTGCAGCACTATCCTCAGCACAACCTAGGTAGACACATGTATTAGTCCTAGGTCCAATCTTAGACCGTCTAGGGTCAGGAACCCTAACACAGGCTATGCAGCCCCAGGTCTTAAGTCTAGTAAAAGACGGGGGTCTCTTAAACTAAAGCTCGTAGGGTGTAACCTCTAACTTGGCATGAAGAACTTCATTCAAAATGTGATTTGAAGTTAAGACTGCTTCTCCCCAATAAGCAGAAGGCATGCCTGCAGTCAGGAGCATAGAGTTTAACATTTCTGTTAACGTACGATTTTTACGCTCAACTATGCCATTAGACTGGGGCGAGTAAGGAGCAGTGGTTTCTGCAATGATTCTATGTTGGGCAACGAAATATTTGAACTCACTGGACATATATTCTCCTCCTCTATCACTTCTAAATCTTTTGATTTTCATGCCTAATTGGTTTTCTACCCTGGTTTTGAAAATACAAAAATTTTCAAACGCTTCGTCTTTAGTTTTAAGGAGATAAATGTGACAAAACCTAGAACAATCATCTATGAAGGTGATCAAATACTTCATGCCTCCTCTAGTGACAAACTTTTGAAGTCACATATGTCAGAATGTATTAGTTCTAAGGGTGTTGTGCTCTTAGTAACCGCACTAAAAGGTTTCCTAGTGATCTTAGTCTGAGCACACACTTCACATTTATCAGTTTTGACTGTAGTGTCTAAAGCTATCTGGTGAGTTCTAGCAATTTGGAATATTTTCCTATAGTTTACGTGTCCTGGTCTCTCAAGTAGTCTTAAGGCTAACTAAGTTTGTTTGAACTTGTTGAACTATTTCATTTGCTAGACTTAATCTGTACATTCTATTTTGGACGTATGCACATCCAAAATAGTGTGAGTTAACTGACAGTGTTACACTACCACTACAGAAAGTAAAAGACATACCAGCATCACATAGTAAGCTAATAGACACTAAGTTAGCAGCTAATGAAGGAATGAACTTAACATTCCATAAAGTTAAAATCTTACCTGAGGATAGCAACAGAGTTGCATTCCCCACCTTCAGCACGTCAGCTGTCTCACTGCTGGCAACGGTCACAGATTCTCCGCATCAGTGAGACCTGTCATCAGATTACAAATGTTGCAAACATGGCACGTTGCCCCCGAGTCAAGGAACCACTCTGTACTGGCCTTTCCATTTCCGACCATGGCAACAAAGTCGGATGGCTCAGTGAGACTAACCATGTTAGCATGGTTGCCTTCCTGTGGTGTCTTGCCATTTTCCTTACGAGAAAGCCTGCAATCAGATGCGCTGTGTCCCCACTTATTGTAGTTAAAGCACTTGCCCTTAAACTTTTTGATTTGTTTACTGGGGCCTGCAACCTGGGAGCTACTAGGGTTGGGCTTTGGCTTCCTAGGGTTCGGCGCGTGTCTAGAGTTTGTAATCATGTTAGCAGCAGCCTTCTGCTTGCTAACGACTTCTAGAGCGTGTCGAGTCCTATTTTCGTCCTCAATGCGTATAAAACGCTTGAGTTCGTTCAAACCCACCTGCATCTTCTTACGGTACATTTCAGTTTTGAAATTGTACCACGTGGAAGGCAATTTATACACAATTGTGCCAGCAACAAAGCTATCTGGCAGAGTAATAGACTCATTATGTAAAGAATCGACTAAAACTTCAAATTCAGATACCTGCGGGAGAATGGCTTTCTCCTCGTTGAAGCTGAAGGAGTGGAACTTGTCCACTAGGTGCGCCTTGGACAGGTCCTCCTCCTGCCTGAAGTGCTCTTGCAACGCATCCCAGATCTCCTTTGTTGTGCTCATCTTCATGTACGACTTTGCCAAGTTGGAAGACAAACAGTTGAGCAGGTAGTCTTTGCAGAAGTCTTCATCAGAAATCCACTGTGCCTCATCATCAGTCTCGACGATCCCCAGCACGATCAGACTGAACGGTATAGAACACGTTCAGATACTTCATCCCGAACTGAGCGTTCAACTTCCAGTCGTTGAACTCAGTCGCCGTGAAATTCTCCAGCTTTATCATCGGAACGGGGGACGAAAAGTTGTTCCCCTTCATCATTGTGCGCCCGACGAGTTTCTGACCACGAAACAGAACTTGGAGTGTTCTGTCGCTAGCGCAAAAAATAGGGCTGCACTTCCAAGAGCGGAGACGGCGGCGGTAGGATAGAACTGATGGCAGCGGCTGGGAGGAAACTGAAGTTGGACAGCGGAGGCTGAGCACGGGAGAAAAGCGGCGCACGGGAGAACCGCAGCGCACGGGCACTGGCTGCTGTCGAGCGCACGATCAGCGGTCGTGCGCGAACTGTACACATGGGCTGCGGTCGTGCGCGAACTGTACGCACGATTTGTGGTCATGCGCGAACTGGACGCACGGGCTGCGGGCTAGGGCAGCAACGATGGAGGCGTCGGCGGCAGATCTGGACGACGGAGGCGGCGGCGTGGCGGATCTGAGGCGGGAGGCTTTGGATCCGGCGATTCCGGCGACTGCACACGGCAGAGGCACAAGCGACGGCAATTACGGCCACAGCAGCGGGAGACGCAAACTCCTCCTTCGCGATCTTCTTCGCGAACGGCGGTAAGCAAAGAACCAGCGACAGGGGGCTGGGGGCTTCCTTGCGAGCGACCGCAGAAAACGCGACCTTCTCCTTCTTCGTTGAGAGCGGCGACGAGAGGTTTACGAATCGCAGCGTCAGCGGGAGCGGCGACGAGCAGAGGATAGCAGTGGCGCGATCTCCTCCATCGATCGCGAGCGGCAGCGGCGGGAGATCGCGAAAGCTTCGCGTGAACAGGGAACCGGGCGGACGAGAGCGAAACCCTAGGGGCGTGATTCGAGATTGTGAGAGTTTGCTCGAAGCATCCGGAGGAGGATCAAAGTGGAATCCACTCCCCGTTGCCCCTAGCGGGTATATATAGGTAAAACCCTAGGAGTGCCTAGGGGGATGGGTATCCGTGTACCCAACTGATCCGTTATACCTTCAAACTCGATAATTGACCAAATATACATTAACACTAGCAACGTCGTCGTCCAATAGAAATCATCTGTCGGTGCTCGTCTATCTGCTAGCAATGACAATGCCTCTGTGTAGTTTCGTTCTTCTTACTCTGTGTAGTTTGATTCTCATGCAAGGATTCTCAGATCTCTGCTGGAAGTAACATTTGGTAAGTGTATTCCGAATTTTTATTTTTAGAAATAAAATTTATGCTCTTCAAGTTTCTGATATTTTGTCAAGTTCCAGATTTCGTCTACTTGGATTCTATTGATGTTGTTGGATTGTACTGCTGGTGTTGTATTCTTCTGCTGGTATAACCATCTTTTTCCTTTTTTGTCCAGATATTTCTAGTTTTGCAAAGTGTTTTTTTTTCAAGTTTTAGATGTTATTTTATCTTTTTATGTGTCATTTGAATTTGAGTTTAACAATGTCTAGTCCGGGAGAAATTTAGTGGGATAGCATGATCGTTGACAATAACTGCTTGGAAGAGGGGCTTGATATTGATAGTACTAGTGAATCTCAATGCATGGATGAGGATTCTGAGGAGAGTAATTCTTCTTTTACTGGTGATGATTTGAATGACACTGAGTTTGAGTTAGATGACTTGATACCCGATGAAAATATAGAGGATGGGATTGAAGTAGTTGGTGAACTAACTGAATCAAGTAAACCTTTGCCTACAAACGTCGGAATTCATGTAAGAGAACAAGCTAGTCAGCCATCTACCAATTCACATAAAGGAAAATGTCGTGATATTCAAGTTTATGAAAGAGTTGCAAACACTTCTGATTTTGAGTTTGAGGTTGGCTTATGTTTTAATACGCCTTCGGACTTTAGGGATACCGTGAGGTTATATGCCACTAAACAAGGAAAGCCCCTTAAATTAACAAAAATTGTAGCGATAAAATCGGAATGTGGTTGAGTTATGTTTGCTTCATTCATGTCTAAGAATGAAAAAAACTTTTCAAGTCAAGACCATTAAAGGGGAACACACTTGTTATAGAGATGTAAATTCACAAGATTGTAACTCTAATTAGTTTTTAGCCAAGAAGCATGAGCACAACATTAAGAGTCATACGTAGTGGCCCGCTAATTCAATGCAAGAAATAATGCAGAGGGATGACAAAACAACTTAGTATATGGAGATGTGCAGAGTTAAGAAACATGCTTCAAAGATGATTAGAAGAACTGAGTTGGAGCAATACGCAAAACTATGGAATTATTTTGAAGAAATCTATAGGACCAATCCGGACACAACGATTAAGGTTATATATTTGAAAGGTTATATATTTGTTGGGGTGCCTTGAAGAAAAGTTTCAGGATGTAAGCCTATCATAAGATTGGATGGGACTCATTTGAGGACATCAACGGGTGAAGTGATGTTATGCGATGTTGGTGTTGATGGCAACAACAATATGTATCATATTGCTTATGTCGTGGTGTTAAAAGAGAATACCAAAACATGGAAATGGTTTATTAATCTTCTAAAATAATATTTATGCATTGAAAACAGTTGTATGTGATCCATAATTTCAGACAAGCAGAAAAGGTTTTTGAAAGCTATTAAAGAACTACTTCCCAATGCAAAACATAGATTTTGTTTAAGGCATGTGTATAATAACTTCAAACAAAAGCATAGAGGCCTACAACTAAAGACATTCTATGAAAAGCTGCATCCGCTACAAGAGAAGTAGATTTCAATAATGAAATGGAGAAAATGAAAGCTTGTGATAAAAAAGCTTTCGAATGGGTTAAAGAACGAGATGAAAGACATTGGGCTAAGTCCCATTTTAGTACGTGTCCGAAATGTGATATTTGTTGAACAACTACTGTGAAGCTTTCAAGAAAGTAATCCTAAAATCTAGGGACAAGCCAATCATAACAATGTTGGAGACTATAAGGGTTTTGCTAATGAAACGACTTCACATACAAAGAGATAAGATGCTCTTCGAGTTTAATGGAGACATATGTCATTCTACACAACAAATTATGGAAAATAATAAAAAAATATCCACAATTATACTTTAGTATGGAATGGTCATTACAAGTTTGAAGTCGAATGATTTATTGGAGATAAATGGACTGTTGATTTAAATGCTAGAAGTTTTAGTTGTAGGCGTTGAGATCTAGCAGGTATACCTTGCGTGCATGCGACTTTATGCATATTCTATCGAAGAGAAAATGTGGAAGATTATGTAGAAACTTGGAATAGAAGAGATATGTTTTTGAAAGCATACGAACACTTGCTAAATACAATAAGATCATATAAGGAATGACCAACAGCAAATTTGAACCCTATATTCCATGGAGTAATATTCACAAAAAACCCGGAAGGCCTTCAAAGCATGCAAGGAGAAAAGAACCGGATGAGTTAGAGAGTCAGAAATATGAAATCAAAAGGAATGGGATGAAATACACGTGCTCAAACTATGGTATGAGAGGTTATAACAAGAAGAGTTGCACTGAAGCATCCAACACTCAAGCTTCATTGTCTTCTACGAAATCTCAGTTGTCGGTAAGAGTGCATTCATCAAATATTTATTTTAACATTATTTTATATTTGACTGTACATTAACATCTTGGTGTTTATATGCAGGTAAAGAGGAATATGTGATCTTGATATTTATGCTAGCGGAGTTGATCGTGATGATCCAGATTTTCCTACTGTGGAGGAGTGTGAAGTTTATATATTTTGTATTAGAGATTTGTTAAGGATGATAACATGTATTTTATTTGGGACTTTAATATTCTATGAGAAGTACTTTTATATTTGGTTTTTCTATTAAATGATTTCTATATTATTCTACAAGTTCATGTGGTTGGGCGGCAAATAGCAATTGAACGAATGCTTTGTTGTTATAATTTCAAATGTTTGCATTTTTTAACTTAAAATAAAAACAATAAAATTGTGGCATGCAAATATCAGTTGCAATGAATGAAGTGATGTTATGCGTTGTTGGTGTTGATGCCTTATGCCATAGTGTTAAAAGAGTACCAAAATATGGAAATGGTTTGTTAATCTTCTAATAGAAGATTTATGCATTGAAAACAACTGTATGTGGTCCATAATTTCAAACAAGCAGAAAGGGTTATTCAAAGCTATTGAAGAACTACTTCTCAATGCAGAACATAGATTTTGCTTAAGGCATATGTATAATAACTTCAAACAAAAACATACAGGCCTACAACTAAAAGACATTCTATGGAAAGTTGCATTCGCTACAAGAGAAGTAGATTTCAATTATGAAATGGAGAAGCTAAAAGCTTGCGATAAAAAAACTTACAAATGGATTAATGAATGGGGCTAACTCTCATTTTAGTACGTGTCTGAAATGTGATATGTTGTTGAACAACTACTGTGAAGCTTTCAAAAAGTAATCCTAAAAGCTAGGGCAAGTCAATCATAATAATGTTGGAGACTATAAGGATCTTGCTAATGAAATGACTTCACATACAAAGAGATAAGGTGCTCTTCAAGTTTAATGGAGACATATGTCATTCTATACAACAAATTATGGAAAATAATAAAATAAATGCCCACAATTATATTTTAGTATGGAATGGTCATTACAAGTTTGAAGTAGAAGGATTTATTGGAGATAAATGGACTTTGATTTAAATGCTAGAAGTTTTAGTTGTAGGCGCTGGGATCTAACATGTATACCTTGCGTGCATGTGACTTTATGCATATTCTATCGAAGGAAAAATGTGGAAGATTATGTAGAAATTTGGTATATAAGAGATATATTTTTGAAAACATATGAACATTTGCTAAATCCAATAAGATCATATAAGGAATGAGCAACAACAAATTTGAACCATATAGTTCCATGGACTAATATTCACAAAAAATCTGGAAGGGGCCTTCAAAGCATGTAAGGAGAAAAGAAGTGGATGAGTTAGAAAGTCAGAAATATGGAATCAAAAGGAATGGGATGAAATACACGTGCTCGAACTGTGGTATGAGAGGTCATAACAAGAAGAGTTGCACTGAAGCATCCAACACCCAAGCGTCATCGTCTTCTACGAAATCAAAGTTGTCGGTAAAAGTGCATTCATCAAATATTTATTTTAACATTAATTTATATTTGATTGTACATTAACATCTTTGTGTTTATATGCAGGTAAAGAGAAATATATGATCCTGATATTTATGCTAGCAGAGTTGATCGTGATGATAGTGTTGTGTTAAGGATGATGATAACATGTATATATTTTATTTGGGACTTTAATATTCTATGACAAGTACTTTTATGTTTGGTTTTTCTATTAAATGATTTCTATATTATTTTGTAAGTTTATGTGGTTGGGAGGCAAATAGCAATTGAACAAATGCTTTGTTGTTACAATTCCAAATGTTTACATTTTGGGCTTCAAATAAGAACAATAAAATTGTGGCCTGCAAATATCAGTTGCAATGAATGAAGTGATGTTATGCGTTGTTGGTGTTGATGACAACAACAATATATATTATATTGCTTATGTCGTAGTGTTAAAAGAGAATACCAAAACATGGAAATGGTTTGTTAATATTCTAATAGAAGGTTTATGCATTGAAAATAGTTGTATGTGATCCATAATTTCAGACAAGCTGAAAGGGTTATTGAAAGCTATTAAAGAACTACTTCCCAATGCAGAACATAGATTTTGCTTAAGGCATATGTATAATAACTTCAAACAAAAGCATAGAGGCCTACAACTAAAAGAAATTCTATGGAAAGCTGCATCCGCTACAAGAGAAGTAGATTTCAATTATAAAATGGAGAAACTGAAAGCTTGTGATAAAAAAACTTATGAATGGGTTAAAGAACGAGATGAAAGGCATTGGGTTGTTGGAAGCGATAACGTGGGCACGACAAATAATAAAGAGGAGGCAAACAACTTCTCTTATATATCAACAAGAGGTTACAAACTATACAATAACAATTTCACACATACACACCCACAACTTTGATTACAACTCAACACATTACTATCATAAACAGATACACTTGAGCTCGCAAGAAAGAGTTCGGAACTCCTACTCTCCTGATTGCCTGCACTGATCGCCTGACCGCCACTTGATCCACCAAGGAGATCGCCAAGATATATGAGACCGCCTCTTGCTCGGGAGATCGCTGGCGGAGAGCTTGCTACTTGTTGATGTTGCATGCAAGTTGGGATCGCCGATGGAGATCGCAATTAGAAGACTGCCGGTCTCTTAAAGGTGTTCGCACCTTTTGTCCGCACAAATGTTGCGGTCACCAAAAATCAAACCGGAAATTTTGGAAGTTTAAGGCTACGAAACTCCTTTTTAACTTTATTTTTTTAGCACCACTTATGTTCATGCCTATTTATAGAAAGACCAACCAATGGGAGCAAGCCACATGTCCTATTTTAAAACCTTCTTAATTACGTTGCCATATTTTCTCTCTAAAATAAATTATTCTTTTTCTCACACTATGCAGAATTAATATTGACATTGACTTCGGTCAGCCAAAAATAATTCCGCCAACATGGGCTTAGTCCCATTTTAGTACGTGTATGAAATGTGATATGTTGTTGAACAACTACTGTGAATCTAGGGACAAGGCAATTATAATAATGTTGGGGACAATAAGGGTCTTGCTAATGAAACGACTTCACATACAAAGAGATAAGGTGCTCTTCAAGTTTAATGAAGACATATTTCATTCTATACAACAAATTATGTAAAATAATAAAAAAAATGCCTACAATTATATTTTAGTATGGAATGGTCATTACAATTAAGTTTGAAGTCGAAGAATTTATTGGAGATAAATGAGTTGTTGATTTAAATTCTAGAAGTTTTAGTTGTATGCGCTGAGATCTAATATATATACCTTGCGTGCATGCGCCTTCATGCATATTCTATCGAAGAGAAAATATGAAAGATTATGTAGAAACTTGGTATAGAAGAGATATGTTTTTGAAAACATACGAACACTTGCTAAATCCAATAAGATCATATAAGGAATGACTAGCAGCAAATTTGAACCCTATAGTTCCATAGAGTAATATTCACAAATTAAAAACCCGGAAGGTCTTCAAAGCCTGCTAGGAGAAAAGAAGTGGATGAGTTAGAGAGTAGGAAATATGGAATCAAAAGGAATGAGTTGAAATACACGTGCTCAAACTGTGATATGAGAGGTCATAACAAGAAGAGTTGCACTGAAGCATCCAACACCCAAGCTTCATCGTCTTTTATGAGAACAAAGTTGTCGGTAAGAGTGCATTCATCACATATTTATTTTAACATTATTTTATATTTGGTTGTACATTAACATCTTGGTGTTTATATGCAGGTAAAGAGGAATATATGATCCTGATATTTATGCTAGTGGAGTTGAACGTGATGATCCAAATTTTCCTACTGTGGATGAGTGTGAAGTTTATGTATTTTGTATTAGGGCCCGTTCGTTTGAACGGAATTGGAATTTAATATTGGAATTCGATATTGGAATTCAATATTCAGAATTGGAATTGTTCTAATTCCAATTCCATCGTTCGCCTAATAAACAATATTGTTGAATATTGTGGAATTGAATAATTCTTTTGTTCATTTGTTAAATAAAATTCAATCTAAGAATTGAAAAATATTATAAAGAAATTAATATTTTTCTACATATATAATAAAAAATGTGCGTCCTGACAAAAAACACACGCCCGGGCGAAAAACGCGTGCTCGGATAAAAAAAACGTGCTCAGGCACAAAAAGCCCGCCCGGGCGAAAAAACTCGCGCCCAAGCGAAAAATTGGGCGCCCGGGCGACAAAACGTGCGCCAAGGCGAAAAACGCGCCCCCGAGCGAGAAACGCGCGCCCGGGAGAAAAACGCGTGCCCGGACAAAAAACACGTGCTCGGGCGAAAAACGCGCGCTCGGGCGAAAAAACGCGCGCCCGGGCGAGAAACTCGCACCCGGGGGACAAATTGCGCGCCCGGGCGACAAAACGCGCCCCTGGGCGAAAAACGCGCGCCCGAGCGAAAAATGTGCGCCCGGGTGAAAAACACGCCCCTGGAGGAAAAACGCATGCCCGGGCAAAAAAACGCGCGCACCGGGCGACAAAACGTGCGCTCCGGCGAAAAACGCATCCACGGGCGAAAAACGCGCGCCCGGTCAAAAAATGTGCGCCCGGGCGATAATTGCGCGCCCGGGCTAAAAATGCGCGCTCGGGCGAAAAACGCGCACCCGGGCGAAAATTGCGCAAATGGGCGAAAAAAGCGCGTCCGGGCGAAAAACGTGCGCTCGGGCGAAAAACGCGCACTCGGGCGAAAAACACGTCCACGGAAGAAAAACGCGCGCCCGGTCGAAAAACGCGCGCCCGGGCGACAATTGCGCGCCTGGGCGAAAAACGCGCACCCGGGCGAAAAACGCGCGCCCGGGCGAAAATTGCGCGCCCGGGGGAAAAAACGCGCGTCCGGTCGAAAAACGCGCGCCCGGGCGAAAAATGCGCTCCAGGCGAAAAACGCGCGTCCGGGCGAAAAACTCGCGTCCAAGCGAAAAACTCGCGTCCAGGCGAAAAACTCACGCCCGGGCGAAAAATTGCTCTCCCTGGCGAAAAACGCGATAAATCGAGCGTGCTAAACTCGCCCAATTCCGATATGTCCAGCTAGATTTTATGACTAAGTTAAAATCAATTCCATGATATTCAACTCGAATTCCAATTATTAAAGCTATCTAACAAGCGAACGGCGTAATTGAAATTCGACGTCGAATTTCAATTCCAAGTCTTCAATTCCGTCCAAACGAACGGGCTCTTAGAGATTTGTTAAGGATGATAATATGTATTTTATTTGGGACTTTAATATTCTATATGACAAGTACTTTTATGTTTGGTTTTTCTATGAATAATTTTATTGGAAGACCGTATTTAGATATTGGCAAACCAATTTTTTTAGGGTTAACATAATTTTTTTTTCTCTTTTATTACACCTATTGGCAGCCCATTTATCTCCCCCTCCGAAAGCCGCGCCTACCCCATTCCCGATCGCGAGCTTCGCTCCCTTCCTCGGTCCCGATCTCCGCCCGCCACCGCCGCTAGCCACCGCCGCACGTTGCTGCCGTTCACCACCTCCGCCGATGATGGATCCCCCCGACCATGTGTCGTCATTGCCGATTCCTCCTTCCTCAAATCTAGGCCATTCAAAACTCCTTTTTCGCTTCCAATCTCTGTAAAAAACTGCTATATGTAGCACACACTTTTAGCCTGTAACTCTTCTATTTTATTACTCCTACAGGCCCTGGATGTGGCAGTAGAATCATTTTTTGATGGTCAGCTATTCAAAAATAAAATTTGGGTTGGGATTGTCGAAGGTTTTTCACCAAGCAAATGAAATTATTTTATACAAACATGATGATTTTAAACGTTTCTCATTCTTCAGCAGAGCTGCACTTGAGCTACTATATCAAGCTGGGAAGAAACCTGATATTATCCACTGCCATGATTGGCAAACAGCTTTTGTTGTATGTTCACATTAAACCTCAAATTACTTCATTCTAATTATTGCAAATTTTGTATAACTTATGTTGCGGAACGTTTAGGACTCGTGGTAGACCGGTTCACTTGAACCACCTTAGCTCGAGAGCGAACTAAGCGCGCAAACAGTCAATTAGAGATTTGCTGAGTACACATGGACTTTTTAACGTGGAAAACCCGGAAAGGGTAAAAAACCACGCGGCCGGAGCTGTGCCGACCAAACTTCACTATCTTCTGGGGGTTACAACTTGGAAACTAGAACTTAAGCGCGACAGGCCGCTGCTCGTTACAATATTTGGAGAGAGAGAGAGAACGAGCTCCGAGGGTGACAGGCCACCTCTCGGAAAAACTAAGTCTTTTTCCATTCTGAGAATGCTAGTCGCCTTTCGGAAGTGAGGCGGCTAGTCGCTTTTTCCTTCTGAGAATGTTAGTCGCCTTTCGGAAGTGAGAAGGCTAGTCGCCTTTTTCTTCTGAGAATGCTAGTCGCCTTTCGGAAGTGAGAAGGCTAGTCGCCTTTCGGGATGATGAAGATCTTCAAGTCCACGAAGGAGATCTTCAAGCGCCGAAGGAGAATTCCGCAAAAGTCTGCAAGGAGCTCTCCCGGGTCCAGAAGTCAAGGTCCTCTCAAATGAAGCCTTGGGGCTCCTTTTATAGCTTTGGCCGGGGGCGGTCCGGTAATTTTGCCGTTTGCAGTTTCCATAAATGCTTGGTGGACGAATCACATTTTCCGATTTGGGGCACACGGATCGCCATTTTTCGTAAATGACCACCTTGCCCTTCGGCAGCCTGGGCGGCTCGGGCAGTTCGGGCAGTTCTGTTGGAGGCGAAAAAGGCGACTGGCCGTTCCTGAAAAGTGAGAAGCCTGAAAGACAAAAAGTGAGAAGCCTGAAAGACAAAAAGTGAGAACGCTCCCGAATGTGTTCGGAAGCGTTCTGAGCGCGCGCGAGCGCTAAAGTGTTCTGAGCGTGCAACGAACATGGAAGTGCTTTGAACACGCTTGGAGGCGGTCTGAGCGCGCGTAAGCGCGGAGGCGTTCTGAATGCGCTTGGAGGCGTTCTGAGCGCGCGCGAGCGTAGAGGCGTTCTGAGCGCGCCTAGAAGCGTTCTGAGCGCGCGTTAGCGCGGAGGTGTTCTGAGCGAACGGTGGGGCGGGGAGTTGTCCCCCAAATAGAAATTGGGATCTGACGCACCTGACGAGGGGGCGCGACTGCGGCAGGGCCCCTTGCGAGCTCCCCTGCGGAAAAAGGCGAGGGGAGGGGGCCGGACCGTACCCTATGGGCGGTGCGGCGGAGCCGCACCCCGGGGGGGTGCGGCCGGGCCGCCCCCCACAAGGGGTGCGGCTTGGCCGCACCCCTTGAGGGGTGCGGCTGGGCCGGCCGCACCCCTCAAGGGGGGTGCGGCTTGGCCGCACCCCTTGAGGGGTGCGGCTTGGTCGCACCCCTTGAGGGGTGCGGCTCCGCGCGAGCCACACCCCGAGGGAGGTGCGGCGGGGCCGTTCCCCCGCGACGGTGGGCGCTTCCCGCGCGCTACCGTGTGTGCGGTAGCGTACGCGCTTGCGGTTTGTTCTCCGCGCGCTCTGTTTCTGGCGGTTGTCGGCGGAAATGGCGGGCTCGGTTTCTTCGATTCGAGCGATTGCGTGTTGACTGCTGACCCCATATCTCTTTAGTGGAGTTTCCTTTAGACGCACCCCAAGGCCTTCACGGGTGGTATAACATAAGCCCCCCAAACCTTCGGAGTCCGAGTTTCGGTGCGAGGAGTTCGGAGGTTTTAATTTTTTTTGGTGGTGCCTTGGGTAGGAGTTGTCGTCGGGGGTAAGCGTGGTTGACTCTGTTCCTTTGTTCTGGTCAGGCGTTCCTCGCCCTGTGCTGTGACCTGATAGTCCTCTGATGGTCCTGCTGCCCTGGTTGCCGACAAAGTGTTGATTGAGGGAAGACGCTTTAAGATGGCCGGTGAAGGGCGCTGGTTCTCTGAGATTGTTGCTGGCCTGCTGCCTAGCATCGATATTCGTATAGGTTGAGTGCTTTCTGCAAAATAACAGATGAACTTGCGCGGTTCTGAGCCCGCGGCTTTTATATAATGGAAATTCAGCTTGCACGAGTCTGTGCACGCGGCTTTTACATAATAGAAAGTTAGCCCGCGCGAGTCTGAGCTCGCGGCTTTTTACATAATAAAAGATAGGTTTGGGCGGTGAAGAGCATATGTATTCAAACCGTGGAAGAACGTAGGAGGGGCAGATACTTATGACGTCGGGACCTTACTGCGGTGGAGAAGGGCGAACCTTCAATCGACGGCAGTGAGAGATTATTGTGAGCGCGCTGCCCGGAGGCAGTTGTTGTTCATTAGCGCACTGCCCGGAGGCAATTGCTGTTCATTAGCGCACCGCCCGGAGGCACTTGCTGTTCATTAGCGCACCGCCCGGAGGCAATTGCTGTTCATTAGCACACTGCCCGGAGGCAATTGCTGTTCATTAGCGCACTGCCCGGAGGCAATTGCTGTTCATTAGCGCACTGCCCGGAGGCAAGTGCTGTTCATTAGCGCACTGCCCGGAGGCAACTGCTGTTCATTAGCGCACTGCCGGGAGGCAACTGCTGTTCATTAGCGCACTGCCGGGAGGCAATTGCTGTTCATTAGTGCACTGCCCGGTGGCAATTGGTGTTCATTAGCGCACCGCCCGGAGGCAATTGTTGTTCATTAGCGCACTGCCCGGAGGCAATTGCTGTTCATTAGCGCACTGCCCGGAGGCAATTGCTGTTCATTAGCGCACTGCCCGGAGGAAAATGTTGTTCATTAGCGCACTGCCCGGAGGCAGCTGCTGTTCATTAGCGCACTGCCGGGAGGCAATTGCTGTTCATTAGCGCACTGCCCGGAGGCAATTGCTGTTCATTAGCGCACTGCCCGGAGGCAATTGCTGTTCATTAGCGCACTGCCGGGAGGCAATTGTTGTTCATTAGCGCACTGCCCGGTGGCAATTGGTGTTCATTAGCGCACCGCCCGGAGGCAATTGCTGTTCATTAGCGCACTGCCCGGAGGCAATTGCTGTTCATTAGCGCACTGCCCGGAGGCAATTGCTGTTCATTAGCGCACTGCCCGGAGGCAATTGCTGTTCATTAGCGAGTGGACGTCTTTACGTAGTTTCGATGGCGCAAGATATGACATGCATGAAATAGAACTTTAAAAACTCTTAGTCGTAGTGATAATTTACGCAATTTCTTCAGAAACAAAGTTGATAGAAACAAAGTTGACAGAATATTTCAGCGGCGCTGGTAGAGCCCCGCTGATGGGTATGAAGCTTTCTCCTGGGATGAATGCCTTAAGGGTTGCTCCTGGTCCTTCCTGACAAGCCGCTAGCTGATCTCCTGCTAGCCGAATAGTCGCCTAGTCTCGTAGGAATTTCCCCAGTAGGCCTTGTTTGATGAGTTGCTCGATTTCATCCTTAAGCTTGGAGCAATTTTTCGTGTCATGTCCTTGTCCACGATGGAACTCACAATATTTTGTCTGGTCCCCTGAGTTTTTAGCGAGGGGTCTGGGCTTGCGGAGCGTCTGGTTGTCTTTGATTGCGTACAGTACGTTAGTCCTGGTAGTGTTCAGGGGAGTGTAGTCCTGATGTTGGCGAGATCCTCGGTCTCGGCTGGAGTTGTCGTAATGCTTGCTTTTCTTATTGGGAGTTGTCTGCGGCAGCGACTCCTCTTTCTTCCTCTTCGAGCTCCCCTCGAACTGCTGGCGGTGCGCTTCAATTGCCTCATCTGCTGCTATCTGGGCCTCGACTCGCTGAACGAGGTCAGGGTAGCTTGGTACGGTCTCTCTCATTAGAGCTGAGTAAAAGCCACTTGGGCGGAGTCCTCCAAGGAAGACTCCCCGTAAGAGCTCGGGATCGACTCCTGGGATCTGTCGAGCCTCCGTAGTGAAGCGTCGGAAGAAATCTTTGAGTGTTTCTCCGTCGTTTTGGCGGATCCCTGAGAGATGGGAGGGA
The DNA here is from genome assembly GCA_033032865.1 of Dactylorhiza incarnata. Classification (NCBI taxonomy): domain Eukaryota; kingdom Viridiplantae; phylum Streptophyta; class Magnoliopsida; order Asparagales; family Orchidaceae; genus Dactylorhiza; species Dactylorhiza incarnata. The sequence continues at coordinate 480,132 of JAWHQI010000284.1, read as the reverse complement.
TCTCGGACAATTCTGCGGTTGGAGATGAATTGGTCCACGAACTGCTGCGCCATTTCTGCGAAGTTGTTGATAGCCCCATTCGGCAGGGAGTGGAACCAAGTGCGCGCTTGCCCCTTCAAGGTTGCCGGGAACACCTGACAGAGGAGCTGATCAGGGGCGCTGTAAATCCTCATGATGGTGGTGAAGTGATTGACATGTTCCAATGGGTCGTCCGTCACGTCAAATGTTTCGATGTTGGGAAGCTTGAACCCGTTTGGAACTGGATGGGCCAAGACTTGAGGAGATAGTGGGGAGCCCTGATGCGCGGGACGGCGGGCGAGTGTAGCGCGTTGCCCTGCTTGAGCGTATTCCTCCTCTATCATATCGCGTATTTCTTCTCGCTCAGGGGCAGCTCTTCTGGGATGATGGCGACGGTGGTCATCCTCTGGGCCTCCAGCTGGTGGGGCAAGGTGAGCGGAACTCGCCGCGTTGGAGAATCCTTCTGAGGCCTCGTCCTCCTGAATGGCTTCTTGGTTCGGAGCATGATTCAGAACTGGGGGTGGTGGCGCGTTCGGAGCCGGTGTCTGATTCGGAGCTTGAGGAGCCCCGAGATTCCTCACGAGAGCCAACACCTCGGCTTGCTGTTCTTCAATCTGCCGCATGCGCCCTTCCAATCCTGCTGCGGGCGCAGGCACTGCGCCTTCCGCGGGAGGCGCATTGATAAGCGAGTGGGAGGGAGCTGGGTCGACGCACCCTTCCGGGATTGATCCTTCAGTAGTGCGAGCACTCTTTCTTGTCATCGCAGTTGGCCTTCAAAGAGTTTTGGGAATGTTCCCACAGACGGCGCCAAACTGTTGCGGAACGCTTAGGGCTCGTGGTAGACCGGTTCACTTGAACCACCTTAGCTCGTGAGCGAACTAAGCGCGCAAACAGTCAATTAGAGATTTGCTGAGTACACAGGGACTTTTTAACGTGGAAAACCCGGAAAGGGTAAAAAACCACGCGGCCGGAGCTGTGCCGACCAAACTTCACTATCTTCTGGGGGTTACAACTTGGAAACTAGAACTTGAGCGCAACAGGCCGCTGCTCGTTACAATATTTGGAGAGAGAGAGAACGAGCTCCGAGGGTGACAGACCACCTCTCGGAAAAACTAAGTCTTTTTCCCTTCTGAGAATGCTAGTCGCCTTTCGGAAGTGAGGCAACTAGTCGCCTTTTCCTTCTGAGAATACTAGTCGTCTTTCGGAAGTGAGAAGGCTAGTTGCCTTTTTCTTCTGAGAATGCTAGTCGCCTTTCGGAAGTGAGAAGGCTAGTCGCCTTTCGGGATGATGAAGATCTTCAAGTCCACGAAGGAGATCTTCAAGCGCCGAAGGAGAATTCCGCAAAAGTCTGCAAGGAGCTCTCCCGGGTCCAGAAGTCAAGGTCCTCTCAAATGAAGCCTTGGGGCTCCTTTTATAGCTTTGGCCGGGGGCGGTCCGGTAATTTTGCCATTTGCAGTTTCCATAAATGCTTGGTGGACGAATCATATTTTCCGATTTGGGGCACACGGATCGCCATTTTTCGTAAATGACCACCTTGCCCTTCGGGCAGCCTGGGCGGCTCGGGCAGTTCGGGCAGTTCTGTTGGAGGCGAAAAAGGCGACTGACCGTTCCTGAAAAGTGAGAAGCCTGAAAGACAAAAAGTGAGAAGCCTGAAAGACAAAAAGTGAGAACGCTCCCGAATGTGTTCGGAAGCGTTCTGAGCGCGCGCGAGCGCTAAAGTGTTCTGAGCGTGCAACGAACATGGAAGTGCTTTGAACGCGCTTGGAGGCGTTCTGAGCGCGCGTAAGCGCGGAGGCGTTCTGAATGCGCTTGGAGGCGTTCTGAGCGCGTGCGAGCGTAGAGGCGTTCTGAGCGCGCCTAGAAGCGTTCTGAGCGCGCGTTAGCGCGGAGGCGTTCTGAGCGAACGGTGGGGCGAGGAGTTGTCCCCCAAATAGAAATTGGGATCTGACGCACCTGACGAGGGGGCGCGACTGCGGCAGGGCCCCTTGCGAGCTCCCCTGCGGAAAAAGGCGAGGGGAGGGGGCCGGACCGTACCCTATGGGCGGTGCGGCGGAGCCGCACCCCGGGGGGGTGCGGCCGGGCCGCCCCCCACAAGGGGTGCGGCTTGGCCGCACCCCTTGAGGGGTGCGGCTGGGCCGCACCCTCAAGGGGGGTGCGGCTTGGCCGCACCCCCTGGAGGGGTGCGGCTGGGCCGCACCCCCTGGAGGGGTGCGGCTGGGCCGCACCCCCTTGAGGGGTGCGGCTCCGCGCGAGCCGCACCCCGAGGGAGGTGCGGCGGGGCCGTTCCCCCGCGACGGGGGGCGCTTCCCGCGCGCTACCGTGTGTGCGGTAGCGTACGCGCTTGCGGTTTGTTCTCCGCGCGCTCTGTTTCTGGCGGTTGTCGGCGGAAATGGCGGGCTCGGTTTCTTCGATTCGAGCGATTGCGTGTTGACTGCTGACCCCATATCTCTTTAGTGGAGCTTCCTTTAGACGCACCCCAAGGTCTTCACGGGTGGTATAACAACTTACGCTATGTTGATTTAATTTTTTTTATTTTTTTCTTGGTCTGCCATTAACATAATGGTCTGTCTTTAAATTTTTACGATCTGCCATTAACAATGAGCTGCCATTAGCGTAAATAGGTCTGCCAATAACATTGTTCTTTTTCTATTAAATGGTTTCTATATTATTGTGCAGGTTTATGTGGTTGGGCGGCAAATAGCAATTGATTGAAAGTTTTGTTGTTCAAATTCCAAATATTTACTTTTGGGGGCTTCGAACAATAAAATTGTGGCCTACAAATATCAATTGCAATGAATGATTTGGGCGACAAAATAGCAACTTAACAAATGCTTTGTGATTAAAATTATCAATGTCACAAATTTTGGCCTGCAAATAGCTCTTTAAATGAATGAGCTGGCCTACAATTAGCTGAAAATAAGAAATTTGAATAGTTCGGGGTGCAAAGTGCCAAAAACAGTGATTTCTGAGGCCTTGGGACAAAATTACCCCTGATATTTAAGCTTATGGTGCACAGAACCAAATTAAATGAAATTGGTACGGGGGTGCAAAATGCTATATTTAAACATTCGGGGTGCATTATGTCAAACATGATATTTTTGTTGAAAGCGAACAAAGTAGGCACAACAAATAATAAAGAAGAGACTAATAACTTCTTAATATCAACAAGAGGTTCCCAATTACAATAGCAATTTCACACATACACACAATCCACAACTGGGTATTACAACTCCACACACAGATAAAAGAAAACTACGAGATCGCCGGTCCGAGATCGCAATCTACCGGTCTCAACACTTCTTCTCTTGAAGACTTGAGTTCGCTGATCCGAGATCGCCAACCGTCTAAGGGGGATCGCCACTTGAAGGTGTTCACACCCTTTCAGATCGTTGGAAGATCGCCAGATGGGAGATCGCAAATAGGAGATGACAAATAGGAGACTGTCGGTCTCTTAAAGGTGTTCGCACCTTTTGTCCGCAAGGAGTTTACGGTCTTCCAAAATCCTAACCGCAAGTTTTGGAAATTCCTGCTTACTCACGCGCGCCACACTTCTTCCGCCTATAATGGTCCTAGTTATAGTCTTTGCCTTCAAATAGGAGCGCGCCACATCACTCTCATATTTAATGCATGCATTCGCGCCTCTGGTCTTCATCACGCCATTATATAAATATATATATATATACAACCATATCATTGACTTCGGTCAACGACAACATTTTTCACCAACAATCTCCCCCTCAAACTCGGCAGCACATGTCGAGTTTGTTCTTGCACTTCATGAGCGCCTCAGCTTTCAACGCCTTAGTAAATATGTCCTCCATCGGCTCTCCTGTGGGACAATATACAAACTCCACCACCTTCTGCTACACTTGCTCACGAAGAAAGTGATACTTCGTCTCAATATGCTTGCTACGCCCATGCAGCACCGGGTTCTTCGTTAGCTGAATAGCGGACATGTTGTCAACGTACACCTTCACATGACATCATGTAGATGATGCAACTCCTGCAGGAGATTCCTCAGCCAAATTGCTTGACATGTACAGGCCGCCACAGCGATGTACTCAGCTTCACAGGTAGACAGGGCAATCGTTGCATGTTTCTTCGAACTCCATGAGAACACAGTTGTTCCCACATGAAATGCATACCCGGAAGTACTCTTCTGATCATTCACATCTCCTCCATAGTCACTGTTGGTGTAACCGACCAGCTTAAACTCTTCTGTACTAGAGTACAATAGACCATGATCTCTCGTCTCATTCACGTACCTCAAGATCCTCTTCGGTGCTGTGAAGTGACCATGCTTCGGCTCCTCCATGTATCTGCTGACCACTCCAACAGCATACACGATTTCAGTTCTAGTGAAAGTCAGGTAGCGTAGACTTCCTACTAAACTCTTGAACATTGTAGAGTCAACGTACCGCTTCATCCTTCGATTCCTTCCTCAGCTTTACTCCAGGATCTGCAGGAGTGGAGATAGCCTTGCTATTCTCCATCCGGAATTTCTTCAGTATCTCCTTTGCATACTTCTTCTGCGAGATAAAGATCTCATCATTCTTCTGTTGTACATCTATACCCAAGAAGTAAGTGAGTTCGCCCAGATCAGTCATCTCGAACTCCTTCTTCATTGTCTTCTTGAACTCTTCAAACATAAGATGATTGTTGCTAGTGAATATCATGTCGTCCACATACAGACATACGACCATGATGTCTCCATTCTTCTCTGCCTTCGTGTAGAGTGCATACTCATACGGGCTCTTCAAGTAGTCGTTCTTCTGAAAGTTTGCTTCTATCCTTTCATTACATACTCGAGGCGCTTGCTTCAAACCATATAGCGCCTTCTTCATCTTGTAAACTTTATTCTCTCGACCTTTCACTTCATATCCAGGTGGTTGTTGGACATACACCTCTTCCTCCAGATAACCATTCAGAAATGCGGACTTGACATCCATCTGACAGGTCTTCCACTTATACTGAGCTGCTAGTGCGATAATCAGTCTGATAGTATCAATCCGAGCTACTGGAGCAAAGACCTCGTCGTAGTCCACACCTTGAACTTGTTTGTAGCCTTTCACAACGAGTCTTGCCTTGTGCTTCTCTACTTCTCCTTCCTTGTTTGTCTTCACTCGATACACCCATTTAACACCAATGGGCTTGTGACCTGCCGGCAAAGTGACAAACTCCCAAGTGTCATTTCTCTTTATGGATGATATCTCTTCATCCATTGCCTTCCTCCAGGTCTTCTCCTGAGCAGCTTCCATGTAAGAATACGACTCACAATCTGCTAAGAGACAATGTAAAGAAAAATTAGCATGATTCGGCTCCGTCTCCTCGTATATCTCCTTCAACCTTCTCATCCTAGGTTGAGGTCGGTCAGAATTGCTCCCTCTAGTGCTTGCTCCACTAGCACTGCTCCTGTTGGTGCTTACTCCACTAGAGTAAGGGGTAGAGACTCCCCCTGAATCTCTGTTTGGTGGTGATGGTTGTTCATCTTCCCAATCCTCAACTTCAGCTTCATGACCGCCTTTATCATCATCATCATCATCATCAAAGAACATCCCTTTGACACTTCTTTCTTTCTCATCCCAGCTCCAGTTGCTATCTTCTTCGAACAGGACATCTCTCGAGATGATCGCCTTCTTCGTCACTGGATTGTATAACTTGTAAGTCTTGCTCATTGGAGCGTAGCCCACAAATATACACTTCTCTCTCTTGTCATCCAGCTTCCTCCTCTTCTGGTCAGGGATGTGAGCATATGCTACACATCCAAATATTCTCAAGTGTAGAACACTTGGCTTCCATCTACTCCATGCCTCATATGGATTCTTGAATTTGACACTCTTCGTAGGACAACTGTTCAACAAGTATACAGCGCATTGTACTGCCTCAGCCCAAAACATCTTTGGCAACTTCTTGCCCTTCACCATACTCCTTGCCATATTCAGAATCGTTAGATTCTTTCTCTCCGCAACTTCGTTCTGGTGAGGTGAGTAATCAACAATCAACTGATGAGTAATTCTATGCTCCTTGCAAAAAACATCAAATAGCTTCAAAGGTGTACTCCCAACCTCTATCAGTTCTGAGCACATTCAGAAACTGCCCACTTTCTTTCCCAGCCATCGCCTTAAACTCCTTGAACTTGTCAAGGGCCTCAGACTTCTCTTACAAGAAGTATACCCAACACTTTCGACTGAAGTCGTCAGTGAAAGTGATGTAGTATTTGCTTCCACCAACTGAGGCGATATCAAACGGACCAGCAATGTCCGAGTGAACCAGTTCAAGTTGTCTCCTTGCCCTTCGAGACTTGACACCTTCAAACGTTTGCCGCTTCTGCTTCCCCTTTGTACAAGCTTCACAGATCTTCTGTGGTGGTAAGATCTTTTGCAGACCTTCCACCATCTTAGCATGTGATAGGAGCTTCAGACCACTGAAGCCTAAGTGACCCATCCTGTGATGTCATAGCCAAGCTTCTTCTTCATCCGTCGTTGCAAGACATGTTGTCGCCTCAGCATCCATCTTCAATGTAAAGAGACGATTCGTCGTCATCTTCGCCTTCACAACTTCTCTTCCACTTTGGTTCCGCATGACCAACATTCCATCCTTCAGCTGGATGCAGTGTCCTTTCTCCACCAGTTGTCCAATGCTTAAGATGTTACTCTTCAAGCCAGGAACGTAAAATGCATCTCCGATGTGCACCTTCTCACCATTCAAGGTGAACACTATCACCCCTTTTCCTTCTACTGAAATCTTCGAAGCGTCACCAAAACTAACCTCAACGCAACATGGTTCGAGGTCAGTAAACAGCTCCTTCTCACCACACATATGGTTACTGGCACCTGTGTCCAAGTACCATACTTCATTCCTTCCTCCTTCATTTCCTCTGTAAGTCAGGAACATCATTGGATCACCACCGGTGTTATTTGCTTCAGCATAGTGGTTGGTTTCCTCTGTCCTCCTCGGATGTCTGCAGTCATAACTCATGTGCCCAAATCGGTTACAGTTGTAACATTGGACTTGGGTCATACCACCACGACCTCTTCCTCCTCTTCCTTCTTTCCCTCTTGCTTGAGGTTGCTTCACCTCTCTCTGGAAGTTCTGATTTCTTCCTACTTTTCTTCCTCTACCTCTGCTTTGGTAGCCACGGCCTCGCTGGCCACCTCCTCTTCCTGAACTCTCTCCAAAATTCAGTTGAGACTGAAGCGTTTTTTCTAAGCCACTTGACTCTTCATCTTGTAGCATGCGGTATTCATGAGCTTGCAGAGAACCTATGAGTTCATCGATAGACATCTGAGTGAGATCCTTCGACTCTTTTATCGCCACCACCACATAGTTGAACTTCTTTGACATCGACCGCAGAAGTTTTTCCATGAGACTCACATCATCAAGCGTCTCTCTGTTGCGCTTCATTTCATTTGCAAGCGTCCGCAGACGAGTCACATAGTCACCAACCTTCTCAGAGCTCTGCATTTTCAAAACTTCATACTCTGCCCGGAGAGATTGCAACTTCAACTTCTTTGCCTTGTCAACTCCTTGCATGGAGCGTTGCAAGATCTCTCATGCTTCTTTGGAAGTACTAGCTTCCGAGATCTTCTCAAAAGTTGCTTCGTCAACCCCTTGATATAACATGAACAAAGCCTTCTTGTCTCTCTTCCTTGCCTCTCTCAGTGCCGTCTTCTGCGCATTAGTAAACGTTGTCTCTTGCTCGGTAGTCTGCTCTTCATAGCCATCCTCAACTATCTCCCACGGCTCCTTTGAGGCTAGAAGCACTCTCATTTGGATGCTCCAGTTCTCATAGTTAGTTTTCGTTAACTTAGGAACTTGAGCCGGCATAGCATTTACCATTTCCATCACGACAAACTCTTCACCTCTTCAACTCTTCGGAGTTTCTTCCAAGGTTCAAACCTAGCTCTGATACCACTGTTGGAAGCGAACAAAGTAGGCACAACAAATAATAAAGAAGAGACTAATAACTTCTTAATATCAACAAGAGGTTCCCAATTACAATAGCAATTTCACACATACACACAACCCACAACTGGGTATTACAACTCCACACACAGATAAAAGAAAACTACGAGATCGCAATCTACCGGTCTCAACACTTCTTCTCTCAAAGACTTGAGTTCGCTGATCCGAGATCGCCAACCGTCTAAGGGGGATCGCCACTTGAAAGTGTTCACACCCTTTCAGATCGTTGGAAGATCGCTAGATGGGAGATCGCAAATAGGAGATGACAAATAGGAGACGGCCGGTCTCTTAAAGGTTTTCGCACCTTTTGTCCGCAAGGAGTTTGACTTCGGTCAACGGTAGCATTTTTCACCAACAATTTTCGGGGGTGTAAGGTGCCAAAAAGCCATGTTTTGAAATATAAACTCTGAGGAAATGTGCATGTAATTTCAAAAGATATATTGGGGGTGCTGCTTGTAATTATGCTAACTCAGAGAGAAGGTTTGGATAATTCATATGCATGATCATAATTATGGCTTGGATATACATTATTAATATATATGGAATGCAATGATACTATACCTGTTTAAGAAAGTTGTAGATGTCTCTTGATGACTGCACATCATCTGAGATATAGCTTTCAGTATTTGGTGAGAAGGAAAATCCCGCTCCAACTGGCCAATCTAAAAAGATAATGTTGGAGACCTGGCAACCAAAAATTATAATTTGATACTAATAATCATTAATGAATATTATTCATGAGAGCGCTGGTGATCAATATATATAGTAGCAGTGCAAATTATAATAATTAATAAAACGATCGACTCACCTTGGTCCAAGAATGAGGGTTACAAACTATGGTGAGAGATGTATCATTATAAGAATCCCCTTTAAATTTTATAGGGCCTGAACATACAAGCGGGCATTTAAAATTAAGGTAGACTAGAGTTAATATGGCCGGTACTCAAGTTTATATGAAAAAATTGATATACGCACGCACAGGATTGGATGGAAATTTAAACCCCCATGCACACACACAACAAAAAGAAAGGCCGACAAAAAAAGTGATTAATTATTCTGCAGATCGAGAAGAAATTAAGTAGCATTAATTATATGGCATGTGATGCTTAGTTACGGCTATGGTTAAGACCAATCCAACGAAGCCAGAGAAGAAATTAAGTAGCATTAATTAGATATGATGTGATGCTTAGTTACCTATGGTTAAGGCCAATCCAACGAAGCCAGAACAATATGGACCGCCGATGAGCCATAAGAGAAGCGGGTCTTCACTCGGATTCCTTTCCGACTCCACAAAATAGTAGAAGTATTCCGACTCACCCATTGTCACGTACCTATACAATTCATTATTTTTCGTAACAAAAAAAACTCCCAAGTATAAAAAAAACTAAATGAAATAATAACAACTTATTTAATCACATCTAATAATTATAAAAAAATATTTTAATATAACAATAATAATAATATATGTATGTATGTATAATGTATGCAGATTCATCCTAAGAATGAATGCGCGACGCATGCATCACATGGCCTATTAAAAAAGATTAGGAATCCAGCGATGAGAAAGAAAAAGGCAGAGTACGATCCGGTGACATCCACCCGTCAATTCCCCCGGCAATTAATCTGCCGATGAAATTTATTGTTTAATATAGGCTAATCTGATGGGAAAGATGGCTGCAGGATAAGCGTGACATTGATTGCAAGGAGGAGGGGATCGAGACGACGACAAGTACAGATTTCACGTGATTAACATCATTTTTAAAGTGTGTAAATGAACCCAATGGCATATATAGCCCGGGAAAAAGGGGGATGCAGTGAACTGCACCGTGCAGTGCAGCGAGATCAGCCGTTGACGTGCGAGATCAAGTGGTCTCGTGATTCGTGCGAGCTTTGAGATGAGTGTGCTGTGATGTACACGCATCTCAAAGCACTCATCTCAAAGCTCGCACCGTTCGCTTGCAGTGCATTCGCTGCACAGTCAAAAAAGGCGCACACAAGCGGAGTCCAAGAGGAGATTGAGAATGATCCATGGGAATGCCAAGTGTCCAGTGGCCCTTGCTTGTTGCTTGTTACTTACATCTAATCTTCCTAAACCCTGATCAACATAATAAAACAACAACACAATTAATGCGGTAAAACGCTGGAGACCTGGCCTCCTTAATTATAACAAGTATTGCTCTCTCTCTCTCTCTCTCTCTCTCTCTCTCTCAGCTCCACCGAGCATGCACCACCCATCTCTCCAGTAAAACGGGTGCCATTTCACCTTGAGCCAGCACTCCACTCCCTCTCCTCAGCCCGTTTCCCGGCCGCCGAGGCCTTGCCGGCCAGCTCAAAACAGAGCCAGCCGGCCACAACACACCACATTCTTCTCGAGCACTCTATTTCTGATATATATAGTTAAGGAGATATTTAATAAAAAATGCAGATATTTACTTTATTTAAAATAACGGGAAATAATGTATAGCAGAAGTCTATAATAAGGATATGCATCATATATATATATATATATAAAGTGATGGAATGGAGTCTGACCCGGTTTCCAGATGAAAGGGAAGAGGACCATCAAAACCGGGAAGATGAGTTACTAATGAAGCAGAAGAAATGTAAGTACAATAATAGATCATCATCATCATCACACTGATACAGCTGATCGTGTAGTACTGCATCCCCGCAAGCTTGCTCCAACTGCGACTCAGTTCTGCCGCCATGATTGTCGAGAGAGAGAGAGAGAGAGAGAGAGAGAGAGAGAGAGAGAGAGAGAGAGAGAGAGAGAGAGAGAGAGACTGCCGATCGAGCTAATTAAAAGGAACGCATGAGAGCGAGAACGATTTTAAAGAGGGTGGGAGTGTAGCTGCGAGTGCTGGCGGAAGTTGGTAGGTAGGAAATAGGAATAGTATTGGTTCGGTATTTTATTATTAAATTAAAAGCGACGGTAAGCTTGGAACAACGAGGGACAACGCGTTAGCTGAAATTATCGACTAGTCTTTGCATCGATATCTACGATATTTATTTTAAGTATATAATACCCTGTTAAAATAAACTCTGTTAAAATACTCAGCTAAACGAATTATGATCCGATATATAATCAGTGTCGTGCTGAGTAAGCTAAATAGGAATAGTATTGGCCCGGGTGGAGCAATTCGAGCTGGTCTTCAAAGGCGCATCCTCTGGTCTTCTCGAGCATGTCTTAGACGTAGTTGCAGAAGAAGAGCGTCCGGAAGCAAGGATTGGTTTGATAGTCCGGTGGCCAACTTAACTTGATGAGGGGATCTGAGTGTGAACCCGGGAGCTTGTCTTTTACTTATATTACCCCGCTGGGTCCCTCCGCCAGTTAGCCGGTTATCATTTTTGCCGGATGTCGCGCACATCCACGAGTACAGCAAGATACGAAAAGGGCATGTGTGGCGTGGTACGAACATGCCCAGAAGTGGAGAGACCGGTCACTGTCACTGTTTTTTCACAATGGTGAGGCCCGCATGATTAGCTACCCCGTCGGAAGCAAAGGTCAAACTATGTCGACATCGGGTGTTGTACGGTTGTGAACATCTGTTTTGACTGCGTGCAAGCTAAATATGTAGTTATGATATAAATGCTTAAAATGCCTGCATTTACAGTTTATATAGTCTGCTGCATTTATTTTCAGCATTTATTTTTAGCCTCTCATCCTATACACTCTTTTGACATGGACCAGGCAATCTCTAAGGCAGTGGGGCTGGCCACTAGGACATTTGTTGATCTATTACTGACACAAGCAAGAAAGTTTAATAGGAAATATTCTCAGATAGAGAAAGAGCTAAAAGAGTCACAAGAATCTATTCAGTCAATAAGGGCAGAATTTTTTTTCTCCAGAGTTACCAGAACATTCTTAAACTCACTTGCCTGTATGGTTTAGAGGGGGGGGGGGGGGGGGGGGGGGGGGGGTCATTCAAGAGGAGGAAGTCTCTGCCCCAGAAGAGAATAATCTTTCTCAGGAATCTGGAGATCCTAATAAGATCACAATGTTCAACAAAGTACTTCCAGATGCTACAGTTCATGCTCCAGAAAAGAATGCACAAATCCACGGGGGAGCTGCTTGCACTAAATCAGGGGGAGCCTCTTACAACAACTCAGGAAGCAGTTCTCACTACAGAAATTCTTGCATTGACCCAGGGGAGCCCCTCACCACTTAACTACTCATAGATGATGTTACCAACATTGCTAAAGAGGCTGCAAAAATAGCTCAAGAGGACATTGCTCAAGAAAATGATAAAGAGGATGATAAAGCTGTTGAAGAAGAGGATGAGCCATTGGTGTTTCCACCCAGAAAGGTGACACCTCAGGTCTTCTCAAGGAAGAGGAAAACCCCTCCTAAAGAATAGAACAATACATGTACTCAGTGAAAATGAACAATTTCTATTATACTACCAGGGAGATACAGTTATTGAAAACAATTTGATTACTTGGAAGTTTATTTTATGGTTTGTGCTTCTATTCAATTATATCATTATTGTTCTTTGTACATTTGTCTGTATTCAATTTTATGTCTAAGTATGATTGAAATCACTTAGACAATTTGTAAAATTTGTTAAGATAAATAAGGGAGATTATTGGGAAAAACACTCTTTGATTTATCTTACAAATTATATACAAATGATTTTATTTTCTAGGATGTATTACTCATGTTGTATAGAGAGGGTAATTTGGTCATTAGATGTCTTAGGATGTCACACTCTCATTATAGTGTCAAAGATCAGTCCAAAAAGAGTCAAAAATTCAGTTGAGTTAAACCTACATCGAATAAAAGTCGACGCAGCTTCGACTTCAAATCGAAGTAACTTCGAATATAAGTAACATAAACTTAGACTGAAGTCTAAGTCGACGCAACGTCGAGATGTACTCGACGCAAAAGACAGAATTAGTTGAAGCAGTAATAGAAGTCGACGCAGCTTGGAATTAAAATCGCCGCAGAAGGAAGTGCTCTGAGTTCAAGATTTCAACTCGACGGATACGCCGATAACTATTCGATGTAATGTCGACTACAGAGCTCACTTCAAATTTGAGGAGGATTTCAACGCAGCGCGCTTCCAGTAGAATTCAGAGGTGCGTTGATAAGAAGTTAAATGTATTCGACGCTACGTCGAATAAAGACAGAAATAGAAATTCTCTTTTATTCTTTTCTAAAAGTGATTCAGAGGTTATACATGGAATTGATTTGATCTATAACGGGTCGATTATATCCAAGAATGGAAAGGAAGTCTACAGAGACACAATAAAGCTAATTCTGGAATATATTCAAAGTTGATTTCTACAGAAGAATAAGGGGACTCAGGAAGATTTACAAGATAACTAATTCTATTATTTATCTTCTTCCTCTTCCTAGAGCTCTCTCTCTCTCTCTCTCTCTCTCTCAGAAATAAGAAATCTATGTACATGAATAATACACTGGCTTCTTCTTCTTCTTCTTCTCCCACGGAAAGAAGTCTACAGGAATACAGAGATTGTGTGGATCAAAAGCTTGAACAGTCCTTGCAACTCTCTTTCTCAGCAAAGACTCTGAAAGTCTTTATTGAAGGGTAGCTAATCACCTAGGGGGTGAATAGGTTATTTTAAATTCTATTTAAGTTCTTGATCAAATCCTAAGTGTATATGAGTTATAATCAGAGCTTTCAAGAAACAATCTCAAATACACAAAATTTTATAGTGGTTCCCCTATCTAGGGTAATCCACTTTCCTCCTTCTCCCCTCTAGCAGTGTGCCAGATATGGCTTATATCTCATCCAGATCTCAGACCACAAAAAGGTCTTACAGCTCAGATCTCAACAGATCTTACAGTCTCAGATCTCAACAGATCCTACAGTCTCAGACTTACCAAAGTCCTACCTCAGCCTTTATAACAACAGGCCTACACTCAGATCCACCCTTGGATCCTACAACTCAGATCACAAAAGATCCTACAGCTCAGATCTTCAAAAGATCCTACACTCAGATCTGACAATTCAGATCCTACAGGAATTGAAAATTGATTGTAATATCACCAGACTCAAGTTCTTCAATGTATAGAGCCTTTTATTCTATCTGTATGATCAGACAGAATTCTTCAACAGATCAGCAACAGCAAAATCGTCTTCTTGAGTCGCACAGGCTGTGATGACTATCGTTCTTTAGGAAGATAAGTTCTTCCTCCTTGACCTTCTCTCTTCAGAAAATGTCAGCAACAGATTGCTGAAATGATTTCTTCAAGTCAAAACGATTCTGAAGGAAGAGAAGATTTCTTCTGATTCTTCTTTCGAGAGCCTTTGATTTGCAGGATAAAAACTGTACTTCTCATCAATGGAAACCTTTCTTTTGTATCCTTGATTGCAACGACAATTTCTCTAGAATAGGAAATGAATGCCAGCTGCAGATCTTGATGAATTTCCTGGATATTCTTCCTTGGATACTTCCTCAAATTGCGCCTTGAAAGATGGAGAAGATAATGGCTAGGACTAACTCTGAATTACAGATCATGCCTTCTATTTATAACCCGCAATCTGCGCCATCTAAGACGCTCCTCCATGTCAGCATGACGTCAGATCCTCAATGGTCTTCAACGACTTTAGTATTTGACAAGGCGTCGAGACATGGTCGTCGTCTCGACGTGGCTTAGCTTGCTGTAGATGTACTGTAGCACAATCCTTTACTTAGAGAATTTCAGGAAGAGGGCGTTGATCAGTGTGTAACTCAGTCGACGCTTCTTATTCCACGACGTCGAGCGATGTTCCTTGGTTCGACGCTTTCTTTTGACTTAGTCTCAAATCTTCAGTCAGTGACCTTGCCTTTGAGACAGCAGACATAGGTCGACGCTTTTGGGTCACAGGCGTCGGGCGATGTGTAGTGTCTCGACGCTTGTGGACTTAGATGAATTTCTTGATCATTTAGCTTGACATGATCTCCTGCACAATGATTTTAGATAATATATCAAATACATTGTGAGGTATATCTTTGACTTAGGAATGGACTTCTCCAAATCTAGGACATTGTGGGCAATGATCCCAACAATCTCCCCCTATTTGAAGAAGTCATAACCTTATTCAATGATATACCCATTTTTCACAAAGATAACAAATATTTTCTACACAGGCAATCATAATATGATTAATATAACACTTTTCATGAAATCAGATTACCATTTCAATCTAATAAGAGAAAACATCTCAGGCATGAGTTATAACATAAGCACAGAATCACAGATTACATGATCTACATTACAAGCAGTTCAGAATTAATTATGTAGATATAGTGAAAAGATCACATCACAGGCATATATATATGATGATAAGCTGAGATTCTTTTATAAGAAAAAAAATTTCAAGTCCTATTGTTGTTCTGGTTCCTTGATTTCTGGTCCTCTCCTGGATTTCTTGGTTTGAGCTTCAGCAACTTTTTGCCTTCTCAGGAAGTAGTCAAATGGCTTTGGGAAGTATCTGATTGGCTCCTTAGCATTTGCCTGAACTCTCCCAGCCAACTTGTCAGCTTTGAACTTTATATTCAGCTCCTCCTGATTCCTGTATTTTCTCCACTCAACTTCAGAGTACCACTTCTCTCTTTCTCCTGGATTAGCTTTAACTGCTTTCCATGCTGCCAGAATTATTTCCCTTGAGGAGGGAGACCAGTGTTCATAATCATCCCTTGCTTCAAGTTCTTCTCTGAATTTCCTCTTGTTGGATTCTACTTGTTCATAAATAATATTCTTACTCTTGTTCTTATCTTCAGGACTATATATCTTAGCAATGTTCTTTTGAATTTGGGTAGGAGATGCAGGCTTTGATTCAGAAACTTGATCATCATAGTTTATGGGAGGATGGCCTAAGGTTTCTCTGATGCAATTGGAGGTCCAAATAGCATGATCAGAGCTGGCTTTAATTATTGACCTCTCCCCCTTTATGACCTCTTCCACTATATGATCTCTGAGTACATTTTTATGAAATCTAACCCGACCCTCCAGATGATTGACTCCTCCTTCAATAGTTTTCTTGACCTTGAGAAGGTGGTCATCAATGGTATTTGTAGTCATTTTTACTTGATTGCTTAATTTAGAGGAGCTCACATCAATCTTAGCTAGCATATCAGTATCATGTTGTTGCAACTTGGCTTCTATTTTGGCAGTTTTTGTTAAAATCTGTGCAACTTGTTCTTTATATAAAACTTGCATATTGTTGCTCAAAATGCCCTGATTGCGTTGAACATCATCTGCAGTCTTTTCAATACTTGCTTGTTTTGCTTTAATGGTCTTTGAAGTCGTTTTGATCTCATTTAATTGGTCAGCTGTGTAATCCACAGAAGCAGCAGCTCTTTTGAAAAACTTGACCATTTCATCTCTCATTGCAGTCATCTGAATGTTGACTTCAAACCTTACTAATCTCATTTAAAAATTTACTTCATTTTTCATTTTAGTGTTGTTTTCCTCAATATACTGCTCCAATGATCTTCTTTGACTGTTAAGCAAACCCTCTAGCTGAGGTAGTATAGAACTTAGGTCCACATTATTTGCTCTTGCTACACTAGCACTGCTACTGCTGTCTTCTTTGAACAAAGAATCTTCTCTATAGCTCATATATGAACTGGAGGAGGATTCTATTTTGATAATTTTCTCAGTCTTTTTCTTTTTGGTTTGAGATTCTCCTCCCACATCCATAGTATCAATATCAAGGTTCTCTGGAGCAAGGATCTCATGCTGAGACTCCCCCTCAACTGCTGCATTGTCTAACTTAGTATTATCTTGAGCAGGGATCTTATCCTGAGCCTCCCCCTCAATTAGAAACTCCCCCTCAGCTATAGTAGGGGATCCAGATGGAACTTCTCTCTCTTCTTCTTCTTGTTCTTTCTTACCTTGTTCCTTGTTGATCTCAGCAACCACTTCCAATATTGGATCAGTACCTGTTTGTGTGTCAGGAATACTGTCCCTAGGTTTTTTTCACTTCTTCTTCTTCAGATGTTGTGAGATTAGGATTGTGGATTGGGGTGGATTTTGATTTCCTTCTGGAGGAGGATGAGCTTGAAGATCTGGAAGAGACCTGCTTCTTTTTTTCTTTTGAATTTTCTTCGGCTTGGAGGATGTCTCTGTTGGTGGTTGATTTGACAGAATCCTTTCCCATCGTTCCAGCATCTTTATGTCCATTTTCTTCATATGGTTTATTTTGAGCCAAGTCTGTATCTGGGATCACCTTTACAAGGTAAAGGGACAGTATCCTACCCATGTTGGGTGCTTGGATACATTCTACCACTCTATCAAAAACAACCCGTCCCTAGCCAGTTTTGAGAGTATAGATGATTCTGGTCAATAGGATGAACATTTTCCTAGAGATTTTGTCATGGGAGCATGTCTTACATAACAGCCCCTTTCCAATTATGTCTGATAATAGATTTCCTCTTGAATTCATCCCTTTCCTCAGCACGCTTCCAGATATTTCGTGTGAAGTTTCAATCCTACACCAAACTTGAGCTAACCTGATTTGTTCAGAACTTACCTCTTCTTCTTCTTCACTCTTGTGCATTGCCAGTTGTAGTGCCTTAGCAAGTCTTTTAAGTGTGATCTTAACTTTCATTCCATTCACGATAAATTTGAGCTTAGAATTGGCGGTGTCTACTACTACATTAGAGAATAAATCTAAGATTTCTCATTTTTAGATTAATGTCGATTCAGATAAGAGGTATTCTAGCCCTGATTTATGAATTAACTTGATAGTGTTCTTGATTTCGTTTGGTGCGGCTTGGAAACCATTTCGAACTAGCTCTCCTCCTTCGTAGAGGTAATCGCTGTTCTTGGGAGGCATTGTTGTTGTAGGTTTTTGATTGAAGGTCTTGAGAATGAGATTTTCTAGGGCAGAGAATTTCAAACTGGGAATTCTAGGTTTAAGAAAGCATAGGTACTACCGAAGTATCTTCCCTATATATAGAGTTTTTAGTTCTTGATAGTTGAAAAACCACGCACAAGACTTGTTTGACAAGATTGATCAAATGGTTCAGATTCACCCTGTCTCGAGACGACCTTGCTCTTTCTGTAAAAGAGTTGAGACCGCTCGACGCAAGTTATCCTCGCTCGACGCCAGATATAATTTTACTCACTTTTTGGACTTAATTTAATTATTATTTTTATTTATTTATTACATTTTTTATACTATTTGAAAATTGTTATTTATTCTAGCGTTATTTTGTATTATTGTATATTTCAAGACAACTTCATTCCATATTTAACATTCCTAATTCAATTTTAAAGTTATTGAATTTTATTTCATCCAAGAGTTTAGTGAATATATCAGCCACTTGTTTGTCTATGGGGACATATTCAATTGTGATATCCCCATTTTCTACATGTTCCATAATGAAATGATATCTAATTTCTATGTGCTTTGTTCTACTATATGATACAGGGTTATTAGCAATAGCAATGCCACTAGTTGAATCACAATATAAAGGGGATTTACTTAGCTGGATTTTATAGTCTTGGAGTTGATGTTGAATCCACAGTAGCTGAGCACAGCAGTTTCCAGCTGAGATGTACTCAGATTCTGCTATAGAGATAGCTACACTAGTCTGCTTCCTGCTACTCTAAGATATTAGCCTTTTGCCAAGGAATTGACAGGTGTCTGATGTGCTTTTCCTGTCCTCCTTGCATCCTACAAAATCTGCATCTGAAAATCCAATCAGTTCAAAATCATTGCTCCTAGGGTACCATAGGCCAAGATTGAGAGTGCCCTTCAGATATCTCAGGATTCTTTTGACAGCAGTGTAGTGAGATTCTTTAGGGTTCACTTGGTACCTAGCACACACACATGTTGAGAACACAATGTCTGGCCTACTAGCAGTTAGGTAGAGCAATGATCCAATGATGCCCTGTACAAGGTTTCATCAATAGGTTTCCCCTTGTCATCCTTGTCCAGTGACATGTTGGCTGACATTGGGGTTTTCATGACAGTGGAATTTTCCATTCCAAACTTCTTGATGATCTCCTTAGTGTACTTGGTCTGAGAAATGAAAATTCCTTCCTCAGACTATTTTACATGGAGTCCCAAGAAGTATTTGAGCTCTCCCATGCTGCTCATTTCAAATTTCCCTTGCATAAGGCTTGCAAACCTTTTGCAAAGGTTATTATCAGTTGAGCCAAAAATTATGTCATCTACATATATTTTTACTAGTAGTATATGACCTTTAACTACCCTAAGAAACAATGTCTTGTCTATCTTTCCCCTTGAGAATTTGTTCTCAATGAGAAACCTAGACAATGTCTCATACCAAGCTCTAGGTGTCTGTTTTAGACCATACAAGGCTTTTAGTAATAGATAAACATAGTTTGGATGAGTAGAGTCAATAAAACCTAGGGGTTGTTCTACATATACTTCCTCCAGTATTGTTCCATTAAGGAATGCTGACTTCACATCCATTTGATACACTATGAATCCAAGATGTGCTGCAAAGGCCAGGAATAGCCTTATTGCCTCCAGTCTTGCCACAGGAGCAAATACTTGATCAAAGTCTATGCCTTCCTCCTGTCTGTATCCTTGGGCAACCAATTTTGCTTTGTTCTTGATAATCACTCTATTTTCATCCAATTTATTCCTGAATACCCACTTGGTCCCTATGACTTTGTGTTTCTTTGGTCTTGGTACCAATATCTAGACCTTGCATCTATCAAATTGATTTAGCTCTTCTTGCATAGCCAATGTCCATGAAGGGTCCCTATTGGCTTCTTCAAATTTCTTAGGTTCAATTTTGGATAGGAAGCTATGATGCAATGCCTCATTTATTGAGTTTCCTCTTCTTGTTTGCACACCTTCATTGGGATTTCCTATAATCTATTCTTTGGGGTGATCCTTCGGGTGCTTGGTTGCATTTCTCCACCTCTCATTTTCCCTTTGTGATTCTGGTGCAGCTGTTTGAGTTGGTTGTTCTTGAGGTTCTGGAGGTTGTGGTTCTTCAACATCAATTGGTTCTTCATTTGTGTCTTCTTCTTGAGACTCATCCTCTCTAGTCACAGTTACAGTCCCATTAGATTCATCATTGTCTTCAATGTGCTGTTTACTGATATTCAGCTCCTTCAATTGCTGTGCTAGACCTACATTACTAGAGAGACTTCCTGGATCCTTATAAATAAGGCTGGTTTCATCAAATACAACATGTATAGATTCTTCTATCTTATTAGAACTTTTGTTGTAGATTCTATAGGCTCTACTTTGAGAGCTATAGCCAACAAAAATTCCCTCATAGGCTTTTTCAGCAAACTTAGTGAGGTGGTGCTTTCCATTATTTAGCACAAAGCACTTACTTCCAAATATTTTGAAGTAGGCTAGAGTGGGTTTTCTATCCTTCGACAACTCATAAGGGGTCTTATTCAGTTTCTTATTGATAAGTTCTCTATTCTGCACATGACGTGCTGTGTTTACAGCTTCAGCCCAGAAGTGCTCAGGAAGTGAGGAGTCACTCAGCGTACTCCTACTGGCTTCAATGAGTGTTCTATTTCTTCTCTTAGCAACCCCATTTTGTTGGGGAGTTCTGGTAGATGAAAACTCTTGTGAGATGCCTAGATTTTCACAAAACTTGGTCATGGCACCTGACTGAAATTCAGTTCCATGGTCACTTCTGATTTTGACCACTGTATTTCCTATTTCATTTTGGATTTGCCTAACAAAGCTAGTGAATACTTCAAGAGTATCTGACTTGTGTCTTAGGAAGAACACCCATGTGAATCCAGAGTAATCATCAACAATAACAAGAGTGTAAACCTTTCCTCCTAGTGTAACATCCCCCAAACTACTAGGCCCCTAGATAATTTTTGTCATGTCAAGTCATGACAAAAAATAGGATAAGTTACCTAGAACCCTAGGATGAAAATGAAAGAGGTGAAAAACACATGGTGTGCACTTAGCCATCATGAACCATCCTAATGAAAAGTGAACTAAAAAGGGAGGCTAAAATATCTTATGCACCCCACATAACCATGAATAGTTCCTATGATAAGTACACAAGGTGGGCCAAGAAGGCCCCATAAACTCATTAGGATAGGAAGGAATGCATTTTGGGGTGCAAATAACAAATTTTGATATCCTAGTCTAGAGGTGACCAAAACACTCCAAAAAGCCAACATGACCCCAATATGATCCCTATGATCATCCAAGGAGGTAAGTAGGCCACTAGGGACCCTTGGGGTCAACCATTTTGGTCAAATTGACCAAAAGTCAACTTTGAACTATCTTAGGTCAAACCACCATAACTAAGGGCAATTGAATCTTCAAAAGATAAAATTGGACCCACCCTCGTAGGGCAACCTCCCTAGGGGGCCTAATGGACCCAAAAGCCCCATCATAGGGCCATCAATTTGGGGAAATTGGCCCAATTTTAAAAAAAAAACCCCAAATTGACCTAAATGTGCTAAAACCAAATTAATCTCCAATTGATTTATTATGACCAAATTGATCACTCCTAAACCCTAGGGGAGTATATGAGACCTAAGTGGACCATAGTGTGCATTCAACCATGGAAAATTAGGGCAAAATCAACAAAATACCCAAATTGCCCTTATAGGCAACTAAGTGCAATAAAGCTCCATTTGACATTATCTTGACCCAATCTCTCTTGGTATAGACCCATGGGGTCTAAGGCATCAATTTGGACAAGTCACATTGAATGTGGTGGGTGTGAGTCAAGCTCAAACCCAAATTCCCCATTTTAGCCTAAATGGGTCAAGTGAGCCAATCTCAAGCTAGGTGGACCTAACCCAAACCCAACCTTAGAACCTTAGGCTCAACCCCACCTAATTAAGCCCACTAGTGGGCTGAATTACCTAGAGCCCAAATTGGGTCCAAGGAGGGGTGCACCAAAGGGGTGGCCGGCCACCTCCAAGCTTGAATTCAAGAGGAATTCATGGAGGAGTGGCCACTTGGCCACCACTCCTTATTTTCTGGTCGGCTCCAGCCTTCCCAAGGAATTCCAGCAGGAGGAGAGGCTGAGCTGGCTGCCGCTGAGAGGGAGGGGAGGAGAGAGGAAGCTCACCTTGCCGGCCTCCATAATGGTTGTTCCCTCCTTCCCAATGCAATGCCGCCCAATTCCTTCTCCTCTGGCGTCAATATGAGCTCGGGAGTGATTTCTTGGTGAGCTGGAGGCCTACGACTGGCTGGCTGGGGCAAGTGGCGACATTGGGGAAATCGCCGGATATTGATAGCCGGCCATATACTCACTCTCCCCTTCAGTTCTCCTCACGATTAGCTTCAGAGCCCTCCAAGCAGTCGAGCCCCCCCTTCCAGAGCAAGCTTCCGACCTCAGCCGCACCGGGAGCCATGGATGCCGGAAACAGGAATGCGATCTTCCTCCGCCGCAATACCCGCCGCCAAACCCAAATTCAGGCAACGTTCCTTCCCCTCTCCACTTGTGCTAGCTTCCTTCCTCTCCTCCCGTCGAATCGAGCCGTGTAATGTCGGTTTCGCTTCTCAATTTTTATGTTCCTAGCCGCAAAAACGTGAGATGTCGGAGAGCTCCTCCGGCCACCTCCGGCCAAACGGACACCGTCACACGGAAGCCCTATGTCCGGTGAAGGTGCGGGCTTGGCAGTTTTGCCGGAGATGGCCGGAGCTCGCCGGAATCGAGCCCGCAAAATGGCCCCGGCGCGTGAGATCAGGATTGTTGGTTCATCGGGGACGATGAACCCTGGCCGTCTGATCTGGCTGAATATTTATTCGCAGCCCATGAAATGAATGAAATCATAATCTTTGATTAATTGTCACACCATTTAGCCGATTTTGTAGGCTGAAATTGAAGCCTCTAGAGCCCTTATTTCGAAAAATGCCCAGAGATAACATTTGTAGGCCTTGATGTCTACTTTCTAATGAAAGTGGAATCAGACCATTTGGTTAAATATAGGACTCACAGCACTCATTCTAGTGAGGCTGGTCAAAACTCAAACCAGATCTTTAAACTAGTATAACTCTTAAATGACAAGTCTGATGAAGCTGATATTTTGTCTATGCCTGCATGTACCCTATACCTAGCTTAGGTTTAAGTATCAGATTTTTTGGGAGATATTTTTCTATAGTTTTGTTCAAAACCTAGAAAATTAAATAAATAGGATATTTGGAGTTATATAACTCCTAATGATCTCAAATTTTGGTGAGGGCCCCTTTAGGTCATGTATGGTCATGGGTTAAATTTTCATCACATATGCATGAGTGGATTTTCCTGAACTTCAAAATGAAGTTGGGCCTTAAGAATGAAATTGGGTGCTATTAGCCATTTTTGGGCTTGTGAAGTTTTTAATGGATTTTAAGGTGGAGAGCACCTTGCATGCCTCTGAAACCTTGGGATCTATGAATGTAAGGAGGGTGTGCATCATTGACATGAGCCTCATGACTTTTGGAAACTTAAATTCCTAAGGTTCCTAATTAAATTCAAATTGTCACACTATTAATATTAGTGAAATTTATGAGGTTTAAACTACTGTGAAAAATCTCATTCTCTAGACTTAGCTCTTTTATGACATTATATACCCATGGAAAATTATCTTATGTGGTTTAGGCAAAATTTAGGGTAGTCCCCTCACAAATTATAAAAGGTATTCTATGTATTAGAAAAGGTAAATACTTGGTATATGTGGAGTTGTATAACCCCAAACACACCCAAATTTGAGTGGTAGGTTTTTTTTTATATATCTACATCTCTGGTAGAAATTTGAGGCCATTTGGTCTTGTGCATGCTTGGTGTTTCCCTTTCACATGCATGCAAGTAGTGTATGGAAAATGGGGTGCATTTAGTGTAAAGGTGGAATTGAAGGATCTCTCTCAATGGCTCCATGCTTGGCAATGAGATTTTGTCCATACATGTGATATGAATGAATGCATCACTTTTAGGTGTGTAGGAAATTGTGGGCTCTTAATATCTAGGTTGTTTAATAGTCCCACTTTTGCTCACATTTGTTATATGTGTAAATGTACCTCATATGTGAACATTGTATACAACCTTGCATGTTGATTTCACTTTGGCTAGAATCATTTATGGAGGAAATAATCAACATGAACATTACAGGTATTGGAGTTACCTTTAAAATGCCATTGACTTTATGTCATTTGGATAAGTACAACCCATTCTATGTCATTTTTGGTGTGGCATGTCTTTAGTAAGTTTTGTTATGTTAATAAGTTGTACTGCACTTGTAAGTTAATTCCACCTAGGTTAAGTTTACTTTTGGAATTAGTAAGCAACATAAACATTATAGGTATTGGAGTTAACTTTAAAATGCCACTGACTTTATGTCATTTGGATAAGTACAACTCATTCTATGTCATTTTTGGTGTGACATGTCTTTAGTAAGTTTTGTTATGTTAATATGTTGTACAGCACTTGTAAGTTAATTCCACCTAGGTTAAGTTTACTTCTGGAATTAGTAATCAACATAAACATTATAGGTATTGGAGTTACCTTTAAAATGCCACTGACTTTATGTCATTTGGATAAGTACAACTCATTCTATGTCATTTTTGGTGTGACATGTCTTTAGTAAGTTTTGTTATGTTAATATGTTGTACAGCACTTGTAAGTTAATTCCACCTAGGTTAAGTTTACTTCTGGAATTAGTAATCAACATAAACATTATAGGTATTGGAGTTACCTTTAAAATTCCACTGACTTTATGTCATTTGGATAAGTACAACTCATTCTATGTCATTTTTGGTGTGACATGTCTTTAGTAAGTTTTGTTATGTTAATATGTTGTACAACACTTATAAGTTAATTCCACCTAGGTTAAGTTTACTTCTGGAATTAGTAATCAACATGAACATTATAGGTATTGGAGTTACCTTTAAAATGTCACTGACTTTATGTCATTAGGATAAGTACAACTCATTCTATGTCATTTTTTGTGTGACGTGTCTTTAGTAAGTTTTGTTATGTTAATATGTTGTACAACACTTGTAAGTTAATTCCACCTAGGTTAAGTTTACTTCTGGAATTAGTAATCAACATGAACATTATAGTTATTGGAGTTACCTTTAAAATTCCACTGACTTTATGTCATTTGGATAAGTACAACTCATTCTATGTCATTTTTGGTGTGGCATGTCTTTAGTAAGTTTTGTTATGTTAATAAGTTGTATTGCACTTGCAAGTTAATTCCACCTAGGTTAAGTTTACTTCTGGAATTAGTAAGCAACATAAACATTATAGGTATTGGAGTTAACTTTAAAATGCCACTGACTTTATGTTATTTGGATAAGTACAACTCATTCTATGTCATTTTTGGTGTGACATGTCTTTAGTAAGTTTTGTTATGTTAATATGTTGTACAACACTTGTAAGTTAATTCCACCTAGGTTAAGTTTACTTATGGAATTAGTAATCAACATAAACATTATAGGTATTGGAGTTACCTTTAAAATGTCACTGACTTTATGTCATTTGAATAAGTACAACTCATTCTATGTCATTTTTGGTGTGACAAGTCTTTAGTAAGTTTTGTTATGTTAATATGTTGTACAACACTTGTAAGTTAATTCCACCTAGGTTAAGTTTACTTCTGGAATTAGTAATCAACATGAACATTATAGTTATTGGAGTTACCTTTAAAATGCCACTGACTTTACGTCATTTGGATAAGTACAACTCATTCTATGTCATTTTTGGTGTGATATGTCTATAGTAAGTTTTGTTATGTTAATATGTTGTACATCACTTGTAAGTTAATTCCACTTAGTTCAAGATCACTTCTGGAATTAGTAATCAACATAAACATTATAGGTATAGGCGTGTCACCTTTAAAATGCCACTGATTTCATGTCATTTGGCTAAGTATAGCTCCTTCTATACTATTTTCAGTGAGACATGTACAAACCTGTAATTTGATTAGTTAAACAACTTGTACAACACTTATATGTTAAACCCACCTAGGTTAAGATCATTTCTGGAGGAAATGATCATTATGAATTCTGTAGACATAGATGTCACTTTTAAAATGCCACTGATTTCATGTCGTTTGGCTAAGTATAGCTCCTTCTATACTATTTTTAGTGTGATATGTACAAACCCTTAATTTGTTAAGTTAAACATTGAGTGCATTTAGCAAGATTGTAGTAAAAGATAATTAAGGTAAAGTACATCTTGGATTAATTTGAGACTTAGGGTTGAACTTTTAGATCAATGTTGAACTGCTGTAATTTCCCCAGAATCTATCGCAGTCTTAGCCTAGCACTTGTAGTATAAACCCTTATCTGCATCCCAAAAGTAATAAATGATGAATAAGATCCACAATTCTTGGGAAAATGGGAGACCCGGGATTTGAGGAGTTACCCACCAAGGGCAGCCTTTGGAAATGAAGACGGAGTGTGCTTAGTGAAACTAATAACTTAGGGAATTGACTGGACCTACTCAAGATGACGAGGGATGACCTAGTAAGAAGTGAAAACAGTGATAGGAAGGTAACACAAGGAAATAGTCGGTTACTAGGAATGACGTGGTTCGGTGTTCAATAGAACACCAACTCGTGTCTGCTCGAGTCAAATGGTAATCCACCCTAGGATTTTAGAGCAATTGGAGAGTAAGTGGGTGCACTAGAATGGGTAGTAACTAAGTAAAATAAATATCATGGAAAGGGGGATTTGGGTTTCAGTCACCATCGCATTCCCTAGTACCGTAGCGAGCCCTTCACCGGGTAATTCACGGGAAGTCCATGATTCACCCCAAGCTTCTAAGATTAACTCACCATAAACAATAGTAGTAAGTAGGAGAACCTGACACGTACTCTTCCTCCCAATTTGGGAGGGTCTAAAGTTATGAGACTGGTATAGTCTAGCGAGCGGTAGGCTCGTAGTTATTATGAGACTGGTGTAGTCCAGCGAGCGGTAGGCTCGTAGTTATTATGAGACTGGTATAGTCTAGCGAGCGGTAGGCTCGTAGTTATTATGAGACTGGTGTAGTCTAGCGAGCGGTAGGCTCGTAGTTATTATGAGACTGGTGTGGTCTAGCGAGCGGTAGACTCGTAGTTATTAAGAGACTGGTGTGGTCTAGCGAGCGGTAGGCTCGTAGTTATTATGATACTGGTGTAGTCTAGCGAGCGGTACGCTCGTAGTTATTATGAGACTGGTATAGTCTAGCGAGCGGTAGGCTCGTAGTTATTATGAGACTGGTATAGTCTAGCGAGCAGTAGGCTCGTAGTTATTATGAGACTGGTGTAGTCTAGCGAGCGGTAGGCTCGTTGTTATTATGAGACTGGTATAGTCTAGCGAGCGGTAGGCTCGTAGTTATTATGAGACTGGTGTAGTCTAGCGAGCAGTAGGCTCATAGTTATTATGAGACTGGTATAGTCTAGCGAGCGGTAGGCTCGTAGTTATTATGAGACTGGTGTAGTCTAGCGAGTGATGGACTCGATATTTTGAGGTCAGATTAGTACTATGATCTGGAGGTTTTTGTAAGAAAATTATAAGTATGTAATGCATGTGCATAGAAGGGTGGTGGGTCTTCGGCTCTGGCTTAGCCATTACACCAGCAGCAGTACGTTGACTCGGCAGTGCTAGAGGTTAAAGAGGGACCAGGTTGTTTTACTGCGCGTCCGACGGGACGGATTCCCTAAACTCTGCCCGGCCAAATAAAGGTCTGGTATCTTCGGATCCAGCAAGAGTACGCAGGAGCTCATGAGTACCGGGTACCGGTTTCACAGCGTACGTTAGGGCCTGGGTCCGGTAGTGTGACTTACCCACCTAGGTGAGGAGACGCCCGCTCCTCTGCCCCCGTTTGACCACGACGGGAGGTGCCCGAGAGGTTAGCTACCTCCGAAAAGTGGGAACTAAAGGTCTGTACGTACAGAGTCGTGTGAGTGTGTTGCATGTGTATGAAAGAATAATCCAATCATTGCATCATTGCATTGCACATTACTGCATCGCTTGTCTGCACAACCAGAGACCTCATCGTATAAATTTGTATGGGCTCTTTTATACGATGAGTTTACTTCTTGACAGATCCCTTGACTTATGTGCCTCGTGCGTACGCATATAAGTTAAGGTTAGTTTTCCTAGCTGCTTACATATTTCTTTACTTGCTCTTATTACTGCTACAGTAGTTTCCTCTATTTTGTGGCTCTACCTTGAGATTGATAGTAGAACTGTTTAGAACACCTTCTTAATGTATTGTTATTAGTTTTTCCTTGTAGAACTGTTAGAATATTTTCATAATGTATTGTGATTAGTTTTCCATACAGAACTACTAAAATATTTTCTTAATGTATTGTTATTAGCTTTCCTCGCCACCTGTCACCTGCTTACTTTGCTACCCCTCGTTGTCCTCCGCTTCCTCCTCCCCGCTCGGTGCCTAGGAGTCGCGGGTGGAGGCGGTGAGGAATGTGCTGAGTCTTTTAGACTGACGGTCAGTGGACCCTATTATTACAGGAGAACCAGGGAGAGCAGGTCAACCCCCAGAGGGTGGTACCTGAGACGGTGACCAGGCTCGGAGTTGGACTCCCAGCTGCTGCCGGGAGAGCTCCGGTAAGCAAGACCCCTCATATACCTACGCTTCACATCTACCCAGGTCAGAGGCCGGAGTTATATGCCATTGAGGGAGTCGAGCCATGTGGATGCTTAGATTATTATATCTTCGCCAGGCGAGAGGCGAAGAAAGCATCGTTAGATCGGGCTTAGGCCCATGTTGTACTTGTCATTTTATTTCCGCACTCTGATTAACTCTTAATTATGTATGATTATATCTCTTGTTGGACATGTTCTTTATTTAAGGCGATTGTTGTGGACTTGTGCTTTAAATCTATTCTTCCTTTTATGATTTTGGTTGGCCTGGATATTGTTGAATAGCCGGCAGGATCGGCGTGTTGTGGTGGTGACCATGTTTCGAGCGGTACCACCGCAAGACGGCGGTTCTGGGCGGTAAGACCCGGTGTTTGTTCGCAAACAAAAAAGGGGTCTTACACCTAGACTGTGAAATGGCATTGGGCCAAACAGGTCCATGTGTAGGAGGTATAGACATCTTGTGGAATCCTTCTCACCAATTGGTTTGAAGGATGACTTGGTTTGCTTTCCAATTTGACAAGCATGGCAGGGACCCTTCTGCACACACTTCCACTTAGGCCCTGCTCTCACTAGTTCTCCTGAAATGAGCTTATTTATAGTCTTATAGTTTATATGAGCTAACCTTTTGTGTCATTGCACACTACTAGAGGCTTTATTCTCAGCTACTAAGCATATAGGATTTTCTTGTTCAGAACATATAAAGTTTAAACAGTAAATGTTACCACTCCTAGTGCCTGAGAGAATTATCTCATTCTCTTTCATAATTAGGCACTCATCCTTGTGGAATGAAATGTCATACTCAAGATCACATAATTGACTTATGCTGATGAGATTGTGTTGCAATCCATCAACATAAGCAACTTTGGTGATGGTGACAATTCCATTTGTGATTTTACCATATCCTTCAGTCTTACCTATGTCAAATCCTCCAAAGATAACCTTTGGTCCATTCTTCACAGAAGTATAGTCATTCAGTAGACTTCTTGTTCCAGTCATGTGCATGGGCCTAAGCCCGATCTAACGATGCTTTCTTCGCCTCTCGCCTGGCGAAGATATAATAATCTAAGCATCCACATGGCTCGACTCCCTCAATGGCATATAACTCCGGCCTCTGACCTGGGTAGATGTGAAGCGTAGGTATATGAGGGGTCTTGCTTACCGGAGCTCTCCCGGCAGCAGCTGGGAGTCCAACTCCGAGCCTGGTCACCGTCTCAGGTACCACCCTCTGGGGGTTGACCTGCTCTCCCTGGTTCTCCTGTAATAATAGGGTGTAACATCCCGATTCGAGCTAGACCCCTTGTGCGCGTTTTTGAGTCACGCGAGTTGACTCGGGGGAGGGGTGTACTGAGGGCCAGGCTTGCAACTTAGCCGGGGAAGTGCACTCGACGAATGCGGCGAGTACCAGTTCTATTCGTTGTCCCGATGTTTGCTGTATCGGGATCCGAGCCGTCCGGAGAGCATAACTTGAGCGATAAAACTCGAAGGAGGCGTACCGCCTCGAAGGAATTATAGTGCGTACGTTAGCTCAAATGTCATGGTGTTCAAATAGCGTATATATGAAGTCGACTAAAACAGTCGCCTTGAGCTACGCGACGCCTCAAATATGACTATTGTGCAAATGACCGCATAATCGGCCTTGGTTGATTTTGTTAGACTCGTAAAGTTGATACCAGTCCAACGAAGTCGACTGCACTCAATTCCGATGTGTATCGGAGAATTAGTCGCGTCGACGCGACTCTAAGTATCCTATTTATCCAAAGTGGTGAAATCGAGCAAACGGCCTCGGTATTCACCCCAGTCAGTTTTGTTAGACTCGTGAAGCCTATACGAGTTCAACAAAACTGTCTGCGCTCGATTCTGATGAGAATCGGCGATTTTATTAATGTGGTCTGCGAATAGCATATTTATCCAAAATGGTGAAATGGACCAAACAATCTCGCAATTGACCCTAGTCAGTCTTGTTAGACTCGTAAAAATAGTACGAGTTCAACGAATCTATCCGTTTGCGATTCCGACGTCATTTGGACAGTTTTGCCGTTTAAGTCAAATTAGGCCGTAAATGCTCCGACAAGCATAAAATGAGCAAACGAACTCGGAATTGATCTCGGATCGTCTCGGTGGATGCGTGTCGGCGAGATGATCAAAACGAGCCCGTCCGGGGCAAATTCCGAGCCCGATAGAGCGATATGCGATCGTTTGAATGTTTTAATTAATGTTTCATATAAAAAAATTAATAATAATAATATTAATATATATTATATATATATATACATAAACTTAGGTTTAGGAAAAAAAAACCCGATCCCCTTCTTCCTCCCAGTACCCGACGGCGGAACCCTCTCCCTCCTCTCCGATCCTCTCCCCTCCGGTCGGCGCCACCTCCGGCGATCTCCTCTCCGGCATCTCTCGTGAACTACTCCGACGAGCTTCCAAGTCGAGTACCAAGCTCCCCCTCCAAGCAACCATGGCCGAAGCACCTCTCTCTCCTCCATGGCCGAACTCCACCTCCAAGCTCCGACCACCTCTTCCATGGCCGAACTCCATCTGCTCCATGGACGGCCTGAGCTCATCTTCCATGAAAACCGAAATCACCCTTGCCGATCTCTCCTCCCAGCAGCGCCGCACCGAGCTCCCCCTCCATTTCCGATCTCTCTCTCCGGCGAAGTCAAGCTCCATCTTCTCTCCCATGGCCAACCACCATACATTTCTCTAGCTTCCTCCGACGATCTCCAAGCAGCCCATTCAAAGAGGCCGACACCACTTCGACGGCGATTGACGAGATCCGGATCGGCGAGATCCGGCCATACCGGAGAGCAACGGACAAATGCCGCAAATGCGGCTATTGGGTTGCATGCATGGACACTCAGGTGACTTCCTCCCCTCTCCCTTGGTGCTAGTTTTCTTAGATCCGCTAGGCGAGATATCGAACTCAATTGAGTCGATTTGCGAGCGTGATGAAGCTCCGTAGGAAAAAGGCCGCGTTAGGGTTTTCGCCGTAGGGAGCCGATCGCCGCGAAAATGCCCTCATTCAACTCCCCGCTTCAATACGAACGTGGGGCGTTGGTGTCGTGATAATCTAAGGCCTCGTGAGGGTGCATGGGAGGAGAGAAGGTGTTGCCCTAAATTGCAATTGGGATGATAATGAAGAGTTCCCTGCAATTGGGATTTCATTATATATTTATATATATATATATATATATAAATGTCATTTGGCTGCTTGAGGATGAAGTTCCCTGTATATGGGATTTCATTTTATATATATATGTGTGTTATGTTAGCTGCTTGAGAAATAAGTTTCCTGATTTGGGATTTCAATTATATATACATATATATATATATGTTGTTCTTTGAGTTGCTTGAGAAATGAGGAAGAGTTCCCTGTTAAATGGGATTTCACTTAGATATATATATATATATATATATATATATATATATATATTCATTTGGCATTTGGGATGATAATGAAGTTCCCTGATTTTTTGGATTTCAATTATATATATATTTATATATATAATGACCTAAATCATGTTTGGGGGAGACGATGAATAATCCTCTGTTATTAGGATTGTTAATTAGAAATGATGTTGATAATGATGTGCATATCGCTGTAGAATTTCATGATTTTTAGATGAATATTTATTGTCATTTTGTGAATAATAAATTGTGATCGTAACAAAGCAGCGAGTCTATGCTAGAGGCTTCAGCGAGATCGGAATTGAAATGGATCCTTGTTTATATATATTTTGGTGATTTACCTTGTTTTGTTCATAGGAGGATGTTTGGAATTGGTAGATAAATGTTGATGACAATGTGGACATCCCTCTTAAATTTCATAATCTTCGGATATAAACTTGCTGTGATTTGTCAATATTAGGTTATAAAATTATTGTGTCGTAAATAGCTATCAAGACTATTCCGAATGAGCTGGGATATGGTGTAAACACTTAAGACGCTAACCCTGACGTGTAGAGGAAATTTTAGAAGTCTTGGGTTAATATAGCCATTTGATTGATCACTTGTTTGATGACGCTCTAGGACAATAAATATGTGCATGAAACTTTAGGCAAGTGGTGATTTGAATAGTGCTCCTAATTACATTATATGTAAAGGTTATTATTATGTTTTTAATATAACATTGGAGGTGATTGACCTAAATATTGGGAAAAATTATGTAATGAACGATTGATGGCGTGGTATGTACTAACATTTAAATATATATGTTGAATCTAACAGGGTTGAATGAGAAACAACCCTTGAGTAAAAGCCGAGCTTAGTCTTATAATATCATGATAGACTTCTGGTAATAATCTTGAGTCAATTGGATGAATATTTGTAGTACCTCCCCTTATGTGGTTCATATAACTCATTTGGTCTGCGAATAGTAAAACGATAGAATGGAGACAACTTGTAGACCATTAGGTGGGAATGGGAGGTAGTTGGTGTACCTGATTTGGATGAAGAGGTTGAGGTCACCAAAAAGGAGTTTAGGTGATGAGAGTGCTTGGTGATCTATGGGTAAGGCTGTGCTCGGGATTGACGAAAGATCGTCTTTCCCCTTAGAGGGTCATAAAGCACTGAGGTTTAATTCAAGTGAAAGGATAAGAGGGTAATCTTATGGGTGGATACCAATAATACTAAGTGTCTTGAGAAAAGGAACTTTGGAGTGTCATCCCATTGTAATTCCTAGTACCGCAGCTAGCCCCTTACAGGGTAACCCTCGGGAAGTCCAAGATTAACCCTAAATTGCAATAACATTTAAAGTAGGCAAGAGTAGCCATAGTAGGGTAAGATTGGATTTATGTAACTCCTCCCAGTTGCGGGAGTGGCAGTTTTGTGGTGCTCGGTTAGACGAGCGGGAACCTCGAGGGGATGATTATCCCGATAACTTTCTCAGAAATGTGGCAGGTCTTCGGTACTAGGCGGGTCGTCACTCCGACCGCTGTACGTTGACTTAGCGGGTGTGTAGGGGTCTAAGGGGCCAGCTTGGCTGCGTGTCGGGACGACAGTTCCCTGAAGACACCTCTCACTTGGCTCACAGTCTGGTGGACTCCAGCAAAGAGTACGCAGAGCTCCGCGGTTGTTTAGCGTCGAGGCGTACGTGCGGTCTAGGCCTGGTAGAGTGTATACCCGCCTAGGAGTGGACAGCCCGGTCCGTTACCACCGTGTGTCACAGCGGTTGGTACCCGAGAGGTTGGCTTCCTTTCAAACAGAGGGAACTACAAAGGTCTATGCGCATAGAGTCGTGTGTGTGAGTTCATTGCATAATCATTCATGGCATAGCATAGCATACGCACTTGCAGATCCTCATCATATAAATTAGTATGGGCTCTTTTATATGATGAGTTATAATTCCTGGAAATCCTAACTTATAAGTTTGTATGGGCATTCATATAAGTTAGGGTACGAGATTGATTACTTGTCGCTACTGTTCTTACTGCCTCGCTTTACCTGCTTTACTTACTGTTTATTTACTGCTGTACACATTTATTATACTCCTGCTTATACATGATTAGATTAGCCCTTTTTACTCTTGTGTAGCTTAGAATTTGTGTATTTACTAGCTTACTTTCCCCGTCACCTGCTTTGTATATATTACTGTTATATTGCAGCTTTTCTTCCTTTCCTTCCGCCCGGTGCCTTGGAGTCGTCGGGGGAGCGGATGTGAAGCCACTTAGTCTTTATGACTAACGGTTGCTACCTCCCTCTTTTTAGGAGCACATTCAGACGTGTAGCAGCGTTCAGCACCGGAGGCCAGCCGGGTCAGGTGTGCAGGGCTGGGGTTTATGGTACCTTAGCTACCGTTAGTGACAGAGGCGGGTGAGTGTTTTGAGATGTAGCCCTTGGGGCATTTAGCTGATTACTCTGACGATTTGCAGGAGCTTGTGTAGCTTCCTGTCTTTCTTATACTCTGATTTGGACATTATTACTTATTGTGAATCTTTGGCTTTTAATACTTTCTTTCATTGATGGGTTGGCGCTGTGTAGTTGGTTTGGCCGGCAGGATAGGCGTCTTGTGGGGGAGGCTAGCTCGTGTGCTGGCGCTTCCGCAAGGCGGCTGTCCTGGGCATAAGATTCCCCTCGGCCGTGTTGTGTGTTCCGGGAGGGGGATCTTACAGAGCAGGTCAACCCCCAGAGGGTGGTACCTGAGACGGTGACCAGGCTCGGAGTTGGACTCCCAGCTGCTGTCGGGAGAGCTCCGGTAAGCAAGACCCCTCATATACCTACGCTTCACATCTACCCAGGTCAGAGGCCGGAGTTATATGCCATTGAGGGAGTCGAGCCATGTGGATGCTTAGATTATTATATCTTCGCCAGGCGAGAGGCGAAGAAAGCATCGTTAGATCGGGCTTAGGCCCTTGTTGTACTTGTCATTTTATTTCCACACTCTGATTAACTCTTAATTATGTATGATTATATCTCTTGTTGGACATGTTCTTTATTTGAGGCGATTGTTGTGGACTTGTGCTTTAAATCTATTCTTCCTTTTATGATTTTGGTTGGCCTGGATATTGTTGAATAGCCGGCAGGATCGGCGTGTTGTGGTGGTGACCATGTTTCGAGCGGTACCACCGCAAGACGGCGGTTCTGGGCGGTAAGACCCGGTGTTTGTTCGCAAACAAAGAAGGGGTCTTACACCTAGACTGTGAAATGGCATTGGGCCAAACAGGTCCATGTGTAGGAGGTATAGACATCTTGTGGAATCCTTCTCACCAATTGGTTTGAAGGATGACTTGGTTTGCTTTCCAATTTGACAAGCATGGCAGGGACCCTTCTGCACACACTTCCACTTAGGCCCTGCTCTCACTAGTTCTCCAGAAATGAGCTTATTTATAGTCTTATAGTTTATATGAGCTAACCTTTTGTGTCATTGCACACTACTAGAGGCTTTATTCTCAGCTACTAAGCATATAGGATTTTCTTGTTCAGAACATATAAAGTTTAAACAGTAAATGTTACCACTCCTAGTGCCTGAGAGAATTATCTCATTCTCTTTCATAATTAGGCACTCATCCTTGTGGAATGAAATGTCATACTCAAGATCACATAATTGACTTATGCTGATGAGATTGTGTTGCAATCCATCAACATAAGCAACTTTGGTGATGGTGACAATTCCATTTGTGATTTTACCATATCCTTCAGTCTTACCTATGTCAAATCCTCCAAAGATAACCTTTGGTCCATTCTTCACAGAAGTATAGTCATTCAGTAGACTTCTTGTTCCAGTCATGTGCATGGAACACCCACTGTCCAAATACCAGATAGGAGTTTGATTGGTCTTTGGACATACCTTCACAGTGGAGATTGTCTCCTGATCCTCTTCATCCCTAAGGGCCATGAGTCCTATATTTTCTTCTTCATCCTCTTCACTATCAGACCTTGATGGTGGGGTTCTTATCATAGGTCTATGGTTCAGGATGTCTTCACTTTCGTGGACAGCCATCAGTGCTATGAGTGCCTCTTCACTGTCTGAATCAGATGGTTGAGACTCACTGTCACTGAGAGTGACTTTGCCTTTCTTGGCTATCAGGCTCCTCTCATGTTTCTTGTCAGACTTGTGCCTCCTCTTATCAGACTTCTTGTTGTTCTTTCTTTTTGATGGGCAATCAACAATCATGTGCCCAGGTTTCCTGCATCCAAAGCACACAGTTTCTTCTGAATTAAATTTATTATGTTTAGAATTATACCTGTCCTTCTTGGAATCTGGTCTGAATCCTTCTGAATAGTTGGAGTGCTTCTTGGATCTGGATGACTAAGAAGGCCTAGTTTTCCAGTGTTGTTTTCTTCTGAGCATCCTTTTCAGCTGTTTGGTGAAGAGTGCTAGTTCACCATCTGATATTTCAGAGTCAGAATTGCTGGTCACTGATTCTTCAGATTCAGATGGTATCCTGGGGGGTGATGACATCCTCTCTTTGCTTCTCTTGGAACTTTCTGCCTTCAGAGCAATGAGATTCTCCTTGGTGTGTCCTTCTTCAGCTTTTCTGGTGTTCAGGTGAAGTTCATGGGACAGAAGTTTTCCATATAGGTTCTGGGGCTGAATGTTTCCCAGATTTCCCATTTCCATGATAGCACAGATCTTGATGTCCTATTCTTTGTTAAGGGATCTCAAGAATTTATCATTCAGCTCATAGTCTGTAAATGTTCTTCCATAGGTTTTCAGACCATTGACAATTTTAAAGAATTTCTCATAACAGATTGTTATTGAGTCATTCTTGTCTTGTCTGAAAGCCTCATATTGCTGATTCAGAAGAGACTTCCTGTCATCTCTGACCTCTTCAGTCCCTTCCATATAGACAATGAGTGAATCCCACATCTCCTTGGCAGTTTTGCAGTACACTAGATTCTGGAAAGTTGAATCCTCAATTGCACTAACAATAATGTTCTGGGCTCTCTTATCCATGGTGGCCAGAGTTACTTCATCTTTAGTCATCTCAGAATATGTTTTGGGAGTCTTGATGTTTCCATCTGTGAATGAGACCTTCATAGGAACAAAAGGTCCTTCTAGTACTATGATGTATATCCTAGGGTCAGAGGCTTCCATGAATAATCTAACCCTTTCCTTCCAAATCCCAAAATTCTCTTTTCTACAGATTGGTAACTTCATGGATGTGAATTCCTTGTTCCAGTCACTGTTTGCCATGAAGACTTAACAGATCTACCCTTAGGAGGTCTTGTTCAGGCTGTTAAACCTTTTCTTGAACAACCTCCCTCTGATACCACTTGAAAGTCTTTATTGAAGGGTAGCTAATCACCTAGAGGGGGGGGGGGTGAATAGGTTATTTTAAATTCTATTTAAGTTCTTGATCAAATCCTAAGTGTATGTGAGTTATAATCAGAGCTTTCAAGAAACAATCTCAAACACACAAAATTTTATAGTGGTTCCCCTATCTAGGGTAATCCACTTTCCCCCTTCTCCCCTCTAGCAGTGTGCCAGATAGGGCTTATATCTCCTCCAGATCTCAGACCACAAAAAGGTCTTACAGCTCAGATCTCAACAGATCATACAGTCTCAGATCTCAACAGATCTTACAGTCTCAGACTTACCAAAGTCCTACCTCAGCCTTTATAACAACAGACTTACACTCAGATGCACCCTTGGTTCCTACAACTCAGATCATAAAAGATCTTACTGCTCAGATCTTCAAAAGATCCTACACTCAGATCTGACAATTCAGATCCTACATGAATTGAAAATTGATTGTAATATCACCAGACTCAAGTTCTTCAATGTATAGAGCCTTTTATTCTATCTGAATGATCAGACAGAATTCTTCAACATATCAGCAACAACAAACTCGTCTTCTTGAATCACACAGGCTGTGATGACTATCGTTCTTTAGGAAGATAAGTTCTTCCTCCTTGACCTTCTCTCTTCAGAAAATGTCAGCAACATATTGCTGAAATGATTTCTTCAAGTCAAAACGATTCTGAAGGAAGAGAAGATTTCTTCTGATTCTTCTTTCAAGAGCCTTTGATTTGCAGGATAAAAATTGTACTTCTCTTCAATGGAAACCTTTCTTTTGTATCCTTGATTGCAACGGCAATATTTCTAGAATAGGAAATGAATACCAGCTGTAGATCTTGATGAATTTCCTGGATATTCTTCCTTGGATACTTCCTCAAATTGCGTCTTGAAAGATGGAGAAGATAATGGCTAGGACTAACTCTGAATTACAAATCATGCCTTCTATTTATAACCCGCAATCCGCGCCTTCTGAGAGGCTCCTCCATGTCAGCATGACGTCAGATCCTCAACGGTCTTCAGTGGCTTTAGTATTTGACAAGGCGTCGAGACATGGTCGTCGTCTCGACGTGGCTTAGCTTGCTGTAGATGTACTGTAGCACAATCCTTTACTTAGAGCATTTCAGGAAGAGGGCGTTGATCAGTGTGTAACTCAGTCGACGCTTCTTATTCCACGGCGTCGAGCGATGTTCCTTGGTTCGACGCTTTCTTTTGACTTAGTCTCAAATCTTTAGTCAGTGACCTTGCCTTTGAGACAACTGACATAGGTCGACGCTTTTGGGTCACAGGCGTCGAGCGATGTGTAGTGTCTCGACGCTTGTGGACTTAGATGAATTTCTTGATCATTTAGCTTGACCTGATCTCCTGCACAGTGATTCTAGATAATATATCAAATACATTGTGAGGTATATCTTTGACTTAGGAATGAACTTCTCCAAATCTAGGACCTTGTGGGCAATGGTCCCAACAGACTCATTTACTGAAATAAAGATCCATCAACAAACACATAGTGCATGAATCCTCAGTGATTGCTGAAGCAGGATTCATTCAGAAAACAATTCTTTATCTTCTTCTTCTCTCTTTTACTCTTTATATTCTGTATTGTAATCTGAGTAAATAGTTTTTAGAATCGTTCTTCAAAGGATTCAGTGGTTCAAGATTAGGGATGTAAGTTGGAACCAACCGAACAGCATAACTGAACCGAACCAAACCAAACTGCACGGTTCGGTTCAGTTTTAGTAGCCTACGGTTCGGTCACGGTTCCATTTTTTTAAACACCGTGTGGTTTGGTTCGGTTCACGGTTCGAAATGTCAAACCGAACCGAATCGAACCAAACCGAACTGTATCGCAGATTCAGATATCTGGAAGCCTGGAAGGTGCATTTCCTGTAGTTCGACTCCCATTTTTTTCACGGTTCAAAGAGTTTTATGGTTCGACGATTTTCAAGGTGTGTTTCTTGCGCTTCCTGCATGTTTTGTTAATACTTCCTACCTCTTTCCAATATTAAATGTTGCATGTTGTGGTTGTGCTAATACTAGTTACATACAAATATACAATGGTACTTTGTTTTCCTTCTTATCCCAACTTTCTAATTTTATATTTTTAAATCACTCAAACTGAACCGAACCGAACCGAACCGAACCGAACCACACATTTCAGTTTGGTTCGATTCCAGTGGTGTAAGTTGTTCGGCTCGGTTCCAAGATTTGGGAACCACATGGGGGTGGTTCGGTTAGCGGTTTTGATCAAAAACCGAACCAAACCAAACCGTTACAGGCCTACTCCTTATCAAAAGATCCAGATTGGTTCTAAGAGTCTCCTTATCAAAAGACTTAGTTTTTGGTTCTAAGAGTCTCTTTATCAAAAGACTCATTTGTTGGTTCTAAGAGTCTCTTTACCAAAAGACTCAGTGGTTCTAAGAGTCTTCTTATCAAAAGACTTAGGCACTGGATAATGTATTCATACCAAGATGGTGGAAGAGTGGATGTACCCATATTTTGGGGAACCACTATAGCTCTTGTCCTTGTGCTATGAATTCCTATGTTGTCACTTCACTTGCTTTTATTTCTGCAATCTGTGTTTATTTTATTCTGGGCCGGTAATCTGAATGCATAGTTGTTAGATTAATTTATTGTTGTGCATTATATTTGAAGAAAAGTTTTAAACTCTATTCACCCTCCTCTAGAGAATACTCAGAGGTATCACTGTGCACTTTCAGGTTCTAAGAGTCTCCTTACCAAAAGACTAAGTGGTTCTAAGAGTCTCATTATCAAAAGACTCAAACACAATAAGTGTATTCCTACCAAGGTGGTAGAAGAGTGGATGCACCCATAAGTTTTGGGGAACCAGTTTAACTCTTGTCTTTGTGCTGTGGCTTTTCTGTGCTGTCCATTTACTTGTTTTTATTTCTGCAATGTGTGTTTATTTTATTCTGGACTGATAATCTGAATGCATAGTTGTTAGAAGGTTTTATTGTTTTGCACATCTATTATAAGAAAATATTTTAATATATATTCACCCCCTCTAGAGAATACTCAGAGGTATCACTGTGCACTTTCATTTAATTACATTTGCATGTAAAGTGCTGACTTGCAGGGTGATGTAGTTCCCCGGGGTCTGCTAGGACGGCCCGGAGGAGGAGTGTTGTTACACCGTTTGTGGTCAGCCCTAACTGACTCTCGTTATACCGCTTTTTGTAATAGGTGCAGGGCAAGGATCGCAGCTGGAGCCAGCTTGCCGGACAAAAAGGCATAAGCCTCATGAAGAGTACCTTCTCCTGTTTTCCTGCATGTTTATGTTTTTGTTATATTGTCCCAGCTTGCATGTCGAAGTAGCATAGGAATGTTATTCTCCTTTGGATGTTTTGTGTTGTATGGATGATGATTTGAACATTGGTATTGTAAGGACATAAGGCCAGGGTACTCCTATGTAGTTGTGAACAACTTCTGTGTTTATGTTGGTGTTTCCGCTGTGTTTGTTCTGAGTTTTGAGTTGGGTAGATTCTATATCATTTTTAATACTAAACCTGTGGCAATTATATGTTGTGGGGTCCCGACCGGATCCATATTATATGGTCATTACAGGGGAGGTATTACATATGATATTCCCCCACAGGAAATTTCTCACCACCTGGGACGTGGTCTTTGCTAAATCCTTTGCTTCTACCCACTTTGTGAAGTAGATCATCATGACCAGGATGAACCGAGGGAAAGGGCCCTATCGGGTCCATCCCCCCAATAACAAATGGCCAGGGAGAGGTGATGGCCCTTAGTTACTGGGACGGTCGTAGTTGTAACGGAGCATAGAGCTAGAACTTCTGACAGCTCCGGGCAAAGGTATCTGCATCCTTCCAAATGGTTGGCCAGAAGAATCCTTGTCGTAGGGTACCTTTTTCTAAAGTACGACTCCTCGAGTGGCTACCATACTCGTTGGAGAGTATCTCCTCTAGGACCCATGGGATTTCTTCCTCCAAGAGGCACCAAACCAGTGGGCCAGAGATGGTCCTTCGATAGAGACCTCCATCATGGAGCAAATAGTAGACCAATTTGTGTAGAAAATGTTGTTTGTCCTTCATGGTCGTTGGGAGCTCCCCGGTGGTCAGATAGGCGACGAAGGGGTTCATCCAAGATGGATGCCCTTTGATCTTTATTAACTCTCCTTCGATGGACGGTCTGAACAACTCGGTTTGGGTGCCTCCCGCCCTGGATCCATACTTGGCTAGCCTATCAGCCCTGTCGTTTTCTCCTCACGACACATGTTGTATGAAAGAAGGATCTAAATGTGTCGATCATACGTTTAACCTTTAGGAGGTATTGTAGGAGAATCAGTTCCCTTGCTTCGAACTCTCCTAGGATTTGTGGCAGGACCACCATTTAGTCAGTGTGAGTTTGAATATCTTGGACTCCTAGCTCCTTGTCTAGGCAGAGTCCGACGATGACAACCTCATATTCAACTTTGATGTTGGTGACGGGGAAGAGTATCTCCACAGCTTGCTCGATCGTTGTCCGTTGAAGACTTATTAGGATGATCCCTACTCCGTGGTAATCCTTTCCCGAGGCCCCGTCTACGAACATTTGCTAAGGGACGAACTCTTCCGCTCTGTCTCGCCCTTCCCATTTGGTGGATAAGTCTGCCAGAATGTCTGCCACGTATTGTGCTTTGATTACCATAATTGGAATATAGTCGATGTTGAACTCACTAAGTTCAACGACCCACTTAGCGAGCCGACCAGAGTGCTGCACTTTTTACAGGACCGCCCTCAGGGGCTGGTCCGACACCACTTTTATGGCGTGAGCTTGAAAATATTGTCTCAACCTCCTTGCTGAGGTGATGAGCGTGAAGGCTAGCTTCTCCAAGTTTGGATAGTGTATATCTGCCTTCTTGAGGACCCGACTTGTATAGTAAATTGGTGATTGACGTCTCCCTGCCTCCCTGACTAGGACCGAGCTGACTGCCTCATATCTTACCCCATAGATAGAGGAATAGGTCTTCTCCTTCGTGGGGGTTCTGAAGAAGAGCGGCTTGCATCAACCGCTGCTTTAGGGTCTGGAAGGCCGATTCACATTCGACGGTCCATTCGAACTTCTGGTTGCGGCAAAGGGTCCTGAAAAAGGGGGAACATTTTTCTCCCCTGCTTTAGACAATAAATGACTCAAGCCTGCAAGCCTCCCAGTCAGTCGTTGTACTTCCTTGGCATTTTTGGGCGAGTCCATCTCCATGATGGCCTTGACTTTGCCAGGATTTAGCTCGACTCCTACGGGAGTGAGGAGATGTCCTAAGAATTTTTCCATTCTGGCTCCGAAGATGCATTTAGCAGGATTAAGCCTCATTTTAAATTCATGTAATGTGGCAAAGGTTTCCCTTAGGTCCTCTAGATGCTCTTGGATGCCTTTACTTCTGACCAAGAGGACATCGACGTAGACTTATAGGTTACGCCCTTCTAATTTTTGAAGACTCGGTCCATCATCCTTTGATAGGTTTCCCCTGCGTTCTTCAGACCGAAAAACATCATTTTGTTGGAGTAACAATCGTCGTTGGTGATGAAGGAGATATCTTACATAGGGGGGGGGGCATCCGGATCTGATGGTATCTTAAAAATGCATCAAGAAAACTCATCATAAAAAACCCGACGTATGAATCAACTAGCGCGTCTATTTGAGGCAGTGGATAGCAATCCTTCAGGAAAGCTTTATTCATCAGTGAAAAGTCTATACATATGAATCAACTAACGCGTCTATTTGAGGCAGTGGATAACAATCCTTCGGGAAAGCTTTATTCATCAGTGAAAAGTCTATACATATGCGTCATTTAACCCCGGTCTTTTTGACCATTACAACATTTGATACCCAACCTGGATACTGGATCTTGGAAATAAAAACTTCCTTTGGTAACTTATGCACCTCTTTGCGGATGGGCTCGACCAGAGAGGTGGCGATAGATCTCTTCTTCTGGTGAATCAGATGGACCTTGGGGTCAAGGTTGAGGCGATGACATGCCACATCGGCGTTAATGCCAAGCATATCCGCGACGCTCCAAGTGAAGATGTCGATGTTGGCTTGAAGACATGTCCCGATCTCCTGCTGATCTTCTTTTGTCATCTCCTCACGACCCTTCAGGCTCCTAATTCTCCCATCTGCAGTGGTCACCTCCATCTCCCGCACCTCCTCTGCCGCTTCTAGGCGTGCAATACCTCCAAGTACCCTATCGGCCTCCTCTGTGTCTTCTTTCCAACTGATAGTGTTGACGGGGAGAAGGTAGCATTCCCTAACTACCCTCAAATCGCTCCTAATCCGAATTTGCGCCCCTCCCTGACTGTATTTCATATATTGGTGAAAGGAAGTGGGCACAAATTGGAAGGTGCTAA
This sequence comes from Dactylorhiza incarnata, assembly GCA_033032865.1. NCBI lineage: Eukaryota > Viridiplantae > Streptophyta > Magnoliopsida > Asparagales > Orchidaceae > Dactylorhiza > Dactylorhiza incarnata. The sequence goes on along the minus strand of JAWHQI010000284.1, from coordinate 436,534 downwards.
TGAGAGGCCTTCCGAAGGAAGTATTATAGCTACTCAGAGTGTCTACTATGGCGAACCGATAATTTTTCGAGGTGCCTCCGAGGGTCACCAATAACTCCACTCCTCCTTCTACTTCCTTCCATTCTCCCACAAAACCAAACAATGGTCTGTCCGAGGCCTTCACCCTCCCGACTTCTACTGCCATAGAATCAAACGCCCTTTTGGTCCGAGTAACTGTAAAGTTCTCGATCACTGCTTGGATAACAAGGACATGGTGGAATGGGTCCTCATTCTCTAGCATGTCTTCTGCTGAGAATGTGATTTCTCTGCCTATAGGCGGGCCCTGGGATGTTGATGTGATGCTCCTTTTGTAGATGTTATGAAGGCTCCCCTTTCGAGAGGCCTCGACCCCCACTCCTCCATGGATGGAGTTAATTCCTCTTTGGGTACCTACATTGACCCGATCCTCGCATATTGCTCGGGTTGGAACTGGGTTCAATATGCCCCCGATCGCTGCCTCCTGCCATAAGTCTTCTTGCTTTATTTCTGGCATTCTCCTGGCTCCTCCGGCGGTTCTTCTCATATATTGGAACTCCTGACATGACACGATGGCGTGCCCTTCCACTTAGTGGAAGTCGTAGTAGAGAATCACGTTTCTCTCTTGATGTCCTTGATCTAGGCCTTCCATCGCTGGTTCCGCACATGGTGGTTAACCGCCATTATTTCCCGAGGGGGAGATCGAAAGGGCCTCCCGAACTTCTGTTGTCTTCTAGTTGCGTCAGCACGAGCTCGATGTTCGGGAGACCTTCGTGGGCCTGACCCAGATGTATGATGCTCACTACCTGTTGTCTTCCAATGAGGTTTATGGGTCGGGGCCAGAAACCTTCTCTCAGGCTCCCTCTGCTCTGGGATTGCTCCCGGTCTTCTGAATTCATCTCCTTATCGACGGACTTCCTCTGCTTTTCGGCCTTCTCCCAAGCCCTTTGGTTCATCCTTCTTTGAGAGCCTGGTAAGGGAGGCTATAAAGTTTTTGTTATTTCCCTCTACCTGGACGTCACCTCGTGTGATCGATCATCTCCTCGAAATAAACGGGGGGATCCCTATCAATTCCATCCGGAACAGCCCTTCCTGAAGGCCAAAAGTGAGTGCCAGCTAGAGGGTGTAGCTACCACCTCCTGGTTTGCAAGACCTCTTCTTGAAAGTAGTCGATGTAGCTTCTTAGCGACTCATCAGGCCCTTGCTTGAGGAGGAAAAGGGTGGTAAACCCCTTCTTTCTCTTTTTTGATGTTACGAAGCGCATCATCAGTCCTCTCCACAGGTCCTCGAAGTAGTAGATAGACCATACAGTCAACTGGTGGAACTAGTCTCTTGCCTTTCCCTTGAAGGTGATTGCGAAAAGTCTGCACTTGAAGGGATCAATCATGGCTCATATTGAGACGACATCCTCAAACCGCTGCAAGTGCTGGATGAGATCATCTTTTTCGATGTAGTAATTCAAACATGGGCTCGTGGAATCCCTCGGCTACCGGTGCGATCATTATTTTCTCGCAAAATAGGCATTCTGTCCCATCCTAGCGAGATGTCTTTTGGCAAGTTCCATCGTCCTCGCATAAGTGGATAACTCACGGGGTGATGCACTGATTTCACCCAAACAGTACCCTCTCTTCCTATAAGGAGGTGGCTGTTGGATCGGTAGGCGCCCTTAGAGGGGGGTGAATAAGGGTTTTCAAAACTTTAGTGATATTTTAAAAATTTTGTAATAATGTAAGATTATGACAATAGAAAGTCAAGTAAAACAATTGAAATAAAGTAGAGACATGTTTTATTAATATCAAATAAGGTTTTACAAAAGTTGACTTCTATGACGCTAGAAATCGGTGGCGATGAATAGTAAACTCTTTTTGTTTTCTATCCCGACTCGCATCCCCACGAACTGGTGGCCCTAGCCTATCCTCCCCGGATTCGGCCTCAAGCTGCTCTAGCCAATCCTTCCCCGGATGTGGCCTCGAGCACCCCCTAGACCTAGCCTAGATCTAGTCGCCAACATGAGGCGAGTTTCCCCCTAAGTCCTGCCAAGACCTAGTCGCCAACACGAGGCGATTTCACTAACCGTTTACAAGAAGAATATGAAATGAAAATAAATAAGAACACTCCCTTCTGAAGTTGGAGGCGAAGATCCGCTGTAGAATAAGCGTTGTAGAAGCGGACTTCGTTTGGATCCGGCGTGATGAGATTCTCCTTCAGAAGTTTGCAGAACTTTGGTAGGACATCAACTTTCGGCCAAGATAGCCTCTGGAATTCTAGCACTCTATCTCTCTATGATATCTCTCTGATGTGTGTCTGAAACGAGAGGAGAGGAGTCCTTTTTATAGCCTCAGCGCTAGCGCCTGTGCTAGCGCTACCGCCGGCGCTATCCCATATTAGGACACATTTTGCGCGGCAGAATCTTCAATCCGAGGAAACAATTCCCCCTTGCCAACTGTGTTCCTCGCTATCGCCTGCGCTATCGGATATCGCCTGGCGCTATCTCCTTCTATAAGTTCTCCCGGCAATTTCGCTTCGAGCCAATATTTCGTCGAACAGGAATTCGTCGAACGTCGCTAGCGCCTGCGCTAGTACTACTGCCAGCGCTAGTAGATGTATTGGATTTGTTGGCTCAACTTTGGGGGCAACCTTCTTATGTAATCCTTGAGTCATGTGGACTTTGTTATCCTGCACACTTAAACACACAAGATCAAATACACATGGGATTTGTTATTCTCAAACTTAGGAGATGCGGAAGACCATGTTCCAACAAACTCCCCCTTTTGATAATAACAAATCCATTAATGATAAATCAGAGCATTAATATATAAGCATGAAGAAACATACTTGTGTGTGTGTGAGAGTGATGACTTAGGATAATTTTAGCATTTAGCATTTAGAATTGCTCCCCCTAAATACATGCTCCCCCTAAGTGAATGTTCTCCTAATATGTAAGCTATCATCTTAATTAAGCATTATAGTTTGATAGCAGATTAATATTTATCATGTTAGTTCTCCCCCTTTTGTTATTAGCAAAAGCGGGTAAGGAGACATCACTAAAAGGTCGATAATAAGATAAAGGCATGATCGAGCTTGTAGAGAATGAAATGAGAAGGAGTTTTAGAATTATTTTCATCACAATATTGTCATAAATCAGAGGTTGTAGCATAACCAAATAGAAGGTAAACGTAAAGTTGCGGAAGACTTAGAAAAATACAAGCAAACATCTTTTGTAAGACATGATAATTAAAAAAAATATAGGAGTAAATTTTATAAAGAAGATGTTTTGTAAACATTTTAAAATCAGTAATAAATTAACCAAGCATGAAATAATGATATCAGAAAGATAATACTACAATGTTATGTTAAGTCATAGTTTCAAAACATACTAAACATTGTAGGAAGCATGCTAGGTTATCTAGTGCATTTCATAAGTAAAGAATAGTATAGAATTAGCATTTGGATCCAATACTCATGAGAAGAAGTGTTATGAAAGATAATGATGTGCACATAAGTGTATTTTTGAGTAGAGTAAACACATGTTTTAATCAAAAATACAAGTAATATGTAAAGTAAGAGCACAATAAAACACAAATAATTTTACTTCCACAAACTTCAATGCACGAAAAAAATGTACAACTACCAAGGTGCTTTGCACACACAATGCTCATTAAGACTTATCAGGGTGCAAAGTAGTGCTTGGGGGATCACCTAGTTTTATTCCTCAAGATTGATTTTTATTGTGATCTGGTGTACTTAAGAATAAGTGGTTTTTATTTTGAAAGAAAGTTATGGTTTGCACAAGATACTTTACTATTCTTTCCAAGGTGCTCAACCTCACAACGCTTATTAAGACTTATCAGGAGGTTCAAGTAGTGCTTGGTGGAGTTATCTTTGTCACTTTATTTTATGATTTTTGTTTTGTACAAAGTTCTCCGAATACAGTTGTTTTTGCAAACCAATAAAATTTATGAAAAAAGATAACCACTTCATAATTTTTAAAAGTGCAAATAAAGGAGTGTAGGTAAGATACTTGTGCAATTTTAATTCATTGTACTAATACAAAACATATACAAGCATTCTTAGATTAAACACAAATGTAGACAATGCCAAAATAAGTGAGTGAATAAAGATTATTATCAAACATAAAACATTTACTCATACTTAGAGGCATGCTACGCATAGTTCTACACAACTTTCAATATAATTGATGCACATGGTAATAGATATATCAAAGCATGATGAAAACAATGTTCAAAGAGTTTGAAAAAATAAAGTGCAACATTATAGAAGTTCTAAGGAATAGATTAAATCATGCTTGATTCTCTTACGAAAATTCATACAGTTTTGTTTTCAGAGTTTCAGTGTTTTATATTTTTGTATTTGAATTTATTTTTCAAAAAGACATAAACTTTAAACAAAAAGCAAGACATATTTTTTTTGTAATTTGGATTTTGTAAAAATAATAGACTTTAAACAAAACATACATTTTTTTGTAGTTTTAGCTTTTGTATTTTTGTATTTGATTTTTCAAAAATAGACTTTAAACAAAACATATTTTTTTTGTAATTTTAACTTTTGTATTTTTGTATTTGATTTTTCAAAAATAAAATATAATCAGAAGTGTAAAAACAAATAATACATATAGATTAATATATTTTTAGGAATTTTTCAAAATTTTAAAAATACAGAAAAACACATAAGTACGCTAGCGCCGACGTTAGCGCTAGCGCGGGAAACAGTACACGATTTTTCATGATTTTGAAATTTTTGATTGTTGATCTTGATTAAGTGTCCCAATAGTAGTTTCATGCTGAAATCTCAGATTTTTAGGAGATGTTTTCGATGGTTAAAACTTGCAAAAATTGTGTTTTGTGAATGTGTTTTAACTCGAAAGATCTAGGACACCTAACTCAAGTCGTAATAATCGAAATCTTGCATCGGGAAGAGGTTTAGTAAATATGTCAGCGAGTTGAGAGTCCATGCCAATGAAGCTTACTTTTACATGCTCTTTCTTAATGTGATCCCTAATGAAATGATGACGAACATCGATGTGTTTGGATCTAGAGTGGTGTACGGGATTATATGTGAGGTCTATTGCACTTTTGTTGTCACATTTAAGATCAATGTTTTTAAGATGAAATCCAAAATCCTCTAGTGTTTGACTCATCCATAGCTTGTGCACAACAGCTACCAAGTGCGATATATTCGGCCTCCGTGGTGGAGAGTGCAACCGAAGATTATTTTCGACTAGACCAAGCTACTAAAGAGGGTCCTAGAAAGTGACAAGTACCGCTAGTGCTTTTTCGATCTAGTGAACACCCGGCGTAGTCCGAATCGGAATAGCCGTGGAGTGTGAATGAATCATTGTGTGGGTACCATAATCCTAATTTAGATGACCCTAATAGATAACGAAAAATACGTTTTACCGCTTTTAAATGAGATTCTTTTGGATTGGCTTGAAAGCGAACACATAAACATACGGCAAACATTATATCTGGTCTAGATGCACTTAAGTAAAGAAGAGATCCTATCATTCCTCTATATAGCGTTTGATCAATTGAAATTCCGGATTCATCTTTTCCTAGTTTTAAAGAAGCACTCATGGGAGTAGAAGCTTGTTTAAGATTTTCAAATCCAAATCGTTTAAGCATATCGTGAACATATTTTGTTTGACAAATAAAGATACCATCAGTTTGTTGTGAGATTTGAAAACAAAAAAAATATGATAGTTCTCCTACAAGACTCATTTCAAATTCATTTTTCATTACTAATACTACTTCATTACACAACTCTTCATTAGTGGCTCCAAAAATAATATCATCAACATATATTTGTAAAATAATTAGATCGTTATTATTATGCTTAATGAAGAGTGTGTTGTCGGCACTTCCTATAACATAACCGTGCTTTAACAAAAATGATGTAAGTCGATCATACCATGCACGGGGCGCTTGTTTTAAACCATAAATCGCTTTTTCTAATTTGTAAACATGATTAGGGAATTTTTCATTTATGAAACTGGGGGGTTGTTCTACATAAACTTCTTCTTTTATAAACCCATTTAAAAAGGCACTTTTAACATCCATTTGAAATAGTTTTATTCGTTTAAAACTCGCAAATGCCAAAAATATTCGTATAGATTCTAAGCGAGCAACGGGTGCAAAAGTTTCTTCAAAATCTACCCCCTCAATTTGAGAATAACCTTGAGCAACTAAGCGTGCTTTATTTCTTATAATCCTAGATTCACCATCTAATTTATTTTTAAAGATCCATTTTACGCCAATAATTGAATGATTAGATGGTCTTTCTACTAGATTCCAAACTTTATTTCTTTCAAATTGTCCTAACTCTTCATTCATAGCCAAAAACCAAAATTCGTCATTTAAAGCGGTGGAAACATTTTTAGGTTCGATTTCGGAAACAAAACAAATATTTGAAAACGTTTCATGAAGAGAGGATCGAGTTCTTACCCCAGTAGAAGGTTCCCCAATGACTAGCTCTTTTGGATGATTTTTTGAGAAGTTCAACACACTTGGAGGTACATATTCAACTTCATTGTACTTCTCCTCCTCTTCTTTGGACGGTTCCTCTTCGTCGTGCTCCAAAGATGGCAAAGGTTCATCATTTGTACCTGTAGATGGCTTCTCTGCACATGGAATAAACTCATCAAATTTAACATTAATAGACTCTTCAACCTTACTCGATCTTTTATTAAATATTCTATAGGCTTTACTGGTTGAAGAATATCCAAGGAATATTCCTTCATCACATTTCTCATCAAATTTTCCTAAAGAATCTTTTGTATTAAGAATAAAACATTTACATCCAAATACTTTAAAATATGATACGTTAGGTTTCTTTTGAAAATATAGTTCATACGGTGTGAGATTTAGTGATGGGCGAAGCATAACTCTATTCATTACATAGCATGATGTGCTTACGACTTCGGCCCAAAACGACTTAGGTAATTTATATTCAGATAATATGGTGCGTGCTAGTTCTTGGATTATCCTATTTTTCTGTTCTACAACACCGTTTTGTTGAGGTGTGCGTGGAGCAGAGAACTCATGCTTAATACCTAATATTTCACAAAAAAATTTAAAATTTTCATTTTCAAATTCACCTCCATGATCTGAGCGAATGCACTTTATTTTTAATTCTAGTTCATTTTGAATACGAGTACATAATTTTGAGAATTCGCTAAACGCATCAGATTTGGAAGAGAGAAATAAAGTCTAACAATATCTTGAGAAATTATCTATTAGAACGAAGGTGTATATTTTACCACCAAGACTTGCGGTGTTAACGGGACCAAAGAGATCCATATGAATTAGTTGTAATGGTTTTGAAGTGGAAATTTCATTTTTGCTTTTAAAAGATGATTTTGTAAATTTTCCTTTTTGGCATGGTGAACATAGTGAAGATAAATTTCCATTCAACTTAGGCAATCCTCTAATCAATTCCCTTTTTGTTAGTTTTAAAATGAGCTTTGTACTAGCGTGACCTAAACGTCTATGTCATAGTTCTAATTCATCATTTTTGGTTATAAAACATTTTATAGATGATTTGAAAAGATCATGAAACGAAACTTTTGTAAACATTGTGAATTCTAGGTGCAGTTAGTAACACATCTTTTGTTTTATGATTAATTATTTTGCAAAGATTAGTGGATGATTCAAATAATACGTCTAATCCTTTATCACATAGTTGACTTATAGATATTAAGTTATGTTTCAAACCTTTAACATAAAGAACATTTGAGATAAGAAAAGATTCGTTACCCACTGTACCAACTCCCATGATCCTTCCTTTACCGTTATCACCAAACGTTACGATCCCTCCTTTCTTCTTTTCTAGGCTAAGGAATTTTGCTTTGTTGCTCGTGATGTGCTTGGAGCAGCCTGAGTCCAAGTACCACACGTCCTCTATTTCCTTAGTCTTCCTGCAAATCTAGAGAGAAGATGAGAGTAAAGATCCAGATACCCAAGAGGTACCACCCATAGAGTAAGTGGATTTCTTAGGTACCCAGATTTGTTTTAAAGAACGTTGTTTTATATTCCTGCAAGAACTAGACGTGTGTCCAAACTTAAGACAATTAACACACGAAATAAAGGGAGTTGAGACCCTTTTCTGAGTTTCTACGTTGCTCTTGTTGGATGATGTTTGAATATTAGAAAAAGCAGAAGATTTTTTAACACTTGAGCTACCGCCGGCGTTAGTGGCTAGCGCTGGGCGGTAGGGTTCACTTTTATATCCGACCCTAAATTTTGCAGAACCATAACATTGGTTTCCCAAAATCATATCCAGGGATTTTTGACCAATCCCGAATTTTTTAATGGCTATATTGAGGTCATGATTTTGTTTTTTAAGAAAAGTATTTTCTTGTACAATCATAACACATTTATTTTCAAATCCCTTTTTGTTATTTTGAATTTGTAAAAGAGAGGTTTTTAGTTTTCTCTCTAAGTCCCCATTTTCTTTTGCAATAGTTTTGTTTTGTGAGAGGGCTTTAGAAAGAGAAACTTCAAGTTCTTTTGCCAAAAATAAAGAGTGCTCACACTCTTGACATGAAACCTTTCTCTTTTCAAGGGAATTCACCTTTTTTGTGAGTTTATGATTTTCTTTGATAATAGATTCATTTTCACGATTTAATATAATATTATCTTTTATACTTTGATCATAGGATTTGCAAGTTAAAACAAATTCATCATAGAGTTCTTCGAAAGTAGGAGGAATTACCTCAGTGTCGCTAAGAAAAGTGGTGTCGTCATCGTTGCTCTTCGCCATTAAGCATAAGTTTGCTTCCTCCTCGCTACTTGACTCAGACTCGTTTGACTCTTCAGAGGAAGAATCATCCCAAGTTGCGGCTTTTAGTATTTTCTTCTTCTCTTTTGCTTTGTGTTGTTCTTTTTTCTCCTTTTGATACTTTGGGCACTGGCTCCGAATGTGCCCGGTCTTTCTGCAGTGGTAGCACTCTGGTGGTGGTCTTTCTTCTTCATCTTCGCTTCCTTTTTCTTTCTTTGATGAAGAGGAAGATCCCTTTCGTCGAGTATCCTTTTGGAAGTATTTGCGGAATGTGTTCCTTCTTTCCGGATTCCTGATGAACTTCCTGAAGTTCTTCACCAGGAGACCTTCTTCATCTTCATCATCATCTTCGATGCTCTCCTTCTTTGACTTTAGTGCTAGCGCCTTTTTCTTTGGCTTTTTGTTGCATTCATCGTGTTGAATCTGGAGTTCTACCTCATGGGTTTTAAGATTCCCAATAAGGTTCTTGATCTGGAGCGTTCTTAAGTTGTGCGACTCCGAGATGGCTGTCACCTTTGGATTGAACCTTGGAGGTAAGGAACGAAGAATTTTCCTCACCAAGTCCCCATCTGAGTAGGTCTTTCCAAGTGCCTTTGAAGCATTGACGATCTTGGTGAAGCGGGTGTACATCGAGTTAATGTCCTCTTCGGTATCCATCCTGAATTTTTCATATTCAGATTCAGTTGGAATAACTTTGCATCTTTCACCTGCGATGTACCTTCATGAGTAACTTCCAATTGATTCCAAATATCATAAGCAGTTGTGCATGCAGAAATTCTATTAAACTCAGTCCTATTTAAAGCGCAATATAAAGCATTCATTGCTTTAGCATTATTTTTACACCTTAGTTTATCGTTATCATCCCATTTATCTTTAGGTTTTGCTAATGTCGTCTCTCCCACTACAGTTGTTGGAGGAGAGTACCGAACTTCTACCATGTTCCATACTTCTACATCCATGGTCATAAGAAAACACATCATTTGATTTTTCCAGTAGTTAAAATCTGACCCAGTAAAGAGAGGTGGTCGACTAACCCCTTGACCCTCCGGAAAAGCGAGATCATGAGACGTCATTATTCCCGGTTGTTAAGCCGATTGGAATTAACCTAGCTCTGATACCACTTGTTGGATCGGTAGGCGCCCTTAGAGGGGGGGGGGGGGTGAATAAGGGTTTTCAAAACTGTAGTGATATTTTAAAAACTTTGTAATAATGCAAGATTAAGACAATAGAAAGTCAAGTAAAACAATTGAAATAAAGTAGAGACATGCTTTATTAATATCAAATAAGGTTTTACAAAAGTTGACTTCTATGACGCTAGAAATCGGTGGTGATGAATAGTAAACTCCTTTTGTTTTATATCCCGACTCGCATCCCCACGAACCGGTGGCCCTAGCCTATCCTCCCCGGATTCGGCCTCAAGCCGCTCTAGCCAACCCTTCCCCGGATGTGGCCTCGAGCACCCCCTAGACCTAGCCTAGATCTAGTCGCCAACACGAGGCGAGTTTCCCCCTAAGTCCTACCCAAACCTAGTCGCCAACACGAGGCGATTTCACTAACCGTTTACAAGAAGAATATGAAATGAAAATAAATAAGAACACTCCCTTCTGAAGTCGGAGGCGAAGATCCGCTGTAGAATAAGCGTTGTAGAAGCGGACTTCGTTTGGATCCGGCGTGATGAGATTCTCCTTCAGAAGTTTGCAGAACTTTGGTAGGACATCAACTTTCGGCCAAGATAGCCTCTGAAATTCTAGCACTCTATCTCTCTCTGATGTGTGTCTGAAATGAGAGGAGAGGAGTCCTTTTTATAGCCTCAGCGCTATCGCCTGCGCTAGCGCTACCGTCGGCGCTATCCCATATTAGGACACATTTTGCGCGGCAGAATCTTCAATCCGAGGAAACAATTCCCCCTTGCCAACTGTGTTCCTCGCTATCGCCTGTGCTATCGGATATCGCCTGGCGCTATCTCCTTCTATAAGTTCTCCCGGCAATTTCGCTTCGAGCCAATATTTCGTTGAACAGGAATTCGTCGAACGTCGCTAGCGCCTGCGCTAGTACTACCGCCAGCGCTAGTAGATGCATTGGATTTGTTGGCTCAACTTTGGGGGCAACCTTCTTATGTAATCCTTGAGTCATGTGGACTTTGTTATCCTACACACTTAAACACACAAGTTCAAATACACATGGGATTTGTTATTCTCAAACTTAGGAGATGCGGAAGACCATGTTCCAACAGTGGCGACTTCTTTGCTGGGCCACTGTGGCAGTCCTATCCCCTCGGTCAGGGTGACGACCGACAGTGAGGTCGCTGCGAGCTCGACAACATGTGCAAGGAGAGCTCGTAGTGCCTCCATGACCCCCTCTCTAAATACTGTGAGGTCGGCTTTAGTGACGAACTCACTCGGTGCTCATGTATTACCGAGATCCAACTCTCTTTTGTTTCCATTTTCCATTGAACCTTTCGCTAGAGGTTCCTCTTTTGATCACGGTCCACGCTCACCGCACCAAAAATGTTGAAACCAAGACCTCATCTTTTGATCACGATCGAACTTAGACTGAAAAGGGGATGGAGAACACAAGAAGGGATTGCCTGTAAACATGATCTTGCGAGCTACAACAAGGAGGTACCGCACTTAACCCGAAAGTGTATAGGAACTTCTCCTCCTAAACCAAAGTTGTGCTCGTCACAAGGAAGGCACATAGATGTTTTTGAGAACCTTTGAGGGGGGGGGGGGGGTCAATGTACCTTCAATTTGTGCCCTGGGGGTCCTATTTATAGGCAATCAAGGGGAGGGTATATATATATGGGCTGGGAATAGACACCCCGCCTCCTAAAATACTGGTACTTGAGACCTAGCGAGTTTGTTTGATATCACCTTTTGGTGAGGTTGTCTTCTGATGAGGTTGCCTTTTGGCAAGGTGGACTTTTAGTGAGGTCGCCTCTGGCGAGGTCGCCTTTGATGAGTTGCCGGGGAAGCGAACTATGGCGTGGGTGTCTCGACAGCTCATGGTGAATTCTTGATTTCTAGCATGGTGAGCTCGACTGTAGTCTAGGCGAGCTCCTTAGCTTCCTCCTGCTTCTTTGGGCTGATGGCCATGTTCTGGAGGTAAATTGGGCTAACCACTGGGTCAGGGCCCACCTCGGTGAATATGGGTTGTATACATAATATCTACCTCCACCGTCTCCATAGCAGGAAGTGCAATCACTATGGCCGGAGAATGGAGTGATGGCAATGGTGTGAGTGTGAGCACTGTTTTTGGTGGTGATGATACTAATGAGGATGACTTAGTAACTAGTTATGACTGCAATGGAGGTGAATGGGTGCGGGGTCGAAAATCAGGCACTAGGGACGCCAATGCTTCAATCCTGTCATCGCAATATCGCCGTAATTTTGTAACTTCATCATCTATGTAATGCCTCAACCAGAAGTCCATCCTATTATCCCCTCTCTCTTCTTCCTCTTCTTCTCTACAACCTCCTTCACATAACTCTCTTCTCCATCCTTATCCCACTTTCTCTTCTTAGTACTACACAATTTTTCCTCCTTCACCTCTTTCTTCCCTTTGTTATTTACCTCGTCCTTCTCCTTCGTCAGTGTCTTCTCCCTTCTTACTCTGTTCTCGTTTATCTTTACCCATTTCCTTCTAACCAACTTTGCAATATCCTTCACAGTACTTTCTTCCTCAAGCTCCTCTTCCTTCTCCTCTACCTCAGCGAATTCCTCCTCCTCGTACTCCTCAGACTCTTTTTAGATGTACTATCCTCTCCTCCTCGATAGGAAGAATCTCTTTAAACGACCTCTTAACTTGCACATAAATTACAATGACATGTATGTGGATGGAGAAATAATGGTTAAACGAAGCTAATGGAAATGCTCATATATTGCTTACTTTGTCACACTTAACTTCGACCATAAGGATAAACAAAACTTGGCAGTCAAGCTGATCTTAGCAAACCACCGATACAGATGAGGTCTGGCTAAGTCATCTGCAACATCTTTAAGATTTGTTAACTCAAAAAAACAAACCTACAAGAAGGGATTATAATTAACATAAAATTGTCTTTACTTACGACCAATAGAATGGAACAACCCTCTAAATAACTCAGACTCTCATTAATTCTCTTCGTCGCAGCTCAACGACTTAATGGTCTAAATTGGAAGTGCAGAAATTTATGTACGACCTTTGGCCAATTATACTTCATAAACTCTTGAAGACCTCCAAAACTTTGCAGATTATTTGGGATTTTTAATATCTTGAGAGGGAAAAAAACTTACACTAAACATACTTTACCAACGTGTGGACCCACTTTGACTCAGTCTCCTCTGACCACTCTGATTGATGTTGAAACCAGCAACTGGTCTCTTGAGTTCAGACCCACTGGGGGTGTAGCCGATGCTTATTTCTCCCTCACTAGACTCTCTTGACGGTGGATGCTGGAAACGGAATAGACCCAAGGCTGAAGCGAGGAGGTCCCACCACACACCCGGAAGATCTTAGAGAGCTTCCCCTCCCAAACCAAAGCTCAATCGGGCACCTTGGAGGGCACTGGCTGCCAACCAAAACTAGCCTAGAGGAGAGGATTCTCTAAAATCGGATCTCCTCCAAGGTGCCCTTAAGGGTCTATTTATAGTTTTCCTAGGCTGGTCTGTAAATAGCCTGAATCCGCCTTTTAATTTTACTAACCACACCCCAAATTGGTCTGCTAATAGCCTAACTCCGCTGTTTCGAAGGGCTATTTGCAGCCCACCAGGGGTATTATGGTCATTTTCCCCTCACACCCCTTTGGGCGAGTGGTCCGTGAGGGCACCATTCGCTGGGCACCCGCCTGGCTGGGCGAATGCCCACGCTTCTGGGCGAGTGGTCCGTGAGGGCACCACTCGCCTAGCGTCTTCTCTCCTACAGCTTACCCCCACCAACTCGGGGGCATTTTTACCTTCCTTAGCCTGGGCGAGTGACCCGGCGAATGATCCGGACGACCCAGGTTTCGCCAGTTGGCTGGGGGGGCCCACTCGGCGAATACGGGTTGTACACAATCCCCGCTCTTTACGAGCGGTTCCTACGGTCGTAAAGAACAGTCCAACCCTGTATTCGGTGAGTGCTTGCTGACTGGATCCATAAGATTCCGTGGGTCCCACCGCCACCTTATATATACCTCCTCCTGTCAGATTTTTGCTGGACCACTTTCATACCTTGGCCCGGAGTTTTCTTTCTCTGGACCTTTCGCTACTTTCAATGTCTTTCCACAAACCTTCCTCGAAACCCCTCTCGTGAGAGATGATCGACCGCCTAGCTGCGGCCCAAGCTGCAACTGCCCCCAGGGCATCCAAATTTGCTCCCTGGCTGATGTCTAAACGGGATCCGAGCGCCCCCTATGTCTCGCGTCGAGCCAAGGCGATTCGGCTGAATCGTCAGAGAGGCGAGACTGCCTCGGAGTCTCCGGCAGATACTCCACCGGCGAACACGCTGGCGGATGCCCTTCCGGACCCCGCGGTGCTGGTATGAGGATTCTTCCTGTCTCCATTTAGTTCCTGTCCCTTACCCTGCGTTTATTCTGACCATTCGCAGGGGGCTTTGGTACCTGAGGACGGCCATGGGGCCGTTTTGAGCAGTGTGGTGGTGCCACCTCCCGCGGACGAGGTACCTCCTCCCGATCTGGATCTTGCTCCTCCGCCTCCTCCTGGGGAGACTGTACCCCAATCCAGTGAGTTGTGAACCTTCTCGCTTTTTCCTTTTATGTTGTCGGCTACTAACCATTACCTTTTCGCAGCCCTCAACCCTGACGTCCCGCTGCGGGACTCCATTCCTCCACGTCCCCCTGCTCAGGTGAACCCCTCTGTCACCGCGAATGAACGGAGGGTCTCCCCTGAGCGAGAGCTGGATCAACATCTCCGTGCTGATGACCGTGCGAATGCTCCGGCTCTTTCTTCACAGCCTTACCGTCCAGGAAAGGGAAAGGTCTTACCTCCCGCCTGGCTGTTTGGGACGCACCCCCATTCGTCTCGTCCTTCAGGTCACCTGGACCCCACCCCAGGTCAGTTCACTCACCCGCCTCTATCGTACTCGCATATTTTATCACCACTAACCTAGTTGTGATTCCGCAGGCTATCGAGAAGCCTCCCCCTTCGACTCCTACTACGAGGGGGGAGAGGGAATGCTCTCGCCTCTCCCTTCCCCTGGGGATCTTGCTGACTTCCTGGGTGATTCCTCGGATCACGCGACCCTGAAGG
This sequence comes from Dactylorhiza incarnata, assembly GCA_033032865.1. NCBI lineage: Eukaryota > Viridiplantae > Streptophyta > Magnoliopsida > Asparagales > Orchidaceae > Dactylorhiza > Dactylorhiza incarnata. The sequence continues at coordinate 421,496 of JAWHQI010000284.1, read as the reverse complement.
ATCGGATCTCGGAGGTCCTGGGGAAGCTCATCCATGTCCAGCGAAACGTAGCCGGCCAGGTGGACGACGTGCGGCTGAGAGTCGTGTGTGAGTTAAAGGACCTCCATCGGGACTACTCGCGCCTTCTCACCACGGTGGAGCGCCTGGGGGGCGAAGGAGGGGAGTTGTCTCCCGAAACACACGCCGCGCGAGCCCGGGACCAACTCCAACTGGCTTCCCATGAGATCACCAATATACTCGCTTATTACCGCCCGCTAATGCCCATGGAAGCTGGGTCGCGAAAGCGAGGTCGGTGGATCTGGGAGGAGATCTGACCTACCCAACGTCTACCCCTCTTATTGTTTCCTTTTCTTACTTTATGCTGCGAATGTTGAACGTTCTATTTATCTGTAATAATTTCTCTATGCTTTGCGAATGCTTCTTTATTCGTTTTTCGTATCTCATAGCTTTGCTTGGGTATTGCCGAGTGATAACTTATAGCCGGATGCTCTTCCAACCTCGTTGCGTAGCCGCGGAATGAATAGACATAGGTCATTTGCCATTAATGGGCGAGAGGGACCGGCTCGGGCCTCGAGGTGTCGGGAAGGCGCGATGGCTATCCGCACACCCGTGGCCTCGAAAGTCCAAACGCCGTTTAGTCCCTCTATAAATAGGTCTTTCAACCACCGTATTAAATACCTAACCATCCGCTCTCTTCCCTTGCGCTAGCACTCGCGCTCCTTCCTTATCTGTTGCTCCCCTTTCCTTCTTCACTCGCAAAAATGGGTGGCGATGCGGAAGGCAGAGCCAAGTGCGCCAGCGCATTCGCCAACCACGTCTTCGATTCCTGCGACCTCTCTGAGGAGGCCTACCTGACTGTCGTCGCCGACTACGTCCCGCCGGGTTTCGAGGCGCGAAAGCCCAGGCCGGATGAGCGCCTGAATTCTATCTCGCCTTGTGCTCTCGCGATCCCGCTAGAGCATTTCGAGGTGGGGTTTCGCCTCCCGATCTGGCCGGAACTCCGCCAGACCTTCAGGTACTACGGGGTCGTGCCTGGCCAGCTCAACCCCAACTCCATCGCTATGTTGGTTGGGTACGCGAGCTACCTGCGAGAAGAGGGAATCGAGTTATCGCTGCCCGTCTTCCGCAAGCTCTATACCTTCCGCTGCACCCATGGTATCTCATTCTTCTCGGGACTGAGCCCCCTAAAGCACTACGGGCTCCCGAACAAGAACCATGACTGGGTTCGCCGCTTTAATTTCGTAAGCGGGAACCTGGGGAACACTCTTCTCGCGCCGGTGCAGGAGGAGTCAACCTTCCGCCCCCCGACCCTAGGGGGGCACGAGGCCAAACTCCACCAATACATCCTGGAGCACGGGATGGATCTCGTCCATCTCCGGCGAAACGTCAACTCGCTTCCACCCATTCTGCAGGGCGAGGGTAAGTGTTCGAGACTTCATTCGCTTTCGCTTTGTGATTTTTACATCATTCGCTAGAACCATTTGCTATATTATGCAGGTGTGCGCCACTTCCCCCTTCATCCGTCGCGTCCCTCTGGATCTACCCTCTCTCTCGCACAGGCCGCCGCGGATGCCTGTCGGGAGGAACCTTCTTCCTCCAAGCCTGGCGGAAAGAAGCGCAAGCCAGCGGTGCTGACCTCTTCCACTTCCAAGAAGCCCCAAAACCCCCCCTCCGCCAAGGGGAAGGGGCTCCGGGATGAGACCCTCGGGGCGGGTGCTCAGATCCAAGCCCTGGGGACGAGTGCGCCAGGAGAGACCACCCCTCGCGCGGGACCGTCGTTGCCGCCGCCCCCACTTCCCAGGGACCATCGGAACTTCCCCAGCGGCGAGAAGTACATGGACCCCTCGGGGGCTCCCTTGGTCAAGTGGGACAGGAATGCTAACCGGGTCTCGCTCTCCACCCTCCATCCGTCGTGGATAGAGAGCGATCTCGCCAGCGGGGAGGCTTACGCCATCGCGTATGCCCTCTATGGCCGAGAAGACGTCGAAGTCTATGATGCCGAGACGACCCAGATTCTCGCTCATGAGAGTGTCAGGGCCATGCTGCGGGCGCTCGAGCTCGCGCACATGTCTTCGCGCCGGAGCATCAAACTGGCGGGGGACTTGGCAGTGGTTGAGGAGTCCCGGTCCGTTGCTTCTACTGAGGCGATGGAGCTTAGGACTAAGCTGGCGGCTGCGGAGACCCTTCTCGCCAACCGCCCTGTCGTAGAGGTATGTATGTTTTCTCCTTTCCCGCGAGTGACTCGTTGCCGATTGACAAACTTTATTCTTACCACCTTTGTTATTATTTTCAGGATACCACGGTTGCCGAGATGCTCCGCGCTCGGGTGGCCGGCCTTGAGGATGAAATCCGTCTGGCCAAAGCCGAGGTCCAGCGATTGCGAGAGGCTGGTGCATCAGCACTCGACCCGGGGAGCGGGGGCCATTTTTATCCCCATCACGAGTTGGAGCAGCTGATGCAAGAGAACGCGCAAAATGTCGTCAAGCATGCGCTGCAGGTGCTGCGGCGAGCGGGATACCTGAAGGCGGAGGCCGAACGCCTTTCCGCTCGTCAAGTCGTCCCCGAGCTTTACATCCCAATTCCCTTTCCCGAGGACGACCATGTCGAGCCGCGAGAAGACGCCCTCATCCCAGACTCTGGTGAGAGCGACGGATCTTCAAGCGAGAAATCTGTTGATCCTTGAGAAGGGCCTCTTGTATTTTCTCTTTTTGCGTTTATCCTTTTGATTGTAATCTTGAACGGGCGAGTGCTTTTAAAAGATGTATACATTGATTACAATTTGTATTATTCCCAGCTTTTCTCTCATTCGCCGCTATATCTCGCTAGGCTCGCTAGGACGTTAACTGCGGCTACTTTGGCCACACAGCGAATGCCCAAGGATGACTTTGACATGCTGCCCTTCTTCGACTTCTCGCTTCTTGTTCCATTCGAAACCCCTTACCATTCGCTCGGGCCGTGGTTTCGCCTAGGTAGTTAGGAAGAAAGATGAGGCACATCTTGCTGGCGCGTGGTCCCGACGAGTGTTCTCGAGATCCACCCTTGAGAGCTTGGAATCTGCCACCGAGTGAGCCTTCGGACCCGCCAGCTAGGTGAGAGCCTGGACAACGGGTCTGCTCGGGGCCAACCTCTGGAACATGGAACCTGCCACCGAGTGAGCCTTCGGACCTGCCAGCTAGATGAGAGCCTGGACAGCGGGTCTGCTCGGGGCCAACCTCTGGAACATGGAACCTGCCACCGAGTGAGCCTTCGGACCTGCCAGCTAGATGAGAGCCTGGACAGCGGGTCTGCTCGGGGCCAACCTCTGGAACATGGAACCTGCCACCGAGTGAGCCTTCGGACCTGCCAGCTAGATGAGAGCCTGGACAGCGGGTCTGCTCGGGGCCAACCTCTGGAACATGGAACCTGCCACCGAGTGAGCCTTCGGACCTGCCAGCTAGGTGAGAGCCTGGACAGCGGGTCTGCTAGGGGCCAACCTCTGGAACATGGAACCTGCCACCGAGTGAGCCTTCGGACCTGCCAGCTAGATGAGAGCCTGGACAGCGGGTCTGCTCGGGGCCAACCTCTGGAACATAGAACCTGCCACCGAGTGAGCCTTCGGACCTGCCAGCTAGGTGAGAGCCTGGACAGCGGGTCTGCTCGGGGCTAACCTCTGGAACATGGAACCTGCCACCGAGTGAGCCTTCGGACCTGCCAGCTAGATGAGAGCCTGGACAGCGGGTCTGCTCGGGGCCAACCTCTGGAACATGGAACCTGCCACCGAGTGAGCCTTCAGACCTGCCAGCTAGGTGAGAGCCTGGACAGCGGGTCTGCTCGGGGCTAACCTCTGGAACATGGAACCTGCCACCGAGTGAGCCTTCGGACCTGCCAGCTAGATGAGAGCCTGGACAACGGGTCTGCTCGGGGCCAACCTCTGGAACATGGAACCTGCCACCGAGTGAGCCTTCGGACCTGCCAGCTAGATGAGAGTCTGGACAGCGGGTCTGCTCGGGGCCAACCTCTGGAACATGGAACCTGCCACCGAGTGAGCCTTCGGACCTGCCAGCTAGGTGAGAGCCTGGACAGCGGGTCTGCTCGGGGCCAACCTCTGGAACATGGAACCTGCCACCGAGTGAGCCTTCGGACCTGCCAGCTAGATGAGAGCCTGGACAGCGGGTCTGCTCGGGGCCAACCTCTGGAACATAGAACCTGCCACCGAGTGAGCCTTCGGACCTGCCAGCTAGGTGAGAGCCTGGACAGCGGGTCTGCTCGGGGCTAACCTCTGGAACATGGAACCTGCCATCGAGTGAGCCTTCGGACCTGCCAGCTAGATGAGAGCCTGGACAGCGGGTCTGCTCGGGGCCAACCTCTGGAACATAGAACCTGCCACCGAGTGAGCCTTCGGACCTGCCAGCTAGGTGAGAGCCTGGACAGCGGGTCTGCTCGGGGATAACCTCTGGAACATGGAACCTGCCACCGAGTGAGCCTTCGGACCTGCCAGCTAGATGAGAGCCTGGACAGCGGGTCTGCTCGGGGCCAACCTCTGGAACATGGAACCTGCCACCGAGTGAGCCTTCGGACCTGCCAGCTAGATGAGAGCCTGGACAGCGGGTCTGCTCGGGGCCAACCTCTGGAACATGGAACCTGCCACCGAGTGAGCCTTCGGACCTGCCAGCTAGATGAGAGCCTGGACAGCGGGTCTGCTCGGGGCCAACCTCTGGAACATAGAACTTGCCACCGAGTGAGCCTTCGGACCTCCCAGCTAGGTGAGAGCCTGGACAGCGGGTCTGCTCGGGGCCAACCTCTGAAACTTTTAGGGTCTCTCCTGCGAGCTGTAGCATCATTTTTATACACACAGTTTAAACAAAATGTTTTCATTCAAAAACCACTGTTACTACATGGTGCTAAGGATAAAAACGTTTAAGGTCGTCGCCACTCCATGTGTGGCTGAGGGGTTGGCCCTCCACATTCTGAAGGCGATACCCCCCAGACTTTAGTGCTTCTTCCACGACATAGGGGCCTTCCCAGTTGGGGTTAAGTTTTCCCACCGCGGCGGATCTCCCAGCCGCGTCGACCTTCTTGAGTACCAGATCTCCCTTCACGAACTGCTTGATCCTGACGTGCCTGTCGAAATACTTGGCCATCCGCCGCTTGACCTCTTCTTGATGGATGGCTGCTCGATCCCGGGCTTCTTCGATGAGGTCGAGGGAGATCCGCAACTCCTCCTCGTTCTCGGCTCTCCAATCTTCCTCTCCATTTGCGGCGACCTTTATCCATGGTGTCATAACCTCGAACTCTATGGGGATGACGGCCTCGCAGCCGTGAGAGAGCTTGAAAGGGGTCTCTCCCGTGGCGGTGTTGGGGGTGGTTCTTAAAGCCCATAGGACCGAGGGGAGCTGCTCCACCCAATTGCCTTTGAGATTTTCCACCTTCTTCTTGAGCAAGTTCACGATGACCTTGTTCGCCGCCTCCACCTGCCCGTTGCTCCTGGGATGGTGAACGGACGCAAACCTAAGGTCTATCCCCAACTGGCCACAGAAGCTGATGAATTCCTCGCTTGCGAACTGCGGTCCATTATCCGTGACTATGGCCTGCGGAAGCCCATGTCGACAAATGATCTCCCCCCATACGAAGTTGCGGATTACCTGGGAGGTGACCTTAGCCAACGCCTTGACCTCCAACCACTTTGTGAAGTAGTCAATCATGACTAGGAGAAATCTCCTCTGTCCACTAGCCTGGGGGAAGGGTCCTACCAGATCCATTCCCCATATGGCGAATGGCCAGGGTGCCGTGATACTCTTTAGCCTTTGAGCTGGCATGAGATGAAGCGGGGCGAACATTTGGCACTTCTGGCATCTCTTGGCGAAGGATGTCGTGTCTTTACTTAGAGTTGGCCAGAAGTACCCCTGCCTTATTATCCTTGCTTCCAACATCCTGCTCCCCGAGTGGCTGCCACACTCGCCGGAGTGAACTTCTTCCAAGATCTTTGGGACCTCTTCCTCCGAGATGCATCGGGCTAGGAGGCCTGAGAGGGTCTTCCGATACAAGTCACCCTCATGGAGCACGTAGTAGGCAGACTTATACCGGAAGCGCCTCTGGTCCGGAACTTCTTCCGGAAATTTTCCCGTTGCAAGGAAGGTGACAAAGGGATCCTTCCAGGAGGGCCGCTGTTCTACTTCCATGAGCTCTCCCTCTTCGATTGAAGGACGGAATAGGTCCGTCAGGGTCCCCCGGCTCGAGGACCAGATTTTGCCAACCGATCTGCCGGGGTGCTCTCCTCTCAAGGGACGTGCCGGATGGAGAAAGTTTTGAACGTCCCGACGAGACCTTTGACTTTTGCTAAGTACCTCATGAGCACAGGTTCCCTTGTTTCGAACTCTCCCCTTATCTGAGAAGCTATTACCATGGAGTCAGTGAGGACCTCCACGTCATGGACCCCGAGCTCCCGGGCCAACCGCAGACCGGCGATTACAGCCTCATACTCCGCCTGGTTGTTGGTGATTGGGTAGTGTATCACTAGTGTTTGCTCTATCTTTACTCCGTGGGGACTCTCCAGCACCACCCCTCCTCCGAGAGAATTCTTGCCCGAAGCCCCGTCCACCAGCAGCTTCCACGGAACGTGATGAGGGGCTCCATCTTCTTTTATCTTGGCCACGAAATCTGACATGAAATCAGCCACCACCTGCGCCTTCATAGATAATCGAGGGACAAAGGTAATGTTGAATTCACTTAGCTCTATTGACCATTTTGCGAGCCTTCCTGAATGCTCCACTCCTTCGAAGATCTGGCGGAGAGGATGGTCCGTCACTACTTGGATCGAATGGGCCTGGAAGTATGGCCTGAGTTTCCTTGCTGCGATGACCAGGGCAAAGGCCAACTTCTCTAAAATTGGGTACCTGAGCTCCGCTTCCCTCAGGACCCTGCTTACGTAGTAGACTGGCAGCTGCTTCTTGCCTTCCTCCCGAACCAGGACGGAGCTTACGGCTTCCGCCCCGACCCCGAGATATAGATGTAGATCCTCCCCCTCTTTGGGACTTTGTAGTAGCGGAGCCTTGGTGAGTTGGCTCTTCAAGGCCTGAAAGGTCTCCTCGCATTCTCTTGTCCACTCAAATTTCTGGTTGCCTCGTAGCGCTTTGAAGAAGGGGGAGCATCTTTCCCCGGCCCGGGAGAGAAACCTGTTCAGTCCGGCGAGTCTTCCGGTCAAGCGCTGAACTTCCTTGGCGTTCCGTGGCGACCCCAGCTCCATTATAGCCCTAACCTTGTCCGGGTTAGGTTCTACCCCCCAGGGGGTGAGAAGGTGCCCGAGGAACTTCCCTTTGCTGGCCCCGAACACACACTTCAGGGGGTTCAGGCGCATCTTGTACTTGCGCAGGGTGGCGAAGGTCTCCTCGAGGTCTCGGATGTGAGAGCTCACACACTTGCTCTTTATCATAAGGTCATCCACGTAGACCTCCAGGTTCCTTCCCCTTTGCTTCTTAAATACCCGATCCATCATCTTCTGGTAGGTTGCACCTGCATTTTTCAGCCCGAAGGGCATCATCTTATAGCAGTAGCATCCCTCCCTGGTGATGAACGAGACATCTTTGACGTCCGGGGGGTGCATTCTTATTTGGTGATAACCTGAAAAAGCATCCAAAAAACTCATTACAGAAAAACCGATGGCTGAGTCAACCAGCGCGTCGATCCGAGGCAAGGGATAACAATCCTTAGGGCAGGCCTTATTTAACAATGAAAAGTCCACACACATACGCCAGCGGCCATCGACCTTTTTTACCATTACGACATTGGAGACCCAGCCTGGATACTGGATCTCCGTTACAAAACCTGCTTCGAGGAGTTTCGCCACCTCCTCGCGGATCGGTCCTTCGAGCTTATCAGCTATAGTCCTTCTCTTCTGCCGGATGGGGCGGGCTTCTGGATCGAGGTTGAGACGATGGCAAGCCACGTCCGCCTCGATGCCTGGCATGTCCGCTGCGCTCCATGCGAAGATGTCCACGTTCTTCTGGATGCACTCCAGCATCCTTCTCTGGTCCTCCGGGCCGAGGCCCCCGCTGATCCGCACCTTCTCCACCCTTCCCGCCTGGGTGGTAACCTCCATCTCTATCACCTCTTCTGCCGCCTCGAGCCGGGCTGGCTCTTCCCACTGGCCCTTTGCTTCTCGCCCCTCCTCCCGGGCCTTTTCCTCTGCAGCTCCTTCCGCCTCCACCGGCTCGACCTCCTGCTCTTCCCGAGCGACCTCCATCAATTCGACCTCCTGCTCCTCACGAGCGACCTCCATCAACTCGACCTCCTGCTCCTCACGAGCGACCTCCATCAACTCGACCTCCTGCTCCTCACGAGCGACCTCCATATTCTCCTCTCGGGCATCGCCCTCTCTCCCTACTTCTCTCTTCTCCACTTCTTCTCCTGGCCCCTCCGGCCTCGCCATCTCTTCATCCATCTTCTCGGCGTCCGCCATCCATGAAATAGTGTTGACGGCAGTCACATAGCACTGCCTCGCCACCTTAGCATCTCCTCGGACGCGGACCTGGACTCCTCCACTATGGATCTTTAGGCACTGATGGTACGATGAGGGCACGCACCGGAAGGCGCTGATGAGGGGGCGTCCGAAGATAGCATTGTAGCTGCTCGGAGCGTCAACGATGACGAACCGGCAGTTCCCGGGGACCCCTCCCAACGTCACTTGGAGACCTACGCCTCCCTCGACCTCCTTCCGCTCTCCCGAGAAACCAAACAGTGGTCCGTCGGAGGCCTGCACTCTCTTCTTCTCTACCTCCATCGCGTCGAAAGCTTTTTTGAAGATCACATTCACCGAGCTCCCGTTGTCCACCAGGATCCGAGAGACCGTGAAGTTTTCTATCGCCGTCTGGATCACCAGGGCGTCGCAGAATGGATCCTCGTAATCGGGCATATCTTCTGAGGAGAAGGTGAGCTTCTCAGAGGGGGGTGGGGTCTGGGAAGTCGACGCGACGTCCCTTCGGAACATGGCCTGGAAGCTTCTCTTGCGAGAGGCCTCTATCCCAACCCCACCGTGAATCACCCCGATTCCCCCCTGGTTCCTGTATCTGCCCTATCCTCACACCGGTCCTCTTCTGCCTCTGGGAGCACTTCCTCAATTCTAGCCTGCTGCCGCCGTGGCTGTCCTCTTTCCCTCATCTCCAAGAACTTCGGGCAGGTGGCGATCGCGTGACCTTCTCCTGATGAAAGTCACAGTAAGGCAACGCCACCCTGTCCTCTCTTCCAGCTCTTCCTCTTCCTCCTCTTGCTCCTCTACCTCTTCTCCCTCGGCCTACCGCCATGGCTTGCTCCCTCGGGGGGTGAGGGGGTCTGGGACCCTGCCTCCACCCCTGATTCACTCCTCCTGCCTCCCTTCCTTGGTACCTTTCATCCTGACCTCGCGCCGGTCCTTCCTGGTTCCTCCAGCCCAACCTGTTGTTGGGCTCTTGGTTCCTCCAAACCCGAGGTGGTCTTTCGAACCCCTGGCCCCTGGGTTCCTCTCGCCTTCTTCCCTCTGGCTGCCTCGCCTCGGGCTCGCTCATCTTCGCCAACCTTTTGTAGAATTCGGGGTTGGCTGCCTCCCCTTCAATCTCCTCCGCGGCTCTCTCCATCAACTCCTCGAAGGATACGAGAGGTCTTCTCTTAAGGTCCATCTTGAAGAACCCCTCTCGCAGCCCTACGATGAATGCCATCTGGAGGGCGAATCCCGGCACATCCTGCACTAGGTGTATCTCCTCCTGGAACCTGTCCACGTACTTGGCCAGGGATTCCCCCTCCCTCTGTCTGATCTTGAAGAGAGCCTCCGCATCCTTCTTCCTCTTTTTTGACGTCGAGAAACGCAGTCGGAGGCTTCGGCGCAGATCATCGAACGCGTAGATGGAACCTGTGGGAAGCTGGTGGAACCAGTCCCTTGCTTTCTCCTTCAGGGTGGTCGCGAAGAGTCGGCATTGAAAAGAATCCGACATGGGAAGGATTGATGTCATGTCCTCGAATCACTGCAGGTGCACAAGTGGATCCTCCTTGCCGGTGTAGTAGGACATCTCCGGCCCACGAAACCCTTCTGGCACTGGGGCCGAGAGGATCATCTCGCAAAAGGGGCTCCCTTCCCTGCTCGGCGAGTGGTCCTCTCGCGCGGGACCAACTCACACACCTCAGCACTCGCCGGACTGCTGAACAGCTGCCGTCCGGGGAGATCTCGCGCGCTTCCTTCTGCTGGCACCTCCTTCCCCGGCCGCTGCCCTGGTGCGTTCTCGCCGATCTGCAAAGGCGGAACCACTGGGACCGTCGAGGTCTCGCACTCGCTCCTTGCCGCGAAAACTGTCTGCCAGACCTCTCGCTTGAACTTCTCAAACATCTCCAGCCACTCTCCTGCCGCTGGTGGCTGCGAGTGACCTGAGTCAGAACCATTTCCTCCATCTCCTGTCATCGAAACCAGCTTGGTATTTTCTTTCACCGGCTACGCTCCACGCTCACCGCACCAAAAATGTTGAAACCAGCAACTGGTCTCTTGAGTTCAGACCCACTGGGGGTGTAACCGATGCTTATTTCTCCCTCACTAGACTCTCTTGACGGTGGATGCTGAAAACGGAATAGACCCAAGGCTGAAGCGAGGAGGTCCCGCCACACACTCGGAAGATCTTAGAGAGCTTCCCCTCCCAAACCAAAGCTCAACCGGGCACCTTGGAGGGCACTGGCTGCCAACCAAAACTAGCCTAGAGGAGAGGATTCTCTAAAATCGGATCTCCTCCAAGGTGCCCTTAAGGGTCTATTTATAGTTTTCCTAGGCTGGTCTGTAAATAGCCTGAATCCGCCTTTTAATTTTACTAACCACACCCCAAATTGGTCTGCTAATAGCCTAACTCCGCTGTTTCGAAGAGCTATTTGCAGCCCACCAGGGGTATTATGGTCATTTTCCCCTCACACCCCTTTGGGCGAGTGGTCCGTGAGGGCACCATTCGCTGGGCACCCGCCTGGCTGGGCGAATGCCCACGCTTCTGGGCGAGTGGTCCGTGAGGGCACCACTCGCCTAGCGTCTTCTCTCCTACAGCTTACCCCCACCAACTCGGGGGCATTTTTACCTTCCTTAGCCTGGGCGAGTAATCCGGCGAATGATCCGGACGACCCAGGTTTCGCCAGTTGGCTGGGGGGGGGCCCACTCGGCGAATACGGGTTGTACAATTGAGCTAGCCGCAAAATCTCAGCAACGATGTCTTTTCGCTCTAAATTACAAAAAGGATGCCTCTTAAAGTTAAAATTTTAGCCACGATTAGGAAGACCTAACATCATAGCCACTTGATTAGGAAGAACTTCCCCAGTAGGAAAGCCCACTTTTCAACGTCATAAGACCTCAACAATGTGTTCAACAGTGAAATGTTTTGCTTTATGTTTGGAAATGAAAACAAATGCCGAATACAAGCCTCATATAGTTCATCCTTAGAACGTTCACTAATGACATTCAAAAGAGGGTTTGCACGTTCCTTAATGGAAGAAATCACAGACCGATAGTTAAGATAAGGACTGCCGGTCATTTGCCCAAAAAAATAAAACTGGATCAGTTCATTTATTATGGTTAAATACTCTACCAAATAAATATAAAATTGTAATTCAGACTAACAACTATGAGATAACCTATTGAAGATAAGAAATACGACCTTATAGAACTAGTAAATGCCGGTACTAAGCTCTAAAATAAATGCACATATAAAAAAATATCAAATATGACCTTATGTAGGTAAAAATATGTAAAAAACCAAGAACTTACATTTCTATGGGTGTACAAAAAAGTCATCTTCTTCTAGATTATGTAGTACCGCTGTGGTCGTTGGACTGAGACTTCTTTCTTTCTCCTCTTCTTAATACCCGTCGGAACCCTAAAGAAAAGAAAAGAAAAGAAAAGAAATTTGGAATTACCTAAAAAACAGTATATTTAATATGGACGTAGAAGGAATCAGAAATGCCCGTATTAAGGTAGTAAATTCAATAAATCCTATAAAAATGACATCTTACAGGTAAAAAATTGTAAATGATTTTCTCGTTCGAGATATTGTGGTGTTGTTGTCATTCCTCGCTGAAATCAGTAGTTGATCTTCTACGTTATTTTGCCATTGACAACGTGGTCCGAAGCTGAGGGCATCTCCTTGGTCTTCCTTGAGGCGAACATGAACACATGCGAGTTTTCTCGGACCGGATTAGCTTTCCATTTTGAATCTTCCGGAGGCGGAGCGAGCGCTAGGGCATTCCTTTGTTTCGTAGAGGGAGGAGGCGAGCACGAGTGGTTTCAAAAATTTCGAGCAGATGTGATGGGCCACGCGAAAAAAGCCGTCTTGTAGTGTGCACAAACAGAGTCTATAGGCCCTACTTTGGGTCTGTTTGGGGCTGCGTCGGAACAATGGTGCGGGAGCAACCGCCGCAAGGCGAGAAGTCACGTCTCCAACCCCGCCTCGACACCTGCCCGTCTCAACCAATAAGAATCAGCCAGTGCTCTAGTTATATCAAAAGCCTTCAATGGAAAATAGCATCTCCGCTCTGCCCTTCCCTCTTTCCCTCCTAAACAACGTTAGTATGCTACTCCGCTGGCGAAGCTTAACGAGCCTTTTACCTTGGTCTCGGCCTTCTCCCGCTGCTCCTTCGGCCATCCACCATCATCTCCCCCTCTGTATCCGATTTGACACTAGCAAGCCCATAGCCGCCGGACGCCGTGCTGCGTCTTCTGTTGCTCCGCCGCCTGAACTTGTTAAGAAAGCCCTTTTCGTTCCGCCAGGAGTGGCGAAGGAGGATGTGACGGTAGGAATGGTGCTTTCGGGTTCGAATATAGTGGTCGGCCCCTATGCTGGTGATGCGCGGATCAAGCAGGCTGAGTTCGTCAAGAGCAGTTCGCGGGCTAAAGATTGCCCCAAAGACGGCAAGCCTGAGTTCGCAATCATCGGCAGGTCCAACGTCGGAAAATCCTCTCTTATCAACGCCCTTGTCCGCCAAAAGGATATTGCCCTAACTTCCAAGAAACCAGGTCACAATCTTCTTACTAGTAACTAATCTGTTTCTGAATGGATTCTCATCTGCTGTGATTTTGTGTGCTCTTGGACTGCAGGGAAAACTCAGCTTATAAATCACTTTCTGATCAACAGAAGTTGGTATATTGTGGACTTGCCTGGATATGGGTATTTCTTATTATTCAAGCCCTGCTTCTACAATTGTATTTCTCTATCAAGGATTTATGTGCGTTCACTTTGTTTATCAGACCGTCTTATCCCATTAGGATGTTGCAGTAGTTAGGTCTCATGCTTGGGACAATAAAATATAAGTTGGGTTTCTTTTTGCTTCATGTATCAAAACATTGCATTAACATATTATCAGAGTCAGACCAACTTAGATTTAGCTGCTTTCTCAAAGCCTCTAGTGATATTAATTAGACAAATCTATATCATGATGGAAGGTCCTACAAAGATCTATGTTTACTATATTTAACTTAGCAAAGAATCCAATCACACATGAAAGCAAGCAAGCGTATTGATACACACTATCATTTTCTTCGAGAGCAAGTTGATATGAAGAGGAGTTGAAGTACTACAAAATAGTTGTTGAAATTCTTACTAAATTATTGAATTGTGGAATTTTTATCAATTTTGTAGTCTTATATATTGTTGTTGGAGAAGGCCCATAAAATAGTTTAGTCATTGGCATTATACCTCGCCCATGTATAAATGGCCCATTGGGCCATCTCTCTCTTAGACTTCTTTAGTCCCACATTTTAGATTCATTTTTGCTCCTTCTCCATCTATCTATATAAGGAACCTCGTGTACATATGTTATAGATATATATATAAAAAAGAGAATATTTTATTTGCCCCCTTTTTTATTCTCTAACTTCTGGTTTCGTACATGGTATCAGAGTCATACGAATCCTAAAGTTTTTTTTGGTTGAGCTCTTGCCCCCGTCGCCAGACTAAACCCGCAATTCTCTTCGCCCGTCTGCTCGCTCGGCCTCACAGCCTCTTCTTTGAGCCCGCTCCTCTGCGTGGGGCCTCTCCATTGCGTCTCTACGTTCATCCCCTGGTGCTTTTATAGACCTCTTTTGCTGCCTACCGGGACCCACCTCTGCTCCTGTTCGTGCGACTTGCGAGCTAACTTTGTCTGGCACAACTTCTGCTCACGCGACTTGCATCGTCTGCTTGCGCGACTTGTGAGCCCGCTTATCTCAGCCCCGCGACCTTTAGTGCCCGCATCCTGAGAAGCTCGTTGTGTCCGCTGATTTTACTTGCCCACGCCCTGTGGTGACCGCGTATCCCCGCGGTCTCTCTCCCCTGTGCCCGCCCGTGGTGGCTTCTGCTTCTTTCGGGTCTTCCTCTTGGCCCCCTCGTCTCGGCTTTATAGTCTTTTCTGTTGCCTGCTGGGACCCACTTCTGTGCCTGCCCACGCTCCCCTGCCTCTGTCCGCGCGGGCTCTCCTTATTGACCGCGTGTCGTCCTCTGTTGACCACTTCACGGTGTTCGCCCAACCGGTGTATTCCCGCGCATGATTTTGATTGCGCCCTCTGCTCGCGCGCCCTGGGTGCCCACTTACTTCTACTGTGTGACAGCCCGACCTTTGCTGTCCGCCCGGCCCACACCCCCTTTGTCCGCCTGGAATTGCTGTCCGCCCCGGGTGCCCGCCGGTCTGTGTTTGTCGGCCCTCCTTGGTTGTTGTTCACTCGGATCCCTTGTCGTCGGTTTCTGTGTTTGTCGGCCTCTCCTACTGTGACCGCGCCTCATCCTGCTGCGAGTCCTTCCTTCCCTTAGGACGATGGGAATGAATGTTGCTCCTGTTTCCTTGACTCTTCTGGCCCTTGCTTCGACTCCTCTCTCTGATGCTCAGGATGAACTCTGGATTACTACTATCTCTCTTATCGGTAAGAAGAACTTTGTGGAGTGGGTGCACTCAGTTTGCCGTGTTCTTCAGACCAAAGGTCTCATTCTTCATCTTACTCGTGCCCCTCCCACCGAGCCAGCCGAGCAATGGCTTCGCGATGGTCGTGTCCAATCTTAGCTCTTGAACTCCATGGACGGTGAACCGTATCAGATGGCTATGTATCATGAGACTGCTAAAGCTATGTGGGATGAGCTCCACTCTCTTTACTTTGGAAAGGACAACCTCCAACACTTATTTGATATCTTCCTAGCCCTTCAACATCTCTACCCAGATACAGATGGGGATCTCACCTCCTATGTAGGCCAATCTAAGACCCTTGTTGAGAATTAGATTCAACATCAGCCCCCAACTTTGGATTTAGTTGCTCAACGAGCTCAGAAGGAAGCTGTCGATATTGCCTTAATAATGACTCAGGCTCCTCCTCATCTCCACAGTGTCCGGGCACACATCTTCTCATCTCCTATTATCCCCACAATGTCCGATGTTTGATCTATGCTGCTCAAGGTGACGCCGCCACCTGCTCTTCTGCTGCCTTCTCCAGTTCTGCTACATCGCAGCTCTGATCGCAGGCCTCCGTGTTGGTTTTTTCAAGGTGATCTCAAAGCAATCAAATAGTTAGTCTTACTGCCAACGCAATATGAGCCTATAGGGTCGCACATAAGCGTGTTTGAGAAGTTGGATGAAGGATTGTGTTGGTCTTACTCGTATTGGATATGAGTGGAGGACCAATCCTGTAACTGATTGGAGTTGCGTCGAATTGTACTCGACGCTGCGTCGAGATTGTCTCGACGTGGTGTACTCGACGTTGCGTCGAGATTGTCTCGACGCAAGTCTTGTAATCGACGCTGCGTCGAGATTGTCTCGACGTGATTTACTCGACGTTGCGTCGAGATTGTCTCGACGCAAGTCTTGGACTTTATGTTGCGTCGAATTGTCTCGACAAACATGTTATATTCGACGCTGCGTCGAGAATGTCTCGACGCAGTGTACTCGACGTTGCGTCGAGATGGTCTCGACGCAATTCTTGTACTCGACGTTGCGTCGAATTGTTTCGACAATACGTGTTTAACTCCAATTAAGTCTTTGGTCTGCGGATAATGTGTTTTATTCCCTGAGTATAAAACAAGAAGCGAGGTTTCCTGTAGAGATAATCCTTTTCGTAAAACCATCAGAGCCGAAATGGAAGAGTTCTGCATAGGTCTCGAGATTCCGCGAGATCGCTGCCACCGCCTCTCCTTGTCGTCGGATCTAGCAGTTTGTGGGAGACGCAGAGGGCATTCTCCCTCCATCCCAGATCTTGCTCGACAAGAGTCGTGGGGTTCTCTTTCATTGTGTGCACTCCTATAGAGGTGCTGATAAATTTCAGTAATTGGAGCTTAGAGTTCAGTCTTGGGATCAGATCTTGGAGCATCTTGGTTGAGTGTTGACTCAATCCATTTCAGGTATATTGCAATGCGTTGCTTCTTCTTTTATTTCTTGATTCATGAAGTCGCAAGATCTGTAACTCTTTTGGGTTGTTCTTGTTTATTTCCGTTGCGCATATATGATATGCTGTTCATTTATGAATGAAGTAGAAAACTCAACAGTGGTATCAGAGCTAGGTTTGCGATCTAGTGCATAAAAATCGGAAATTTAGAAGTGTTCTAAAGATTTAGATTTCTTCTTGGAGCATCAATCTTGATGTATTTTTGCATGGTTTCTGGTGGTGTGTTTTCAAAAATTGGTCGGACCACCGCCAGGGGCGCTGCCCCTTGGAACCCCGCCAGGAACGCATGTGATTGCGTTGCGATTTTCATGTTTCAGGAATCGTTTCTCCTTTGCAGTAACCGTCCCTTGGATTAGTTTATGAAACCAAGTGTCTTAGATTTTGAATCTGACATTGAGAGACGAGCTTGTCTGCTGCATAAGTGGAGTTGTTTTTGCCTGTGTCCAATCCATGTAAATCTGGAGGTTTAGAAGTGTTCTAAATGCTCAGATTTAGCCATTTTTTATCAAAGTGTTGATAATTTTATTTTTGTGCGCATCTGGGATGTATTTGGTTTGTGAATGTTGTAATTCTGTGAATGTGCATATTGATTGATTGTTAATCGATTATCATAAAATCCCTTATTAAATATTAAGTATACGAGGATGCCTTCCGATGGATGACACTCTTCCTGCCTCGATCGATGAAGTGTGGGCTTGCCAAAGCAAGGTGCATTAATCTATCTTGGTAAGGGTGCGAGCGGATAATTGTGATATCCCACTGTCGGCATCGGGTCCAACTTAACTAGGCGACCTCAAAGGTTGAGTGCCTAGAGGTATAGGGTTGGCATGCACCATATGATGGATGCGAATAAAGAGTTATTCACCAACCATACAAGAGTTACATAATGATGCAATTGACAAGTGTTGTCTACCTAAATAACCGTATTATGAGAGGAACGCCAAAGCGGACTCATTATGTTAGTGAAATACAGATCTTGTCCACTAAGAGAGTAACTCGCTTAACCTCTCCGAATTGATATTAAGATTTATCAATTTGAATAAAATAGTGAGAGTATTTAATAAAAGTCCTTATTAAATAAAATGTATTTTGAAATATAATGCTGAAATTTATTTTGCATAACTTTGTAGAACTTTCATGGCAAGTAGATCTCACTCCACCTTGTCCCTGAGAGCTATCCTTGAGAGGGACAAGCTCAATGAGACTAACTTCCTTGACTGGTATAGAAACCTGAGAATTGTTCTCAGGCAAGAGCGTAAGCTCTATATCTTGGAAGAGGATCCCCTCCATTGCCGACCGGGAATACGTCCCGTGCCGACAAAGATGCTTATAAGAAGTATCAAGATGAATCCCTAGATGTCGAATGCCTCATGCTCGCTACCATGAACTTTGAGCTTCAGAAGCAACATGAGACTATATGTGGCTTTGAGATTATCGAGCACCTGAAGAAAACTTTCCAAGGGCAGGCTCGACAAGAGAGGTTCAATATCACTAAGGCTTTATTTCAGTGTAAAATGGGAGCTAGAGACCCAGTGAGAACTCATGTACTCAAAATGATTGGATACATTGAGAACCTTCAGAGACTGGGGTTTCCTTTAAGGCAAGAGTTGGCTACTGATCTGATCCTGCAATCGTTGTCGGACAGTTACGAGCAGTTTGTCTTGAACTAAACATGAATGAGATAGATAAGACACTGCCTGAGCTCCTAGGCATGTTAAGAACTGCCGAGAACAATATGAAGAAAACCAAGTCTGCCAGCCTCATATTGATGGTGCATAAAGACAATGACAAGGCCAAGGGATTCAGGAAGACTAAGGTGAGACCTAAGTCTTGCCTTGATCCCAAATCTTCTACGCTGAAAAAGAAAGGATTAGCTAAAGAAGGGAATTACCACCACTGCTGTAAGGCAGACATTGGAGGAGGAACTGTCCCCTCTACATCGAGGATCTGAAGAAGAAGGGAAGCGTGACTTCCACTTCAGGTATTTTTGTTATAGAGATTAACATGTCTGCTCCTTCACTTGGGTATTGGATACCGGATGTGGTTCTCACATTTGTACTAATGTGCAGGAACTGACAAGGAAAAGACTGCTGGGTAAAGGAGAGGTGGATCTGCGCGTTGGAAATGGAGCAAAAGTTGCTGCCATTGTTGTGAGATTATACCGTCTTTCTTTGCCCACTGGGCTTATTTTAGAACTTGATAATTGTTATTTTGTTCCTGCTATAACTAGAAACGTCATTTCTATTTCATGTTTGGACATGAATGATTTTTCTTTTATTATTAAGAACACTTGTTGTTCTATTTATAAGAATGATGTTTATTATGGCGTTGCTCAGATGTTTAATGACTTATATGTTTTGAACATAAATCATCCAATCTATAACATAGAAAATACAAAACGACTAAAAACTAATGACTCCAATCCTACATATCTCTGACATTGTCATTTAGGCCATATAAATGAGAAACGCATATCCAAACTCCATAAAGATGAACTATTTGACTCATTTGATTATGAATCATTTGAGAGATGCGAGTCATGTTTATTAGGCAAGATGACAAAAAACCCTTTCACTAGTTGTAGTGAGAAGGCTGATGATCTCTTGAGTATAATACATAGTGATGTATGCAGATCCATGAGTTCCATGGCTAGAGGTGGGTACTACTACTTCGTTACATTTATTGATGATTTCAATAGATACGGATATATATATCTTATGAAGTGTAAATCCGAAACCTTTGAAAAATTCAAAGAGTTTAAGAATGAAGTAGAGAACCAACTGAGAAAAAGGATTAAGGCACTCCGATCTGATCGATGTGGCGAATACTTGAGTCACGAGTTTCGTGATCATCTAAGAGTGTGATATTGTATCACAACTCACTCCACCTAGAACACTACAACACAATGGTGTTTCTGAGAGGAGGAATCGTACCTTGTTAGACATGGTGCGATCGATGATGAGTCATGCAGATCTGCCCGTTTCCTTTTGGGGATTTGCTCTAGAGACTGCTGCTTTCACTTTAAATCGTGCTCCAACGAAAACGGTTCTAAAGACACCATATGAGATATGGACTGGGAAGCGTCCTAGTATGTCTTTCATTAAAATTTGGGGCTGTGAGGCATACGTACGACGTCAAATGTCTGACAAGCTGGAACCCAAATCGGATAAGTGTTATCTAGTGAAGTATCCTAGGGAGACCAAAGGATAATACTTCTACCTGCCGTCTGAGGGCAAAGTGTTTGTTGCAAGGACCGTCATCTCTTTGGAGAAAGAGTTCTTATCCAAAAAGACTGCAAAAGTAGAACTTGAAGAAGTTCAAGAACCACAAATTGAAAACGAACGTGAATTGGAACCTGAGCAAGGACTACAAGCAGTTGTAGCTGGAGAGCCTGCTCAAGAAACACTAGTCCTACGTAGATCTGGTAGACCAAGATTTGAGCCTGAGAGATATGGATTTCTCGTGTCTCAAATAGGTAATGTGTTGCTAATGGATCATGATGATGAACCTGCAGCCTACCAAGAGGCTATGAATGGACCAGACTCTGAGAAGTGGCTTGACGCCATGAAATCTGAAATGGACTCCATGTATGCAAACCAAGTTTGGACCTTGGTGGAACCACCTGAAGGGGTACGACCCATAGAGTGCAAGTGGGTCTTCAAGAAGAAGACCGACATGGATGAGAATGTACAGGCATTCAAAGGACGATTAGTGGTTAAAGGTTTCAAGCAAATTCATGATGTTGACTATGATGAGACCTTTTCCCCTGTCGCTATGGTTAAGTCCATCAGAATTCTGCTTGCTATTGCTGCGTATTATGACTACGAGATCTGTCAAATGGATGTCAAAACGGCTTTCCTAAATGGAAACCTCTTTGATGAAGTGTATATGACACAACCCGAGGGTTTTGAATCTCCAAATGAAGCCACTAAAATATGCAAGTTGAATCGATCCATTTATGAATTGAAACAAACTTTTCGAAGTTGGAATCTCCATTTTAATGAGAAAATCAAAGAGTTTGGTTTCATCAAAAACGAAGATGAGCCTTGTGTTTACAAGAGAATTAGTGAAAACATAGTTGTCTTCCTGATACTGTATGTAGATGACATACTGTTGATCGGGAATGACATTCCAACCCTGCAAGTTGTTAAGAACAACCTAAGGAACTGCTTTTCTATGAAAGACTTGGGCGAAACAACTTATATACTTGGTATTAAGATCTATAGAGATAGATCGAAGAAGTTGTTGGGTTTGACCCAAAGTACATACATTGATAAGGTGTTGAAACGGTTCAGCATGCTTGAGTCCAAGAAGGGATACTTACCCATGTCTCATAGTGTGAATCTCTCTAAGGACCAGTGTCCTAAATCTTTGGAAGGACCGCATGAAGTTGATTCCATATGCCTCGGCAATTGGATCAATCATGTATGCAATGTTATGCACTCGACCCGATGTCTCCTATACTTTGAGCATGACAAGCAGATATCAGTCTGATCTCGGTGATAGTCACTAGACAGTAGTTAAGAATATCCTAAAGTACTTGAGAAGGACGAATGATGTATTCTTGGTGTTTGGTGGAGAGAAAGAGCTCGTCGTAAAGGGTTACACAGATGCTAGCTTCCAGACTGATATGAACGACTCAAAATCTCAATCAGGTTTTGTATTTTGCCTTAATGGAGGAGCTGTAAGCTGGAAGAGTTCCAAGCAAGAGACAGTTGCCGATTCTACGACTGAAGTCGAGTATATCGCTGCAGCAAATGCGGCGAAGGAGGCTGTATGAATTAGGAAATTCATCGGCGAGCTAGATGTAGTTCCTAGCATTGTTGATCCCGTAGTTCTCTACTGTGACAACAACGGTGCAATTGCCCAAGCTAAGGAAACTAGATCTCATCAGCGCTCCAAGCACATACTTCGTCGGTTCCATCTCATTCGAGAGATTGTCGATCGAGGAGATGTGAGCATATGCAGAGTACCGACTGAAGAGAATATTGCGGATCCACTGACGAAGCCTCTTACACAGAGAAAACATGATGGTCATACTAGATCAATGAGTATTAGATACCTGAATGATCGTCTCTAGTGGGAGTCTTGTGGATTATATTTATGTCGGTTGTTATTCATGTGATGAATAGAGTATTTCATATTTCATTTTACATTTATGACAAGTTCTTTTATTATGCCAACTGTTTCTATAGGATAGAATAATTAGCATAATAAATGCCCTTAGAATGTTCGCTTCCATAGGAATTCAAGTGCGTGACTTGAATGTGAGGGTCTATGTTTATTAGAAGCTTCATTCTTAAATAGTCCTTGGTCTATGTATCATCAAAGAAGCTAAGGGCAATAATGGTATAATTAGACTAACATGTGCGTTGACTGATGACCGGTTCTCACAGGTCATGATATTGTGATATTAAGTCATCACATGGGTACTTGTTAGTGAACAAGTTGTACTGGACAGACCCACCATGAGACTACTTTGTGGATTGTTATATGAATGTGTCACAAGTAGGTCTCATTTGGCAATGGTGTTTGTGGTTCTTTAACCTGAAGTCACAACATTCATCAAGTGAGGAAGATCGTACTTTGATGCCATCAAAAGTCTTTCTTGAAGAAGGTTGATGATAACGGTGGTTGCTGGGTATGCTACGATTCATTTGGATGCTTGTGTGTGGACAGATATGTGATTTGTCTTCCTACATGACAGGAATTACATCCAAGGGCCCCCTTGATGGAATGAGACTGAGAAATGCATGACCATGCTTGGTTGAGTCAATATGGGATATTGAGCTCACCAATTTCAGACAGTCTATTCTAGATCAGGAAACTAGGATTGAATAATTATGAGGGTGACACGGTCCATGCCTCTAATTCTATCCGGATGTAATGGACAAAAGGACGTGACAACACTGATACATTGGTCAAGACAGGCTTATTGAGTTGTGAACTCTTATTGCTTGGGTAACAATGATGTATTGCTAGATGCCGCTCATTGTTTTTGAGATTTTTTTTGATACTTTGTGATCAAGTGAGAGACTGTTGGTTTTTTCAAGGTGATCTCAAAGCAATCAAATAGTTAGTCTTACTGCCAACACAATATGAGCCTATATGGTCGCACATAAGAGTGTTGGAGAAGTTGGATGAAGGATTGTGTTGGTCTTAATTATATTAAATATGAGTGGAGGACCAATTCTGTAACTGATTGGAGTTGCGTCGAATTGTACTCGACGCTGCGTCGAGATTGCCTCGACGTGGTGTACTCGACGTTGCGTCGAGATTGTCTCGACGCAAGTCTTGGACTTTATGTTGCGTCGAATTGTCTCGAGAGACAGGTTATGTTCGACGTTGCGTCGAGAATGTCTCGACGCAGTGTACTCGACGTTGCGTCGAGATGGTCTTGACGCAATTCTTGTACTCGAGATTGCGTCGAATTGTTTCGACAATACGTGTTTAACTCCAATTAAGTCTCTGGGCTGCAGATAATGTGTTTTATGCCCTGAGTATAAAACAGGAAGCGATTAGGTTTCCTGTAAAGATAATCCTTTTCGTAAAACCATCAAGGCCGAAGTGGAAGAGTTCCGCATAGGTCTCGACATTCCGCGAGATAGCTGTCACCGCCTCTCCCTGTCGTCGGATCTAGCAGTTCGTGGGAGACGCAAAGGGCATTCTTCCTCCATCCCAAATCTTGCTCGACAAGAGTCGCGGGGTTCTCCTTCACTGTGTGCACTCCTATAGAGGTGCTGATCCATTTCAGTACTTGGAACTTAGAGTTCAGTCTTGGGATCAGATCTTGGAGCATCTTGGTTGAGTGTTGACTCAATCCATTTCAGGTTATTGCAATGCGTTGCTTCTTCTTTTATTTCTTGATTCATGAAGTCGCAAGATCCGTAACTCTTTTGGGTTGTTCTTGTTTATTTCCGCTGCGCATATATGATATGCTGTTCATTTATGAATGAAGTAGAAAACCCAACACTCCGCCCTCTCCTACTCGTGGTGGCCGCTCTAGATCCTGTGGTGGTGGGCGTGATGGTTGAAATCGCTCTAAAGGACAGACCTCCCTCCCCTATACTTATTGTGGTCGGGATGGCCATACTGAGGCGGTGTGCTTTAAGAAACATGGTTTTCCTCTGCCACATGCTCTCTCTTTGACACATGCCTCCCCTGCTGTTGATGCTTCTTCCACTTCCCGCTCCGACATTGACACCTTACGGGAGGAACTCCATCTTCTTCGCAGGCTGATCTCCCCCCTTCTAACTTTGATGCCTCCGTCTCTAATGAAGGTATCTCCTGCCTCTTCCATAGTCCATCTTGGATTGTGGACTCCGGTGCCACCAACCACATCACTCCACAGAGACCCTCTCAGTACTTGGACTCTCAGTGTCCAAAGTTCATCACAGTGACTAATGACGACACTACTCCTGTTACTGGTTCTGGCAATGTGTTGTTAACCTCCCCTCTCTCGTTGCGCTCTGTTCTTCATGTTCATGGCTCTCACTTTAATCTGCTTTATGTTAGCCGTCTCACACAAGATCATGACCGCTTAAACACTTTTTTTCTTCCTCCTTTGTTGTGCAGGATCTGCAGACGTGAAACATTGATAAAGGGCGACTTTCCATTGTGCTCTACATCTTGGGTCTCCCCGCTTCCGCTTTCTCCTCCGTCATCTCTATCGACTAACACCGACGTCTTGGTCATGCTCCTTTCCTGATCCTCCAGAAGGCTCTTCTCGAATTCCCCTTTTCTTCTTTTGATTGTGAATCATATATCTATGAGAAACAACATCGCTTTATTTTCCCTCCTCATTGTACTCGGAGCGCTGCTCCTTTTGATTTAGTGCATTCTGATACCTGAGGTCCCTACAAAACCGCTATTTTATTACATTTATTTATGATTATTCACGTATGACTTTGTTATCAATGATGCATGATCGCTCCGAGCTTCTGTCCATTTTTCGTTCCTTTACTGCAGAAACCCAAACGCATTTTTCCCGCACGATTAAAATTCTTCACATTGATAATGTGAGCGAATACACCAAACATGCTTTTCAGGAATTATGCATCTTGTTGGGCATTATCCACCAATCCTCCTGTGCTTATACGCCACAACATAATGTCGTTGTTGAGCGAAAGAACTGCCACCTTCTCGAAGTAGCTCGGTCTCTCCTATTTCAGTTGCAGGTCCCCACTACCTATTGAAATTTCGCTGTCTCCACTGCTTGCTATCTCATCAACCACATGCCCTCGTCCGTTCTCCAATTTGCGACTCCCTTCTCTCTCTTATTTCTTGACTGCCCTCTCTTCCCTCTGACCCCACCGGTCTTTGGCTGCGTTTGCTTCATTCATCATCTGGGTCCTCTCATTGACAAGATGGACCCTCATGCCACTTGCTACATGTTCGTTGGGTATTCACACATCCAGAAGGGTTATACCTGTTACTCTCCCTCCACTCGGAAGCTGATCACGTCTATTGATGTAACTTTCCTAGAAAACCAGCCTTTCCATCCATCTGTCACCACGTCAACTCCCCCTCCTGATCTCCCACGTCTTCTTGTTCCTACCAACTCTCCTTTTCCACCTTTACTACCGACACCACCGCCTGTCTCGACTCCTCTTCATGTCTACAGTCTACTCTCGCAGCCATCCTCGATCTTATGCCCCGCGACTGCCCTCGTCTACTACTGATTTGAACACACCCTCCGCTGCGCATTCTCTCTCGAATTATGTCTCCTTGCACCGTCTCTCCTCTGATATGCTCATGTTTGCGACCTCCTTGTCTTATATTTCCATTGTCTCTTCTGTGCAGGAAGCTCTTCAGCATCACGGTTGACGGACGACAATGGATCAGGAAATGGTTGCGCTCTGGGCCAATCACACGTGGGACCTTGTTCCCCTCCCACCCTAACCATTCCACGGTTAGCTGTAAGTGGGTCTTCACCGTAAAGTATCATCCTGATGAGACGAATGATCGCCTCAAAGCCTGCTTTATTGCGCGCGACTTTACTCAAACAACACGACATTGATTATGAGGAGACCTTCTCTCCTGCTGCCAAACTCAATACCGTTCGTGTCTTAATCTTATTGTTCATCATCAGTGATCGCTCCATCAGTTCGACATCAAAAACGCCTTTCTTAACGACGATCTTGTGGAGATTGTATATCCAACAACCACCTGGTTATGTAATCACGGGGGAGTCCATAGTCTGCTATCTGAAGAAATCTCTATATGTCCTCAAACAGTCTCCACGGGCATGGTTTGATAAGTTTAGTCGGGTGGTTCGTGATTGTGGTTTCACCCGGAGCTCGACAGACTTCTCCCTGTTTGTCCGTCGATGTCCATAATGCATAGTGATTCTTTTGGTCTATGTTAATGATATTCTTGTCACGGGTGATGATCTTCCTGACATTACTCAAATCAAGAAACACCTAGCCTCTCAATTCCAAACTAAAGATCTGGGACGACTCAGATACTTCTTGGGGATTGAGATAGCACAGCGAGCTGATAGTCTTGTCCCGTCTCAGCGAAAACACTGCTTTGTTCTACTTCATGATACCGGCTACTCTCGGCGTAAGCCCGTGGATACACCTATGGATGTCAATCACTAGCTCTGTGCTCATGGTTCAGACTCTGATCAACTTCCCCCTAATCTGGAGTATTATCGTCGTCTCGTTGGCAAACTTACCTATCTTACTGTCACACGACCCGATATATCATTTGCGTTCGGTGTGGTCAATCGCTTTATGCATGCTCCACGGACCTTCCATTTTCAGGCAGTCGTACGCATTCTTAGATACTTGAAGAATGCTCCGGGTCAAGGACTGGCGTACAAGCCTTCCACTTATCTGTCTCTAATTGCATACTGTGATGTTAATTATGCCGGGTCCCTCGATGATCGTCGATCCACTAGTGGTTACTGCACGTATTTTGACAGAAATTTGGTTATCTGGCGAAGCATGAAGCAGACTGTGGTTGTTCACTCCTCTGCTGAATCAAAATATCGTTCCATGGTCCTCGCTGTTTCAGAACTCATATGGCTAGAGAGTCTCCTTATTGATTTAGGCGTCAAACTTCCATCACCGGC
This sequence comes from Dactylorhiza incarnata, assembly GCA_033032865.1. NCBI lineage: Eukaryota > Viridiplantae > Streptophyta > Magnoliopsida > Asparagales > Orchidaceae > Dactylorhiza > Dactylorhiza incarnata. Next base: position 395,055 of record JAWHQI010000284.1, on the reverse strand, counting down.
CGTTCTCTTTTGTGATTGTCAGATTGCTATCCATATTGCTGAAAATCCTGTGTTTCATGAGCGCACAAAATACATCGAAGTCGACTGTCATTTTGTCCGAGAAAAGGTTCGACTTCGAAGATTGACTTTACGACATGTGCCAGCTGCGGATCAAGTTTCAAATGTTCTTTACTAAGACCTTCTGGTTTCGTACAATTGTATAAAAAGGAGAATATTTTATTTGCCCGTTTATTTATTCTCTAACTTCTGGTTTCGTACAATTGTATATATGTCTCTCTCTATATATTAGTCCCTCGTTATCTATCATATAAATTTGTACATATATCCTCCTTTGAAAAGTGGAATGATAATTTACCCTTCCCACATGGTATCAGAGCTTGAAAATTAAACCGAGCTGTCTCTTCAGGGTCACTTTCATGACTTTGCTCGATTGCAACTCTCGATGAGAACTTCCATTGACGATTATTTTATCAAATCCCACACGCATTTCCAAAACACGTGTCTTCAACATTACTCTCCTCTACTCTTATGGGATTCCTGTACTGACATCAGAGATCCCAGTCGCATCTTTCGCTCGAGTGCTTACGTTCCATGCTCTCGCAAGAGATTGAGCTCAAACTCTTCTAGTCGCAACTTCTAAGAACAGTTGGAGCTACCAGTCAAATCTCTCGCTCAATCCGAGCGAACCGCTCTTGCTGCGATATCTTAAACAACAATTTCTTGCTGCAACGACTTCCATTTGCAGGCACGTCTGCCACTTCTGCAGCCAGTGATGCCTTTCAGTAAAGCAACGTCTTCCAACAAAGCGACGTCTTCCAACGGAGCGGCATCTTCCAGAAGTGACATCTTAGACTTCTTTAGCTAGCGACTTCCACTACTTCAGTGACGTCTTCTAGCCTTTGCGCTGTGACTTCTTGTCACATTTTCTGTATCCATCGACATCAATGTGATAGCATGACTATCAAACTTTATGGACGTCCGATGCTACATATCTGTTATGTCTCTACAAATGTCTAAGGAAGTATGATCTCATCTTCGATCTTTGTACTCTGAAGAAAATCCTCAAAAATTCTACGACATATTTCAACATCTCACATCAACGGTGCCCATTCCATTGACGATATGCATGACTTTGGTGCTCTCTTTAGTAGATTACCTAAACAATGGAATGGTTTTCAACCGTCCTCTATAGATCTTACAGTCGCTCAACTTTAGAGAGAATCCCTCGTTCACATCTTACTGCTTGCACATATACCTAGTTCATATAATGTTGCTCGCTCTCTCGTACTCTCTCAGCTCACCATCGTTGACCACCACTCTATCTATGATTTATCGTATTGCCCCACCCCCTCCTTTTGACTAAAGTCATGTCTTCTGCTCTAGCTGTCTGGGGCCAAGAACTATTTTATCTGTCTAGACGCGACAATCCTCCTAGTGGTCACATATCTCCTAGAAGTTGAGGATTACAACAACAATTTTGCGTCCATGGTCAAGGCCTTTATGACTGCGGTGACTTATATTGTAATTGGTTTGGTGACATCAATCGTCGTGAAAAAAATGTTGGGAAAAACCTGGTTATCTGGAAGATACATCCAACTTGTCACACCTCCGCACCGATCAATAAAATCTATTGCTCCTCGACTCCTTGGTCGTACAAAACACTTAATAGACTACAAAATTGACTCAATTACGTCTCCTCGCACAGGTAGCACCCGCTAACCTTTCCCTTCTCTCAGGTATATCATTTTTATTTCACTCTAATTCTTGGATCTCTTACTCGGGCACTTCTAATCACATGTCAAAAGATTGACCAATTAGCCTTCACCCTGCACATTATAAGTTTATCTCTATTGCTGATGGCTCTACAATACATGTCTATGAGTCCATCGACGTCTCTCTCTCACACCTACTCTCCAATTGCATAATATTTTAGTTGTTCCATATATTAATCATAATCTTCTACCTATCCCTCAACTGGCTCATGATCTCAACTTCTTTGTCATGCTTTTCTCTTGTCATTTTGGGATACGTGACCTACCAATGAAGCATTCGATTGGTGTGGGACATGAGAAAGATCGCTTGTACTATGTGGACCAGTTGCGTAGCACATATATAAGCTACCTACACTCACATAGCACCAATGCCTTGGTCATCCACCTTATCACCCGTACACCTTATGTTACCTAATATTCTTTGTCAAATTTAATTGTGAAGCATTTATCTTAGGAAAACATGGTTGCTCTACCTTTATTGCTCACAATTTTACTCGTTGTGAACGTATTTATTGTCGTTCATAGCGACATATGAGTACTCTTTTAAATTTTAAGTGTGCATGTGTATAACTATTCTGTTACTTTTATCGATGATCACTTTTACATGAAGCTATATTTGTTATGCTCTCGCACGAAGTTACTTTTTATCTTCAAATTTTTTCTATGCTGAAATCCTCATTCAGTTCAACACATCTATATAAATCTTGCGTTCTGATAACGTTGACAATACCTTAGCAGACCCCTTCAAAAAATTTCTATTCATGACATTCTTCACCAAACTACATGTCCATATAAACCTCAACAAAATGGATTGTCTAGCGTAAAAATTGACATATATTTTGGATGTTGCTTGTTTCTTCATTCTGCACATGCATGTTCTTGAAGGCTTCATGAATTTTGCTCTCTTAAATGCATGTTTTTATATCAATCGCATGCCTCCGAGAGCCTTGAGAATCAAACTCTCTACTCCATCATGTACCCCAAAACTAACCTATTTCATTTCCCTCTGTGGTATTTATGTTATCCTCATAGGACGAATACTCTTTGTTGGATATTCACAATTCTAAAAGGGTTGTCTGTTATGATCCATCTACCTCTCGAACCGTTGTATCTTGTGATGTAACATTTCTCGAAGAGAATACTTACTATGTTTCTTCTGCATCTTTCTCCATTAATCCTGCAGTACCTCTCCCCGTTCTGTCAAACACAGACTTTGAAAATCCAGATTCACTTGCACCTAATCCTCTCCACACTTCTTCTCATTCATATCGTCATCACATCCATGTTTGGAAGCTTCATCGTGCTCCTACTACTCCATTCTCAGAACTTCCCGCTCCATTGTCTACAATTCCTCTAGTACAACCATCCTCACTGCCCACACCACCGGTTGGACCTTCAGGTGTATATCTACATTTTAAATTACAGAAAGATAAACACACTCGCAAGAAAAAATGTGACATAGGGTCAAAGCATCGATAACCGTTAGTTATCCTATTATATTAGTATTATGTTGTATCGAGTCTTTATTATGTTGAGTCTTTATTATGATGAGTCAAGTTAGAGTATTTTAGGTGTTTTAATATTTCGCATATTGTCCTTGTAGTGGGTATTTACGCTCGTGTCATTTGGGCCTTATATAAGGAGACCTTGTCTTGAATTTGGGGGAAATCAATTAGTGAGAATCTTCTTCAAGTTTCCCTTCTTGAGCTTCCTCTCTTCCTCTCCTAATCTCCTCTCCTTCCTCCACCCTCTAGGGTTTCATCTTTTCTCATCGTCTCCGTCATTTCTAGGGTTAACTCCCCTTGTATCCTCCACCCGCTGCTCTCCGACAATCCATGAAATGAGGCCCATAACAACTTGGTATCAGAGTTGTCCTTCCTCGGCTCGATACTTCTGCTGCCCTCTCCGTTTCATCACGCCCAACAAACCAACGCCATTTCTCTGTCGAACTCAGATCTAGAGCCCAGCCATAAGCTCCCTTCCTACATATCGTACGCCGATCCAGACCCCAGCTCCTCTCCTCATCGAACCCCACTGCGTCTCCAGCGCTATACTAACCGTAGCGCCGAACCCCACTCTCAGCTTCAGAGCCAACTCCAGCGCGCCCTTCATCTTCTTGCGCATCTCCAGCTGCCTCTTCCACTCGTCGCTGCAACCCCTCAAGCTCGCCGAACCCCATCTAGCGACCTAGCCATCCAGACGCTTCTTCTACGACGCCAACAACCACTGCTTCTCCATCCTCAAGCCGACCCTTGCTCTGCCACACTGATTCCCTGTCGTCAAGCTCGACGAAGCCTTCAAGTTGCTTCATCACAACATCGAGCCGCTACGACGAAGCCGCTGCCTACCTTCTTGTCGTCGTGATTATCTTCGGACCTGATCGAAGAGGGCTCCCTCCTGCCAGACGCCCTGGCAGCACGCTTCTTTGGCGTTTCCATTTCCCTCGAGCCCAGCACCTCTGCGCCCACATCCCATATTTTCCCATCTCCTCGAAACAACCCGCCTGTCTTTTTTTTTTCCTTGAAACCGCACGTTACCTATCCTCTTCGAGCCCGCTGTCTATTTTTCTCTTGCTTCCTACTGCTGACTTCCCATCCCCTCTTTAATGTTTTTTTTTTATCCTCCAATCCCATCAGCCCCCTCTCCAATTAATCAATTTTTTAAATTAATTCTTATTGAATTAATTAATCAATTAATTATGATGATCATGCAATTACGCGACATAAAATTAATTGCCGCAGACGAAGCCGACCTTTGTTCGAAGTTGTGGAAAATGTTGAAGTCCTTCCAGGCTTTCGCATCTCGCCTCGACACCACATTCGACAAATTGGTGACATCGGGACACTTCAGACTCCCACCTCTCCCAGTGTCGGCGCCCTCCCAGCTCGTGCACTCTACCGCCATTTCCCCCCAGCTTGTCCGCTGATGTGACCGCTAATTACGCCAGTTGTCTCTCCACCGCTTGTCGAGGTTCTTCACTCTCCACCATCACCTCAGTGAATTCTGCTCCGGGGTTTTCCTCAGCAACTTCCCTGGCCCATTCTGATCGCCTCCTGAGGCCGCTTCCATCGCCGACCGTTCCGCCGCCTGCGCCACCGGCCCCTGCCTTGTCGGTCTCTCCAGCCACGTCGCCTTCCGCTCTATCGGCCGCCACACCACCGGTTTCCGCTTTGCCGCCTCCGACCACGCCGCAGCCTCTGCTGCCGGCCACTACTCCGTCGGCCCCTTCGGCCGCATTGTTGTTACTGCCTCGCACCGCACTGCCGTTCCCGCCAGATCCGTTCCTTCCTCCGACCATGGTTTCTCCGGCCACCTCCCTACCGTTGTTCACCGCTGCATCGCCGGTCCCGCCGGACCCCTTCATTTTGCCGGCCATTGCTCCTTCGGTTGTCCTGCTACTCTGGCCTCCCGCCGCTCCGCCGGACCATCCGGCCCCATTTCTTCCGCCGCTTGTCTTCACGAAGGTGCCATCGCTACTCATCGCTGCCAATGCTGCTGCGACGGACTACCAGACATTGTTTTGGCGCGAGATCAAGGAGCCAGAGGAGCTAATCATCCTACTGGAGTTCGAGCTTGAGGGAAAGCTCGATGTCAAGAACGGATGGAGTGTTATGGGTCCACCGTCAGTTATCCTATTATATTAGTATTATGTTGCATCAAGTCTTTATTATGTTGAGTCTTTATTATGATGAGTCAAGTTAGAGTATTTTAGGTGTTTTAATATTTCGCATATTGTCCTTGTAGTGAGTATTTATGCCCGTGTCATTTGGGCCTTATATAAGGAGGCCTTGTCTTGAATTTCGGGGCAATCAATGAATGAGAATCTTCTTCAAGTCTCCCTTCTTGGGCTTCCTCTCTTCCTCTCCTAAACTCTTCTCTCCTTCCTCCACCCTCTAGGGTTTCATCTTTTCTCATCCCCTCCGCCATTTCTAGGATTAACTCCCCTTGTATCCTCCACCCGCTACTCTCTGACAATCCATGAAAGGAGGCCCATAACATGGTGCAAGCAGAGAATTTATTCCGTTGAGACGCATGAGTGTAGACAAAGTTAGTACAACCAAATACACGATGAGTGAGGGAAAAAGAGTGCTATTTGGATGAAGAAGAGAAAAGTGTCTACTTTGAAGAGTAGGAGACATACGATTATTGAGAAAACAAGAAACGAGAATTGCACGACCTCAGTGAGATCGGGGAACATTAATTTGACACAAGAGTGTTCAGGCAACATCGAGTAGATCATGATTTTTTTTCTTTCAAACACCCCATTTTGTTGAGATGTATGTGCAGAACTAGTCTTATGAATGATGTCATTAGTGATACAAAAAGTGTAGAACAACAGACTCATATATTCCTTCACATTATTTGTCTTTAAACTTTTTAGGGCAAGACTAAGTTGAGTGTGAATCTCATTATAAAATTTATAAAAATTTAAGAAGAGTTCATAACATTCTTCTAAAAGATACACCAAAGTGTATCTAGAGTAAGCATTAATAAAAAAAAGTTCCTCCACCAATAGACGCTTGCTATATTATTTCGAAAGGACATACAAAACTCTTGAAAAGTTATGCTGGAAAATTAGTACGATGACGCTTGCTATATTAGTAGGCTTCACGTTCTAAAGTAGACTCAAACCGGAAAGACTACATGAGATAGTGCAAGAGATGAAGTGGAGGATGACCAAGTCGGTGATGTCATTGAAGCAGAGAAGTCGAGACGGAAGATACTGAGAAAGTGGGAAGATTGTCGAGGTAGAAAAGACTCCCTCGTTTAGTCCTAGTATCAATCGTCTTCTTCGATTGAAGGTTATTAAAGTAACTAATTGTTGAAACAAAGAAATGATAATAACTAGTGCAATCTTATTCATCCACATATGAGCATTTAAATAGGACTTACATGGACTCACAAAATTAAAACTGCGATGTTGGACTAAACTCAAATACACTTAAAGTCTATAATAGACCGACATTGACTCGATAATTCCAACACTCCCCCTCAAGCTGAAGGGGGGACCCTTCAGCTTGGACACCACAAATAACGACAATGGAGGTAGATGATGCGGGACAAAACATCAGACGAGCCACCGGGGGAAATTCCAAACTGGGGAATCAAGCCGAGGACATAGCCACACACGACGCTGACCCACACACGACGCAGGACCCACACACGACGCAGACTCACTGGAAACGGTCAACCAACATCACCTACACACAACATGCGAAGAGAACAAAAGATGTGGAGCAAATCATCAAACGAGTGATCGGGGATAATCCGTCGGGGATAATCTGCAAGAAGGGCGGTCCCACACGTCACAGTCCCACACGACACGGTCTCACACGACACAACTCGCTGAGATTATAACAACCAACACAATCGCGCCCCAACACATGACCAATTCGAAAGACAAACTGGGGAGACACAAACACACATACAACAAGCCTAGAGGCCGTGTGGAACGAAAGCGAAAAGTCGGGAAAGATCATCCAAGTCTCATTTGTCCCAACACTCCCCCTCACGTGGAACACACGTGCATATATGCATAACATTACCATAAGCAAATACAAACAACAAATAAAGACAAAACGATAAATAAACAGTACAAAACTTCAGCAACGGCGAGAGATCAGCATACCCTGGAAGGGGTAGCAGCGGCAAGCAGCTGAAGTGGAGGAGATGTCAGTTGGAGCAGCAACGAGATCGTCGGTGGGGACATCTTCAGCCGGCATGGTGAGAGAAGCAGCCCCCATGGTTGTCGGCAAAGAGCGCAGACGTGCAGTGATCGATGAGGCAGCAACGGGATCATCAAAATCGTCGAAGGAGGAGCGACACAGATCAGAAGCAGCTCGGGCATGGAGTCGAACTGGAGCAGACTGGATCGAGAGGGATCAACGACGAAAAAATGCAGTTGGCGAAGCCGTCGATACTGGATAGAAAAACAGCCGGGAGACAGAGAAGAAGCAGGAGACAGACGGGTCCTTCTTGCACAGGAGACAGAGAAGCAGCAGCCTGACCTGCACTGGATCGTCGACGGACGATGGGATTGACAAGGCGGTAGCGGGAAACGTCGACGATGTCGTCGAAGACGGAGTGACGCAGAGATCAACCGAGCAGCTAACGCATGGAGGCGGACTCGTCGAGCGAAGGAATCGGGAGCTGCTCCGATCACAGAAGCGATCGCCGGGGTCGAAGACCCGATGGGATCAAAGAGAGAAGAGCTCGACTAGATCGAGGAGGAGATCAGCAGAGGAAAACTTCGTCGTCGAGGGCTTCATCAGAAAATGTCGAGGGAAGCGCACGAGAACAGAAGTGGATGAAGCCGCCGCCAGAGCTCTTGCGCGAGAAAAGCGGCCGAATAGTCGCCCTAACCCGTGGGAAAATCAGGGAGGAATTAATCGCTTTGATACCATGTTGAAACAAAGAAATGATAATAACTAGTGCAATCTTATTCATCCACATAGGGGCATTTAAATAGGACTTACATGGACTCACAAAATTAAAACTGCGATGTGTGACTAAACTCAAATACACCTAAAGTCTATAATAGATCGACATTGACTCGATAATTCCAACACTAATAGTAGTGGAGAATGAGATATAACATCGTAATTATTTGGAAATTGAATTTACAGATAATAGATTGCAAGAAAAAATTGGAACATATAAAGTGTCGCCCAACTGAAGAAGGGAGGAGGTAGTAACAATTCTAGTTCCACAATATGGAGCAGGAGAGCCATCAACTACAAACACCGGTGGTAACCAATTATCATTCTCGATGTGTCACATGACTGGTGGCACCAAAGTCGATGAGTCACTTACCTTAAGTAGCAACATGCGCGCTATCTAAGAAGTTGCAGTTGAGGCATATTACTTGGAAGTACTAATCCGAGCCTCAATATTTGCTCAAGAAAACCATCGGCCGGATTCGAATGACGGAGTGTTGGTGGGCGGAGAAGAAGGCTCAGACTCAGTGACACTGACATGAGCCTGAGGACGAAGATGAGGGTGTTTCGTAAAGCAACGCTCGACAAGATGCCCAAGCCTCCCACAATATGAGCAAAGAGGGCAATTCCCCCCACGCCTTCCAGAGCAGCCCCCACGACCACGTTGTGCTTCACGACCAGTAGCATACACATAATTATTTGAGGGTGAAGGTGATACTATTGGAGGTCAGGGCAGAAGATTTGTCACAACAAAGATATGAGTTACAATAGCATCTAAGGTAGGAGTGTCAGGTTCTCCCAAGGTCTGTTAGCATATCTTCTCGTAGGAATCTGGAAGACGTAGAAGATAGCATATCACAAATAGTTATTGAAAATGTTTTTGCGGAGTTGCTAGGCCAGGAGAAAATGATGTATAAGTTTTGCGTCGAGAGATTGTTTCCTGATGCCCAACATTGGGACAGAGTTTTGATCGAGCAAAAAGGTCAGAATAGAAAGTGTAGATGCAAGATATTTTAGAACCCTTGGAGTAAAGGGTTGCAAAATGATCCCATGCAACCTTAACAATTTTATCGTAACGGATGATCGGTAAATAGTCATCAGAGAGATAGTTTGCAAGCCACGTACTAACAAAAGCATCACTGCCATCCCGACCAGCATATGTGGGAGATGCAGGGTGCCAGGGTCTGACGGAGTGTTAGTGAGATGATGTTCCTTGTGTTGAGAGCGTAGAAGGAATGTGAAATGGACACTCCGATCAGGATAATTGTGTCCAGTCAACTTGGACGTCCCCAAATTTCCATAGGCACTGGAAACGAGTGTGGGGAAAGGAGCAATTGCAACAGGAGATGCAGGGAGCGGTGGTGTTGCCATACTTTAGTTTGAGCCAGAACTGAAGCACGGTGAGAGTAGGAGCTCTATGAGAGTGGAAGAACTCGTTGACTGAGAGCTCGGCAGGAGAGATCACTGGAGCTTTAGTCGAAGGACTTGCTAGCTGGAGCAGCCGTTGGAGGAGAGGTCGCTGACTGGAGCTCGGCAGGAGAAGTCACAATTGCTGGAGGAAGGACGCTGACAGCTCGGCTGGAGAAGTCGCGATCGCTCAAGGAGACCTGGTTGACTGGAGCTCGGCAGGGGAAGTCTCAGATGCTGGCAGGGAGCTCGGCAGGAGAAGTGTCACAGACGCTAGCAGGGAGCTTGGCATGATGCAGCAGTTGGTAGGGAGCTTGTCTGGGAGTTCACAGGAACTGGGAGATCGTGGCAGGAAAGCCGGAGGGTGTGGGGTCGCTGCCTTATAAATGGTGAAGTTGTGGAGCAGAAGAGCTAAAGTCGTGCGGTCGGAAGGAGATCTCGCGGGTTTGCTGGAGAAGGTTGCGAGTTCTTTGGAGGTCAGGAGATCGGGGAGTGAGATGGTTATGAGTTCTCTAAAGGAGTTCACTAGCTCTCGCAGTGAGCTCTCATGTAGGAGGATCACATGAAATCGGAGAGGTTTTGGGTGAGACCGGGAGTAATTACGCGAGAGTAATCGAAAGGGAGCAATGAAAAATTCGTCCTATGCCATGTAGATACATAACATACCACATTTCTAGCAATTGACCCACACTGAGATGTTGCTTTTCATGTTTGGCATATAGGAAACATTATAATTCCATTCTTTAGTTTTGATGAGAGGTCTCCATTTTTTCTCACTGGTATGGTTCTACCATTGGCAATTTGATTATAGAGAGATTTGGCTCGTCAAAGGTCAAGAATGAGATCTTTCTTCCCGCACGTGTGATTGATACACCTGCTACCAGGATTGCCCTGTGGTTGCTGTAACTATCAGGAGTGCATTGTCTCCATCGTTATCTTCCTATACAATGAGCTATTGTTTATTCTTCTTGTTTCTGCACTCATTTTGATTAGTTGTCATGCTTGTGACATGAGTGATGTTGTACCCAGATTTGTCTATGGCTGGAGAAGACTCTACTTCCGATGAGAATAATGACGACAGAGATGGCCGAAGGACCCACTGAGTACCCGAGAGGTCTTATGTGATCTCCCTCCTCCTGAATAGACCCTCGATCTCTAGAAGTTGCTAAGTTTAAGGAACCGTTCATTCTCTGTTGAAGAGGGGGACATTTATAGGGGGAAAATACCTTAATTGACAATGGTGGTTGATGTAGAGTCGTGAGCCATTATGGGGCGGCTTGCCAATAAGACATGATGTACCAGCGGTACGTAGTCTGTCAGAGCAAGTAGTGCGCCGTTGTTCGACATGCCCCTGAGAGAGATGATGGCGTTGTCGAAAGAGAGTGGGCCCTCATGAGGGGGCACGTGAGTACACAACTCGTTGGCAACAAGGGGAACATTTGCAGAGGAGGTTGTCACCGTCGGGAGATCCCAGGCGAGGAAGTAGTGGCTCTGGGCACGCGAGAGGGTAATGGCTCTCGGCAAGTGAGGAGGCAATGTTTGCTATGACTGCCTGTGTGAGTCGGTCCTCCTACGCAGAATGGCGTTTCTGAGCGGAAGAACCGCCACCTTCTCTAAGTAGCTCAGTGTCTCCTATTTCAGTTGCAGTCCCACTACCTATTGGAATTTCGCTCTCCACTACTTGCTATCTCATCAACCGCATGCCCTCATCCGTTCTCCAATTTGCGACGCCTTTCTCTCTTTTATTTCCTGACCACTGTCCCTTCCCTCTGACCCCACAGGTCTTTGGCTGCATTTATTTCGTTCATCATCTGGGTCCTCTCGTTGACAAGCTGGTCCCTCGTGCCACTCGCTACATGTTCGTTGGGTATTCGCACACCCAGAAGGGCTATGCCTATTACTCTCCCTCCAGTCTGATACTAACACGAAAATAGTAGCAAGATTGAAGAAGAAGAAGGGAGAGATTAGAGAGAAATTAGAGAGAAATTAGGGTTTAGGGGAAGGCGAAGGAGAAGAATACCTGAAATTATCTCTGCATGCCCTCAAAAGAGGGGAGGACCTGGTTATATAGCCTACCCGGTCCAAGAGGGGTCGGCCGACCCCTCACTAGGGGCTGAACCGATGGTTCAGCACCCTAGCTGCCTTCTTTTAATTAGTGGGGGCTGAACCGGTGGGTTCAGCCCTAGTGTCGCCCGTATTCTCCTTCTGTCGGCGAACATAGTGGTGTCCGGTGAAGCGCGGCACTGACGGCGTAACATCCCTTCCCCTTCAAGAAGCAGCTTGTCCTCAAGCTGAAAGTCTGGGTAGAGCTCCTTGAAGTCCATCATGTCAACCCACGTGTTGTGAGCCGCTGTCAGATTCTTCCACTTGACCAATAGCTCGGGACGGAATTCCGTGCCCCGCTTCTTCCACTTGATCATCAAAATTGTCGCGGGTAATGGCCGTAATTTGCCTGCTGTCGTAGCCTCCAGTAGAAATGGGTCCGCCTGCACGAGGTGACCAAGCCTCTTCTTGAGTAAGGCCACGTGGAATGTCGGGTGTATGCGCGAGCCTTCTGGTAATGCCAAGGTGTACGCTACTGGGCCAACCCGACGAATGATGCGGAAGGGGCCATAATAACGGGGTGCCAATTTCTGGTTGGTGCGGCGTGATACCGAAAGTTGCCAGTAGGGCTGGAGTTTGAGAAAGATATCATCACCCACGACAAATTCCTTCTCGGTGCAGTGCCGGTCGGCCTGGGTCTTCATGCACACCTGGGCTGCCCGAAGGTTCTCCCGAAGAGTGATCAAAGTACGATCTCGGTCGCGCAATGCCGGTCGACTGCTGGAAGGGTTGTGCTGCCGGGCTCATAGCTGCTCAAAGACGGCGGGGGTTGGCCGTACACCACCTCAAATGGAGTCAGTTTGCTTGCCGAGTGGTAGGCGGTGTTGTAACAATACTCGGCCCAATGTAACCAACGTGTCCATGTCCGTGGCTCATCCATCACGAAATAACGCAGATATGTCTCGACCCCCCTGTTCAGTACCTCTGTCTGGCCATCCGTCTGGGGATGATTTGTGGTACTCATGTGCAAACAAGTCCCCTGCAATCGGAAGAGTTCCCGCCAGAAATTGCTCACAAACGCTGGATCCCGATCAGAGATGATGGCCCTTGGGATGCCATGCAGTCGGACAATCTCCCGGACAAACAGGTTGGCCACCGTTTCGGCGGTGTAAGGGTGGCTTAGTGCCAAGAAGTGTTCGTACTTGGAAAGCTTATCTACCACCACGAGAATCGTTGATTTGCCTTGGGACTTCGGAAGGACGTCGATGAAATCCATAGACACTGTGTCCCAAATGTACTGCGGAATTTGCAAGGGAGTAAGCAGACCGGACGGAGAGGTCGTCAAATACTTCTGTCGCTGACAGGTGTCGCATTGCTGAACGTCGCACCGTAGTCCCTTCCAGAACACATTTGCCCGCAGACGTTGGAGTGTGCGGAGGAATCCTGCGTGGCCTCCGGTTGGGGATGAATGGAGTTCATGAAGTATTACCGTCTTCCATGGAGACTGCGGCGGAATAACCCCACGTCCTTGGTAGTATAGCCTGTTCTGTAACTGATACCCCGAGGGTGTTGCCAGCCCCTGCTGAAGGGACTCTACTATGTGCCGAAGCTCCGGGTCCTGCACGATCTCCTCCTGAATCTCATCCAAATAATCGATCAGGGGTCCCGAAATCTGGGTGATGGTACTCTCTGGTAGGCGGGACAGCGCGTCGGCCACGATGTTTTCTTTGCCCTGTTTGTACACGATCTTGTAGTCATACCCCAGTAGCTTGGTGACCCATTTCTGCTGCAAGGCGGAAGCGACGCGTTGGTTCAGGAAGTATTTCAAGCTCTGGTGGTTGGTCCGGATTTTGAAATGGCGTCCCAACAAGTAAGGTCGCCACACTGCTACTGCCTGGATGAATGCCAGCAATTCCTTCTCATAGGTGGAAAGCCCAAGTGTCCGCGGTGCTAACGCCTTGCTGTAGAACGCCAATGGTCTGCCCTCCTGCATAAGTACAGCTCCAATGCCTACTCCTGAGGCATCAATTTCTAACACGAACTTCTTGGTGAAGTCTAGAAGGGCGAGCACGGGGGTGGACGTCATGGCCTCCTTGAGGGCCTGGAAAGCTGCCTCTGTTTCCTCCTGCCATACGAACGCGCCCTTGTGGAGGAGCCGTGTCAACGGCCGAGCGATCTTCCCATAATCCTTCAGGAACCGTCTGTAATACCCTGTGAGGCCCAGAAAGCCCCGTAAGGCCTGTACTGTCCACGGTCGTGGCCACGACATCATGCTCTCAATCTTCTTTGGGTCCGCCTTGACCCCTTGGGCAGAGACCAGATGTCCCAAGTATTCTGCCTCCGGTTGACCGAACGAGCATTTGGACTGCTTGGCATACAGATAGTGCTGGGGCAAGATGGAAAAAACGTGCTCAACATGTACCAGATGCTCTTCCCAACTGGCGTTGTATATAAGAATGTCGTCGAAGAAAATCAATACTGAGCGTCAGAGGAGAGGCCGAAAAACTTCATTCATGACGGTCTGAAAGGTGGGCGGGGCGTTGGTTAGATCGAAGGGCATCACCAAGAACTCATAATGCCCATCGTGTGTCCGGAAGGCAGTTTTGTGGATTTCTTCCTCTCGCATATGGATCTGGTGATAGCCTGACCGTAAGTCAAGCTTAGTAAGAACGGATGCTCCATGCAACTCATTGAGGAGTTCTTCGATCATCGGTATGGGAAACTTATCCTTGATCATCGACTTGTTTAGGTCGCGATAATCAGCACAGAATCGCCACGACCCGTCCTTCTTCTTTACAAGAATGATGGGGGAGGAAAAAACACTCATACTGGGAGGTCTGGTTCCGGCCGCCTACATCTCTTTGACATTCCGTTCAATCTCCGTCTTCTGGATGTGAGGGTAGCGGTATGACCGTATGTTTGTAGGCTCCGTACCCGTCTTCAGTACTATCTGGTGGTCTCAGAATCTCGGTGGAGGAAGGGTGCGGGGCTCCTGGAATAGGTCCGCATACTGAGCCAAGAGTGACTGCATCTGAACTGGTACCTCGGGTGCTGTTTCGGGAGTCGACGTGATGCCCATGATGACTACCATGGTGCTGCCTTGCTCTCCGAGCCGCTCCAGGCTTCGAAGAGAAATTTCCTTCATCGGGGAGGATTTGAGGCCCCCTAAACAGTATTCTCGACCATGCTGGGCGAACTCCATGGCCATTTGATCCCAATCAAACGTAACCCGCTTTAGCGGGCGCAACCACTGCACTCCCAACACCATGTCTGATCCGCGAATGGGTAGTATGTAGACGTCGGTACGCCCTGTGTATCCCTGTATCCGCTGCTTTACCCCTTTCATCACCCCTTCACACCGCAGCTTGCTGCCATCGGCCACCATAACATGGAAGGCCGCTCTCCGATCGATATCATGTCCCACCTTCTGAGCCACTGCCGGATGGATAAAATTGTGGGTACTCCCACTGTCTACCAAGATAGTAACCCTCTCCTGTCGAACCCTCCTGGCCATCTTCATCGTCAGAGGGGTGTTGCATCCCTCCATTGCCTGTAGCGATACCCTGAACTCGGCCAGATCCAAGTCCTCTCCTATATCACGCTCAGCCAAACCCACATCTTCTCCATCCTTATGCAACATAAAGACCTGAATTTTTTGGCACTTGTGACCAGACCCGTACTTCTCGTCGCAGTTGAAACAGAGGCCTTTCTCCTTCCTCGCTTTGCAGCTCAGCCCACGATGGCCGGGTAACTGTCGACTTGCTCGTCGCGGCTGTGTCCCTTCTCATCGGGGGTGCTGTAGTGGTTGGCCGTGCTGTGGCGTGGGACTTCTGTCGGTTGAACCTCTCCTCTTGAATCCGGGCCAAGTTGATGGCGTGACTCAGGCTGCGAGGCATGTAGGCCTGAACCTCATCCCGCAAGTGATCCTTCAACCCAGAGACGAAGCAGCTAAGGAGAGTCTTTTCCTCCCATTGTACCCTGTTGGCCAGCTTTTCGAACTCTGCCCGATACTCCGTCACGGTCCCCCTCTGTCGTAACTTCTGAAGGAGTGCCTCAAAATCCTCGTACTCCAATGGCCCAGACCGGGTCGTGAATCCTTCCACGAAATCTGCCCACGGAACATATTCCTTCCCCTTGAGGAACCACTGCGTCCACTGGAAGGCATCGTCTTCCAGATGAAATGCTGCTATCTGCACGCGTTGCCATTCGGGTACTTCCTGGTAACTGAAGACAAATTCTGTCTTCTGGACCCACTCTAGTGCGTCGCCGCCCCGGAACCTCGGGAACTCCCTACGTGTCAACTGAGGAGGCATATATGTTCAGCCATTTGCCTGGCCGTGCCACCCTTGTTCCTGATCAGGACGGCAGGACCCATGGGTCTGCGCTACTCCGGTAGTCCGTGGTGGTTACCCTGGTTGAAGAAGGAGAAGGGAGAAATTAGAGAGAAATTAGGGTTTAGGGGAAGACGAAAGAGAAGAATACCTGAAATTATCTCTGCATGCCCTCAAAAGAGGGGATGACCGGGTTATATAGCCTACCCGGTCCAAGAGGTGTCAGCCGGCCCCTCACTAGGGATGGTTCAGCCCCCTAGCCGCCTTCTTTTAATTAGCGGGGGCTGAACCGGTGGGGTTCAGCCCTAGTGTCGCCCGTATTCTCCTTCTTTCGGCGAACATAGTGGTGTCCGGTGAAGCACGGCACTGGCAGCGTAACACAGTCGGAAGCTGATCACGTCTATTGATGTAACTTTCCTAGAAAACCAGCCTTTCCATCCATCTGTCACCACGTCAACACCCCTCATGATTTCCCAAGTCTTCTTGTTCCTACCAACTCTCCTTTATCACCTTTACCACCGACACCACCGACACCACCGCCCTCTTCGGCTCCTCTTCGTGTCTACTCTCGCCGCCATCCTCGATCTTATGCCCCGCGACTGCCCCCGTCTACTACTGATCCGACCACAATTCTTGAAGCCTCTCTGATCGCGTCTTCACATCAACCTGGAATTTGTTGATTGTAATTTGAAAATTTATAACTCGTGTCACTTGTTGACCCGGTCTGTCACTAAGTTATTTTTTGAACTTCTGGGGCTACCACATATTGAATTTATGCTTTATACTTGATTGTTGAAGTATTTATTATGAATTCTTAGCGCCATAATATGCAAAGTAAATGACAAGTTTACTTGCTGGCACGTGATGCAGATTTGCGCATGCTTCTGAATCTGCTCGGATGGACTGGTCTTCCTTCACGAAGGGCTATTTTCAGAATCGAGAGACGCTGGTCGCTGTCTTGCTGCTTGTTGATGCCAGCGTTCCGCCCCAGAAAATAGACCTAGACTGCGCCAACTGGCTGGGCCGCAACAATGTAAGATCTCTTTTTTGTTGTTGTTATTATTTTATAGAACAACAAAGTATGCCGCAAATATTTATTATTATAAAAGCTGCGGTGGAAATGCATTCAGATTGGGATGACATTTGTTTTCACCAAATGTGATAAAGCAAAGGGCGGGAAGGGGAGTCGGCCCTCCGATAACATCCAACAATTTCACGAGCTCATCAGAACATGTTACCGGGAACCTCCTCCATGGATCATGACGAGTAGCGTTACGGGCATGGGCCGTGATGAGCTCCTCCTGCACATGTCACAGTTGAGAAACTACTGGGATAATGATGGTGACGACGATGACGGGCTGCTCTAGTCCAGTGTTTCCACAATATTTCACCAGGTTCTTCCGCTTTCCAACATCAAAATCTGAGGATTTGCTTGGATTTGGATTCCATGTTATTTCTGATGTTCTTCTCCAGTTTCTCTGGGTTAATTATGTGAAAGATGGATGTTTATTTCTCCTTAAATCAAACAGTGTATCAGCGAAGATGCACATCATACCATGTCATAGGGACATGACAGCGAAGATGCACATCATACCATGTCACAGGGACATGACAGCGAAGATGCACATCATGCCATGTCACAGGGACATGACAGCGAAGATGCACATCATGCCATGTCATAGGGACATGACAGCAGATGGCACGAGGGGGGATGTGGATCTACTTTCTCACATCCTGCCTGTTTCAGAACCCTACGCAACAAAATTACCCTACAACATGAAACCCACGGGGTTTGGATATAACTCCACACTTCAAAATAATCTGGAGGGGAGGGGAGGGGAGGGGAGGGAGGAAGAGGGGGTGAACCAACCCCAGCTCCCAGCATCTGTGGTGGTGCTCAGCTGAAAGTCACCTAAGACAGGAGAAACCTCACACGTGGGGGACGATGTAGTCAATGAGGGGTCACGTGATCGGGATGGCTCAGCTCACCGCATGGAGTTTCATCATTGCCGCACCACCCGATTCAATAAACCGTCGCAGTCAATGGCCTCAGAGTGATGACAAGTTTCGTAGAAAATTTGGTCACAATCCAATGACTTTCATTGTTTTTACCATAATAATTTGACAGATTGTCATAAATCTGATAATCGGATCAAAGAACTGTCACCGCTAGCTGTCTTGGAATGACAGAATAAAGTATCCTAAAATTTTTAGGATGGTCTGACAATTTCCATTTTTTCTAGCGATTGCAATTCAACAAACTTTTCTCGATGTCCGAGAATCGGATAGGTCAACTATCGTCATGAATGAGATGTAGTTCAACTATCGTCATGAATGATGTTGACCATTTTTGCAAATTTTTAAACAATGAGATGAGCTTCCATGAATTTTTTTTTGGACAATCCGACGGCGTTCATTTTTTTCGGTGAGGCGGCCAGCACCATTAGTTGTCTCTGGTTATTACTAGAGAATTGAATCAAATTTTATCATTCCTTAAAATATCAATTGGGCCGCAAAAATAAGAGGTTGCAACACGTAATTTTATTTGGTCTCAACTGATTTGGTGAATTAGATTTTAATAGTATTAGAGAACATGGGCATGGTAATGAGTGTCGCGGATCAGCAAAAGAAAGAGTGATGATATATTGGAAGTGCATAATAAGCTTGGAGAACATAGGGACTGCAACTTGATGATTTACGAAAATGTTGATATCGGGTTTGACATTTTGTCTTAAATTTTGGAAAATGTTGACTGATAATTAAAAAATATTATATATTTATTGTATAACCCGTAATTTGTCGAGATCAGAAATGACTGAGGACAGGACAGAAGACCTCGCCCACCTGGGGCGAGTACAGAAGACCTCGCCCACTTGGGGCGAGTACAGAAGACCTCGCTCACCTGGGGAGAGTACAGAAGACCTCGCCCACCTGGGGAGAGTACAGAAGATCTCGCCCACCTGGAGCGAGTACAGAAGACATCGCTCACATGGGGCAGTACAGAAGACCTCGCCCACCTGGGTCGAGCACAGAAGACCTCGCCCACCTGGGGCGAGTACATAAGACCTCGCCCACCTGAGGCGAGTACAGAAGACCTCGCCCACCTGGGGCGAGTACAGAAGAACCCGCCCACCTGGGGCGAGTACAGAAGAACTTGCCGACTTGGGGCGAGTATAGAAGAACTCGCCCACCTAGGGCGAGTACAGATTTTCACCTCCCCCGAAGGGCAGCTATTTGAAGACCACCCCGTCAAAAGGCGGGAGCAGCTATTCGCAGTCCATTTTGGATTTGCCTATAAATATGACCCCAAGACACAAGTAGAAGACACCTTCAACCCCCCTATGGTGGGCGAGTACATTGCCAGCCACTCTTGTGCCGAGCTCAGTATTGACTTTAGGAGGGAAAGTTCCTATAGATTACCGGGTATGTGGCGGGACATCCTCGCTGCAGCACGCGGGTCTTGTTTATAGCAGTTCAGAGTCGTTCTTTATCACTTTGTCTCGCGTGGGTAGACCACTAAACAAGTAGCCTTTGGTCATTCCCCAAGCCCCGTAAATATAGTTGAACCGGTATCTGAGTTTCAACATTTATGTTATCATAATAGGCAGGGATTGTAGGGGTTTAATTTTTTGGGGTGGAATATTAGGGGAGGATGGAAACAAGATTATTAGTATATAATAATAATAATAATAATAATAATAAAAGAGTCGTGG
Source organism: Dactylorhiza incarnata (assembly GCA_033032865.1). Taxonomy (NCBI): domain Eukaryota; kingdom Viridiplantae; phylum Streptophyta; class Magnoliopsida; order Asparagales; family Orchidaceae; genus Dactylorhiza; species Dactylorhiza incarnata. The sequence continues at coordinate 375,352 of JAWHQI010000284.1, read as the reverse complement.
TTTGATTTTGCTTCGATCCAGTTCTTATCGGTTCTAGAAATTTTGAAATTTATATGTTGCGGTTCCGGTCTAGATAATAAAGTGAAGGAACCGCACCCATTGTTGTTTACGGTTCTAAAAGGGTAGTGTTATAAGCAAACCTAATATAGCTGTTAGCAAACCATTAAAGTTATTATTTTCTTTTTTTTTCAAAGCCCTAAAGTGGCTACTAGCAAACCGCTCCATAAAACCCCTCATCCGGTTCACGGTTCACTTTCTTCCGCGAGCAGCTAGGGCAGGCGTTCCCGTTCCCGTCGGATTCGCTCTCTCCCGCGAGCAGGTAGGGCCCAGGCGAAGCCCCCCCCCCCCCCCGCCCGGCCCAGGCGAAGCCCTCTCCCCCCATTCAGCGTTCGTGACCTCAATTTTTACTCCCTTCCGGTTGCGTTTCTTCATCTCTGGTAAGAGTTTCTTCATCTTCGATTTTTACTCCCTTTTTTGAGTGCTATCTAAGAGCACTCAAACCTATCAACACATATCTAATGTTGCCCTAATATTTGTGATTTCAGATTCCTAAATGGAAATGGTACTCAGGAACGCATCGTCTCAAAGGTAATCTAAACCCTAATACTATACAATGAAGTAATGAGTTAGATATTGATTTGAAATTTGTTATGTGTTTATCATTTATATTGTAGTGAATATGAGGTTAAAGTGGATGTTGGTTCTAATTTTCAAACCGAGAATCAATTTCCTTGTCGTGAAGTGTTAATTGAATGGGCTAAAAATGTCGGCAAAGGTCTTAGTTTCGCAGTAACTGTTAAAGGTTCTGATAAATTGGAAGGTGGAAGAGCACGACCACGGGTATTTCTTGGATGTGATAGAGGAGGATTTTATCGAAAAAAACAATGTAAAAAGGGTTGGGTTAAACAGAATATACGTAAGACCACTAGTAAGCGTTGTGGTTGCCCATTTACATTGATTGGGAAAAAAATGCCCACTCGGATGAATGGACACTTGAAGTTAAATGCGGTACGCATAATCATGAGATGGTACATTTAGAAGCACACGCCACAGTGGGTCGATTGGATTGTGTAGAGAAGAGAATTGTTCATGACATGTTTGCCTCCAATGTTAAACCACGATGTATACTCTCTACCCTTAAGAAAAGGAATCCGGAAAATCATACGGTGATGCGAACCATTTATAATGAGAGATATATGGTACAGAAAAAAGAATTAGATGGTGCAACTCTCATTCAATATTTGTACAAGTGCTTAAAAGAGAGTGGCTATTTGAGTTATAATCGAGTGATGGAAGGGAAACATAATTTGATTAACTTGTTTTTTGCTCATCCTGTTGCAATCCAATTAAGTAGAACATTTACTACCGTGTTCTTACTAGATTGCACGTACAAGACTAATAGATATCGGTTGCCGTTACTTTCTATCGTTGGTGTTACATCGACTCAGTTGACATTCTTCTCAGCATTTGCTTTTATGTCTGATGAATCAGAGGCAAGTTATACATGGGCGTTGAAACATCAAATACACAAGAAACAGTTAATACGAGAGAAGTTGATTTAGTAGTTCAGTTGGAGGGGATCATACAAAGATATACAAGCACAAACGAGCATAAAAAAAGTGAGATTAGAAATAAATTGCGTGAGATCATGGATCCAACAAGTACTCAAACAAAGGAACCAACTATGCCAACTTCTTTAAGAGGCCGGCCAAAGGGGAGTACCAAATGGTTCAAAGATGATCATAAAAGTACAAAACGTGCTCCTTCCCTTTTCGAGCATGTCATTGGTGAAAAGATTACAGATTTCAAGAAGTTATCAAAACCATCAAGAGAACAAAGCAAGCGAATGAATAAATTATTTGATAGCGTTCGGCGACAACTACCTACTTGTATTTTGGATCAATTAGTTGATGTTTTTAATGTCCCATCGGATGGACATTGTGGATTTCGAGTGATTAGTGAATCATTAATGATGGGTGATAAGTGGCTACAAGTTAGAGTTGATCTAATGAATGAGTTAGAAAGAAAAAATATTTTGTATGACTCAATTTTTGGAACCACTAAAAAGGAAGAACTACTCAATAGTCTTGATTGCAAAAGCACACATGCGTCTTTTGATAAATGGATGTCGATGCCGGATATGGGTTCGGTGATTTCAACTTGCTACAATGTTGGTGTAGCTCTAATTTCAAAAAATCAGAGTCTAACTTTCTTACCATTGAACGCACCACTTCCTCAAGTACCAAGTATTATTTTTATTGGATTCGTCAATGGCAATCACTTTGTGAGACTACACATGAAAGAAGGATGCCCACTTCCACCAATCTACACTCCTTGGAGGAGATATCACACACAAGTTGCAAGCTCATGGGAATGCATTATCAACAAAAAGGAATGAATAGTAAGTGACTAATAATTTTTTTAAAATCTCTATTTAATTCATTGACAATATATTTGCTAATGATTGACTTTTTTGTGTGCAGATGATGGTCACCAAATTTTGGGGTGCTTGAATTTTGCAGGAAAAATATGAACATTTATTTGGATACTACATTTTGAAGAATTTTTGTAGCATTGCTAAATATGCACTTTTTATTCATTTGTAATGCTAAAACATATTTATTGTTTACTTTGAATTAAAGTCAATCTCCAATTCAACAACGTATTTTTTTTTTAATTTTCATGATGGTTTGCTAGTAACAAAATGGTTTTCAATTAGCCATTATCAAAAAAGAAGGTTTGCTAGTAGTAATGGTTTGTTAAAAGCCAAAATGTGTTTGCTTGTAACGCCACCCTTCTAAAATTCAAACAACGCTCATATAATTCGCGAACGTTTTAGTCTGGTTCTATGCGGTTCCGGTTCAGTTTATGATTTTTGGTTCTAAGTGACGGGCCCGACAGCTCTAAATATCATCAGATAAACTTGACATAAAAGAATTTCTATCCATTGAATTTTTTTCAATAAACAATTTTAATAAGCCTAGTTTAGAAGTTAGAGCGCTATTTTCTTTAGCAATAAAACACTTTAAAAAATCTTGATATTTGATGAGTCTGATTATTATAGTATTTTTCGGACTCATCCGGGCTCGTTTTTATGCACATGCACTTCACTTTTAGTTCATTATTGCTTATATTTTACTTGAACATATTTCTTCGCGAAGTGCACTCTTTGGGCTCATTTTGGTGTGCAATTGCGCGCTATTCTGCCGGGGGTAAGCACCTTGTGCTCCCCATTTCTTATTTTGCTGATTTAAGGTTTTTTTCATGTGTTGGAGGAGTGCTCCATGTTGTTTGTTGTGCTGAGCAGGTGGGCAGATCACCATTTTTGGTCGAATTCTTTCCTGTGTGAATCGCACGGTCGTGCGTTTCCTTGACGCGCGATCGGTGTGACCGTGCGCTTTCAACTATGCACCAGGATAGTGATCTGCCCCTGCTCGTGCGTTTTGTTCTCGCACGATTGGTTTCGGTCGTGCGTGAGTAAAATCGCACGAGCTCTTCTTTTTGTCCAAAGATTTTATGGATTTATCGCCCGTGCATTTTCTTCATGCACGGTTGGACTCAACCGTGCACAAAGGAAACACACGATCTCCTGTTGTTAGCCAGATTTCATGCTTTCTAGATTTGCTCGTGCATTTTGTGCGCACGGTCGGTTTCGACAGTGCGTGAGTAAAATCGCATGGTCTGCTACTGAGCCAGGCTGGGCGTTGTCTGCGCATTTAATATCGCACGATCCACGCACGTTCGTGCGTTCAACCGTGCGTGCCTATTTTTCTAACTGGTTTCTATAAAAGCTGCAGATTTTGACCTAGCGGGGATCAATCATCTTCTTCCGCCATTTTCGCCGCAGGAAGAGCTCCTGCTCCGTTTTTCTTCCACCTCCCATGAGGGCTTTGCCCTAGGCCGCCTCCATCATCCAAGAGCTTCCAAGGAGGGGATTCTAGTCCTACGCTCATCATCAAGCAAGGAAAGCTTTGCACCGGAGTAGATCCGGTCATGAGACGAAGAAGACGAGTCTATTGGGAGGAAGTGACAACCCTCCTCTACCCCGGACGTAGTTGCGGACCGAGCTAGGATGCGGATTGACAACCCGACGATTCCTACAGTGAATCTCAACGAGGCTTCGGATGTGGTCGATTCCTTGCACTCTTTCCTCTTGATTTGATACATGTAGCTAGATCTCTGTATATTGATGATGTGCACTATAAACCTTGATTTGTAATGTTTATTTCATGTTTATGAAATTATCTTGTTTATATGTGTATTTGAGGTGCGCCACCAAATCCACCATCACCCTCCACTCCATTCCACTACGTGAGCCTACTCTTCCATTCCACAAGCCTCCTCTTCCACTCCGCTTGCCTTCTCGCCCATCCGCCTAATGAAGCAGTGCATAGCGGCTTGTATAGTCTTCATTCACCTTGCGAAGCAGTGCATTGTGGCCTGCATAGTAGTGTTAATTTTGTTTATTTGATTTTGTTTTCCGCAAACCAAAACCAAACCTCTCGCAATCCATCCGCTCGAAAGTACTTCAATCTCAAGTCCTTTCTCAAAAGTAAACTCCACCTTACTGTGTTCCTTGTGAGATCGATACTTGGGAAACATTCACTCATTTTATATTACTTGTGCGACCGACACACTTGTCGTAAGTGCATCAATATTCTCTTTGTATGCATTTCAATCAAAGCAAGCTATACCATTCTCTACTGTAGCGGTAGAGTGAGAAATAAAAAACATGTCAAAATCGGATTACAAATCATGTTTTGTTTTTAAACTTTTATTTTCTAAATGTAACATACAATTAACACTTCTCAATTTTTCAATCTTACGTCTAACTTTATCGAGCACACTAGATGTGAAAGTTAATTTAAATTCAAGGTGGAAGAATTTTTCATTGTGCTTACATTGCTATCATATGAACAATCATTTGTTAAATAATTTGACGCACCATCACTTTCCCTTCTTTCTAACGTGCTCGTCATATTGTCATTGGAATAAGAATCTTCTTGAGTAAGTAAACTCGCAATGTCTAGTTGTGCTCAGATTTATGTATTCATTCAGTACCCGTGGAAGACGAATCATAAGTATTTTCAAGAAATTTCAAAATCTCTTAATCTGTACACAGGTCACATGCAGGTCATGGGACCTGGGCTTTTCTGTTGATTTTGTGATACAAAATCTTTTGAACTTGAATATGATGTAAAATATTTGGAGGATGATGCTATCAATGATGTAAATTGTAGGATGATGTCATCAATGATGTAAATAACATGATGATGTCAGCGATGATGTAAATTGTAGGATGATGTCATCGATGATGTAAATAACATGATGATGTAATTAGTAGAATGAGGTCAGCGATGGCATATGCTTGAAAATAAAATATTGATTTTGGAGGACTATAAAAGGGGATGAAGTCTTCATTTGAAAGACATCTAGTTCAGAAACATCTCTTGAGTTCTTTTCTCTCTTGCTCACTTGTGATATTGTGCTCTTCTTATTTTGTTCATTCTCTCTCGCACCTCTCTTCTCCACTCTAACAACTGGTATCAGATCTAGGTTATGACCTTGGACATAGATGGCTTCGACAAATTTCAAGGTGGAGAAATTTGATGGAGAGATAGTTTCACCCTGTGGAGGATCAAGATGATCGCTCTATTGAAGCAACAAGGAGTGTACATGATCGTGTTCGAGCCGGAGAAGTTGCCAAAGGATATGACGGCGGATGCGAAGGAAGAATTGGAAATGAAAGCTCATAGCACTATTCAACTTTCTCTTGCCGATGAAGTTCTTCGCGAAATCGCCGATGAAGATACTGCAGCAAAATTATGGAAGATGCTTGAGACGCTCTATTCAAAGAAGCCTCTCACGAATCTGTTGTACTTAAAGCAACGACTATATACTTTCAAGATGAAGGAAGGTACGCCGATCAAGGTCGACTTAGATGAGTTAAACCAAATAATGATGGATTTGAAGAACATCGATGTGAAGATTGATGATGAGGATCAATCAATGATCCTCTTGTGCTCTCTTACTCCGTCATTTGGGCAATTCGTGAATAGTATGGTTTATAGCCGAGAGATGTTTTCCATCGAGGATGTTAAAGCGGGTCTGCACTCTGAGGAGTTGCGCGGAAAGGTGTCGTCAGATAGATCAAATGGCATGACGATGGATTATTCGTGAGAGGACGATCACATAAGTGAGATTGGATGAGCGATAGAGGAAAGTCAAGATCTAAGTCGAGAAATCCCAAAGGAGATCAATGCAACTACTGCAAGAAGAAAGAGCATTGGAAGAAAGATTTCCACATACTCAAAGAAAAAGAGACGAAGAAATCTCCAGATTCTGCGAGTATTGTGCAGCAAGCATCTGACAGTGATGGTTCTATTTTCTCAGTATGTGCATTAGTTGACATTCAAGATTCTTGGGTACTTGATTCTGGCCGTTCCTATCATATGACTTCAAATCTGAGTTATTTTACAACATATCGTTCCCTTGATGGAGGATCTGTATTCATGGGAAATGATACTGTTTGCAAAATTGTTTTGATTGGAATAGTCCGAATTGAAATGCATTATGGGATTGAAAGGACTTTGACAGAAGTCTGACATATTCCGGATGTGAAGAAAAATCTTCTCTCTTGGAGCTTTAGACACAATCGGGTGTAAGACAGTAATCGATGTTGGTGCTATGATGATTCTTCGTGGATCAATGATCGTGATGAAAGGAAGAAATGTTGGTAATTTATATCTGTTGCAAGGACGCACTACCACGGGTATGTCTGCATTTACATCTTCTGATTCTAATTTGGATTCGTCATGATTGTGACACTTACGCCTCGATCATATGAGTGAACGAAATCTAGAAATACTTCATAAAAGAAAATTGATTGATGGTGTAAAATTTGAGAAGCTAGACTTTTGTGAAGAATGTGTATTAGGTAAGCAACATAAGGCGAAGTTTGGTATCGGGATGCATGACATAAAAGGCATCCGACTATATTCACACTGATGTTTGGGGGCCAGCACCTATTCCTTCTCGCGGTGGAGTTAGGCACTTTGTCTCTCTTATTGACGGCTTATCAAAAAAATTATGAGTTTATTTTTTGAAAAATTAATCCGATGTATTTAAGAAGTTCAAAATTTGGAAATATATAGTGGAAAAACAGACAAGGCGACATGTCAAAGTTGTCAGGTCTGATAATGGTGGTGAATATACTTCTGATGTATTCAAGGAGTTCTGCAAAGCTGAAGGGATAGTGCGTCACTACACAACACCAGAAGATCCACAATCAAATGGAGTTGCAGAACGGATGAATACGATGTTGTTGGAGAAGACGCGGTGCTTGAGAAACACTGCAGGGCTTTTTCAAAGGAGTTTTGGGCGGAGGCACTAAATACCTCTGTTTATCTCATTAATAGATTGCCATCCTCGGCGATCGGATCAAAGACTCTAGAGGAGTTATGGACTGGAAAAGTTGTTGATTACTCGATGCTACGAGTATTTGGATGTCCGACGTACGCACTTGAGAAAAATAGCAAAATTGACCCGAGAGCAAGAAAATGTATATTCCTCGGGTATGCTGAAGGAGTCAAAGGCTATAGATTATGGTGTCCTGAAACAAAGAAGACTGTGATCACTCGGCACGTGACATTTGATGAATCTATCATTCTAAAGAAGCAGATTCACATTGAAAGGACACATGAGCCACATGTCAAGGTGGAGGCTGAGATTCTATTCTATGAGATTAAAAATGAGGTGTTAAGGACACAAATTGAGGAGGAGCCCGACCGACAGGAGGAGCTAGTTCATCATGAGCAGGTAGAGCCATATTCGACTGAATATGAAGGTCAAAGGCCATGACGGGACAGACGTCTGCCAATGAGGTATGGAGAATGGCTCACATATAGTTTTGAAGATATAACTACATATGTTTTGAATGTAGAAAATGGAGAACCTCTTAGTTTGAAGATGCTAGACATTCTAGCAACTTCCCGCAATAAAGAATTGTTATGGAAGAAGAGATCGAGTCTCTTCATAAAAATGGCACATGGGAGTTAGTTCCTCTACCAAAACTCAAGAAGACCATTGAATGCAAATGAGTTTTCAAGATCAAGGAAGGTTCTTCACTAGAGGATGATGTCAGGTCCAAGGTAAGGCTCGTGGCAAAGGGTTACATGCAGAAAGAAGGTGTAGACTTCAATGAAGTCTTCTCTCCAGTGGTACGACATACATCCATTCACATACTATTAGCTATGGTGACAGACTGTGACATGGAGTTAGAACAGCTCGATGTGAAGACTGCATTCCTACATGGTGATCTCGAGGAGGAGATTTATATGCACCAACCTGAAGGATTCTTGATTGAAGGCAAGGAGGGTCGTCATGTTTGCAAGCTAAAGAAATCACTTTATGGTTTGAAACAATCTCCAAGACAATGGTACAAACGATTTCATCAGTTCATGACGTCCATCAGATTCAGGAGGAGCTTGCGGGACCAATGCATATATTTTAAGGTACTTGACAATAGTTCTTGGATTTATCTTCTTCTTTATGTTGATGACATGCTCATTGCCTCGAAAAATAAATAAGAAGTTAAGATTTTGAAATTTCAATTTAGCCGAGAATTTGAGATGAAAGATCTCGGGGCTGCAAAGAAGATTCTCAGCATTGAGATTATCAGAGATAGAAGACGGGGAGAGGTGTGTCTCTCTCAGAAGCAATACATCGAGAAAGTTCTTGCTCGATTTGGCATGGATAATGCAAAGCCTGTGTCTACTCCATTAACAACGCACTTCAGACTTTCAGCTTTGTTATCACCTGCATCGGACTCTGAAAAAGGGTTGATGCCACACGTGTCATATGTGAGTGCAATTGGATGTCTCATGTACGCTATGGTATGTACTTGACCAAATTTAGCTCAAGCAGTTGGAGTCGTGAGTCGTTACATGGCTAACCCAGAAAAAGAACACTGGCAAGCAGTGAAATGGATCCTACGATACTTGAAGGGGACTGCTAGTATCGGTTTGATTTATGGCAGAGATAATGTGAAAGATTACATCTTAGGTGGTTATGTTGATGCTAACTATGCAGGTGATCTAGACAAAAGACGGTCGACAACGGACTATGTGTTTACACTTGGAGCCGGCGTAATTTCATGGAGATCGACACTTCAGTCGGTCATTGCCTTGTCGACAACTGAAGCTGAGTGCATGGATGATGTGGAGGCAGTCAAAGAGGTTATATGGCTCAGAGGGTTACTTGCAGATTTGGGTTTGAGTCGGGAGATTTCGAAGATCAATTGTGATAGTTCGAGTGTCATCATATGTCTTGCTAAGAATCAGACCTTCTATGGACGAACAAGACACATCGATGTTCGTCATTTGTTTCTAAATGCAATTGAAAAGGAGAAGGTAATTCAACTTTCTAAGATAGACACAAAGGTAAATCCTGTAGATGCATTTACAAAGGTCGTTTAATTAGAAAAGTTTAAACTCTGTTTAAACTTAATTCGAATAGAAGATTGCACAGATGGACATGAATAGAGATCATTCTTTGATGATTTTGTATCAAGGAGGAGAATGTTGATTTTGTGCTACAAAATCTTTTGAACTTGAATAATGATGCAAATATTTGAAGGAGGATGTCATCAATGATGTAAATTGTAGGATGATGTCATCGATGATGTAAATAACATGATGATGTCAGCGATACTGTAATTAGTAGAATGAGGTCAGCGATAACATATGCTTGTAAATAAAATATTGATCTTGGAAGACTATAAAAGGGATGGAGTCTTCATTTGAAAGACATCCAGTTCAGAAACATCTCTTGAGTTCTTTTCTCTCTTGCTCACTTGTGATCTTGTGCTCTCTCGCTGACCTCCTTCTTATTTTGTTCGTTCTCTCTCGCTCTTCTCTCTTCTCCACTCTAACATTTTCGGCCGCCACGCCCTATTTTTATTTTTAAGTTAAAATGAGATTTTAGTGATAGTGAGTCGGTGACTAGGTCTCAGAGTCTCAGCTAGCGGGCAGCCGACTCGATTTGTAATTTCAAATCATATTTTTATTAAATCGAGGCAACTCGAATCATAAACCGAGCGATTCATATGCGGCTCGAATTTAATTTCAAGATATTTGTTATTTAATTCGGTTTGATTCGAACATTTTATTTCGAGTTCGATCCGACTAAAAATTGAAGCGATTAACGAGTTTCGATTATTATGCTCACCCCCATCCTCCGCTGAAGGTGTGAGAGATCCACAAAACCAACTTAAATACATATGAATTTGGAATAGGGTAGATTGAAAACCGCAGGTTTTATCTAATTCCAATTCCGCCCTGAGTTCCTTCCAACAGAAGGCTCTATTATTTATTTACTCCCAATTTGAATTCCGGCGAGACCCTAAAAAATATTCCAGCAGGTAGAAGAAGTGCGTTGCAGGGGAGGGCTGTGAGAGAAAACTAGACAAAAAGTCATTTATTTCATACTCTAGCTAGCTAGCTAGCTAGCTAGCTCTTTTCTTTATTAGTTATTACAATCACAAGTCTCTATTTAAAAACCTTCAGATTATTATATGCTAATTACATCTAAATTGCTGTTTTAAGAGCTGATATATACCCTGCTGATTGCCGGGGCATGGACCTGTAAAGTACTGAAAGAAGATCTCAAGTTGCTGCGAATTAATTAATTAAACTCCATTCATTACACTTGCAAACCCCATTTATTAGTTTAACCCAAAAAAAAATTGCCCAAGGAAAAAGTCATTCACAGGATTGAGGTGTCGCCCAGCTCAAGAACCGCCGTTGTCCCCGGGCTCAGTATCGGGAAAGCAAACCATGACGTGTACGCGGAGAATATCGACGGTGACACCTGCAGCTGCTCGGTGTTAATGCCCGAGTTCACATCGGCAGCGGCGGGTGGTGCTGGTAGGCGGAGCTGCAGCGGCGGCGTCGCTTCCTTTCTCGCCGTTCGAGACGGTTTGGCAATGCCAGTAAGATGCTGGACTAGCCGTCGGAAGCCACGGGGCTCCACGTGGTACACTCGAGGCTGCGATGGATCCGGACGCCTCCACGGCTTCGCCGGTGGCTTGCGAACGGAATGGAGGCCTGCAACCTGTGTCTCCGGCGCCGGTAAGATGCTGGAAGGTCGAAGTTCGCTTTGATGGTAGGCGGTTGAGGATTCCATTTTGGTGCATGGTCGAAGATAAGGAATGGCAAGCATGAAACTTTTATAGCGAAGACCGAATATTAATAATAAGCACGTGTCGTTATTAAAACTTAATTATTTCCTATATATATATATTAGATATATATAATTATATATAGCAATTGAAAGTTGAAACTTCTTTATTTGGTTTTTGGGGGGTTTTTCTTTCTAGTTTGACCCATGCATTTATCCTGCTCGTTACTCCAATAATGAATTAATGATAATAACTAAGAGTAAATAATAATTTTAAAAACAAATGCGAAAATAAAATAAAATAAATCAAGTAAAATACTCGTATATATATTTTATTTGTACCGTCCACAACTGTATGTATACCCTATTAAGATTATTTCTGTACAAAAAAAGTAACGAGAATTGTCATCGTTGTACACTGCCTGTTTGTAATTATCTCGATTGATTCTAATTATAACATATAGCAAAAAAGCAAATCTCATAATATCAAGAATCGCAATATTAACTTTTAAAAAGAACATTGATTAAAATGGTTGACTGATCGAGGAGCTGCAGCCGCCCATGTGGCCGGCCTCTTCGTTGGTCGTTGAATAATGATTGGCTATGATGATGATTCTTCCCTTACTTATAGCCGCCGGCCCAATGATACTAATAGGTGATTGTTATCCGCACTACAGTTTTGGCTATTCGCACTCCATTTGTATGAGTTATTACGCGTGTTTTGGAAATACGTATTGTACATGCATTTTTAGGAAGAGTGTTTAACACGAAAGTTGTAGATCTCGTCGAGATCTATAATTTTCGTGTTGAACACTTGTCCTAAAAATGCATGTGCAAGACGTATTTCCTAAAAATCGCTATTGTTACGCCCATGTTTCAACCCGGGCATCAATACGTTTTTCGCGTGCATTTTTAAGTGAAGTGTTCTAGATCTCGACGAGATCTACAACTTTCGTGTTGATCACTTTTCCTAAAAATGCATGTACAAAGCGTATTTCCAAAAGACGCGTAATAACTCATACAAAAAGAGTGCGGATAGCCAAAACTGTAGTGCAGATAACAATCGCCTACTAATATCGTCGCCACCTCTCAAGAGAGGAGGGACATCATGTCGTGAATTGACGCGCTCTTTTAATTTGTTTTCTAACCCTGTTGTATAGAGTTTAGAGCATTTTGCTTGTCCTCCCACATGCAGAGTGTACAAAGGGGATGGAGCAGATTTCTTACCCTTTTAACTAATCATATATATCTATACTATATATAAAGAAATCTCCTTATCGGTGTAATGCCCAGCTAACTAATATCCACCGTTTGAAAAAAAAAAAAAGAGAGAGAGAGAGAGGGAGAGACACTGGGGCCCATAATTAAGAGAGAGAGAGGGAGGAGAAAGTTGGCGGCAATTAACAGAGAGAGAGAGGAGAAAGAGGGACCCGGATCCCCTGGAGTTCCTGCGGTAACTCCAGGGGTGGAGTTCCCTATGCGGGAACTATAGGCTTGGCGAGAGCGAGACAGGAAGAATAAATGGAAGCGGGGCCCACCACTTTATTTACTCTATGCGAGAAAGGAGAAAGGGGCCCCACCACTGTTAGAAAGGACGGAGCGAGCCCAGCCCTTGGATTTAATCCAAGGGCTATTGAAGCGAGAACTCCACCCCTGGAGTTCCCGCAGGAACTCCAGGGGATCCGGGTCCGAGAAAGAGGGTGGCAGAATTGGAGAGAGAAAGAAAGAGAGAGAAATAAAAAAAATAAAAAAAAATTTATAAGATCTAAATATTTTAAAAATAAATATCTAATATACATAATATATAATATATAATATATATTACAGAAATTTTTAAAATTAAAATACATAATTTTTATTATTTTAAATTTCTAATATTTATATATATATATAATAAAAAATCTTTATATATAATATATTATATAAAATACATAATCTTTATAGTATATAGATATAAATTAAATATAACTTTGTGCGTGCCGGGGGCGGACGAAGGCCGCCGGTGGCGGGCAGGTTACTGGGGGCGGGCCCCGCCGGCGACGGGAAATGTACTGTCGCGCGGGGCACGGGGGCCCCCAGTGCACTGTCACTAGTATATATATATATATACGAGTGACAGGGCACGTGGGCCCCCCGTGCGGGCGGCGACATTCGGCAGGGGCGGCGACATTCTGCGTGGGCGACATTCGGCAGGGGTGTTGACATTCGGCGGGCGCGACATTCGGCAGGGGCGACGACAATCGGAGGGGGCGACATTCGGCAGAGGCGGCGACATTCGGAGGTGGCGACATTCGGCAGGGGCAGCGACATTTGGCAGGGGCGGCGACATTCGGCGCGGGCGACATTCGGTGTGAAATTTTCTAGATCGATGGAACACTGAGACAAGCACACCAAGAATGAACAAAAACCACTTCTTTATTGCTTGACAAATTGTTACAAGAATTACAACAGAAGCAGGCTGAATACAAGTCGCATACAACTTGATTCACAACAGCCGAGAATAAGAAATAACAACTGGTCGCGGACAGAGTCTGCTTTCTCCACAGCTCGCTAACACCCCGCGTTGACGCTAACGCCGGCGTTGACGCAGACCGCGCGAGGTCGCTGCGAGCACACCCTCTTGATGAGACCGCAGATGCAGACTGCCACCTCACACAAGTCGATAACGCCCGACGTTGTCGCTAACGCCGGCGTTGAATCGAGATCTTGCACAGCTCGCAACTCTTGCTCCAAGTCGCCCAGAACTCACTCCGAGTTCGCTCCCACTTGAGACCGCCCGAGCTCTCCTCCGAACTCACTCCAAGTTCGCTCTCACTTGAGACCGCCTATTCAGACCGCACAAGTCTCCTCTTGTCTCTGATCTTCTTTGTGGAGGGATTGCCCCCTATTTATAGATTCCGGAGCCGCCACCAAAAGGCGGGGGCTAACACCGGCGTTGACTCTAACGCCAGCGTTACCTCACTTCACCAAATTCAACACTCCCCCTTGAAGTGAGCTCCGTCAACCACTCCGAGCAGCGAGTGAAGCCTCCTGAACGGCCCCGCAGATACGGGCTTTGTGAAGATATCCTCTATATTGTCTTCGCTCCGCACATGCTCCACCGCAATCAAGCCACCCAACACCTTCTCTCTGATGAAGTGATGCTCGATCTCTATATGCTTTATTCTCGCGTGACAAACTGGATTGGTTACCAGTTTCAGGGCGCTCTCGTTGTCACCGCGAAGAACAGTTGGTCCGCTGACCTTCTCGTCCACGTCTTCCACCAGCCTCCTCAGCCAGACACACTCCTGGGCTACTATGCACGACGCCTTGTACTCAGCCTCTGTGGTGGATAAGGAGATAGAATCCTGCTTCTTGCTACACCACGAGATAGCAGCAGCACCACATAGAAACACATGACCTGAAGTCGACTTGCGATCATCAGCGTCACCACCGTAGTCTGCATCCGTGTACCCATGCAGCTTGAAGTCAGACTTCTCTCCATAGGACAACCCCATCTCAAGGGTCCCCTTCACGTACTTCAGAATTCCTTTAGCTTCCTCCAGATGAGGCTTCCGCGGCTCCTGCATATATCGACTAACTCGGCCGACGGCAAAAGCTATGTCCGGCCTCGTGATTGTCAGGTAGATTAAACTCCCCATCAGTGCCCGGAAGACCTTCGGATCAGAAGTAATCCTCCCTTCTTCCTTCCGAAGCTTCAGCCCAACCTCCAGTGGAACAGAGCTGCTCTTCCCCTCCTTCATGCCGAATCTTTCGACGATCTTCTCAGCGTAAGCCCTCTGGGAAACGAACAGTCCACCACTTCTCTTCTCTACCTGAAGTCCGAGGAAATGGTGCAGTTCACCAAGATCCTTCATCTCAAAACGGATAGATAACTGTTGTCTCAGCGTCGCGACCTCTTCACTGTTGTTCCCGGTCACGATCATGTCGTTGACGTACAGCAGCACCAACACATGAAGATCACCACTCTTCTTCATGAACATGCTAGAGTCCGAGTCTGAGTCATTATAACCACAGAACTGCAAGTACTCTGCAATCTTCCCATACCAGGCTCTCGGCGCCTGTTTCAACCCGTATAGGGCCTTCTTCAGCTTGCACAGATGATGTGGGTGTGACTTTGACACGTATCCAGGTGGTTGCACCATGAATATGTCCTTGTCAATCTCTTCGTACAGAAATGCATTCTTCACATCAAGCTGTCATAGCTTCCACCCTCGGCACGCCGCAAGAGCTATGACCGTCCTCACTGACGTCATCTTCGCCACATGACTAAATGTCTCCTCATAGTCCTCACCATAGGTTTGCGAGAAACCTCGAGCGACAAGCCTAGCCTTGTACCGCTCTACTCCTCCGTCAGCTCTCTTCTTCACCTTGTACACCCACTTGTAGGTGACAGGCTTGATGCCCTCCACCATGGGAACAAGGTCCCATGTCTCATTTTTCTTCAAGGCCTGCATCTCCTCATTCATGGCCACGTCCCACTCTTTAGTGCTTACATCATCTTCAAAGCGGGCAGGTTCCCTCTCATCAAGTGGTCCTGCGAAGAAGTAAGAGACCAAACTCACGAAGTTCCCCTCCTTATAGCGAGAAGGCGGGACGATGGTCCGCTTTGACCTTCTCAAGACTTGGCCACTATCTACCGCTCCGGTAGACACCTCCTCTTCAACTCTTCTCTCTTCAACTTTTGGAGCACTGCTCCCCCTGCTTCTCGAACTCGAAGCTTCCCCTGAGCCAGATGGCGATGGGGCGCTGGGAGATAGCTCCAACTCCATAGTAGAGTCCTCAGTGACCCTCTCTTCACACCTGCTAGAACTTCCACTCTCCGACAGCATCACAGTAGAGACTCCCTGATACGAGATCAGTTCGTCAAACACCACGTCGCGCGAGACGACGAACTTGTGAGTTTGCGGATTCATGCACTTCCACCCTTTCTTCCGCTCGTCGTAGCCGATGAAGACACACTTCCTTGCTTTCGGCTCCAACTTGGTTCTCTCAGCCTCCGGAACGTGCACGAAGCAGGTAGAGCCAAACACCCTCATGTGGCTCACATTTGGCTTCTCCCCGAATATGAGTTGGTGTGGAGACACCATCCTGTTAGGACTCAGAGGTAGCCGGTTGATCACATAGGTGGCACACGTCATTCCCTCCGCCCACAAGGCCTTGAGAATCCCCTTGGCATGCAGTCAAATCCTGGTAGTCTCCACCAGATGGCAGATCTTCCTCTCTGCGACCTCATTTTATTGAGGGGTGTGGGTGCAAGAGAGCTCTCGCTGGATGCCGAATTTCCTGCAAAAAGAGTTAAAAGCGTTAGAGGTAAACTCCCCCCCCCCCCATTATCACTTCTTAACTTCTTCACCCTCAGGTTCAGCCTCCCCTCCACTAGTTCCTTCCACTCCTGGAACTTCTCAAACACCTCTGCCTTCTCCCTCATGAAGTAAACCCACGTGCAGCGGGTATAATCATCCACCAAGACCAGCGCATACTTATTTCCTCCATAAGTCAAGGTGGCGCACGACCCCATCACATCAGCATGAACACATTCCAGAGGTGCCTTACATCTGGTCTCCGACTTGTCAAATGGAAGTCGATGTGAGTTTCCAATTTGACAGCCCTCGCAAACATGGCCGTCGTCGCAAGAAAAGAGATTAGGCAGGCCACTCACCAGACCCTTTGCAGCCATCATCTTCAACTTGTCCATTCCCACATGACCTAGACTCTCATGCCAGATCGCATCACTATCATTCGTCTTCAGCTTGTCCACATAGGCATTTGCAGACAGGACATACAAATCCTTCACCCTTCTCCCGGTGAGTGTGATGTCAGCATCAACAGACGACAGGTTCTTCAGAAACTTCACCTCCTTCGGTCCGAACAGCACGTGGTATCCGACATCCACTGCATTCGCAACAGAGAAGTGGTTCTTCTCCATGCCCGACCCATGATACACACTCTTCAGTGTCACGGGCTTCTCTTTACTTCCCAGGGATACCATCCCTTCTTGCTCCACATGATGCACTGTATCATCCGCAGTGATGATAACATCCGATCCTCCGTATGCCTTCAAGGAGGCAAACTTAGACACGTCTCCCGTGAGATGGTGCCCGCAACTGGAATCCACTATCCAGTCGTTCTCAAAGTTCACGGAGGCTAAGGCATCAACAGACGTTACCGTCATCTCAGCCAGAAAGCAGTTGTCTCCGCCTTCACCACCCTGGTGACCTCCACTTCTCGCTCCACCTCTCTAGTGGCCTCCTTCCTTCTCAGCATCATGACCGACCTTCAGATTAGACCGGCAGTCCTTTGTCATGTGCTCGTACTTCTTACAGGCAAAACAAAGAGATCTCCCCCTCTCATCACGAGTATGGAGGAACTTCCCCTTATCTCCTTGAGAGGACGTTGAGGGTCCATCTACGGAGTTCTTCTTCTTGTCCCAGGTCTTCTTCTTCCCTGAGTACAAGACCTCACTATCTCCCCCTGAGATAGATAATCCCGCCATCTGCTTCGCCAAGCTCTCATGTGACCACAACAGGTTCTCCAGCTCCAGTAAGGAAGGCTGAGTAGCCCATCCTTGCACAGAAGTAACAAACGGAACATACTCCTTCCGCAAGCCTCTGAGTATGTGCCTCTTCAACTTCGCCTCCGAGATCGGCTCGTCAGGATCCAAAGTCGAGATCTCCGCACACAGATTTTTCACCTTCAGGAAGAAGGTGGATATCGACAACTCTTCTTGAGTGGACTTCGCCAACTCATTCTCCAGGAACTGTAGCCGCGCTACATTTTTCTTGTTAAACAACCCATCAAGGGCTCTCCAGATCTCTGACGCTGACTTGCACCCCATGATGTGGTCAAACAAGTCAGGAGCAATCATCCTCTTCAGAGTGAACTCTGCTTTGGCGTTGGTCTTCCTCCAAGCTCTCACAGCTAGACCATTGTCTCCGGCAGCTACAACTTCCTCTTGCGCATCTCCTCCAACGACCTCTCATAGGTCCTCTCCAAGTAGGTAACTCTCCATACAGGACTTCCACTTCTTGTAATTCTCCTGAGTGAGTAACTCAATGCCAAGACCTCTCGCATAACCTCCTCCACCGTCCATCTTGGTTGCTCAGTACTTGTAACTCAGTGCTTGTTCCAACCTGGCTCTGATACCACGTGAAATTTTCTAGATCGATGGAACACTGAGACAAGCACATCAAGAATGAGCAAAAAACACTTCTTTATTGCTTGACAAATTGTTACAAGAATTACAACAGAAGCAGACTGAATACAAGTCGTATACAACTTAATTCACAACAGCCGAGAATAAGAAATAACAACTGGTCGCAGATAGAATCTGTAAGATGCCCCCTCCAAAATTGACGGTCCGACCGGGGGATCTTATCGCACACCACCCTTTTTGCACGACGCCAGAGCGATCACGAAGGGTGAAGGTACTAACTTCTTCAACCCCCTTCCTTGAACATTCAAGGTCATGCGTTGGGGTGGTGTTAAGCGAAAGTCACTACACATCAACAGAGTAAGAAAGCGACATTCTAGCGGAAGACTTCATTAAAGAGGGCACGTTACAGCACTTAGCGGAAGACGTAGTAATATAGTGGAAGATTAATCATCACAGAAACCTTAAACTCAAGACCTGTATGAATAGCATCCATACCTCCGCAACATTAATTCATTGCCAATATATAAATGTTATGAGGTGGGGCACAACAAAAGGGATGCGGCTTAACAACTTGTACCAGAAGTATCCTGCTCTGTGGCTTCATCCACACCTGGGTATTGTCTCTCATCCGCACCTATCACCTGTGCTAAAGACAAGTTATTCGAACTACAAACAGAATCCAACTCCTACTAACACACAAACATAATATAACAGTTATAAGGGAGGGGATATCTGGACTCTTATTGGGCCGAGGCAGTCGTCCTACGACCACCGCCTACGTACTCCGTGTCATCCTGCATACGGTCTCAGACCCACGTAGTTCTATTAGTTTCGCACGGGTTGCCCTCCCAGACCATCCGTCGTGCGGGTTGCCTTAGAGTAAAACTCATCGGCCATCTTATATTCTTCGAAGGCACATTTTCCGAAGGGACATTTCATTCCCGTATGAATTATTTCTCGAAGGCAACATTTCATTCTCGTAGGAATTGTTTCTCGAAGGCAACATTTCATTCCCGTAGGAATTATTTCTCGAAGGCAATATTTCATTCTCGTAGGAATTATTTCTCGAAGGCAACATTTCATTCCCGTAGGAATTATTTCCCGAAGGCACATGGTGTTCCCGTCAAATCTAAATTAATGTCAATACGTAATAAAACCAAAAACATCGATTCGCTTACGCTGCTGCGAGGGCGGCAGCCAGTCCGGTACTATTTAGGATTGACGTTGAAGGAATGTACCATCTTCACGTCAACTCTAAGTTATAGGTAATAAAGAAGAAAAAGCCAAGACATCGATCTGTGCGCTCGGCTCTACAAGCGGCGGACAGTTCGGCACTATTTAGGGTTGACGCTGAAGGAATGTCCCATCTTCACGTCAACTCTAAATTATAGGCAATAAAGAAAGAAAAGCCAAAACATCGATATGTCCGCTCGGCTCTACGAGCGGCGGACAGTTCGGCACTATTTAGGGTTGACGCTGAAGGAATGTCCCATCTTCACGTCAACTCTAAATTATAGGCAAATGAGAAGAAAATGCCAAAACATCGATCTGTCCGCTCTACTCTACAAGCGGCGGACAGTTCGACACTATTTAGGGTTGACGCTGAAGGAATGCCCCATCTTCACGTCAACTCTAAATTATAGGCAATAAAGAAGAAAAGGCCAAAACATCGATCTGTCCGCTCGGCTCTACAAGCGGCGGACAGTTCGGCACTATTTGGGGTTGACGCTGAAGGAATGCCCCATCTTCACGTCAACTCTAAATTAAATGCAATAAAGAAGAAAAACCAAAACATCGAACTGTCCGCTCTGCTCTACAAGCGGCGACCAGTTCGACATTATTTAGGGTTGACGCTGAAGGAATGTCCCATCTTCACGTCAACTCTAAACTATAGGAAATAAAGAAGAAAAGGCCAAAACATCGATATGTCTGCTCTGCTCTACAAGCGGCGGACAGTTCGACACTATTTAGGGTTGACGCTGAAGGAATGTCCCATCTTCACGTCAACTCTAAATTATAGGCAATAAAGAGAAAAAGGCCAAAACATCGATCTGTCCGCTCTGCTCTATAAGCGGCGGACAGTTCGGCACTATTTAGGGTTGACCCTGAAGGAATGGCCCATCTTCAGGTCGACGCTAAATTAATAGGCAATAACAAAGGAAGAACCAAAACATCGATCTGTCCGCTCTGCTCTACAAGCGGCGGCCAGTGCGGCACTATTTAGGGTTGACCCTGAAGGAATGACTCATCTTCAGGTCGACGCTAAATTAATAGGCAATAACGAAGGAAGAACCAAAACATCGATCTGTCCGCTCTGCTTTACAAGCGGCGGCCAGTTCAGCACCATTTAGGGTTGACCCTGAAGCAATGACCCATCTTCAGGTCGACGCTAAATTAATAGGCAATAACGAAGGAAGAACCAAAACATCGATCTGTCCGCTCTGCTCTACAAGCGGCGGCCAGTTCGGCATCATTTAGGGTTGACCCTGAAGGAATGGCCCATCTTCAGGTCGACGCTAAATTAATAGGCAATAACGAAGGAAGAACCAAAACATTGATCTGTCCGCTCTGCTCTACAAGCAGCGGCCAGTGCGGCACTATTTAGGATTGACCCTGAAGGAATGGCCCATCTTCAGGTCGACGCTAAATTAATAGGCAATAACAAAGGAAGAACCAAAACATCGATCTGTCCGCTCTGCTCTACAAGCGGCGGACAGTTCGACACTATTTAGGGTTGACGCTGAAGGAATGTCCCATCTTCACGTCAACTCTAAATTATAGGCAATAAAGAGGAAAAGGCCAAAACATCGATCTGTCCGCTCTGCTCTACAAGCGGCGGACAGTTCGGCACTATTTAGGGTTGACCCTGAAGGAATGGCCCATCTTCAGGTCGACGCTAAATTAATAGGCAATAATGAAGGAAGAACCAAAACATCAATCTGTCCGCTCTGCTCTACAAGCGGCGGCCAGTTCGGCACCATTTAGGGTTGACCCTGAAGGAATGACCCATCTTCAGGTCGACGCTAAATTAATAGGCAATAAAGAAGGAAGGTCATAATATCAAGCAGTAAAATAGGCCGAAAGCAGAGGCCATAATATCAAGTAGTAAAATAGGCCGAAAGCAGAGGCCATAATATCAAGCAGTAAAATTGGCCGAAAGCAGAGGCCATAATATCAGGACCAGTGCAAGACTGGAGAATTGAAAGTACAGAAAGTAGATGCGGGGGACCAGTGCGAGACTGGATTTAAAGATACTGAAAGCAGTAAATAAGGACCAATACGAGACTGGAGGAAGTAAATAAATAAACAGGTTAGTAGTCCAATCACTCCATAACAGGAGGCTTCAAAGTCGACTTCGTTTTTAGGAGGAAAGTTCTGTTCCATCTCCGTTCATAGGAGAAAATTCTTTTCCATCTCCGTTCATAGGAGGAAATTCTGTTCAATCTCCGTTCATAGGAGGAAATTCTGTTCCATCTCCGTTCATAGGAGGAAATTTTGTTCTTTCTCCGTTCATAGGAGTTTACTTATATTTTATGAGGTTCCTTATTTTTCGTGGAATTCCTTATTTCCGTATGTCTTGGGTTCATATTTTAAATATCCGGACGTTATCGAATTGGCGGCGTCGCCTCGCGATTTTGACCTTAACTGCGCGTCGACATTTTTACTTTTAAAAGTACCCAAACTTTTTAGAGGGTGCGATCCAGACGCCCAAGCTCCCTATAATTTTTGAAGACGTGCTGGAGGAGAGCGTGATGCATTATTAATTCATAACATAGGTTTTAAGCATCTAAAAATAGTAAACCCATTTCAAAAATTCCAAAATAATTACAGTAGATGTAGGTCAGTAGTAGGAAGCTTCCCAAATTTTCTCAAAATTTTCCATCACTGTTACGACCCTCTGAAAATTTAAAAACCCAAAATATCACAGTATTTTAATTATTAGAAATACTAAATCATGACAGAAAAATCTGAAATTTTTACTGGGAATACTCCTCGCTGTTATGCACAACTTCTATGTTCACTACTTTTCCATTAAAGCCCTATAACTCCCTCCAGAAAATCAAATATCAAATTTTGGTTATATTAATATAAAATTATAAAATTTTTATAAAAATTTTAACAAGACCAGCCCGATCTTGTACGCTCCGCCGCCTCATGCAGGCCTTCCTCGCCGCCGGCCGACCGTGGCTCCGCCCCCGGCCGACTACACGGGGCGGGCGCTCCCTCCGGCGGTGGTCCGGCGGCCTGCCGCCGTCGGCCACCGCCGGAGTTAATTTTATCAAGATTTGAACGGAGGAGAGGGAGGGCGGCGACGGCGCTTCGATCGCCGGATTTCGCATGCGATGCATCCGGCAGTTAGGGAGGGAGGAGAGGAGTAGGTCCCATCATGTTTGGGGCCCTCCGGTAGTCCTCCGGCGAAGCCGCCATGGGAGGGTGGTGGAGGTGGCGGTGGAGCTGGGAGCTTCTTCACCGACGCCGGCAAAGGTTTGAGGTGGTGGGGTTGGTTCTGGAAAGAGCAGGGAGGAGCTCCTCGAGGTTGTCTCTCTTTGAAGTAGGGTTGAGGCTTGTTTTATAGCCAACCTGAGACCCACCCCTCCCTCTCTTCTTTCTTCTTAGCCAGGACGCAACCATGGTCGGAATTAAGGGGGGCAGCTGGCAGTATTTTAGTGGGGGAAGTGAACTTGGCTGGTTAGCTTCAAAAATATCTAGGCCCACTTACTTTGGCTTAGGCTAAGAGGAGGGATTATGATTTGGTTTAGGGTTAGTTTAGGCTTAAGCCTTGGGCTGGCTGAAAATATCCATCCCCACTACCTAGGGATGTGTGCACATCAACATATTGAGAGTGAGGAAGTTTATGTGGGCTTGGGTGAGTGGGTGCGGGTAAAAAAATCATGAAATCTTATCTATACGAGGAGTTTGACCCCAGTCAACCGCATGATGGGTCACCCATGTATGTGAAAGTCAATGTAGGTCCGCAACTGACAGAATTCAATTCGGAGCATGCTAGCTCAACATTTGAAAATGGCGTTGTTGTGACGTTCGGCGTTACTCAAAATAGTCGTTTTGTTCAAACGACCTTGGATTGGAACGAAACGAATTCCGCTGCACTCGTATCGACCATACGAGTCTAACGTAACTGACAGAAGTTGATTCGGAGCATGTATGCTCAATATTCTAAAACTGCGTCGTCGTGGCGTGCTACGATACTCAAAACGGTCACTTTCACCAAATGACCTCGGATTGGAACGAAACGAATTCCGTTGCACTCGTATCACATATACGAGTCTAACGCAACTGACGGAAGTCGATTCGGAGCATGTATGCTCACTGTACTATTGCGGTGTTGTGGCGAAGCACAATGCTACCCAAAACAGTCATTTCTCTAAATGACCACCATTAAGTGGTGAAGGTCAGGTCGGAGCTGTCCTATGACCCAGCCTAAGCTCTTCCAAGGGTTCAACTGAACCGGCTAGACCCCTTTTCAAAGTCGGGATGTTACAATCCAATAAAACAAAGAAAATTTTCGTCCCTGAAAATACGAGTGGGTCATGGAGATTAAAACGGAGCCTACTATAGACCACTATATTTGTCGAACGACCCCAAAATTTAAGGGTCTATAGGTTTGGTTTTACCTAAATGAGCTGTGTTGACGGCTCCCGCCATGTACTGCAATAAGTAGCTTAAGCGAACTAGGGGTAGCTTTACCCTAGCCATGTCCATTCTGCCGTAATTCTGATTTATATATTGTTCGAGGGAACATTTCGTGCACCAAATTGTTCGTTAACTGAATTATCAGCTTATATAATTATATCGAATAAGTAATTCTAGCATAATCGAATACCTCCAAAGTTTGTATATCTGAAACGCAAAATTTATGAGTTGTGTCCTAGAGGTACATAGTAAAAACTCATTAACATATAACCGACTCTCATACGAAGGTTATATGTTAGTGGAACAAAGAGCAAGAAATGCCAGTAAGCAGTGTAAATCCATGAACATATAACCAACTCCCATACGAAGGTTATATGTTAGTGAGATAGATAAACAGAAAAGTACGTAAGCAGGGTAAATCCATGAACATATAACCAACTCCTATACGAAGGTTATATGTTAGTGGGATAGATAAACAGAAATGTACGTAAGCAGGGTAAATCCATGAACATTTAACCAACTCCCATACGAAGGTTATATGTTGATGGTACATGTAAATATATGTATGTTACGATGCAAATGATGCGTATGCAGTCCATGCACGACAAGTACTCACGACTCATCACAATTCCCTGCGTTGATACTGTAACATCCCCCAGACAGCTAGACCCCCAGGTGAATGTGTCATGACAAGGCCATGACAAGGCCTTGGTAGTGTAGAAATCCCTTTAACTTAGGCAAGATTAAGGTTGAAAGTGCCTTGGACTGCAAATAGCAATTTCTAGTGACCCAGCTTAGGATTGGACTTTAGGGCCTCAACTTGACCATTTGGCCCCACTATAGTATACCTAACCCTTTAGGGGCTCCCTTAGAGCACCAAGGACCCATTGGGGTCAACCAAAGAGGCCAAATTGACCAAAGTCAACCCTAACCCCAAATTGGTCAAAGTAGCCTAATTAGAGTTAATTAGCCTCCACCATGCCAAATTGATCTTTCCCCTACCCTCATAAGAATAGTGGTGACCCAATGAACTAAAAATCCCCTTCATGGGACCACCAATATGGTCAATTTGACATAAGTCAACTCTAGCCCTATTTTGGTCAAATTGCTCTATTGTGGGTCAATTGGCCTCCACCTTGCCAAATTGACCCTACCTAGACCTTCATAACCATTAATAGAGGCCAATGGGCCACTAGCCACTCATTGGGGTCAACCCAAATGGTCAAATTGACCAAAGTCAACTCCACCCTAAATTTAGGTCAAAATAACATGTTTTGACCTAATCAAGCCCAATCCACTTGGGCTAGACTCAATTGAGGTGGTCCACCACCTAATGGGGTTGGGTGCTACTGAAATTGCCATTTAATTTCATGAAATTCGACCAGGAGAGAGAAAATTCCATTTTCCCCAAAAATGGAGGAGAGAGAAAGAGGGGGAATTAATGGGGAGGAAGAAGAAACCTTCAATCTCCCCCATTGATGGTCACATTCATCTCCTCTAGGGGAGAGGAGGAGTTTCCAGCCTTCTCCCGGCTGGATTAAGGCCATATTCATCTCCCCTAAGCCAAAACCGAGATCCCTTTAATGGTCATTAATGGCCATGGCCGAAATTTCCCCTCTCAAATTCCCCATATTAAGCCCTCCTCACTCCAATATGACCACTCCATTAGCTTTAGAAGGTGGAAGGTAGTCGGAATAGTGCTTTGGATTGCAACATTTGGTGGAGAATCAAGGGATCGGGCAAGCTCGCCGGAGAAGGGAAAAACCATGGCCGACCACCACCGCCATCGTCGTCGTGCTCCAATAAAGGTCTGATTCTCCTCCTCTCTCTCTATGGATATATCTTAGATCAAATAGGAGAGACATCGGGCTCAATTGAACCCGATCCCATGTGAGATTTTCAGATTTTTTTCATAAAAAAATGAGGTGCGGGTTCGCCGGAATCGGCCCCTCCGGCGGCCGTGCCGCCGCCCGGCGTTAGCCACCACCTCAACGGAGGTGGTGGTGGTGGTGGCCGGCCAGGGGGGTGTCCGGATGGCCGGGAAAATAGCTTGGAATAGGCTACAGGACGGGCTCATCTCAGCCATCGGCGCATTGGAGAAGACAACCGGATGCCGTCGATTTCCTTGCTGTGCAGATTTTTATATTAATGTTTTATAATTCTGTTTTATGTCTTTATTACTGGCAGTAGTTAGAATTAAATATAGAAAATACTTACGGCCCTCTACAGAAAAAGTGCCCAACACCAAAGTTGTAGCCCTTGATGTCTAGTTTAATTTAAAATTGATTTCACTCAATTTGGAGTCCTGGTTAGACCGCAGAACTCATTTTGGTGAGGTCTATCCATAGGGATGTCCAGACCTTAGAAAAATTACCAACTCCAAACCTGTCATCAAAATGACTTGAAATTTGGTGTGTGGGCTATTATTACCTATATCCAGGTCATATCCAAAAATGGGATTTTTTGGAAAATATTTTCCTAAAGTTTTTGTAAAAATTTAATAAACAATGTATAAATTATTTGGAGGGTCAAATGACCTCAAACTCTACCAAATTTTGGTGGGGTGTTTTTAGGGTCATGATAAGCCCCCGGTTAAAATTTCAACCCATTTGAGGTTGATTTGATCAGGTAATTAATTGGCTCAAGTTTTGATCTTTAAGAAAATTATTAGGCTAAAGGGGCTAAGTTGAAATTGAGGGGCCAAACCACCTCCAATTGGAGTGGAATTTTGGCCACTACCCTAACACCACCCAAATCACCTCTATGTGAGTTTTGGGGTCATGGGGAGTTGGATTGCCCTAGGACATGGAGTTGGAGCCCCTTGGTGTGCATTTAGCCAAGTAGAGATCCATTGGCCAAGTGGGCCCATAGAGACTTGAGTCTTCTTGGGGAGGTCAGTGGGATCATTTTGAGACCCCATGAGGAAATTGGTGAGCATTGGTGTTGATTTGCCCAAGGCCATAGGGTTGATCCCTATGGAGTGGAATTTGGGGTTGTGAAGGACATTGAGGTGTTTGTCCTTGGAGAGGAGTGTAATAGACTCCTCTGAGTTCTATGAGTTATATAACACCCTCACTAGAAGTTTGGGTGGATTTGGGGAAGTATAGACCATAATCCTTGGGTAAACCCTAAGGGGTGCATTTAGAGGTCAATGAAGGAAGAGGGGTCAAACCTTTATGGTTTGACCTAAAATTTTGGGGAGATGGTCATGATGGCCAGAGAGTCCTCCTATGAGAAATTGGTGAGATTTGGAGTTGCCAACCCTAGGGAATAAATCCTTGGGTAGATTTGTAAATATTTAGATTTTTGGGATTTAGGAAGGATTTATTACTTAGTGATTAACCAACTTCTGTCACCAACTTATTTTTGGTGTTATAAATCCCTGGAGTTTCTATTAGAACCATTGGAAGACTTTTGGAGGTCCAAAGTATAATTATTCTTATTGTTGGCAATTTTTGGGATGATTAATTTTAGGGTGTTACTTTTCTGTAATTTCATGAAACTTTGTTGTATGTCATTTCATACCATTATGAACCATCAGTAATTTTCTCATAATTTTGGAATTGATATTTTTGGTACGTCCAGTTCAATTTGGAATTAATTGCAAATATGTCCTTTGTAGAAATTACAAATGTAACCTCCATGGAATATGGTCAAATTTTGTAGGGCTGAATATTTTAGTATGAAACACCTCTGTATAAATTTGCATAAGGTTTGGAGTTCATATGAGGGTACCTCCTTTGGAAATAATTGAAAATTAATAGGTTTTGGAATTTTTAATAATAGTAAACCTTGCTGGAATTTCCTACAAATTCATATGTACTGATTATGAGGTACCCTTGATTTGTGCAAAAAGTTTGGTAGGCAATAGAAGTCAGAAAAGTGCACTTGTAGTTCAAACCTCAGGATATTGTATTATTGGAAAATTGCTTTAAATACTAATAATGTTGGGAAAAATACGATTCTCTGTATTTAATCTTATAACATCATGATAGACCTCCAGTAAATAGCTTGGGTCAGTTGAATGAATATTTGGAGTACCTATGGGTGAGAGCTTCGTATAATTAGTTTGGTCTGCGTATAGTAAAACCGTGAAATTTGAGAATCAAGCGGATCCTTAGGAGGGAGGGGAGGTGTGTGATTTACCTAATTTGGTTGAGAAGGTATGATGGTCAACAAGAAGGATTATAGATGGTAAAGTGTGCTTGGTGAGTTGAGGGTGAAGTGGTGCCCGGGATTGACGAAGGATCGTCTTGGAAAGTCATAAGCCACCTAGGGTTAATACAATTGTAATAACAAGGAGGGTGTTCTTATGGGTAGATATCAATAGCACTAAGTGTCTTGAGAAAAGGGAACTTTGGGGTGTCATCCCATATCGGTTCCTAGTACCGTAGCGAGCCCCTTACAGGGTAACCCTCGGGAAGTCCAAGTTTAACCATAAACTGTAAGAGTAAAAATGTTATACAAGAATAACTTAATAATACCACACCCCGTGGTTATGAGAAGTTAGTTGGTTTGGCTTTACGAGCAGTAGGCTCAGTGGTTGAAGGAGCGGATTGCTGAGTCAGGTGAGCTTGTGACTCAGTAGTGTTTGAAGGTACGGACGGGTTGGTTCGGCGAGCCGATGGCTCGGAGGGTTATTAATGGCGGGCAGGTTATCCCGGGGAGCTTATGGCTCAGAGGTAGGAAGTAGAACATATTGCATGTGCATTGAAGGTGGTGGGTCTTCGGTATTGGACGGTCGTTCACACTGACGTCAATACGTTGACTCGGCGAGTGTGGTATTTACACTTAGCCTTGAAAGTCTGGCGGTCCAGTCAGTAAGAGTACGCAGACGCTCCGCGGGTTTTGCGAGAGGCGTACGATAGGTCTAGGTTAGGTAGTGTGAATACCAACCTAGAGGTGGGCGAGGCCCAACCCACCGCTTCCGTTTGCCACTACGAGAGTATCCTGGGAGTCTAGCTCGCTCCAAAAAGGGGAAACGAAAGGTCTATGCGCATAGAGTCGTAGTGAGTGAGTTGCACTATATGAACATAGCATAATAGCATACCTTGCATGTCATAGCATAAGCATTGCATTCAACCTACCCCTAACGTATAAGTCGGTTATGGGACTTCTTATACGGTAGGCCCTGCTAAACAAACCCTTGGTCTATAGGTTTGTATGGGCATCCCTATAAATCAATAGTTACTTTTCTTTACTTACTGCACCTTATTTATTCTCTACCTGCTTTTACTATACCCTTTTTCAGCTTCAGTAATATATTTACGCATGTGTAGTGTAGAAACATTTCTTGTACCACTGTCACCTGCTCTTTGTTATACCCATTGCTGTCCTCCGCTTCATCCTCCAGCACGGTGCCTAGGATCCATTGGGGGTGGGGTGGGGAACATAAGGCTTAGTCTTTTTGACTAACGGTCTGTGGACCATATCATTTTAGGAGTTCGAGGAGACGCAGTAGCACCAGAGGTCAGAGCAGACGGAGGCGGGCCGGTCTAGTACAGGAGCACAGGTTTCAGGATCTGTGAGTGATTAGTAGTTAGCTTCCGCGAGTGATCTTGTAGTGAGGATATGATGTACAGGGCACGAGCCCTTTATTATTGTACCTTTGTTATTTTTATTCAGTTATACATTGTGGACATTTACCTTTATTCATGTGATTGTGAACTTGAGCTTCTTATTTGTTCATGTATACCTTCTTCTTCGTGATCGAATTGGCCGGCAGGATCGGCATTTTGTAGTGGCGACCTTCCCGAGCGAAGGTGTCACCGCAAAGCGGCGGTTCTGGGCCTAAGACCCGTATGTTTGAAAAGAAAAAAAAGGGGTCTTACAAGTGGTATCAAAGCGAAACCTCGATCCGAAGAAAAGAAGTCCACAAACCCTGGGCCACCCCGCGCGAGTTTAGTTTGAGGACAAACTAAGCAGCGGAAGCAGTGGTGTGCCCATATGGGGAAATCACATGAAAAAGTCCACTTTTAACTGAATCTTCTTGACAAGTTTCTTTTGTAGCCTGCGGCGAAACCTGCCCCCTGCAGGGAATACCTCCGGCTGCAAAGAACTCTTTAGATAATACCTTAGTCGATTAGTTAGACTCAACCCCACTAGGACACGTGACTTACTAGGATAATTTATACCATGACCTAGTCTGAAATAGATCGTAGGTATAGCTTTTGGTGAAGGTACGAGGATACCCCAAAGAGGCTAGAGAAAGAGAGATTGACACATAAGCAGAATGGTAAGAGACAGACTCAATCCTCGTATTTGTGACATGATTACATTAAGACAACCACCACGACAAACACCGAGGGTCGGATAAGAATTGAGGTTCAGAAGGGACCCGTTTGGGATTGGGTGACATGTTGACCCTGATAAGGTTGTAGTAGAGGATACCTAGAAGAGTCTAAGGTGTGGAGTATATCAATGAGCCCCAAGATAGAACCCCAAGTCTAAGGTTGTATGCCCTTAGAATTGCTTGCATACTTGGGATGAATTTAACTTGGTGATAGTGAAGATACTCAGCCCAAAATAGATAGTGGCTTATCTTTTGTTTATTGGGGGCTTGTCTTTTGTTTATTGGGGCGTACCTTTTGTTTATTGGGCAAATTAACGCCGGACTTAGATTTCCCTTAGACCTAAGTTAGAAAATTTTATGTCGTGAGCATAATGATTTTTAAGTCGATCTTACTCAATGTTACTTGAAAGAAGATGAGACGGTGTAACAGTATGTTGGGAATGATGACCGGTAGAAGTACCAGGACAATGGATAGACATCATTGATCGAACAACAACTTGACCTTCGTTGAATCATTGGAAATGTAAAGTCGCTAGGATTAATCACTTAGGGATGTCGATGTCCTAGTATAGAAGTTATGGACAGAAACTAGGTTGTACAAGTTGTAGTTATATTTGAAGTTCTTGTGACTTTGGGCGTTCGGAAGTGATTAACTCATGTCTTGTTAAAAATCATGCCCCGTCATGGTTGATTATTTTATCTACAATAATAGTTTTATACCTTGGGAGCTTTGATGATAAATAACCAGAGATCTTAGACGATGACTTATTGGATTTAGAATCTAGTGTTTGAGTTTACTATGATCTAAGTTTATCTTGCTTAGGACCATTTGAAAGTGATCAAGACTAGCACAAGTTGAAGTGAAAGAGATTTGGTGAAATAAACGAGATGATATTTTCTTGATGAAATGGACTTGTGAAAAACCTCAGGGTACCAAAATTTTGCCCTTATGAATCAAACTCCATGTAGAAATGATCGGGAGTCACCTTACTGTTATGATTGGTTAGCATATACTCATAAAAGTTCACAAGTGCACCCCCATTAATATTTAAGGATGATTAGGACGCTAGATGATTTGATTAGTTCCATCAATAGTAAGAACTGGAAAAGTTGTGGAATAGAGACGATTGATTATTCGGACGTACCTGAAAGAGTAAGAATTTAAATGCGAGAAGAAAACTTTAGGAGGCATAAGAGTCTGCCCAGGTTAGAGTGGAAGTTCGAGGATAGATCGACCAAGGTAGCTAGGTCACCCCGGTCAGGATAGATGATACGCCAGTGCGTTCCTGCGACGCAAGAAGATTCCAGAGGTTAAGACATGTGGTAAAATTAGGGTCAGGAGGAGCAGAACTTGGAGCCACTAGAGCTGGTGTGGCATAGATAGTCGGTGCTCTTCGAGCCAGGAATAACTTCGATTCTTAAGGGATGTTACGTTCAGTCACTCTCGGTGAAAACCCCGCAAGCCTAACCTGAATTTCGAGAACGAAATTATTTTTTTTGTTTATTAGGATTTGTAACATCCCCCAGACAGCTAGCCCGCCCCAGGTGAATGTGTCATGACAAGGCCATGACAAGGCCTTGGTAGTGTAGAAATCCCTTTAACTTAGGCAAGATTAGGGTTGAAAGTGCCTTGGACTGCAAATAGCAATTTCCAGTGACCAAGCTTAGGGTTGGACTTTAGGGCCTCAACTTGACCATTTGTCCCCACCATAGTATACCTAACCCTTTAGGGGCTCCCTTAGAGCACCAAGGACCCATTGGGGTCAACCAAAGAGGCCAAATTGACAAAAGTCAATCCTAACCCCAAATTGGTCAAAGTAGCCTAATTAGAGTTAATTGGCCTCCACCATGCCAAATTGATCTTTCCCCTACCATCATAAGAATAGTGGTGACCCAATGGACTAAAAATCCCCTTCATGGGACCACCAATATGGTCAATTTGACTTAAGTCAACTCTAGCTCTATTTTGGTCAAATTGCTCTATTGTGGGTCAATTGGCCTCCACCTTGCCAAATTGACCCTACCTAGACCTTCATAACCATTAATAGAGGCCAATAGGTCACTAGCCACTCATTGGGGTCAACCCAAATGGTCAAATTGACCAAAGTCAACTCCACCCTAAATTTAGGTCAAAATAACATGTTTTGACCTAATCAAGCCCAATCCACTTGGGTTAGACTCAATTGAGGTGGTCCACCACCTAATGGGGTTGGGTGCTACTGAAATTGCCATTTAATTTCATGAAATTCGGCCAGGAGAGAGAAAACTCCATTTTCCCCAAAAATGGAGGAGAGAGAAAGAGGAGGAATTAATGGGGAGGAAGAAGAAACCTTCAATCTCCCCCCATTAATGGTCACATTCATCTACTCTAGGGGAGAGGAGGAGTTTCCAGCCTTCTCCCGGCTGGATTAAGGACCTATTCATCTCCCCCAAGCCAAAACCGAGATCCCTTTAATGGCCATTAATGGCCATGGCCGAAATTTCCCCTCTCAAATTCCCCATATTAAGCCCTCCTCAATCCAATATGACCACTCCATTAGCTTTAGAAGGTGGAAGGGAGTCGGAATAGTGCTTTGGATTGCAACATTTGGTGGAGAATCAAGGGATCGGGCAAGCTCGCCGGAGAAGGGAAAAACCATGGCCGACCACCACCGCCATCGTCGTCGTGCTCCAATAAAGGTCTGGTTCTCCTCCTCTCTCTCTATGGATATATCTTAGATCAAATAGGAGAGACATCAGGCTCAATTGAGCCCGATCCCATGTGAGATTTTCAGATTTTTCCATGAAAAAAATGAGGTGCGGGTTCGCCGGAATCGGCCCCTCCGGCGGCCGTGCTGCCGCCCGGCGTTAGCCACCACCTCAACGGAGGTGGTGGTGGTGGTGGCCGGCCAGGGGGGTGGCCGGATGGCCGGGAAAATAGGTTAGAATAGGCTACAGGACGAGCTCATCTCAGCCGTCGGTGCATTGGAGAAGACAACCGGATGCCGTCGATTTCCTTGCTGTGCAGATTTTTATATTAATGTTTTATAATTCTGTTTTATGTCTTTATTACTGGCAGAAGTTAGAATTAAATATAGAAAATACTTACGACCCTCAACAGAAAAAGTGCCCAACACTAAAGTTGTATCCATTGATGTCTAGTTTAATTTGAAATTGATTTCACTCAATTTGGAGTCCTGGTTAGACCGCAGAACTCATTTTGGTGAGGTCTATCCATAGGGATGTCCAGACCTTAGAAAAATTACCACTCCAAACCTGTCATCAAAATGACTTGAAATTTGGTGTGTGGGCTATTATTACCTATATCCAGGTCATATCCAAAAATGGGATTTTTTGGAAAATATTTTCCTAAAGTTTTTGTAAAAATTTAATAAACAATGTATAAACTATTTGGAGGGTCAAATGACCTCCAAACTCCACCAAATTTTGGTGGGGTGTTCTTAGGGTCATGATAATCCCCTGGTTAAAATTTCAACCAATTTGAGGTTGATTTGATCAGGTAATTAATTGGCTAAATTTTGATCTTTAAGGAAATTATTAGGCTAAAGGGGCTAAGTTGAAATTGAGGGGCCAAACCACCTCCAATTGGAGTGGAATTTTGGCCACTGCCCTAACACCACCCAAATCACCTCTATGTGAGTTTTGGGGTCATGGGGAGTTGGAATGCCCTAGGACATGGAGTTGGAGCCCCTTGGTGTGCATTTAGCCAAGTAGAGATCCATTGGCCAAGTGGGCCCATAGAGACTTGAGTCTTCTTGGGGAGGTCAGTGGGATCATTTTGAGACCCCATGAGGAAATTGGTGAGCATTGGTGTTGATTTGCCCAAGGCCATATGGTTGATCCCTATGGAGTGGAATTTGGGGTTGTGAAGGACATGGGGGTGTTTGACCTTGCAGAGGAGTGTAATAGACTCCTCTGAGTTCTATGAGTGATATAACACCCTCACTAGAAGTTTGGGTGGATTTGGGGAAGTATAGACCATAATCCTTGGGTAAACCCTAAGGGGTGCATTTAGAGGTCAATGAAGGAAGAGGGGTCAAACCTTTATGGTTTGACCTAAAATTTTGGGGAGATGGTCATGATGGCCAGAGAGTCCACCTATGAGAAATTGGTGAGATTTGGAGTTGCCAACCCTAGGGAATAAATCCTTGGGTTGATTTGTAAATATTTAGGTTTTTGGGATTTAGGAAGGATTTAATACTTAGTGATTAACCAACTTCTGTCACTAACTTAGTTTTGGTGTTATAAATCCCTGGAGTTTCTATTAGAACCATTGGAAGACTTTTGGAGGTCCAAAGTATAATTCTTCTTATTGTTGGCAATTTTTGGGATGATTAATTTTAGGGTGTTAGTTTTCTGTAATTTCATGAAACTTTGCTGGATGTCATTTCATATCATTATGAACCCTCCGTACTTTTCTCATAATTTTGGGATTGATATTTTTGGTACTTCTAGTTCAATTTGGAATTAATTGCAAATATGTCCTTTGTGGAAATTACAAATGTAACCTCCATGGAATATGGTCAAATTTTGTAGGGCTGAATATTTTAGTATGAGTCACCTTTGTATAAATTTGCATAAGGTTTGGAGTTCATATGAGGGTACCTCCTTTGGAAATAATTGAAAATTAATGGGTTTTGGAATTTTTAATAATAGTAAACCTTGCTGGAATTTCCTACAAATTCATATGTACTGATTATGAGGTACCCTTGATTTGTGTAAAACGTTTGGTAGGCAATGGAAGTCAGAAAAGTGTACTTGTAGTTCAAACCTCAGGATGTTGTATTATTGGAAAATTGCTTTAAATACTAATAATGTTGGGAAAAATACGATTCTCTGGAATTAATCTTATAACATCATGATAGACCTCCAGTAAATAGGTTGGGTCAGTTGGATGAATATTTGGAGTACCTAAGGTTGAGAGCTTCATATAATTAGTTTGGTCTGCGTATAGTAAAATCGTGAAATTTGAGAATCAAGCGGATCCTTAGGAGGGAGGGGAGGTATGTGGTTTACCTAATTTGGTTGAGAAGGTATGATGGTCAAGAAGAAGGATTATAGATGGTAAAGTGTGCTTGGTGAGTTGAGGGTGAAGTGGTGCCCGGGATTGACGAAGGATCGTCTTGGAAAATCATAAGCCGCCTAGGGTTAATACAATTGTAATAACAAGGAGGGTGTTCTTATGGGTAGATATCAACAGCACTAAGTGTCTTGAGAAATAGGAACTTTGGGGTGTCATCCCATATCGGTTCCTAGTACCGTAGCGAGCCCCTTACAGGGTAACCCTCGGGAAGTCCAAGATTAACCATAAACTGTAAGAGTAAAAATGTTATACAAGAATAACTTAATAATACACACAACCACACCCCGTGGTTATGAGAAGTTAGTTGGTTTGGCTTTACGAGCAGTAGGCTCGGTGGTTGAAGGAGCGGATTGCTGAGTCATGTGAGCTTGTGACTCAGTAGTGTTTGAAGGTACGGACGGGTTGGTTCGGCGAGCCGATGGCTCGGAGGGTTATTGATGGCGGGCAGGTTAGCCCGGGGAGCTTATGGATCAGAGGTAGGAAGTAGAACATGTTGCATGTGCATTGAAGGTGGTGGGTCTTCGGTATTGGACGGTCGTTCACACCGACGTCAATACGTTGACTCGGCGAGTGTGGTATTTACACTTAGCCTTGAAAGTCTGGCGGTCCAGTCAGTAAGAGTACGCAAACGCTCCGCGGGTTTTGCGAGAGGCGTACGATAGGTCTAGGTTAGGTAGTGTGAATACCAACCTAGAGCTGGGCGAGGCCCAACCCACCGCTTCCGTTTGCCACTACGGGAGTATCCTGGGAGTCTAGCTCGCTCCAAAAAGGGGGAACTAAAGGTCTATGCGCATAGAGTGGTAGTGAGTGAGTTGCACTGTATGAACATAGCATAACAGCATACCTTGCATGTCATTGCATAAACATTGCATTCAACCTACCCTTAACGTATAAGTCGGTTATGGGACTTCTTATACGGTAGGCCCTGCTAAACGACCCCTTGGTCTACAGGTTTGTATGGGCATCCCTATAAATCAATGGTTACTTTTCTTTACTTACTGCACCTTATTTATTCTCTACCTGCTTTTACTATACCCTTTTTCAGCTTCAGTTATATATTTACGCATGTGTAGTGTAGAAACATTTCTTGTACCACTGTCACCTGCTCTTTGTTATACCCATTGCTGTCCTCCGCTTCATCCTCCCGCACGGTGCCTAGGAGCCATTAGGGGTGGGGTGGGGAACATAAGGCTTAGTCTTTTTGACTAACAGTTTGTGGACCATATCATTTTAGGAGTTCGAGGAGACGCAGCAGCACCAGAGGTCGGAGCAGACGGAGGCGGGCCGGTCTAGTACAGGAGCACAGGTTTCAGGATCTGTGAGTGATTAGTAGTTAGCTTCCGCGAGTGATCTTGTAGTGAGGATATGATGTACAGGGCACGAGCCCTTTATTATTGTACCTTTGTTATTTTTATTCAGTTATACATTGTGGACATTTACCTTTATTCATGTGATTGTGGACTTGAGCTTCTTATTTGTTCATGTATACCTTCTTCTTCGTAATCGAATTGGCCGGCAGGATCGGCGTTTTGTAGTGGCGACCTTCCCGAGCGAAGGTGTCACCGCAAAGCGGCTGTTCTGGGCCTAAGACCCGGATGTTTGAAAAGAAAAAAAAGGGGTCTTACAGATACAACCTGACCGCTTTTCTTCCAGCAGGGTCGCGACCCCCGCGGGCCTCACCGAGGTGGTCGTCGGTGACAGTGGCCGGTCCTGCCACTTCTGGGTGTGGACGTACCGCACTACCCAGGCCCTAATGTACAACCCAGTGTACTCCTGGATGTGAGCAACATCCGTCAATTACAACATTCGGTTATCTAGCGGAGGGATCCTGCGGGGAAATAATAAATAACCTCCCGGGGTTCACACACTCCCTAGTGCCTCATGAGTCGTCAACCTTCCCATTCATGTATGAATGGTCCTTAGGCATGACTGTCCCACCACGGTACTCACATATAATGTTTTACCAGTTTGCTCTTTATTTTGACATATTTTGACCGCTTCTTTTTGTAGGGTAGCGAACCCCACGGGCCTCACCGATGTGGCCGTCAGTGACAGTGGTCGGTCCTGCCACTTCTGGGTGTGGATGTACCGCACTACCTGATGAGTCCTGATCATATACACATTTATGGACTCATCCGAGCCATTATTCAGTAAATTCACCGCACTTTAGCCTTGTTATAGCTTATATTTGATAATCCATGCTAGGTGCACTTTTGGGCCCACTTTGGTGTGATTTCGTTTTTTCTATTTTATTATCATTAGTAGTATTCATGTGCTTGTTAAGTGCCACTTTCAGTGGCTAGATCTGTGGTTGCGCTGGAATAGGAGTCGTGCAAGTGTCCCCGTTGCAATTCTGCACAGGAACGCTGCGCACGATCACTTGTTCTACTGCGCACGACCACTGGTCGTGCGCCACTGATCGTGCGCACTTAACCCTTTTTCACGAGTTCTGTCTGGTGCAGTGCGCACGATCATCAATGCCAGTGCGCACGACCATCGGTCGTGCGCCACTGCTCGTGCGCATTGACCATTAAATTCTTGAGTTCTGTCTGCTGTAGTGCGCACGATCATCGACGCTAGTGCGCACGACCACCGGTCGTGCGCCACTGGTCGTGCGAACATTTTATTTCATAATTTCTGTCTTGGCAGGTTCCGTCCAGGCAGCGCGCACTACCCAGGCCCCAACGTACAACCCCGTGTACCCTCGGACGTAGGAGACATCCGACAACAACTGAATTTGGCCAACCAGCGGAGGGACCCAGCGGGGCATATAAGATACAACCGAGCTCCCAGGGTGCACACCTCCCTGTCGCCTAGAGTCGTCAACCTTCCCACATTGGTACGTACGGTCTACGGGCATGACCGACCTGCCACTTTTCCCAATGCAAGCAGTTTACAATAAAAGCAATAAAAATAGATAACTATCACATTCGGGTCCTCAGTGGCTTACCCTTTTTAACGAGACTTCCCGGCTGGCTGAGTATGCAACCATCGCAAGTCCTGCGAATGCTAACAATGTACTTTTAGGATGGTTTGTATACAAGCTTTTATAAATTTGCCACAAATTTACTTCAATCCAGCACGTCGCCTCAGTAATCATTTCCTGAAACATTACGTACCGTTATTGAAACGACTAACATTTTTTCATAGTTCTTTTACGATTGCACGACTTTATTCTCAACAGATCGTCAAATTGATCAAGTCAAAGCATACTTCATATTTGCAATCGTTAGAGCAATTCTCCATATACATGCAAAATTTCATTTAGTTAGCTTACCTTAAATGAAATTTTGAAAACGAGAATTTTAATCCTAATAAACAAATAGGCTTAAACCTGGGATTAGAAATTAGTAATGAAGTTCTTACATTGTACACAAAATTCCATTTGATTAGTTTACCTCGAATGGAATTTTGAAAACGAGCATTTAATCCCAATAAAACAAAGAGGCTTAAACCCATAGTTCAAAATTTGAAATGATCATTTGTAGGGTTTAATGAGAGTGTTTTATGGGTATAAGATAGATGATTGTTCGAGATCAGATGTAGTAAAGGACATTTAAGTGTCGATCTGAGTCATAAAAAAAAATTTGTATGACTAAAACTGAATTTGATAAGTTCGAGTGAAAATCTTCATATATATGCCAAGTTTGTTGTCAACTTTTACCTTTTAGGTCCACCACCGCTTCCGCTGCAGTGGTTCGTCCCGAACCACGCTACAGCGATTAGCGGAGCAAGAGATGTTTCTGTGATCACGAATAGGTCGACAAGATCGGTTGCGCTCTGATCCATTTGTAAGACCCCCCATCCAAATCGGTGGTCTGACCGGGGGATCTTATCGCACACCACCCTTTTAGCACGACGCCGAAGCGATCCCAAAGGGTGAAGGTACTAGCTTCTCCAACTCCTTTCCTTGAAAACTCCGTTGTCACGCCTAGGGGTGGTGTTAAGCGAAAGTCACTACACACCAACAGAGTAGGAAAATAGCATCAAAGAGTGCACATTATAGCACTTAGTGCAAGACGTTGTATTATAGCGGAAGATTAATCATCACAGAAACCTCAAACTCAAGACCTGTATGGATAATTGCAATATCCCCGCCGCATTTAGTCCTATCAATATATAAATGTTGTGAGGTGGGGCACAACAAAAGGAATGCGGCTTAACAACTTGTACCAGAAGTATCCTGCTATGTGGCTTCATCCACACCTGGGTATTGTCTCTCATCCGCACCTATCACCAGTGCTAAAGACAAGTTATTCGAACTACAAACAGAATCCAACTCCTACTAACACACAAACATAATATAACAGTTATAAGGGAGGGGATATCTGGACTCTTATTGGGTCGAGGCAGTCGTCCTACGGCCACCGCCTACGTACTCCGTGTCATCCTGCATACGGTCTCAGACCCACGTAGTTCTATTAGTTTCGCACGGGTTCCCCTCCCAGACCATCCGTCGTGCGGGTTGTCTTAGAGTAAAACTCATCGGCCATCTTATATTCTTCGAAGGCACATTTTCCGAAGGGACGTTTCATTCTCGTAGGAATTATTTCTCGAAGGCAACATTTCATTCTCGTAGGAATTGTTTCTCGAAGGCAACATTTCATTCCCGTAGGAATTATTTCTCGAAGGCAACATTTCATTCCCGTAGGAATTATTTCTCGAAAGCAACATTTCATTCCCGTAGGAATTATTTCCCGAAGGCACATGGTGTTCCCGTCAAATCTAAATTAATGTCAATACGTAATAAAACCAAAAACATCGATTCGCTTACGCTGCTGCGAGGGCGGCAGCCAGTACGGTACTATTTAGGATTGACGTTGAAGGAATGTACCATCTTCACGTCAACTCTAAGTTATAGGTAATAAAGAAGAAAAAGCCAAGACATCGATCTGTCCGCTCGGCTCTACAAGCGGCGGACAGTTCGGCACTATTTAGGGTTGACGCTAAAGGAATGTCCCATCTTCACGTCAACTCAAAATTATAGGCAATAAAGAAAGAAAAGCCAAAACATCGATATGTCCGCTCGGCTCTACAAGCGGCGGACAGTTCGGCACTATTTAGGGTTGACGCTGAAGGAATGTCTCATCTTCACGTCAACTCTAAATTATTGGCAAATAAGAAGAAAATGCCAAAACATCGATCTGTCCGCTCTACTCTACAAGCGGCGGACAGTTCGACACTATTTAGGGTTGACGCTGAAGGAATGTCCCATCTTCACGTCAACTCTAAATTATAGGCAATAAAGAAGAAAAGGCCAAAACATCGATCTCTACAAGCGGCGGACAGTTCGACACTATTTAGGGTTGACGCTGAAGGAATGCTCCATCTTCACGTCAACTCTAAATTAAATGCAATAAAGAAGAAAAACCAAAACATCGAACTGTCCGCTTTGCTCTACAAGCGGCGGCCAGTTCGGCACTATTTAGGGTTGACGCTGAAGGAATGTCCCATCTTCACGTCAACTCTAAACTATAGGCAATAAAGAAGAAAAGGCCAAAACATCGATCTATCCGCTCTGCTCTACAAGCGGCGGACAGTTCGATAATATTTAGGGTTGACGCTGAAGGAATGTCCCATCTTCACGTCAACTCTAAATTATAGGAAATAAAGAGGAAAAGGCCAAAACATCGATATGTCCGCTCTGCTCTACAAGCGGCGGACAGTTCGGCACTATTTAGGGTTGACCCTGAAGGAATGGCCCATCTTCAGGTCGACGCTAAATTAATAGGCAATAACGAAGGAAGAACCAAAACATCGATCTGTTCGCTCTGCTCTACAAGCGGCGGCCAGTGCGGCACTATTTAGGGTTGACCCTGAAGGAATGGCCCATCTTCAGGTCGGCGCTAAATTAATAGGCAATAACGAAGGAAGAACCAAAACATCGATCTGTCCGCTCTGCTCTACAAGCGACGGCCAGTTCGGCACCATTTAGGGTTGACCCTGAAAGAATGGCCCATCTTCAGGTCGACGCTAAATTAATAGGAAATAACGAAGGAAGAACCAAAACATCGATCTGTCCGCTCTGCTCTACAAGCGGCGACCAGTTCGGCACCATTTAGGGTTGACCCTGAAGGAATGGCCCATCTTCAGGTCGACGCTAAATTAATAGGCAATAACGAAGGAAGAACCAAAACATCGATCTGTCCGCTCTGCTCTACAAGCGGCGGCCAGTGCGGCACTATTTAGGGTTGACCCTGAAGGAATGGCCCATCTTCAGGTCGACGCTAAATTAATAGGCAATAACGAAGGAAGAACCAAAACATCGATCTGTCCGCTCTACTCTACAAGCGGCGGACAGTTCGACACTATTTAGGGTTGACGCTGAAGGAATGTCCCATCTTCACGTCAACTCTAAATTATAGAAAATAAAGAGGAAAAGGCCAAAATATCGATCTGTCTGCTCTGCTCTACAAGCGGCGGACAGTTCGGCACTATTTAGGGTTGACCATGAAGGAATGGCCCATCTTCAGGTCGACGCTAAATTAATAGGCAATAACGAAGGAAGAACCAAAACATCGATCTGTCCGCTCTGCTCTACATGCGGCGGCCAGTTCGGCACCATTTAGGGTTGACCCTGAAGGAATGACCCATCTTCAGGTCGACGCTAAATTAATAGGCAATAAAGAAGGAAGGTCATAATATCAAGCAGTATAATAGGCCGAAAGCAGAGGCCATAATATCAAGCAGTAAAATAGGCCGAAAGCAGAGGCCATAATATCAAGCAGTAAAATAGGCCGAAAGCAAAGGCCATAATATCAGGATCAGTGCGAGACTGGAGAATTGAAAGTACAGAAAGTAGATGCGGGGGACCAGTGCGAGACTGGATTTAAAGATACTGAAAGCAGTAAATAAGGACCAGTACGAGACTGGAGGAAGTAAATAAATAAACAGGTTAGTAGTCCAATCACTCCATAACAGGAGGCTTCAAAGTCGACTCCGTTTTTAGGAGGAAAGTTCTGTTCCATCTCCGTTCATAGGAGAAAATTCTGTTTCATCTCCGTTCATAGGAGGAAATTCTGTTCCATCTCCGTTCATAGGAGGAAATTCTGTTCCATCTCCGTTCATAGGAGGAAATTCTGTTTTTTCTTCGTTCATAGGAGTTTACTTATATTTTATGAGGTTCCTTATTTTTCGTGGAATTCCTTATTTCCGTATGCCTTGGGTTCATATTTTAAATATCCGGACGTTATCGAATTGGCGGCGTCGCCTCGCGATTGTGACCTTAACTGCGCGTCGACATTTTTATTTTTAAAACTACCCAAACTTTTTAGAGGGTGCGATCCAGCCGCCCAAGCTCCCCATAATTTTTGAAGACGTGCTGGAGGAGAGCGTGATGCATTATTAATTCATAACATAGGTTTTAAGCATCGAAAAATAGTAAACCCATTTCAAAAATTCCAAAATAATTACAGTAGATGTAGGTCAGTAGTAGGAAGCTTCCCAAATTTTCTCAAAATTTTCCATCACTGTTACGACCCTCTGAAAATTTAAAAACCCAAAATATCACAGTATTTTATTTATTAGAAATACTAAATCATGACAGAAAAATCTGAAATTTTTACTGGGAATACTCCTCGCTGTTATGCACAACTTCTATGTTCACTACTTTTCCATTAAAGCCCTATAACTCCCTCCAGAAAATCA
Source organism: Dactylorhiza incarnata (assembly GCA_033032865.1). NCBI lineage: Eukaryota > Viridiplantae > Streptophyta > Magnoliopsida > Asparagales > Orchidaceae > Dactylorhiza > Dactylorhiza incarnata. Next base: position 332,344 of record JAWHQI010000284.1, on the reverse strand, counting down.
AATATCAAATTTTGGTTATATTAATATAAAATTATAAAATTTTTATAAAAATTTTAACAAGACCAGCCCGATCCTGTACGCTCCGCCGCCTCATGCAGGCCTTCCTCGCCGCCGGCCGACCGTGGCTCCGCCCCCGGCCGACTACACGGGGCGGGCGCTCCCTCCGGCGGTGGTCCGGCGGCCTGCCGCCGTCGGCCACCGCCGGAGTTAATTTTATCAAGATTTGAACGGAGGAGAGGGAGGGCGGCGGCGGCGCTCCGGTCGCCGGATTTCGCATGCGATGCATCCGGCAGTTAGGGAGGTAGGAGAGGAGTAGGTCCCATCATGTTTGGGGCCCTCCGGTAGTCCTCCGACGAAGCCGCCATGGGAGGGTGGTGGAGGTGGCGGTGGAGCTGGGATGTGTGCACATCAGCATATTGAGAGTGGGGAAGTTTATGTGGGCTTGGGTGAGTGGGTGCGGGTAAAAAAATCATGAACTCTTATCTATACGAGGAGTTTGACCCCAGTCAACTGCATGATGGGTCACCCATGTATGTGAAAGTCAATGTAGGTCCGCGTCGTCGAGTGTCGAGTCACTATTGATGTGACAGGGTTGAAACCAAGCGTTTACGTATCTCGAGAATCTAATAATTTTACGAACGTTTATTTTTATTTACTTGACTAAACGACGTCGGAATCGAGTGAAACGAATTTTGTTGGGTTCGTACATACGAGACCATCGCAACTGACAGAATTCAATTCGGAGCATGCTAGCTCAACATTTGAAAATTGCGTTGTTGTGACGTTCGACGTTACTCAAAATAGTCGTTTTGTTCAAACGACCTCGGATTGGAACGAAATGAATTCCGTTGCACTCGTATCGACCATACGAGTCTAACGTAACTGACAGAAGTCGATTCGGAGCATGTATGCTCAATATTTTAAAACTGCGTCGTCGTGGCGTGCTACGATACTCAAAACGGTCACTTTCACCAAATGACCTCGGATTGTAACAAAACGAATTTTGTTGCACTCGTATCACCTATACGAGTCTAACGCAACTGACGGAAGTCGATTCGGAGCATGTATGCTCACTGTACTATTGCGGTGTTGTGGCGAAGCACAATGCTACCCAAAACAGTCATTTCTCTAAATGACCACCATTAAGTGGTGAAGGTCGGGTCGGAGCTGTCCTATGACCCAGCCTAAGCTCTTCCAAGGGTTCAACTGAACCGGCTAGACCCCTTTTCAAAGTCGGGATGTTACAGAATCCACTTTCTCCGCAGCTCGCTAACGCCCAGCGTTGACGCTAACGCCGGCGTTGACGCAAATCGCGCGAGCTCGCTGCGAGCACACCCTCTTGACGAGACCGCAGATGCAGACCGCCACCTCACACAAGTCGCTAACGCCCGGCGTTGTCGCTAACGTCGGCGTTGACTCGCGATCTTGCACAGCTCGTAACTCTTACTCTAAGTCGCCCAGAACTCACTTCGAGTTCGCTCCCACTTGAGACCGCCCCGTCAGACCGCACGAGCTCTCCTCCGAACCCACTCCAAGTTCGCTCTCACTTGAGACCGCCTAGTCAGACCGCACAAGTCTCCTCTTGTCTCTGATCTTCTCTGTGGGGGGGGGATTGCCCCCTATTTATAGATTCTGAAGCCGCCACCAAAAGGCAGGGGCTAACGTCGGCGTTGACTCTAACGCCAACGTTAGCTCACTTCACCAAATTCAACATTCGGCGGGGGCGACATTCGGCAGGGACGGCGACATTCGGCAAGGGTTGTGACTTTCGGTGGAGGCGATCTATATTTATATATGTATATATAAAACTTAATTCAATTTTGTTCAACAAAACCATATGGTGTGATGGTTGTCATCTTTGCTTGACATAGTGGAAACCTGGGTTCAAATCTCACCATTGACAATTTTTGTGAGATTAAAATGGGTAATATGACACCATTTTTCAATAAATTTAGAGGTAAAATCGTAATTTCATGTTGTATGGTACTCTACACCTTCATAGTTTTAGGTCATCCCCTAGTAGGTTTAGGAGACCTATGAAAAAGGGGAGAGAGAGAGAGGGAGTGGTTTAATCCGACGGCGGATGAATTATCATGCCAGATTCGACGGTCGTAATCATTTCAACGGCTTTAAAAATCATGAGTTTGATACTTCTTTATATATGGTAAAGATATATATATATATTATAAAATAATAAGCATATCTTGGAGCACACCATTGATTGAATATGGACCGTTAGATGAAGCTGCTTCAAGTAATGGCCATCGGATTAAAGAGATCGGGTCTGCCATTAGCCAAACCTTCAAAAAAACCAATCCTCCAACTCCCAAAATCCCGACTTCATCTTCCGCCAGAAATTCGCCCACATGCGCCTTCACTGCTTCACCACGCCGCCGCCGGCGGAGCCACCGGCGGCCTGACCGGACCCCACCGGGGGGTTCGCCGGCCACCGGCGAATTCGCCGCCGGTTGTTCGGCGGCGAACAGGCAGGGCCATCGCCGGCGGCGGCCCTGCCCGTAAGCTCCAGTTTTGAGGCTCACGGGCAGGGCCACCACGGGCAGGACAACCCCCGGCGTGTTCGCCGGTGGTCGGCGAACTAGCCGGTGGGGTCCGGTCAGGCCGCCGACAACTCTGCCGGCGGCGGCAAGGGCAAACGTGACTAGGCGGCGAAAGCGAGGGATTTTCACGGTTTAGATATACTTCGTTTCTTTATTTTATACTTTATTATAACGTTTCTTTATTTTATAAATTAAATAATATTAATTTATTTTGTTTCTTTGTTTTATTTTACAATTTATAATTAAATCAATTATATTCTAATAACTACATAATTAAATCAATTCTAATAAATAATTCAATCAATTAATTCTAATAAATAATTAAATATATTATTATTTTATAATTTATTTTATTTTATAATTTATAATTTAAATATTCTAATAAATAAAATTTTAAATACTTTTGAATTTTCAAATTTTAAATATCAGTCGGGGGGCGAAGCCCGCCGGGAGCAGGCAAAACCCGCTTGATGCTAAGCGGGCTAAGCCCGCAGCGACGCATCGAGAACGGACGAAGCCCGTTCGAAGATGCTAGTATATATATATGTATGTATATCTTTAACTACTATATATAAGTTGTCTTTGGTGCAACATTCAAAAGTGACAAATATAGCCTTATTCTTTTACTCTAATGACATAACATATATTATGCAAAAAATAGAAATTCATAAAATATAATGCTATTTGTGTAATTACACAATATTACTATAATAATGATGAAAATTCATAAAATCAAAAAACTTTTTATTAGACATTCTACACCTACTATGATAGGTAATCATTATGCCTACAAAAACTAATTTCGAAATATAATAGTTTACTTTAAAATGATTTTTTGTTAAAATATAAATGTGTTTGAAAATAATAATTATAAAATATTGTTGTATATTTTTTATGGTCATTTTGAGTACTCATATGTATAAGTTACGGGGGAAGCCCGCCATCGCCGGTCGGGTACTGTCGTATGCGGGCACAGCCCGCCGACTCCGGGCGCTGCCCGCCTGATTCTTACGAGCAGCTCCGCACAGGCTTCGCTCATGCTCGCTGACTCTTATCGGGCTGCGCCCGTGCTCGCTGCCTCTTATTGGGCATGCCCGCACTCTTATCGGGATGCGCCGCACTCTTATCGCGCTGCGCCCGCACTCTTATCGGGTTGCGCCTGCACTCTTATCGGGCTCCGCCCGCACTCTCATGTGTTTTAAACATAAATTTCAACTCTGTTGCCAGCGCCTGACGTTAGGTTCTAACGCTGGCGGCAGTACAGTTTTCCTAAAAATTTCGATTTCTCTAATTATTAATTTCTAAAATATTATTCTACTACTTTAATCATAATTGTCTTCAGAAAACTACATATATATGTGTGATTTGTTTAACTTTCAAAAATCAAAGAGAAAATTAACAAAACCTTTCTAAATAATCGAAAATATTTTCTCATTATATTTATATTCATTATTCACCTTACAATATTTCTCTTTAATAATTTGAAAAGGATGAGTATAATTTGTTTTATATACTTCACTTACATCATTATGAATAAGTAATTATGAGTACTTAATTTCTATGGGTTAATGTTAATGATCATGTATAATAATCATGCAAAATCAAAAGATCTTTTAAGTCAAACATTAAACATAAACTACAAAAGATACTGTTGCTTTCAACATATAATTTGTGGTCATGATCATTATATGAATCTATTATGTTTTACATGTATCTCATTTATATATAGATCATAGATTCAAATTTTATACCAACAAGAACAAATTAAATAAAATCATTCTAGATCTATAAATTGAAATTCTATTTTTGAATACATGCAACATTATCACTATTAATCTTATGGCATAACATTACATTCAAAGACTTCTTTCTAGTATTATCAACTAATAAATATTATTATCCATGCTAGTTATCTTATATTACCATAATAAATTAATTTTAAAGTAGAAAAATTCAAAGTTCAAATTTATAATAGCTGTGACTTTAAAATCAAATATAATTAGAAAACAATCTCACATAAAACTTAAAAGTTATAGTTTAAAAAATGTTTATGTAGGATTAAATGCTCAATATGTTCATGATCATTCACCCACATTATGTGTCTCACTATAGCGAGGGCGTAGGATTGTGTGCATTAGAGACCTAACCTCTAAGTTATGTCTTGTCCTTAACCGGGGAGGGTTCCAGTGGGGCCTTGCGAGACACAGAGGGAAAAAAGTGATAGGTTGAGCGTCCTCTTTTGTATGCATATGAAATTAACACCCAAACTTATGACATGTGTGCAACTCCTCACGCCTATCTGTCACTTAGTATGAGGCTAGAGTGTAGACATGTAGTTAGAGTATCTTGATTTTAGACATACACATATTATACACACTGCATGTATATTATTTTACTCTTTATGATCATTGCACTCATGCATATTTTGCTCAAATAGGCTATCTTATGTTTTTTTCCATACTATATATTCTTTGGACTTTCATGATTTTGAAAAACCTAAGTATCTTGAAAGAGTATTTTGACACCTTAAACCAAAAATCTTTTATCCGCATCTTTCACACTATTATTCAAAACTCTTTGAGGTACTTAGTGTCTCTTATCTTAGAAAACGATAAACATGCATATTGTATGTATGATTGTCTGATTTCTTAGCTCCACTACATAGCCCTTACTCGAAACAAACATAATCAGGCGAAAAATTTCAAAAAATATACATTTTTTCTGGAAAACACTACTATTACTATCGTGCGACGTTAGTTTGTTACCGCTGGCGGTAGTATAAAATCCTATGTTTTATTAACTATTTTTCAAATTATGCATTTCTGTTTAATTCATGTTACTCCTTAAATAAGTAAAACAACATATGTGCAAAACTAATCAAAATAAATCAAAAAAAAATTTTAAATTAACCATTTAAAAAACAAATACAAAATTTCAAAACAAATTTCAAAGAACAAAAATATGCTTTTCTTATTGTTTCTTTATGAGTGTTTAATATTTTGTAGTTTTTATTAAAAAACCAAAAATTATAAAAACTTATTTCTATTCATTGAAATGTTTCAAGGATGATTAGGTTTATATTTTCAAGATTAAAATACAATGTTAAATTCTAATTTAAACTATCTTAAAACATTGTTTTGTGTCATGCTTAAACATTATCTTATAACATGCAATGACATTGATTATAGGAATCATGTGTATAATTGCTTAACATGCCTCTAAGTATGAGTAATGTTTTATATTTAATAATGATTTACTCACTCACCTCTTTGATAATCTACATATAATTTTAATCTTACTCTTGCATGATTGTGTATTGTAATAACTTAATTTTATTAGATGTGTAATTAGTTTACCTACACCTCATAAAAATCTTTTTCATGCACCCATTTTTGAAGAAGTGTGTTTTTAATCCAAAAAACTCTATTTGCAAAAAACAAGTGAATTCGGAGAATTTTGTCATAAACTAATATTCAAATGAATACATGACAAAGATAACTCCACCAAGTACTACTCACCCTCCTGATAAGTCTTAATGAGCATTATGAGGTTGAGCACATTGGAAAGAATTATAAAGTGTCTTGTGCAAACTTCTTTATACACTACTTCTTCTTGTACACCGGATCAAAAATAAATAAAAGAAAAGATAAAATATATGTGATCCCCCAAACACTACTTTGCACCCTGATAAGTCTTAATGAGCATTGTGTGTAGAGCACCTTGGGAGTTATACTACTTTTGTGTGCATTAAAATAATATTGTGGGTGGAAGTAATTCTAAAATGCATTTCAATAATGTTGTGTTTATTCCATTATACATGTCATGTGTTTTGATTAAATCATTTGTAAACTCTTATCAAAAACACTACTTGTACACATCATTATTTCTTATAAAACTTTTACTCATGAATATTGGACTTTAATGCATATTTACATATCTTTTCTACAATCTTTTAGTACATGTACTAGATAGCTTTGCATGATATCTACAATGTATAAGTATACTTGAATTGTGAATTTAAAACATTGTCGTTTCCTATTTTGTCTTGATAAATTAAAATCATGCTTGAATTATTTTTGGATACCACAAACACATCTTGGATTTCAAATTCAAAACATCTCATTTCAAAAACTAACACTCTTATTTATTATATTTGCAAATCTCAATAAAGATGTTTATTTTAAAAAGTGCTTATTATATTTGAACTTATCTTCCTCTTCGCCTTGTATGCACACTCTTGCCTATTTACTCTTTAAACAAGTGCTATTGTATTTTGATAATAAGTGATATTTTGGTCTTGGACTTAAATTGCTAAAACATCTATTTTCCACAAAAATAAAACTCTTACTCAATTACGATGTTTCAAACTCCTATAAAGATGTTTATTTATCTTGAATTATGCTTTCCACAGTCCTTTCTACTTGTACGCCTGATCATGAATATTGTTTTAACCCAAAAAGTAATATTGACTCCTTATCTAATGATACTCTTTCTTACTCTAAACTTTCTACAAAAGGAGGAGAATATCTAAGTAATTTGAACTTCATCCTTTACTTATTCACCATGTAGTATCACTAAGTTATAAATCATTGTCATGCTCTATCCCTTCTCTCCACCCTCTTTTGATAATACCAAAAGGTGGAGAATAACTTTGAAAGAAATCCACACTTAAGGGGAGCAAAATACATATGAAGCTTTGATTTAGGGGGAGCACTCATATATGGGGAGCATCTATATAGGGCGAGCATATTCGTACTATCACAAATATCCTTTGCTATAAACACATTTCTTATTGCTAAATGCTTTCTTTCTAAAGTGGATTTATTATTATCAAAAGGGGGAGTTTGTTGGAACATGCTTTTCACATCTCTTGGTTTGAGAATAGCAAATCTCATTGTATTTGATCATACTTGTCATATGTTTATAGTCTGCAGGATCTTCTGTTCTCATGTCCCTATAAGTTCGAGAACGAAAGACGATGAATTCCCTATCAGGTCAAAGCTCTGGTGCTAGCGCAGCGCACTAACGCTGCCGCTGGCGAGAGCAGGTGCAGATTTGGAAACTTCATCGAAAAGGAAACATTCGCCGAGAAAGGAAGGTTGTCGAGACTGAATATGGTAACTCTTACCGCGGAGCGTTACGGCTAACGCCCGACGGTAACTTATGAAAGTCCCGCGATCACGATGCTGATTGAGGAGCAGAAAAGGAAGGAGATCTGACGGCTGGGAATGATATATACTAACGCGGCGCGGTAGGATGGGATACCAATTCTGGAGCCAGAAGGTTGCCAAAAATGGATCGATCCGCGTGCTAGATTGTTGCCAAAAGACGCTACCTCCCGACGCCAGCACTACCGCTGGCGCTAGGACCCGAGCCTATTTAAAGAATGGCCCGCCTCTGTTTTGATAGGCCGATTGGAGAAGATATCGAAGCCACAACTCCTATATTCATGAGTGCCTCTTCTTTGCAGTCAAGACAAATCCGAATAGCGTTCATAAATGCAAGGAACTCGAAGAAGGATCGATCACACTTATCTTACACGAAGGTCGTACGCATCAACATCAAAGATTATGTTATGGGCCGGGCCGCCGGGGCTCTGGGACTCTGGGCCCAAGCCCGCCTCCCGCCCCCGGGGTTTGGGGCTTAATCCCTCCCGCCACATAATAGGCTCGCGGACCATACACCTCAACCCCTTTCAACACGTGTTCTCGACACCGCGGTGAGGTCTTGGCTGCACCCCCTGCCATGAGAGGTGAGATTTGGCCGCACCCCCATGCAGGGGGGTGCGTCTTGGGGTGGCCGCACCCCCATGCAGGGGGGTGCGGCTTGGGGTGGCCGCACCCCCATGGAAGGTGCGGTTTGGCTGCACCCCCCTATAGGGGTGCGGTTTGGCCACACCCCCCACTATGGGGGTTGTGGTTTGGACGCACCCCCTATTATGGGGTGTGTGGTTTGGCCGCACCCCACCATGGGGTGCGGGTTAACCGCACCCCAGTAGTGGGGTGCGGCTGACCGAGCTTGGTGTTGATTAAGCGTTGATCGCGCTGGCGGGTTCCTCCACCCCCATGACTATGGGTCGGGCTTTGGCACTACTGCCTCCACTTTCTAATGATGGAGTTTCTATTAATCGCACCCCACAAGACTTCTATCCGTTTACGAGGTGCATAACAATTGTGATGGGCGTAGTTTTATCCTATGTGAGAACATTTTATTTTGTTTATTTCAATTTTTTTAAACTTAGTTTTATTTTTATTTATTTATTTTACATTTTTACTTTATTTTTCTCTATAATTTAGACTTTTTTATTTGTACTATTGTGATTAAAAATATGATGTCTTAATTATGGTCACCAGCTCTCTTAAAACAAAAGCATATAGATTAGAGAAATGATGTTAGCATTAAAATGGTTTATGAGATATAATATTTTCCCCTTAAGTAACTATTTAATAATTGTGTGATCAAAATACTTTTAAGAGATATATATATATATATTTTTTGGATCTAGAATGGAGCAGAGAGGTGATGCCTTTTAGTAAAAAATAATGTTGACAAAGCTACAAAGCATGTGCATGAATGGGCTCCCAGTCATCTGGAATTAGTTGAGCCCGGCCCATTAGAATTTGTTTGGACCGGATTAAATTTGTAAAAGAAGCCCGTGCAATTAGTTGGGCGCGGTAGATGAATTAGAAGTAAACGTGTAAACCCTCCATCTTTGCTTTTAATGAAGATTTATCATTTATAGACCCAACTATGTATGTATTATATTTTATTTTTATTCACTAGCTATGACGCAAAACATCCTCCAATTATGCATGAAAGTCATTTGCTCGACTGAAATAAAAGGGCAGGACATGTCATTGATCATATATGTCATGAAAGTAAAAATTGAAAAAATATATATGTATAACTTTTAGATTTCGTAGAAACAAAAACAAGAAATTTTTACAATGGGAATATGGTAGTTGAAAGTGCGAAAATTAGATCATAATAATTTTAATGAAGAAGGAAATGATGAGAAAAACTAGATTATCTTCATAGATCACACTTATTTAACACTTGAACATTACAGAGAAAAAAATAATATAAAATTCAAGAAGAAATCTAAGCTATAGAGAAAATGCAAAAGCAACATAGAAGAGGCGAAGATTATTATTGACGGTTTCAGAATAATTGTTACTCCTCTCTTCCACATTTAGGGGATGCACTGCCTTCACAAGGCTAGTTAGAGTCTTTTTCATCTGGAGGCAAAATTACCTTTTGGAGTCCGTTAAATTGGAGACACTGGAATCATTGTACAGATCTTTTGAAGGGAAACCTTCTAACCCTTTGACAGCATGAAAGAGAGAGAAGAATGTTGATAGTTGTGTCTCAAGAAAAGAGAGACACACAATTTATGTGTGTGTGTGTGTGTGTGAGAGAGAGAGAGAGAGAGAGAGAGAGAGAGAGAGAGAGAGAGAGAGAGAGAGAGAGAGATAGAGAGTTAGGGAGGAGCGTAGAGAGTTACAATGATAGAGTTAGGAGGTGAGAAGGGTGATTGATCCACATACAAAGAATATTGCCTCTTTTTATTTATTCCCTCTTTTCTTCTTTCATTATTTCTCACTTTGTCGCTTTGATCTGTATTCTCTACACTTTGATCATCAAGTCCTCCATCTTTAATAGCCTCGAGGAGGAGGGTAACGAAATAGATCTCTTAACTTCTTCTAACCTCTGCCCGAGTTTTAATGAGATAGGAGTGGTAGCTAGAAAGTGACTTCAACTTTGACTTTGCAATGACTTTTTCCAACTTGTGAGAAGTATTCAGACTCGGTCGGCAATCGGCAATCGTGTGGTCGGCGAACACTAAGTCTCGGGTGGAGAACAATGAGTGCATAATCTTTCTTCTGGGGCACTGATGAAAATGAGGCTTTGTCGGGGAACACCGATCTCTGACCGATATGGAACAACTGTAGTAGTGAATAATAGTCTGCATTCATCCGATCAACGATCAGGTACTTAATGGGTGAATGAGTTCCACGGTGAGTGTGTGGTCGGCAATCTCCAATAGCTTTACGATGAGCTTAGCTCTTTCTTCACAACAGCTTTTCTGACCTCTTCTATAGGAGAGTTTCCATCAAACTTCTTCTTTCTGCCTTAGAGTCGTTTCCTATAAAGCAAAAGCTACTATATTCTCTAAGTTTCCTTATCACCAGTCAAGATAATTAGATTGTGCACCATCAAATTAAAAGATTGAACTTGTATAAGTAGTTCCATCTATATAGTTTTCTACCCGTATTTCTTTTACTCCTCATGTTTCTTATACTTCTCCTATATGTTCTCAGGGGGGGGTCTTCCTGTGATTTTGTTCTTTGGCATCTCCTTTTCCACAGTCTAACAAAAAGGTAAATTCAAAGATGTTTTGTCATCTTTGTTAAAATATAGCTTTGGCATCTCCTTTTCCACAGTCTAACAAAAAGGTAAATTCAAAGATGTTTTGTCATCTTTGTTAAAATATAGCCTAATTTTTTATTACCATGATGCAAACATGTTAAAAAGCACATGAGAGTTCATGAAGTTTTAGGCACACGTCCATCGTAGAAATATAATGCGATTCAAAAGATTTTGAATAACATTCAAATCCAACCAAATCTTAATTCACCATGGTGTTAGGCCTCAGAGATGGACCTTACACTGATACCAATTGAAAGTGCAGAAATTAAATCTAAATATTTGTAATGAAGATGGGGAAGAAGAGAAAAAGAGTTTTTCTTCATAAATTACACATATATAACACAAACTTTATAGAGAAAAGAAAAAATGAAAATAAAAAATAATAATAATAAACATAACCTATAGAGAAAATGAAAGTAACATAGAAGACAATATTTTTATAGAAGTTCTCCAAATAACAATCATTAGTATTCCTCTCTTCCACATTTAGTGTGATGCGTTGCCTTCATAAGGCCAATGAAAATATATTTCATCTGGTGGCTCAAAAAACCTTTAATCTTTTACATTAGGAACTTATAACCACTATAAAGATTTTTTGAAAGAAAATCATGTAACCCTTTGACAATATGTGAAAAAAGAAAGAAGACGGTTGGTAGTGCATCTCTAGAAAAGAGAGATACATAGTTTACAAGAGAGAGAGAGAGAGAGAGAGCATGAGAATGAAGATTATTGCTTCACATACAGAGAGTGTTGTCGATATTTGTTCCTTCATCTTTTCTTCTTTCTTCATTTATTACTCTATCACTTGATCTGCATTCTCTACACATTGATATGAAGTGCCCCGTCTTTAATAGCCTCAGAAAGGGGCTAATGAAGGAGCTCCCTTATCTTCTTAGTCTTTGCTCAAGTTTAAATGAAATAAGAGTGGCAGGAAGCAGCGACTTCAACGTAACTTTGATTATGCACCGACTCTTTCCAAATTCCGACAAATCTTCAAACCCGGTTGGCGATCCACTACAACTTGATCAATTGGCGAACGATGATCTCTAACCGACCTGGGACCAATGGAATATAGAATGACGATCTGCGTTCCTATGGTCGACATCGTGCACTCGGCCATTGAATGACTCCCCAACCGGTGATTGCATGTTTGGCGATCTCCGATAGTTTTAGGATGAGCTTGACCTTTTTCAGTACAACTTTCTGACCTCTTCTCATGTAGAGCTTACGCGCTACAACAAAGTTGCTTTAAGGCGACATTTTTTATGTCGTTAGTGACGATTTTAAAGCGTCGCGATAATTTTTGTGAGGTTTATAAAAACGTCACCAAATCATCACGATTGCGCATGTCGCCGTAGCTCTTTGCGACGCTTTCAAAAAAAAAACGTCGCGATTCCCAGTTACTCTACCGCGACATTTTTTCCAAAAAAAACCGTCATGATTGGTAGTTGTTCTACCGTGACACTTTTCTAAAAAAAACGTCATGATAAGTAGTTGCTCCATCGTGACACTTTTCCAAAAAAACGTCACGAAAAGTGTTCATCCTACCACAACGTTTCTTAGCCAACGTCACCAAAGCCAAAACTGAACAACAATATTTTTTTCCAAAAAACGTCACAAAGTAATATATTTAAATAAAATGAAAACAAATTGTCATAATACTTATCAAATAATCTAAATACTAATCAAAACTCCACTAAACATTTATTTTTTTATTTTATTTTAATTTTAGACATTCAAACACAAAAATAAAAAAATGCTCAATAGCAAAAAGAAGTGTGTTAAATATTCATTATTTTATTAATAAAAAAAGGTGGGAGATGCCCCTGAATATAGACTAATAGTACTTTTATCTCTAATTAAATTAAATACATGAAAAAAAAATATCTACAAAGAAGAAAAATCTATAAATGCACATTCTTGTACATATTTGATAGTCAACTGATGTCTTCTCCTCTCTTATTTAGATAATATCTACTAACATGAAAATCAAGCTACTACTTGCATCCAAAAATGCAAAAAACAATGTTTATAATAGAAGGTAAATGTTATGATTAGCTGAATCTTCCTTGAGAGCTGCTGCCAGATTCATCTCCTGCATTCTGGTGCCCGTTGTTCTTCTACACTATGAAAACAACTACTCTATAAATGGCTGAAATATATATAACCAATTCATTGATGGTCGGCCTCCATTAGAATTGGGAAATACACACCTTATTGCTAGCTTGGCGGAGGAGACAATTTCCTGTCGGAAAGGAGGTGCACTCCACCGACTTCTTGCTCGCCTAGAAGCTCCTCTTCGGTGGTATCCTTTATTGTCTCCCCTGCAGGTGTTTTGATGACATGAGTCTTAAAAATGCGTTATTAAAAGAAAAATGCAAGTTGGTATTCATATGACATGATCCGAGGAGATGGTTTTTCACCACTCCATTTAAATTAAAGTGTGAATGTATGTTTGCAACACCGAATTTGATAACCGAAAGTGTGATTTGTAATCGAAAGCCTCTTTCATTCCCAAAACCGTTCCCACTTTCAAGTCCAAATCCCAAAACCTAGATCATCAAGAATTGGAAAACAAAGAAAATTTGAAAATTCCAAACCTTCTCCCTCTCCAATGGTAGATAAATCCATTTGAGAGCAAATGAACATATATATTTAAACTCTCACCTGTTAGAACAGTACACTGAACTGCTCTAATGCAGTTCGGCAAGTCTGCATAAATATTGTGAGGGCAGTTCAATGAACTACAGCTAAAAACAATAATGGTTAAAAGAGGAGAATGAAGAACTTAGGATTCTCTGCTTCTTAAAAAATAAGATTATAAGAAACCGGCTGCTAATAAGAAACCGGCTGCGAATTATGTGAGCCCGAGAGAAGCCGGCTGCTAATGGAGTGATTGTCGTAGGCGGGGCACTGTTGTGGTCGGTGTAGACACGACCGAGATACTATCACGTGGGGCACGTGAGTTCTTCCCGTGCACATTCACTCGTATAAGTAGTATCTCATTATGCTTATTGCAAGTGCGTGTAAGTAAAATTCAGAGCCTAATAAAAAGACAACTCATGCTTTCTGTCACATTTTTTTCTTCTTCTCAGATCACTGCTAGTGTGTACTACACTGTCCATAGCAAAACAGAATACTATTATAATCCATCTAATAAAACATTTTGCTATTAATGAAGCGTCAAGTTAAAATCAGTATTTTGACAACTCTTTGACTTCATAAATCCTAATAATAACATAAAGCTATGAGATCAAATAGAAGTAATAACATAGACCATATGAAGTTTATACCAAATTCCTGAATCCAAATCAATGCCCTAGCATATGTGCCGCCTTAGACCACAACTTCTCAGATTCATACAACTCGGCAAGCTTCTCGTCTGTGTACTCGAGGGCGGTGAAGTTGATTTACTTTATTACCACTAATGTGAACTTGGTCAAGAGCCCAAGTTTGTTGAAGTTTCAATCCCTATAAAATACGAAATTTAGCAAACACAAATCCAATAATCACATGTTCTGTTGGAATGAAAAATAAAATTCATAAGACTGGAAGACATAATGACAGGAATGTGGATTAATTGAACCAAAATATACTAAATAACACATCCCTAATGTAAAGTTAATCGTATAAAATTTGTCACCTCCATTAATTTTATTATATCTTAAATACGTAATATTAACTTTTGTAGCATAATTTTCGTCCAAAGATGAGCAAAGGAACATGAGTAGACATATACATCACACAACATTGAATATAAGAAATTGTTAATAAAAAGGGTGCATTGCATACCATGATTATCGAACACGAATGATTGCGGACACAATTTAGACAATTTAGATTCTTCAGAGGTCCCAAGAAATAAGGTATAGTGCTCGTATTGTTTGTTCGCATTGAGATGTGTCTTTTTGCCAAGAACGAACATTATCACCTGGATTGCAGCTATTTCATGCCCTATGAGAAATTTAATACCCCTCATATTATTAACCAATGCACTTGGATTGCAATTAGAATTACTTTTGATATCAGTTTGTGTTAGGCATTTATTCAAACAGGTTGTGTGCGGAACTAATGGTGGAGAAGTCACAGCTGAGGAGGTCAGTTCACTTTTGCAGGTAGTAGGCGGTTCACTTCTGCAGGTTTCTTAAGGTATGCTATGATAGTCCGCACTTCTTAAGGTATACTTGCACTTCTCAGCTATGAAGCAGCAACTTAAATATTAAGCCAATGAATATGTCTTAATTAATCAAAAAAATGTAGATAATATGAAGGAATGTGAAGCATTAATCTGGTTTAAGCAAACAGCAGGGAACGATATTTTAAGAGGTTACTGTTGAAGCCAGGAAAATCCTGACTCTAAAATCCGGACCAATGCAGCCGGAGGCTACTCGCCCAGCAGTCCAACGAGATGACTTGGCTGGCAACGATGAAGAAGCTAGAAGAGCAACAAACAGGACCCCAGGTGCTGCGGCAGGGAGGTCCCACCACGTACCCGGAAGCTCAAGGAAGTCTTCCCATCCAAAACCAAAAATGACCGAGCTTGGTACAAGGAAGGCAGGGACCTGGCGAGTATCTCGCCTGAGGGGGGTCAACCTCGTCCAAAAGTCCTTCTTGTACCCCTGGAGGTCTAATTATAAACAAATCCTGGGGGGGTAGTGACCATACTCGCCTCTTGCTCGCCATACTCGCCCCAAGCTCGCCCCTTGCTCGCCAAGCCCGCCCCTTGCTCGCCAAGCTCGCCCTTTGCTCGCCAAGCTCGCCCCTTGCTCGCCAAGCTCGCCTCTTGCTCGGTCTACGAATAGGCGTCTCCTTAGACCTTTCTGATCTCGACGAATTACGGGTGTTACAGGTACCTTTCAAGATTTTTGCATAATTATTAACCAAGTTAAGGGCAGTGAAACATAACGATGCTAAAATACATCCAGGAGGGAGATCGACTACCTCTGGTGAGACATCGCTTCTCCCCATCGCCGCCCAGGTTTATCTGCTCCTTGCTTTTCGCTTGTTCTGATTTTGGGCTTACCACATTTATAAGTTTTATGCTTATAAATGGCTGGAATCAAGAACGGAGAAGTGCAAGCATACCTTAAGGGTCCGTTCGGATCGCAGGTTTTGGTTTTGAAGAATTGGAATTCAGTAAAACCAAAAACCAGCCGGTTTTGGTTTTCCTGAATTCCAATAATATTGTTCGGCTGCAGGAAGATTTTGAGCTGATGGAATTGGAATTCAAATCTAGGGCATCGACATGGCCGCAAGGAAGAAGAAGAATCCTGAATTATCCGCAGTGGCCGGCGTGGCTGCAATGATTTTCCGAATTATCTAGGGCATCGACATGGCGATCCATACCTATACCATAGGAAGAAGTAGAAGAAGAAGAAGAGGAGGAAGAAGAAGAAGAAGAAGAAGAAGAGGAAGAAGAAGAAGCTCGCCCTTTTTCTGCACTGTTTTTTTCCGCTGGAAGAAGTAGAAGAAGAAGAGGAGGAGGAAGAAGAAGAAGATGAGGAAGAAGAAGAAGAAGAAGAAGAGGAGGAAGAAGAAGCTCGCCCTTTTTCTGCACTGTTTTTTTCCGCTGGAAGAAGTAGAAGAAGAGGAGGAGAAAGAAGAAGAAGAAGAAGACGAGGAGGAGGAGGAAGAAGAAGAAGAAGAAGAAGAAGAAGTAGAGGAGGAAGAAGAAGAAGAGGAAGATGGCGCGGCGAGGAAGACGATGGCGAGGAAGAAAGGTTGCGACGCGAGTGGGACGAAAGGTTGCGGTGAAAATCTAGCGAAAAAATAGCTCGGGGGGTAAGAATTGGGGAATGCCTAAAGTAAAAAACCTAGGTTTTGGTCAAAACCAATTTCGGGTTGAATTCCCGCAAACCGAACAACATTTTTGATTTACTTATGCCGAAAACCGAAAACCAATTTCATTTCCCTCGAACCGAACGGGCCCTAAGAAGTGTTGACTATCCAAGACGGAGATCGACTACCTCCGGTGTTTATAAATGGCTGGAATCAAGAACGGAGAAGTGCAAGCATACCTTAAGAAGTGCTGACTATACAGGAGGGAAATTGACTACCTCGAGATTGACTACCTCCGGTGAGACTTCTTCTCGCTTCTCCCCATCGTCGCCCCAGGTATTCCGCTCCTTGTTTGGGGGTTTTCCGCTCCCAGTTCTGATTCGGGGGTTACCACGTTTATAAGTTTTATGTTTATAAATGGATGGAATCAAGAAGGGAGAAGTGTAAGCATACCTTAAGAAGTGTTGACTATCAGCGATGGAGACGGGAGAAGTGCAAGCGATGGAAGAAATCGTGAAAGCAGTAGAGAGCGTAAGAGAGGAAATAAATGCTTGGAAGAGGACATATCGCTGTTCCCGAAGGTGGACGGAGGTGGAGAAGGTCGCCAACGATTGCAATATACGGACCGCTGAAACGATCTTTGTATGCAGGCCAGCGAGAACACAGCGCGGGGAGAGCTCTCCTAGGGAAGAACTCCGGGGTGGATTTCGGCAAATCACGCACGCTGCAAATATTTCTGTGGCCAGGATTATACTCCTACGGGAACTCACGCTGGCATAAAGTTAGCTTTAGCTGAGCTCATGCGGAATTTTCCTGTCGGCGAGCTTCTACTCATCGCACCCGGCGAGCTTCTCCTCTCCGGAAAGCTTCTCTTCATCGCATCTGGGGAGCTTCTCCTCATCGCAGCGGGCGATCTTCTCCGGTGAGTTTCTCTGGCGAGCTTCTCCGGCGAGCTTCTCAAATTATATAAGATTCCACAACCACAAACACGCAGCCGACCAGCTTCTCTTCATCGCAACCTCAAGGTAACTTCAGAAGTCATGAAAATTTTAGACAGTCTTATGACTGTTGGGAAATCAGGTGCAAACCACAGTGCACTGCTATAAAATTGCAGGGAAACAAGAATACAATATAGGCAAAAACTGGGCGCGGCAAACCCGCCGGCGCACAATCACAAGTATATATTTATATAAAAGCAATTACAAGGAAATAACAAGTGAAGAAATAGACTGTCTGGTGGAACACCGCAGATGCGCCGGACGCGCACGATCCGCGTGAGTGTAGAAATCTGGACTGCAATCCGCCTAGCGGACGCACAAGGTTCACCGGAACCTTCAACGTCGAAGTCCGACGTTCAACCGCAACCACCACCGGAGACCAACGCCGCCACCGGAGACAAACGCCACCACCGAGATCAAAACGGCGTCAAGGCTAACTGCACTCGCGCACGCATTCAACGTCTACGGCAATCTCCACCAAGCCCGACGACGACTCCCTCTCCAACGCCGGCGGCTCACCTCCAAGACCGGCGACACTACTCTCTCCAACGGCGAAACACCAAGGCCGCCGGCGGCCTCTCCGTCGCACAAGAGAGAGAGAGAGAGAGAGAGAGAACGGGAGAGAGAGGAGGAGGGGCGGCACTCCAAAGCTACAGAACGGCTATATTCTCCCAGGCGGCTAATCTCCAACAATGCTACAGGCGATTCTTCATTTCTTTTATTTTTTCTCCTGTACAGGCGGCAGTGCGGCAGTTTTTATTACATGCGGCTCTTCCTTTCTTCCTGGCGGTTCCAGCAAAGACCACGCACACACAAAAAACGGGCTGGCTGTTTACGTGGGCTTTAGGCCAAGATATAATATATATAATTTACTAGCATCTTCGAACGGGCTACGCCTGTTCTCGATGCGTCGCTGCGGGCTTCGCCCGCAATCAAGCGGGCTTCGCCCGCTTGGCATTTAAGCGTGCTTCGACCATTCTCGATGTGGCGATGCGGCCTTCGGCCACATTCAGGCGGGCTTCGCCCGCCCCCTCGGCGGGCTTCGCCCCCCCTCCGCTAGCGGGATTAATTTTAAAGTCCCCCCGTTCTAGATGCAGCGCTGCGGCCTTCAGCTGAGTTTATAATTTAATAAATCTAACAGAAATCAGATATTATTATCACAACAGTTAACGAATGGCCCAAGATAGAAGGCAGTAGTAGATCCAGCAATAAAAACACCCAACCATATGAGCAACTGAGCATAGAATTTATGAAATTCTGATTCGCAAAAGCTGGGCAAACAACATGATGGCATAGAGTTCAACAAACTCCAGGAACCGAATAAATATATATATTACCCAGGCACCATAATTACAAAGCAAATGCAATATATATTTATTATATATATAATTGAAGTTTACGAAACTAATGCTAAAAATTGAGTGCAGATCATGTGCTTATAAAATAACTTCTAAGCAGATCATGTGTAAGAAAAATGGATGAAATAGAAATGGGGTGCTTTAGCTATAGTTTGCAAGCTGAAGCAAAAGAACTTACCTGCATTCAATCGCATAACATCCGCAAGAGTGTGGCACAGAGAAAGAAATAAGAGCGGGTGAAAATGTATGCTACGGTCCATTCCTATCACAAAAGATCCTAACTTTCTGATATGTGGACAGTTAAACCTCAGACAAAAAATACTCTGTTCAAATACACCATCAGGCCTATGCTGGCAAATATACTAAAAGACCTGACCAAAACCTGGAAACATGCACCAAAAATAAATCTTTTTCCCGCAGTTGAATACATACCAAAATATTGACATCCCCTTCGATCCAGCAATCCAAACAAAAATTTGGTTTCATTCAACAAAAATTTGGGAATGCAGATCTTCCCCCCTCTACAACATAAACTGTTTGTTTCTCGACTAAACAATTTTGCATTGCAGTGTGTGCAATATTTTGGCGGAGGTAACTCCATTCGAGTGGCAGATGGATAACAATGTCGTGCAGAGTTGCGCAATGTTGTTGGTAAGGTAGATAATGTAGTTGGGATTACAGCTGCAGGTAGTTGTAATAATTGTGCATGTTGTCTTGAGGTGGACGCTTCTGATTGATTAGCCGGTGGCATAGTAAGGTAACTCGGGGTTGGAATGTTGCATATTGTAGATAATGTAGTTGGGATTACAGCTGCAGGTAGTTGTAATAATTGTGCATGTTGTCTTGAGGTGGACGCTTCTGATTGATTAGCCGGTGGCATAGTAAGGTAACTCGGGGTTGGAATGTTGCATATTGTCGTTATCCCAACAACTGTATAAGTTACAATGATCATAACTAATAGTAGAATATTTGCTAAATTAATGTAAGAAGAGTAACTAAGTCATACCCGAATTCAATGGTTGGTCAAGTTGCTTAGTTGCTAATTGATGACGACATCTCATCTCGCAAAGTTTTTTCTTTCGAGCACACCGAGCATTTCTTTGGGCTAATAACAGTAAATTTTGTGGTATTGGAAGGTGAATTGTAGATAGTTGACGTTTTAGTCTTGCTAACTTTAGCTTGAGCATCCTCGCAACCCTTGCAGAATGCTGTTTAATCAATCGATCTGCTCGAGCTGAATCCACAACAATGGCCACTGGAACAGTTCCTATTCGAGAGATCATAGATGTGCGTGTTGCATGTCGTCGACTTTGTTGAAGCTTAAGAACTCTTGCTCTTCTCGCTGCGCGTTGTGCATCCAGTAATGCGGTTCTGATGGGATCGGTAGTAGGTAATTGTCCAAAGACGTAATGTGTGTCATTATGAGGATTAGTGTTAGATCGTGCTAAACTATATATATATATATATCTTCTCCTTGCATTTCTATCTTCGCGTTGTTGTATCGTCAAAGAACGTCTTCGTGAACTACAATGGTTTAAGGTCGGGACAGCAGAAATGATGTTTTCACGCCGGATTGGTTGCCCTTCCGAAAGAGTAGGAGGTGACACCATCAATAAGAGCCTAATGACTTTAATCATGTTATTCTTCCAAATTGATATCAATATTGAACATATAAAAAAAGCTTAACTAAGGATCTATGTATCTATTTGATTGTTCAAATCAATCTTGATCTAGCAGATCTAAATGCTCTGACCAAATTCTATTCATTATAAGAATATTTGTTTGATATGGAGCATAACTATATAAATAACTATATAAATAACCTATCAAATTTTGTCAAATATGGTTCATTTGTTTGAAAATATGGAGCATAACTATAAATAACCACACCTCTGCACTTTTAACTATAAATATCAACACAAAATGGTACTCCTAAGACCATCAAGGTATATTAAGCAATAACCACACAACAAATGTTTTTGGAAGGGTCTACATTTAATATATGGAAGAAAAAATGATAGCTGTAATGAAAAACTGAAATTATACAAATTCTATTCATTATAAGAATATTTGTTTGATATGGAGCATAACTATATAAATAACCTATCAAATTCTGTCACATATGGTTCATTTGTTTGAAAATATGGAGCATAACTATAAATAACCACACCTCTGCACTTGTAACTATAAATATCAACACAAAATGCTACCCCTAAGACCATCAAGGTATAGTAAGCAATAACCACACAACAAATGTTTTTGGAAGGGTCTACATTTAATATATGGAAGAAAAAATGACAGCCGTAATGAAAAACTGAAATTATAAACAGTAATTAAGGGGCAAAAGAATCCATCGGCCAAAACTATAATAAAAATGGCAAATAAAAATATAATAAAAACTGTAATAAAGAACAATAGAACCTTTTTGACTAAAAATCTATAGTAAAAAAGCTTGCAAAAAATAACAACAAACTTGCAAAAAATGAGCACAGTAGAAACGAAATTAAACATGAGATGAGGAGCCTGAACTTACCGTGAGGCTGAACTTACTGCACAGTCGATGAAGCCGGAAGGAAACGTGGAAGAAAACCTGGAAGAAAACCTGGAAGAAAACCTGGAAGGAAACCTGGAAGGAAACCTGGAAGCCAGATGCTGCACATGAACTGAACCTGCGGGTGTTGAAGCATAAAAAAGAGGGGTAGATTTCTGCTGCGAAAAAGAGCAGCTGAAGAAACGATCTGCGATTTCTGCTGTAAACAAAATAACAGGAAGAAAAAAAAATGCAGGGATAAGAACCTGGATCGAAAAAACAGGGGAAAACTCGAGAAATAGCAGGAAGAAGCAGAACCTGGATGCGGCGAAAGAAATCCGGGAAGTAGCACAGGTGGAGTTGGAGCTTCTTGCGGAGGAGTTTTTTGCGGTGGAGGTTACTGCGGTGAAGTTTCCTGCGGTGTAGTTCCTGCGGTGTATCTGGAGGTGGAGCTTCTTGCGGTGGAGGTGGAGCTTCTTGCGGTGGAGCTGGAGCTTCTTCCGGTGGAGCTGGAGCTTCTTGCGGTGGAGGTCGTTGCGGTGGAGGTTGTTGCGGGGGAGGATCTTGGGGTAGAGGTTACTGCGGTCTATCTTGCGGGTTGAGCGAAGAAGCTCGACAGTGGAGTGAGGAGATGTGGTGTGATGAAAAGTAGAGGGCGATGGTCACTCTGTGAGGGTTAGGGCATGCGGGTTTTGAAACATTGGGAGGGGAGGATGCGTATATCAGCAGATTTGAGGATGAGCGGGAAACGGAGGTAGTAAGAAACTCCAATGGGGAGCTCTATATTTAGAGCTCCCCATTGTACCATGTTCTCTAAATATAGAGAACATGGTTAGAGCAACTCCAACCATGTTCTCTATATTTAGAGAACATGATGTATATTAATATTTTTTTTGTATATTTTAGGTAGGTTTTATGTATATTTTATGTATTTTGTATTTATATGATATGTATATATGTACGTATATATTTATATTATTATAATTATTTTTTTTTTTGTATTATATTATTTTATTATATTCTTTTATGAAATTCAAAAAAAAAATAAGCGTTGCTTAATTAAAAGTTACGAGTACATAATTAAAATAAAATAAACGTTACGTAATTAAAAGTTACGAGTACATAATTAAAATAAAATAAGCATTACATAATTCAAAAAAAAATATGCAATTAAAACTAAAATTCTGGGAGGTCATCGTTAGGTTCGCCGTGTTGTTCTCCTTCGTATCTTGGTACGCCATAGTCGCTTCCTCCATATTGGCTTCCTCCATGCTGGTCTCCTCCGAACTGAGGTCCTCCAAATTGGCTTCCACCGTACTGGCTTTCTCGGTATTGGCTTTCTCGATACTGGCTTTCTCGGTACTGACTTCCTCCTAATGGAGGCCCTCCAAATTGAGGTCCGTCAAACTGTGGTCCGCCAAATTGTGGCCCTCCAAATTGAGGTCCTCCAAATTGATGTCCTCCAAATTGTGACCCTCCAAATTGAGGTCCTCCATGTGAGTCATGTTCATACTGACTTCCTCTATATTGGCTTCCTCCGTAACCACTGCCTCCATATACGCCGCCTCCATATTCAGTTCGCTCGACTGATGAAGATCCTCCAAATAATGGTTTTTTAATGTTTTTATTGATAATTGCTTGTTTTTTTTGTCGAAAATACTGTCGCTCTGGAGTTCCTTTGATACTATCCAAATCTATCATCATGATATCGTGATCTTGTTTAGCACTTTGAAGCTCTAATCTTCTCCTTTCATTTTCTGCGTTTAACCTCATGACCTCTTGCATAGAAGACATATCTAGTTCTCGCTGTTCTTGAGCTCTTTTTAAAATTGTTAAGATTTCTTTATTTCTTTTAGTGTGAGCCTCAATATCATCACTCTTACTACTCAATTTTCTTCTCCTCTCCTTTTCTTGCTTTCTTCCAACAGGTCGATTAATGGAAGTTGAGATCGGAGATTCTTCATCACCAGTACTACCAGGATTCATTTCATTGCTATCTGTATTTAAGTCTACACCTCTCCGTTCACTGGAGAGTTAGAACCTAATGTTTGCGACATGTCAATATTCTGAGAGTTCTTACCTTTCGTAAATTCCTAAGCCGACAGATTTCGTCAATTCCTAAGCCGACACAAGAAGATCAAAGACAGAGATGCACATTTTGCACTTCGAGATGCACTGATTGAACATTTGTGGGAACGACATGGCAATGAAGCAATGTAGTTTTCAAAATATTATGCATTTTAAAGTTAATATATTTTGGTGTATGCACAATTTTAAGTAGTAAAATATCTTATTATGCTCTTTGCATGATCAATAATATTTAGAAAATATTCAATATTAGTCTCATTTTGTAGGTAACGGAAAGACAATTTTTTTGATATATTATATGTAAAATTTGGAGAAATATATTAGCGGCTACGGGCGTTATAAAATTATACGCAAAGTTAAAATAATACAACATTTATTTTAATTTAAAAAAAATACAAAAAAAAGAAAATAGAGGAGCGGCATTTCCGCTCCTCCTCCTCTAAATTTAGAGGAGGAGGGAGCGGAAATGCCGCTCCCTCCAAAAATGAAGTGCCAAATGGCGCTCCATTGGAGCCAACCGGACTCCATTTTCCGGAAAATGGAGTCCGGTTGGAGATGCTCTAAGCGGGAAAAGAAAGTAAAGGCACGGCTTGAATTTCGGACTCCTCTTGAAAATTAAGAAAGCAGCGTGGAAGCGGGAGGAGCGAAATTTAGGCGGTAGACGAAAAGCAAAGGATCCACGTGGCTTCATTTTGGGTTATTTTAAGGAGTTTAGATTAGATAAATATATTATATCTTTATCTATTATATCTTTATATATATATAATCTTAAAATATATATATATATAATCTTGATGACGATCCGAACCAAACATAACTCAACAAATCACCACCTTGGTTCGGGATCCGGAGCCACCACCTGCACGAAGCACTCCCTGCACGAAGCACCAACTGTGCGAAACAACACTGCGTGAAGCACCACCTCAAAGTCCTGAGGCGTCAGCCGACCTGCTCCAGTCGACTCATCCCTGCTCGGGCTTGAACCCCTGAATGTCGATGCAACCGGATCGCTGAATCTGACTCGCCTAGTCAGACTACCAGAAGGGCGATCCCCTGCACCACCTCGACTATCCACCCTGTCGGCCGCAGAAAATATGGGCACACCACCTCGCACTGTGGTCCCCATCAGCCGGTACAGACTACCGCGCTGCTCAGCTCGCATGAGCACGGTGCGCCCTCGCCTCACCGTCAGAACTCCATCTCTCGCTGCAATACTGCAACCACTGGAATCCAATCCGTCCAACGAAATCAGATTCCTGCGCAGCTTAGGTACCAGGTGTACCCGCTCAAGCCTGCGCACTGCTCCGTCATGCGTCCGAATGTCCACAGTCCCTGTCCCCGTGACCTCACATACTGAGCCGTCACCAAGATAGACCGACCCAGTCGTCACCTCCAGGGAACTAAACATCCCTGCATCTGAGCAAACATGCTGCGAGGCACCCGAATCCAAAATCCAGCTATCAGAGTCGCATCGACTCTCAGTGATGACAAGAACATCACTATCATCTGCAAAGGCTACCCCTGCTATGTCCAATCTTTGGGCGTCCCCAGAACCCTGCGCACGCTGTGGACAAAGCCTCCTGATATGGCCTCTCTGCCCGTAGTGGTAACACTTCACAACCTTCCTCAAAGCTGATCTGGCACGTGCACTCCCAGATCCCTTCTCGAACTGCCTCCCTCGTCCATCTACTGCCAAAACATGCTCACCCCCAGGAGCGGGGTCCGACAACATCTGACTGGACAGTAACGCAGATGTAATCTGCTCCACGTCTACTGTATCCTTCCCATACAATAGCGTAGTCTTCATATGCCTGAACGACGTCGGGAGCGAGGTAAGAAGCAAGAGGGTCTTGTCTTCCTCCTCCACCTTCACACCAACCACATGCAGCTGGCTCAAAAGTCCGTTGAACACATTGAAGTGTTCCTGCAGGTTACCACCCTCCTGCATCTTCAGGCCGTACAATCTCTGCTTCAGTAAAAGCCTCGCGGTCAACGACTTGCTCATGTAGAGTCCCTCAAGCTTCTCCCACAACGTGACAGCGGACTCTTCAATACCGATGTTGAACAACACCTTGTCGTCGACGCACATCCGAATAGCGCTAGTTGCGTGCTCATCCATCTCAGTCCACTCAGAATCCTTCACCGGATCGGGCAAAGAATCACGCCCCCGCAGCACTTAGATCAACCCCTGCTCAACCAGCATATCCTTGACCCGAATCTGCCATAAGCGAAAATTCCCGTTGCCGTCAAACTTCTCCACTGAATACCTTGCCAACACTGAATTCTTCCCTGTCATAGCTTCCCTCAGCAAACTAGAAGACCTGATTTGTTCAAAGGTCGGATCTGAGAGAGTGGGAAGAGGACCTAGTCGTTCACCACCGCAGTCAAACCCTTCCTAGAACGTCCAATCACGGTCATCTACCGAACCTGGCTCTGATACCACTTGTTGGGAAATCAGGTGCAAACCACAGTGCACTGCTATAAAATTGCAGGGAAACAAGAATACAATATAGGCAAAACTGCGCGCGGCAAACCCGCCGGCGCACAATCACAAGTAAATATTTATATAAAAGCAATTACAAGGAAAAAACAAGTGAAGAAATAGACCGTCCGGTGGAACACCGCAGATGCGTCGGACGCGCACGATCCGCGTGAGTGTAGAAATCTGGACTGCAATCCGCCTAGCGGACACACAAGGTTCACCAGAACCTTCAACGTCGAAGTCCGACGTTCAACCGCAACCACCACCGGAGACCAACGCCGCCACCGGAGACAAACGCCACCACCGAGATCAAAACGCCGTCAAGGCTAACTGCACTCGCGCACGCCTTCAACGTCTACGGCGATCTCCACCAAGCCCGACGACGACTCCCTCTCCAACGTCGGCGGCTCACCTCCAAGACCGGCGACACTACTCTCTCCAACGACGAAACACCAAGGCCGGCGGCGGCCTCTCCGTCGCACAAGAGAGAGAGAGAGAACGGGAGAGAGAGGAGGAGGGGCGGCACTCCAAAGCTACAGAACGGCTATATTCTCCCAGGCGGCTAATCTCCAACAATGCTACAGGCGATTCTTTTATTTTTTTCTCCTATACAGGCGGCAGTTTTTATTATATGCGGCTCTTCCTTTCTTCCTGGCGGTTCCAGCAAAGACCACGCACACACAAAAAACGGGCTGGCTGTTTACGTGGGCTTTAGGCCAAGATATAATATATATAATCTATAAATATATTATATCTTTATATATATACGAGTGACAGGCACGGGCCTCCGGCCCGATCTAAGGCGGCAATTGTCGTGGGGGGCGACATTTTTCGTGGGGCGATATTTTTCGTGGGTGGCGATATTTGTCATGGGGTGACATTTGTCGTGGGGGGCGACATTGGTCGTGAGGGCGACATTGGTCGTGAGGGCGACATTAGTCGTGGGCGGCGACATTGGTCATGGGCGGCGACATTAGTCGTAGGTGGAAACATTGGTCGTGGGCGGCGACATTGGTCGTGGGTGACACCATTCAGCTGGCCAGGGGGGAGACATTCGACGGGGGAGGGGACATTTGTCGCAGGTAGCCTTAAGTGCGCAACATAAGAGCATATTTTTGATGAAATTTCATCTTTCTTGAGAAGAAAAGGGGTTCAAGATCTAATCTAAGATGTCATTCATAATATAAGTAGATCAAAAGTCATCTTAATTAAGAGCAACGTAAAAGCTGAGAAAAATTCCTTTGATATTGGAGGGGGTTTCGGAAGACCCTGGAGCGACGGATGAGAGTGGACCTATTGAAAAGATGTTGAAACTGGACTTGAAGTCTACTTGTGTTGAATTGATCTCTGCTCTGACAATAACTGATAAATAAAATTTTTAATAAGAAGTGGCTTCCCTTGCCCACTCTCTCACCCTTCCTCTCTTACCTGTAAAAATTTGCCAAAAAAATATGTTATAAATCATTAAAAACTGTAAAAGTGAATGAAAGTTAACCCAAACAAATAATAATCAAAATGAAAGAGAGCTCTTACAGAGATTTCATATTGAGGCACAGTTGCGAACCATTTTTTTGTTGTTTTCTTCCATGTCTCTTTCTATGAACTGCATAAGTCATATTGAAACTATTAACTACTCTTCATCGAGGAAGCTTTAAATTGGAAATATGTTGTTCTTCTCAAGATGTATGTTTGGATGTTGAACCCAAAAAATCATATATGAGAAAATGAATTAAATGTTTGAATTCAGCAATTAATATCATTCTGCCAGTACCATACGCAGATAAAAGTAAACTATCCCCCCAAACACCAATTTTAATTGAAATCACGTCAAAAACATCATACGGTATTAATAAAGCAAATCTTTGTATTAATCTTCCTGGTATTAATTCCAGATTATAAAGCATTCCAAATCTTCCTGGTCTCCTGAAAAATAATGTTTAGCATCAGATGACACTCCACACTACCAAATCTCTGTGAGGAATACTATCAAATACCTTGCGGGCGAAAGTTACAATGTAATGCTTGAGATCAGAAAAAGAGAAGAAAAAAAGAAACCAAAAAAATTTTGAAGTGTACAAAGAAATCCCAATTCAGATGGAATAAAATAAGAAGAAGAAGAAACATGTGGGTGGTGGGAAATCTTAATAAAATTACAGGAAACATGCCTGCATTATCCATTCATGGCAGTTATGCATGGAGCACTATCGGATTTGTAAGTAATGCAAATCTTAAAATTATAAGAAATCTGAAACTTACAGTTAGCCAGTCATGATTGGCCTGGATTCTCCATTCCCTCCTCTCCCCTTGTCCGATAGATAGATTAGTGAGTGGAAGGGGGATCACGTGGGTTCGTAGATGGCTGCCTCTGCGATGCCCGGAAGGAATCAGCGGTGTAGTGATTTGTGGACGGAGGTTCAGAGATGGCGTTCGTCAGTGTTGGAGTCGTCGTTTATGGATTTCGTCGGTGCTGGAGGTACTCGCGTGGTGTAGAGAGCAGTGCGAGGATGCGGGGTTTCGTGGATGCGGGGAGGACAGGGAGAGAACGGCGTGCCCTAGCTTTTTTTTGCAACTGTCGAGCGTGAGTGATGGAGCGGGATGCTGAATGTCGAGGGAGTGGGGAGTTAAAAGTGGGAGGCTTTTTTGATCCGTGAATGGACGGTGTTGATTTATTTGTGTCTCATTTAGCTCGTCATTTCTTGTCCTATTTTTCTTGTCATTGAAGCAAAATCATATTTCTTTTTAATATAGTATAGATATATAATCTTAAAAAATATATATATATAATCTTGATGACGATCCGAACCAAACATAACTCAACAATGACTCAAAATAATGCTGCACAGTATTTTCCGGCAAGCTTCTCTTCACAACACATTAATATAGTCTCATGTATACAGCAGTGATTGCGGTTGTATCCTCTCTTTTGATAATCTGGGAGGATTTTCAAAATCTGAAGATTACGTTTATTATATTCATTTCTACGACTGATTTCATATAGAATTTTGGGTAAAAACATATTTGGTCTTATTTGGCTTGCATTTAAGAATACTAGCAGTCTCCGCCAATGCATGAACGACACATAAGATGACATACATTATGTTCTGGCAAACTCTTCAAAAGTACTTAATTTTGTAGTTCACAATAATTAAAATGCTCTCCAATAGCTTTAAAAAACATACAAATTTCTACGACACCAAAAAACTATATTATCACTTTCATTATATGTCATCGCTGCTCTCCAATAGCTTTAAAAAACTGAATCCTTCCTTATCATCCAATACTTCACTAAAATTTGTGGATGTTGATAGTTGTGTAGGTAGTCTTAACATTTGCTTGCTTGCATTGGAATCCTTCAAAAAAATAAAAATATTAAATCATGTTAAAAATAAATGCCAAAAATATAGAAAAAACTTTTCAATTGCTTGCCTACCTCTTCTATATTCAAGGAGTTCATTTTTTTTTTTTGCCTTTTTTTAGGTTATTTTTCAACCCAACTCTTTAATCGCTTGCCTCCCTTGCGAGCCTCTTTCTTTTTTAATCCCTTTGCATTTGCAAGACGATATTCCATAACATGGTTTGGAAGAATAACATCAATTAGTGGAGTATTAGATGATACAACTGTTTGAATACTATCTTCACATTGATTTTTATATAAGAGTTCCAAATGAGTATTCATTTTTGCAATTTCTTCTAACACAAATTGATACCCGCCTTCAGATTCAGATGCCTTTGCGACAATTTTGATTAAATTAGGGCATAATTCCCTACAGCGATTAGCCATATCCAACTTTAAATTGCCCAGAACAAAAACCAAAAAATCAAAATCACTTGAGAAACAAGAACATTCAAAATAGCAATAAAAAATAGAGTTTCACCTGAACATTTCTATTATGCTTCTCCAAAATATCTTCTCTTGCTTTTTTAGTCCATCTCTTCAATATATATTTGTCTGGAACTAATTTATATCAATTATGTCTAGAACCTTCAAAATATGTGAACAAAGAATCTCAAAAGTTTTATACATCATACATTGACATGATGTTGTTTGAAGAAATGGGTGATATATGACTTTGTATTCACCACCTTCATTAAACGATGATATTAAATACTCACAAAAATCATATGCTTCATTCTTTTCCTTTATAAAATTTGATAAGCTTTTTTCTCATTCTACTTGGAACTTCTCAAAAATGATTCTAGTATAAATATTTCCAGCTTGAACCAAAATAGGAACGGTCTTCACCTTGAGCTTTGGCATTTTCTCTCTTATTTCATATTTCGGCTGCAATTCTGTATATCTTTTGTCACTAACTACCCTTTCAAAGTGCTTAAAAAAAATTATTTAAGTCTAGGCTAGACTTCAAGTAGTCTTTCAAATCTCCATTTAGGCTTTCACTGAGTTGAGTGTTTCGCATACCTAAAGTAATAGTTGTATTCATGTAGTATTTAGCCCACTTTTCCTTTAATTTATAAATTGGTTTTTCCCAACTGTTTTCTGTAAGAGAATAGGCCGATATCAACGTTTTCCATGCCTCTTCAAATTTTCCATCATCTTCATACTCAAACATAGCTTTCTTAAAATCACTTAAGAAACAAGAACCATCTTTCATTAAATTACCAAGATGTTTAATACCATTTTGCATAAGATGCCAAGTACAAAGCCCATGTCTAGTCTCCGGGATGACCTCAAATAATGCTTTTGCCATTGCTGCATCCTGATCTGTAAATATTGTTCTGGGCTTTTTACTCTTATGCGCTTCAAGAAAAGTCTCAAACAACCATGCAAATGACTCCGCAGTCTCATCATATAGTAGTGCTGCCCCAAAAACTATAAGTTCTCTACGATGATTAAAACCAACAAAAACACCAAATGGTCGATACTCTTTATTGTTAGAAAATGTTATGTCAAAAGTTATAACATCTCCAAAAATATCATAATCAATACGGATCCTAGCGTCAACCCAAAAGATATTTGTATAACCCGTAATTCGTCGAGATCAGAAATGCATGAGGACAATGCAGAAGATCTCCCCCACTTGGGCGAGTACAGAAGATCTCCCCCAGCTGGGCGAGTACAGAAGATCTCCCCCACCTGGGCGAGTACAGAATACCTACCCCACCTGGGCGAGTACATAAGACCTCCCCCACTTGGGCGAGTACAGAAGACCTCCCCCACCTGGGCGAGTACAGAAGACCTCCCCCACTTGGGCGAGTATAGAAGACCTCCCCCACCTGGGCGAGTACAGAAGATCTCCCCCACCTGGGCGAGTGCAGAAGACCTCCCCGACCTGGGCGAGTACAGAAGACCTCCCCCACCTGGGCGAGTACAGAAGACCTCCCCCACCTGGGCGAGTACAAAAGATCTCCCTCACCTGGGCGAGTACAGAAGACATCCCCCACCTGGGCGAGTACAGAAGACCTCCCCCACCTGGGCGAGTGCAGAAGACCTCCACCACCTGGGCGAGTGCAGAAGACCTCGCCCACCTGGGCAAGTGCAGAAGACCTCGCCCACCTGGGGCGAGTACAGAAGACCTCCCCCACCTGGGCGAGTACAGAAGACCTCCCCCACCTAGGCGAGTACAGAAGACCTCCCCCACCTGGGCGAGTACAGAAGACCTCCCCCACCTAGGCGAGTGCAGAAGACCTCGCCCACCTGGGGCGAGTACAGATTTTCACCCCGTCAAAAGGCAGGAGTCGCTATCTGCAGCCCATTTCAGAAGGCGGGAGCAGCTATTCGCAGTCCATTTGGATTTGCCTATAAATAGGACCCCAAGGCACAAGTAGAAGGCACCTTCACCCCCCCTATGGTGGGCGAGTACCTTGCCTGCATCTCTTGTGCCAAGCTCAGCATTGACTTTAGGAGGGGAAGTTCCTATAGACTTCCGGGTATGTGGCGGGACCTCCTCGCTGCAGCACACAGGTCTTGTTTATAAGCAGGTTAGAGTGGTTTTGTATGCTATCTAGTTCCTTATCACCTTGTCTCACATGGGTCGATCACTAAACGAGTAGCCTCTAGTCACCCCCAAGTCTCGAACATAGTTGGACCGGTATGCGGGTTCCAACATTTTTGGTGCGGTGAGCGTGGACTGTGACCAGAGTAAGAAACTTTAGTGGGAGACCTCACGATGAGCAATAATGAGAAGGGTGCTAGGCGAGTTCCAACTGAGGCGAGTACCAGTTCAGGCGATATCCGGCTAGGCGAGTTCTGCTCACATGCGTCCTACTCGCGAGATGCGATGTAACGTCCCAAGGCCCTGAACTTACCATCGGGACAACGTCCACCGACAGCCTCGCCTGACGACCCTTACCGGGCTGCAACCCAAGCACCCCAACCCCTCTCCATCCCACTGGCGGGTTGTTGGTGGCCACAGCCTCCCTTCGATGAGCCAAACTCGATAGTCAAGCATGCACCACGGGGACTTCCCAGGAGGTCACCCATCCCAGTACTACTCCATCCCAAGCACGCTTAACTATGGAGTTCTTTCACTTCTCATCACCAATTGAGCTGCAGCTCGGGCTGGAGTAGTACTGGGATGGGTGACCTCCTGGGAAGTCCCCGTGGTGCATGCTTGACTATCGAGTTTGGCTCATCGAAGGGAGGTTGTGGCCACCAACAACCCGCCTGTGGGCTGGAGAGGGGTTGGGGTGCTTGGGCTGCAGCCCGGTAACGGTCGCCAGGCGAGGCAGTCGGTGGACGTTGTCCCGATTGTAAGTCCAGGGCCTTGGGACGTTACAAAAAAAAGTGCACTTTTTTTTGTAACGTCCCAAGGCCCTGGACTTACAATCGGGACAACGTCCACCGACTGCCTCGCCTGGCGACCGTTACCGGGCTGCAGCCCAAGCACCCCAACCCCTCTCCAGCCCACAGGCGGGTTGTTGGTGGCCACAGCCTTCCTTTGGTGAGAAGTAATCCAGTTAAGCGCCTCTACGGGGCCTTCCCAAGAGGTCACCCATCCCAGTACTACTCCAGCCCGAGCACGCTTAACTATATAGTTCTTTCACTTCTCATCACCAATTGAGCTGGTGGACGTTGTCCCGATTGTAAGTCCAGGGCCTTGGGACGTTACATGCGAGGCGGCCAGAAAAGAGGTATTCTACTCGCAGATATTCTGCTCGTATGTGTTCAACTCGCAGATATTTTGCCCGCAAGCGTCCTACTCGCGAGATGCGAGGCGGCCAGAAAAGAGGTAATCTACTCGCAGATATTATGCTCGCATGTGTTCTACTCGCAGATATTCTGCTCGCATGTGTTCAACTCGCAGATATTCTACCCGCAAGCGTCCTACTCGTGAGATGCGAGGCGGCCAGAAAAGAGGTATTTTACTCGCAGATATTCTGCTCGCATGAGTTATACTCGCAGGTGTTCTGCTCGCATGTGTTCTACTCGTAAAGTGTGAGGCGATCCAAGGTAGGTGACCTCCTCTAGGGAAACTTAAGGCCAGGTGAGAAGAAATCAAGCTCGGAGAGGAGTGATTTCAGACGACCCAAGGTAGGTGACACTTGCTATGCCCCCATTTTCACCTCTTGTTGGTGCTAACATATTTTCATACATAGTACATATTAATACTCACGGGTTCTTTGGTAAAACCCATGAGTGCTTTCACCTGATTTGCAAACAGTGTTACTTTGACATCTTGACCACTATGACAACTGTCACAGAGGGATCCATATGACAGTTTCATGGTAGAGTGTATATTTCGCGAGTCCATTCTACTTTATTTCACGAATTCAACTTGCGAGGTATTTACATCAATAATTCAGGTGTTTTCCTCTATATCCCGCGAGTCCGTACTCGCGAGGTCGTAACTTCAGTAAATATGGTGTTCTCTTAATCCCGTGAGTCGTTACTCGCGAGGTCATCACTTCAGCAATTATGGTGTTCTATTAATTCTGCGGGTCCATACTCGCGAGGTCATCACTTCAGCCACTATGATGTTCTATTAATTCCGCGGGTCCATACTCGCGAGGTCATCACTTCAGCAACTATGTTGTTCTATTAATTCTGTGGGTCCATACTCGCGAGGTCATCACTTCAACAACTATGGTGTTCTCTTTAGTTCTAGCTCGAGAGCTGACTCAGCGAGTTCATATTTTCATGGTGTTCTCTTTAGTTCCGCAAGTTCCTACTCGCGATGATGTATCCAACTACTCATCTCTACAAGATCCAAAAGAAATCTATATTCGGCGAATGCTTACTTGCGATGGATGTTCTTACTTGGGATGATCTTATTCAACAGCTTATACTTCATGATAAAAACTCAAAGGACAATTATTCATAACTCACTTTGGCGAGGAAAACTCATCATGAATCAGGTCACGTAAAACTTATTCTTCTTCTTATTATTCACTACATATAGCAATATAGATCTTTCCATTACAAAACTCTTAAGAGTTAGATCGAGCATCCACTCAAAGTAGTATGATATATTCAAAAGCATTTTAGGATGTGTGATCTCACCTCTCCCCTTGAAACTTCTGGTTGAGCAGTGAGACGACGTCTCGGGTTCAGTGCGTCATCCTAAGTCCAAGCCTCTGCATTGCCGGTCGAGATCAGCTCCCCCCCCCCCTGCATGTTGGCCGATCTGCCCCTCGAGTACCGACTCTCTTTGCCCGTGCACTAGTTACTAGGGGAGAGAATGAAACTACATTCTCAGGTACTCTAATGAGTTGAATCCTCGAGCAGAGTGTTGTCGTAGATCAGGTCACTGCACGAGCTCCTCCCCTACACATCGACTACTTGCCCCCTCGAGTGAGTTTTATGTCCTCGAGCAGAGTGTTGTCATAGTCTGAGTCACTGCACGAGCTCCTCTCCTGCACACCGACTACTTGCCCCCTCGAGTGAGTTCTATGTCCTCGAGCAGAGTGTTGACGTAGACCAGGTCACTGCACGAGCTCCTCTCCTGCATTACGGCTACTTGCCCCCTTGAGCGAGTTGATGTCCTCGAGCAGAGTGTTGTTGTAGTCTGAGTCACTGCACGAGCTCCTCTCCTGCACACCGACTACTTGACCCTTCGAGTGAGTTCTATGTCGTCGAGCAGAGTGTTGCCGTAGACCAGGTCACTGCACGAGCTCCTCTCCTGCATACCGGCTACTTGCCCCCTCGAGCGAGTTGATGTCCTCGAGCAGAGTGTTGTCGTAGTATGAGTCACTGCACGAGCTCCTCTCCTTCACACCGACTACTTGCCCCCTCGAGTGAGTTCTATGTCCTCGAGCAGAGTGTTGTCGTAGACCAGGTCACTGCACGAGCTCCTCTCCTGCATACCGGCTACTTGCCCCCTCGAGCGAGTTGATGTCCTCGAGAAGAGTGTTTCCATAGTCTGAGTCACTGCACGACCTCCTCTCCTGCACACCGACTACTTGCCCCCTCGAGTGAGTTCTATGTCCTCGAGCAGAGTGTTGCCGTAGACCAGGTCACTGCACGAGCTCCTCTCCTGCATACCGGCTACTTGCCCCCTCGAGCGAGTTGATGTCCTCGAGCAGAGTGTTGTCGTAGTCTGAGTCACTCCACGAGCTCCTCTCCTGCACACCGACTACTTGCCCCCTCGAGTGAGTTCTATGTCCTCGAGCAGAGTGTTGTCGTAGACCAGGTCACTGCACGAGCTCCTCTCCTGCATACCGGCTACTTTCCCCCTCGAGCGAGTTGATGTCCTTGAGCAGAGTGTTGTCGTAGTCTGAGTCACTGCACGAGCTCCTCTCCTGCACACCGACTACTTGCCCCCTCGAGTGAGTTCTATGTCCTCGAGCAGAGTGTTGTCGTAGTCCAGGTCACTGCACGAGATCCTCTCCTGCATATCGGCTACTTGCCCCCTCGAGTGAGTTGAAATCTTCGAGCAAAGTGTTGTCGAAGTCTGAGTCACTGCACGAGCTCCTCTCCTGCACACCGACTACTTGCCCCCTCGAGTGAGTTCTATGTCCTCGAGCAGAGTGTTGTCGTAGACCAGGTCACTGCACGAGCTCCTCTCCTGCATACCGGCTACTTGCCCCCTCGAGCGAGTTGATGTCCTCGAGCAGAGTGTTGCCGTAGTCTGAGTCACTGCATGAGCTCCTCTCCTGCACACCGACTACTTGCCCCATCGAGTGAGTTCTATGTCCTCGAGCAGAGTGTTTCCGTAGATGATACACCCGCAAAATGTGTATATAAATACGCAAGTGCACGTGTCGTACAAGTAATAAAATGATGAGAAAGTAATCGTTCCCACGAGGAAGTACTTAACTTAGCGCTCACAAATATTAATTTTCGCCTTTTCTCTAAATTCAAGCAAGTAATAATGATTGATAGAGAAACTTAAATAATTCAAAAGCAACAATTACAACTCTAGTTACAGTTACTTAAAATACTTTTACCTCACTTGGATAGATAGTCTCACATGTGATTTTCCCTTGCTATGATGACAAACAACAAAAGCGATAATTCATGAAGTTTTAATGATTCTCTTGCAACGATTCTAAATTGGATAACTTTATCTCTCGATCTCCATTATCCATTTATCCCAATTCTTCTAGTTGTCTCCAACTTAGATGAAATTAGAATAACATAAAGTGCTAGAATCACGGTTGCTAATTCAAGAGGAGATCTCTCTCTCTCTTGGAATTATATTAAGATTTATGATACACTTTCAATGCTCCTCTCTCGAATCTCGCGATGAAGTATAAATACGGAAGTTTTGGTTAAACACTACACGACTCCTCTCTCGAATATCGCCGCGCAAAACAAACGTTCATCTAGCCCGACTCATCTCTCGAATTTTTGCCAAGCACTTTAAAGATGAAACATAGACCAAAATCCCAAGAATAAATCATAAATTTAATAAAGATCAAACATCAACACATTCACAATTTATAAATAAAAATCGAGTCATCATCATAACTAAGGTACTCCACACATGCAAGACTTAGGAAATTAGTTCATGAAGGAAGAGAGAAACCACAAATCAAAGTAGATCTTACTAGACATGATTCAGGAAATCAAAACGATGTAGAAACGTTTTTAGATTCAGATCTTTCTCCTTAGTGATGGTCCAAGCCCCCTTTCTCCAAGCCCAAGCCGGATTCTTCAAGAGGAAGAAGATCCCCAAGTTCTCTCCCTTTTCTCCTCTTTCTAGAATAATCTCTCTCCTCTTTTCTTCCAGTAAATTCGTCCTCTTAACTCCCCTCCCAAAACTGAAGGGATGCCTCTTTTGGAATTTCATTTAGGCGCCTCTTTTAAAATTCAAAATCTGAATTTCGCCGCCACGTTACAACCTGCTTATTTTCTGCGTTGCAACCTGTTTTCTGCATCAGCAATAAATGATCCGGTGCTTCCCCAACTTGAATCCTTTAACCAATCTAGATAGAAAACCACGGAAAATGACCGAAATCAGTCCAATATGGATTAATAAGATATTTAAACATATTTTCTATAATTGGGGATTATTTTCCTCTTTTTAATGAAAATTAGAATAAAATAAGTAGAGAAATAACTTCCTTTTGAGAAGTTATCACCCCACCACACTTAGTCAATTGCTAGTCCCTAGCAACGAAATAATCAATTCAAAACTTGAATAAAAAAACTGATGAAATTGTGCAAACTCAGATAATCACACATCCTTAACAACAAATTAACTAAGGCATATTAATGAAATCCGCTTTACTCAACTGATAAGCCTACAAATCAACACGAATTCAATCATTCACAAATCCATTAGCTCGAATGAAAAGTAAAGCTCAAATAAAGTCATAAGTGTTGTGTGTGCTTTTCCTTAAAATTAGTTACTCCTAAACATCTTTTAACATTGGATCTCCGCAACATAGGGAGGGATAAGAATAGCTAAATTATTGATTGAGCCTACACAAAGATCAGTAGTTCAAATGAGAGTAGAATTGACTTGGATAAGCGTTCAAAGCTAATGTTGATAGCAGAAAGACATTCCCTTAGTTCGTAATCTTAATAATTCACCAATTTATGGGGTTTATTGACATTTTTACTTTTTTTTTAATTCGTAGTAGGGATTATTCCAAGTATAAGTGTACATACCTATGCCACATATCACTATGATGCATTTTTTTATATATATATATTTTTAATTTACTAGCATAGTAGGGATCATTCCAGGTATGTATACATATACTTAGGCCCATATCACTATGAATCTCAACCTTTTTTTTTGAAATTAAACACCCATAAAATGGTTAATGTACTAAGACATAACTAGTAAGAATATTGAGAAGGTAAGCGTGGAATAATACGTATCAACATGAAAAGAGTTCAAGCACAAAGATTGTAGTGGAGGGTCAAAATGGTTTAACTACATAAACCCATGCTTCAGCCAACATCGCTAACTCAGTTTTTACTCATCCATTCCCATAATATTTTAGAAAGCCATATCAAAAGCTAGGTTTTGAAGTAAACTCTTTCAAGGAAAATGTGCCTAAATCAGACTTAAGAGCGCTTTACCAAAAAAATTTCTCACTAATTTCAAATTCTGTGACTGAAATCGTTTGATTAACCGGCCATACCACTCGATTATCATTGGATAACAAGAATGTCCTATAGGTTAAATTGCAAAAACAAAGACGGAGTTATTGAGTTCACATATATAAATAAATAAGTCCTTATCCAAGCAGTAGGGGTTGAACTCTACCCACCCCACACTTAAACCATTGCTAGTCCCTAGCAACTATATTAATGAAAAAGTAGAGGAGAAAAGTAAATTACAATTTAACGATACTAGAAGGAAGAACAATGTGAAAGCAAATACTCCCCTCATATCTTTCTGTGTGTTTCATTGCAAGCTCCCAAAGAAGTCATAGTCCATAAGTTCTTCGTTCGACTCATTGCCGGCAAGGTTAACAAGGCTTGTAGGAGTTCATTAAATCTGCAAAGAGCATCACAGAACCAAACACAAGCATAATCATAATAAAGTAGCATTGTATGGAGAGGAATTAACGTTAGCCCTGGACACTTGACTGAGTCAACATGTCTTAGCAAATCACTTGATTAACGAAGGTAAGGGAATGCAAGTTATAATGTAAACAGGATAAGAGAAAACATGCAATACTGGAGCAGTAGTGTTAAAGACATATTGTCCACAAACATAATCAAACAAAAATCAGTCAAAAGTAAGCATAATATCCCCTTCCAGTTCAAAAGAAAAATAGGATAACTGAACAGCTACCGCCTACTTGCTGCCGTCTTCCTCCATCTCGTCTTCATCCTCCTCGGGCTCTTCATCATCATCATCGTCATCCTTCTCGGGCTCTTCGTCATCGTCATCGTCATCCTCAGTATTAGACACGGCATCATCACTGTCATCCTCTGTATAGGCAGTATCCAACCTTTCCCGACCTTTAGTCATCAGATAGCCTCTCTTGTCAAAGTTATTGGAGTTGGGATAACTTGGGACCGACATGGGGAGTTTAGCCTTGTACATGAGCTGAGCGAGCACATTACAGACGTAATCTTGTCGGGCATCAAAATAACAATGCTCGTATCATTGGTACGTCTTCATGTACTCCATATCCTGCATAAATAGAATGCTAGCCTGATCTGGATTGCCTTCATTTAGATTGATTGACTTCGGGGATCCGGGAGGTGGCCTTGAGTATTGCCCCAGGAGAACTGATTTCATTCTTTCGTTTTTCTTCTTCGGGGACTCGTCCGGGACCTTAATGTTCTTCTCTATCACCGTCACCGTGATATGATGACCCACCTGTGGAACTGCGTCTCTTCCCCTTACCTCTACACCTGCACCCTTGCACAACTCGGTAATCAATGTGGGGAACCATAGGTGCTTTGCCTTGTCTTCCCTTATCTTCTTCCGGATGTTATCATGCACTAACTGGCCAACATTAAACTTTATTCCCTTTAGGATACCATAAATGAGGGAGATACGCTCGAAGGAAACAACGTTTGCGTGCCTTGTGGGCAAGATACTTGCATTAATAAACAGTAGCCACACCTTCGCTTCTCGAGATAAACACTGGGACCTCAATTCCTTCTTTGTTTTTAATACCCAATCCGGCTTCATACCAACACACACTACTGCAGCGATTTCTTCCAGTGTGGTTGTGGGTTGCACTACCTCATACAGATTAAGCTCATTGTCATGCAATTCGAACAGTTCATTTATAGCCTTGGGGGAAAAATTTATCATGCGGCCACGAACCAAAATGTTGTCTCCTTCGGTGAACCTTGCATTAGCATAAAACTCATAGACCCACTGATAAACTGCCTCATATCTTGGGTGGCATAAACTTTCCCAACCTAACTTGTGGATTAGGTCTTCATATGCTATTCTCCAACCTCGAAACTCCATTTTGAATCCCCTTTCATGTATAAACGGTATGGATTGGAGGGCATCACAGAGCTGTAGCGCCTCTTCGTTCACAAACTTAGCATCACCCTTGTGAGCAGAGACTTTCCCTTTCCCCCTCTTCCCCTTTCCTTTTGATGACATTTCTTCACCCAAAAGTAAAGAATGAAAATGAATAACAATCCCTAATGAATCGCAAACACCATAGCAAAAAGCATAGCAAAATGCGGGAAACTGAAGGTGATCCAAGTGTTACCTAATGGATCGCGGAGAGCCTAGCCGTGAGATTCGTAGTCGAGATGCGGGATTAGGAGAACAGGTGCAGCCCTCAAGGTTGGTGGAGGAAGGAGACGCCGGAACACCCTTATCGTCGTGACGTCTGCTTGCTCCGATGTGCAATGCTCGCCACTGCGAAGTCTCCGCTGCCGATGCTCGCGTGCCCTAATTGCGAAATCGGGGATGGTGTTTTATTTTGTTGCATCAAATAGTGGTTTAGGACGGCCGATTTAAGTAAAATTGGAAACAAGCGACCGGTTCAACTGAACCGGCGCCCGCCTTTTCGTTTGTATGCTCCCACCGAGCCTAGCCGGTTGCAATGCGGGATTTCCCTGCGTTGCAACACGGAATCCGAACTGCCAAAATTTTAAGCTACCACCGAGCCTAGCATGTTGTAACGCTCAAATTTTTGGCGTTGTAACGCTCAAATTTTTGGCGTTGCAACCTAATTTCTGGGAAAAATTTCTTTTCTAAAATTTCTTACTACCATGATCCACTTTGCATTCTCGTACCATTTTTTCTGATTTCCGGTGCAGATTTTCTCTCTTCCATCACCTATTTTCCTCAATTTGATAAAGACAAACATAAAACAAACAATCCTAACTAAAAACGATAGAAAATAACAGAGATGGTGGGTTGCCTCCCACCTAGCGCCTCGTTTAAAACGTCACGGCCGGACGCTTTTCCTATTTCATTTTCATCTGAAGGTTAATACCATCGCCTCGCGCTGGTCGCTACCTTCATAATACTCTTTCAATCTTTGTCCATTTACTTTAAACATTGTTCCGTCTTTCTCGTTACAGATTACCACGACTCCATAGGGGTACACCTCCTTAACTCTGAACGGGCCCGACCACCTTGATTTCAGCTTTCCTGGGAAGAGTCTTAATCTAGAGTTGTACAGAAGTACTAGTTGTCCTATTTTGAATTCCCGCTTCTGCAATCTCGCGTCATGCCATTTTTTTGTTCTATCCTTATACAATCGGGTGCTCTCATAGGCATTGAATCGAATTTCTTCTAGTTCATTTAAATGTAGGAGTCTACTCTTCCCGGCCCTCTGATAATCAAAATTCATTTTCTTAATGGCCCAATACGCTCTATGTTCTAATTCCACTGGAAGATGGCATGCCTTCCCATATACCATCCTATAAGGAGTCACTCCTATAGGTGTTTTGAAAGCAGTTCTATATGCCCATAGTGCGTCAGTCAGCTTCAAGGCCCAATCCTTTCGGGATGTGCACACAGTCTTTTCCAGAATTGATTTGATCTCTCTATTAGACACTTCAGCGAGTCCATTGGTTTGAGGGTGATATGCCAATGCCTCCTTATGTGTTACATCATATTTTTGGAGTAGTGAATTAAATTGTGAATTGCAAAAGTGTGATCCCCTGTCGCTAATGATCGCTCTAGGTGTACCAAATCTAGAAAAAATGTTTGTCTTCAAGAAATTTAGTACCACCCTTGCATCATTTTTCTGAGTTGCTATGGCTTCTACCCATTTGGACACATAATCAACTGCTAGTAAAATGTAAAGATTTCCGCAAGAGTTCACAAATGGCCCCATGAAATCGATACCCCATACATCAAAGACCTCTACTTCCAAGATGTTGTTCAGTGGCATGCTAGCCCCTCACTGAATGTTCCCCGTTCTCTGACATCTATCACATTTTTTTACAAATGACTGAGCGTCCTTAAAAAGTGTTGGCCAATAGAACCCGGACTCTAATATCTTCATTGAAGTCCTTTCTCCCGAGTGGTGCCCTCCATACGGAGATGCATGACATTTCTCTAGAATACTTTCAACTTCTACCTCGGGCACACACCTACGAATTATCTGATCTGCACAAATTCTAAATAGGTGAGGGGCATCCCAAAGATAGAATTTCACCTGGTGGAGAAATCGTTTCTTCTGTTGATAGCCTATGGCAGGGGGAAATATGTTGCTCACAATATAATTCACCAGATCAGCATACCAAGGGGTGTTTCCCTTAGTGATTGCCAAGATTTGCTCGTCAGGAAAACATTCATTAATCTCTATGTGCTTTTGTCCCTTTCGCACTCTTGCTCTAGTATTGATAAATGATCGGCCACCGGGTTTTCCGCTCCCTTCCGGTCCTTGATTTCAAAATCAAATTCCTGAAGAAGGAGGACCCACCTAATTAATCTTGGCTTCGCAACCTTCTTTTCTATCAAATATCTAATGGCAGCATGGTCCGTGTAAACTATCACCTTATTGTTGATCAAATATGAGCGGAACTTTTCAAAAGCAAAAACTACTGCAAGGAGTTCCTTCTCTGTAGTAGTGTAGTTTACTTGGGCATCAATGAGTGTCTTACTCGCATAGTAAATCGTATGGAAGACCTTATCGTGTAATTGCCCCAGCACGGCCCCAACTGCATAGTTACTTGCATCACACATAAGAATAAAGGGTAACGACCAATCCGGTGCTCGAACGATGGGCGTGGAAATTAACTTGTGCTTTAATATTTGAAACGCTTCTAAACACTTATCATCAAAATTAAATGGTATTTCTTTTTCAAGCAAGCAAGACAGAGGTTTGGATATTTTTGAGAAGTCTTTTATGAAACGCCTGTAAAATCCCGCATGACCTAAATAACTGCGAATGCTCTTGACATTCGTTGGTGGAGGGAGTTTCTCTATGACTTCTACCTTTTCCCGATCAACTTCCAACCCTTTCTTGGACACCTTATGTCCTAAGATAATTCCCTCTCGTACCATAAAATGACACTTCTCCCAGTTAAGAACTAAATTAGTTTCCACACACCTAGACAACACTCTCCTTAGCACCCTCAAACAGCCCTCAAATGTCTTCCCATATACCGAAAAATCATCCATGAAAACCTCAATTCCCTCCTCGATTCCTTCCATAATTCCTTCGGCAATTAATTCAGCAAAGAGAGAAATTATGCAGC
This sequence comes from Dactylorhiza incarnata, assembly GCA_033032865.1. Lineage (NCBI taxonomy): Eukaryota > Viridiplantae > Streptophyta > Magnoliopsida > Asparagales > Orchidaceae > Dactylorhiza > Dactylorhiza incarnata. The sequence goes on along the minus strand of JAWHQI010000284.1, from coordinate 288,622 downwards.
GTTGAAACGTTGCGGGGCCATTGAATAATCCAAATCCCATTCGACGGAATGCGAAGGTCCCGAATGGGCATGTAAATGTGGTCTTCTCTTGGTCTTCGGGGGCAATCATAATTTGATTATACCCCGAGTACCCGTCTAAAAGACATAAATATTCGTTACCCGCTAATCGATCTAGAACTTGGTCAATGAATGGGAGTGGAAAATGGTCTTTTCTGGTTACTTTATTCAATTTACGATAGTCTATATAGATTCTCCAACCCGTTACTGCTCTCGTAGGTATGAGTTCGTTATTCTCATTCTTGACAATGGTCATCCCACCTTTCTTGGGCACACACTGTACCGGACTCACCCACCTACTATTCGAAATAGGATATATGATACCGGCATTAAGCCACTTAATCACCTCTTTCAACACTACCTCTTTCATTGGGGGACTGAGTCGACGTTGAGGTTCAATGGACCCCTTTCCCTCGTCTTCTAACAATATTTTATGCATACAAATAAACGGGCTAATCCCTTTCATGTCGGCTAAAGTCCATCCAATGGCGCTTTTAAATTCTTGCAAGACTTCAAGCAGCCTTAATTCTTTTTCCTCTTCTAAAGATGTGCTAATAATCACAGGTAAAGTGTTTCCTACGCCAAGAAAGACGTATTTCAAATGTGTTGGTAGTGGCTTTAAATCAAGTGTTGGTGGCTCAATAATAGAAGGTTTCATTATCTTAGGTTCACTAGACCTACTAATCATCTCGAAATTATGAACCACTTCCACGTTTTCATAAGAATTCAATGCCTTAGCAAGCTCCTCATTTTCTAAGTCCTCTACAGATTCCGCGTCTTCCTCACCTTCTTCTTGAGTTAAAAGAGTTAGCAATCTATGATCTAGTTCATCATCTGCATGTGCCAACCTAGTGGGCACTACAACTTCCTTTATAAAAAAACATTCCTCCTTGTCATAGGGGAATTTCATAGCCTTGAGAACGTTAAACGTCACCTCCTCATTATTTACCCTCATGGTCAACTCTCCTTTTTGTACATCGATAAGGGTGCGTCCTGTTGCTAGAAATGGACGACCTAAAATGATAGGCACCTCCTTATCCTCGTTCATGTCTAACACAACAAAATCAGCAGGGAATATGAAATTCTCTACCTTTACCAAAACATCCTCAACTACTCCCTCAGGGAAGGCTAAAGATCTATCCGTTAGTTGGAGGGTAAGGGAAGTGGGTGCAATCTCCCCGAGACCTAATTTCGTATAGATAGACAGCGACATCAAGTTGATGCTAGCCCCCAAATCGCACAAAGCTCTCCCGGCAAAATCTATTCCTATCGAACATGGAATTGTAAAACTACCGGGGTCTTTTAATTTCTTTGCCTTTTCTTAGATAAAATGTCCTTCATGAACTTAACATAGCTAGGCATTTGTTCTAGTGCCTCAGCAAAGGGAATATTAATGGACAGCTTTTTGAACATGTCCATGAATTTTTGAAACCGTGCGTCCAGTTTAGACTTGTTGAGTCTTGATGGAAAAGGGGGTGGAGGATAGATTATTTCTTTCTTCTTACTAAGTGATTTATTTTTATCAGTCAGTTCCCTCTCCCTATCCGCACTAGGACCTTCTTCTTCTACATCATGGATTCTCACCATTGTCCCACGCTTCTCTTCTTCTCTTGCCTTTTCAAGCAATCCGTCCCCACTTGCTATCTCTACCCCACTCCTTAATCCAATGGCCTTGCAGTGCCCGTTTTGATCATTTCTACTTGGATTGGGTGTAGTATCAGAAGGTAGTGATCCTATCTGTCTTTGGTTCATTGCATTTGCTAGTTGACCTAAGGTTGTTTCTAGGGAACGTAAGGAGGATTCAATTCCTACCATCTTAGAGTCATACTTTTGAAGCATACCGAAGATGAATTCATCAGTTGCTCTCCTAGGGTGAGATTGTTGATTAGAAGAATTAATTGCATTTTGATTAATGTTTTGGTTGAACCCGGGTGGTTGATTCATCCCTTGATTTGTCTTCCAAGAGAAGTTTGGATGATTCCGCCACTCCGGGTGATAATGATTTGAAAACCCCGGCGGAATATGCCTTGGTTGCCCTCCCACATAATTTGCTTCTTCAGTTATTTGATTTAGTTGTTCGACTGTGAGCGGGGCACTAGTTGTAGGGGTTGAAAGTGAATCTAATCTTTTGTTAATTAAATTGAACTGCGATGCCATCTGAGCGGCCAAAGAAGTGATTTGGTCCACCTGATGGACTCCCGCTGGGTTGCTATTAGTTTGTCTCTCGTATGCTTGATAGTTATTGGATGTTAAATCTTCTAAGATAGCATACGCGTCTTCAGGATACTTCTTCATTAATGAGCCCCCAGTGGCTCCATCAACTAAAATCATGGTTGCAGTTTGCAGCCCATTGTAAAATGTGGACACCTGCTGGTGTTGGTGCAACCCATGATGAGGACATTTTCTCAACAGCTCTTTAAAACGCTCTCATGCGTCGTAAAGAGTTTCCCCGTTACCTTGTAAAAATGTTATAATATCTCTTTTCAGTTTTGCAGTCTTAGAGGGTGGAAAATATTTGTTCAGGAACCTATCGACTAGTTCGTCCCATGTGGTGATACACTCATGTGGTAACGAGTCTAACCAATCCTTAGCTCTACCTTCTAAGGAGAACGAAAATGCTCTCAACAGGATTGCATCTTCCGATGCTCCATTGAACTTAAACATATCGCAAATTTCTAAGAAGGTTCGTTAGTGGGAATTTGCATCTTCATGACCTAGACCCCCAAACTTATTATTTTGCACTTATTGCATAATTAGCGGGTCCATTTTAAAATTATTAGCAGCGATTGTTGGTCGAGCAATGCTGAAGTGCAAACCTCCCCTTAGAGGTGTGTTATACTCGTGACAAGTCATACGTGGTGCTGGAGGTTGGACATTTTGATCCACATGACCATCATTATTATTAGCATTAATTGGTGCAGGGTTATCCATCGCAGGATGAATAATATTGACAGCTCTAAAACCTCTCCTGTTTTGTCTACAGGTACGCTCAATTTCAGAATTCAACGACAATAATTCTACTTGCCTATATCTGGACATACACCGAACAATACTCGAATAGACAAGTAAATTAAAAGAAATAACACGAACAAACAAATGCTTGATCTCTAAGTACTAAGGGTTCACAAATATTTGTGAGAAATAAAACACTAAATTAGCACGCTTCCCCGGCAACGACGCCAAAAACTTGATACACCCGCAAAAGGTGTATATAAATACGCAAGTGCACGTGCCGTACAAGTAATAAAATGATGAGAAAGTGATCGTTCCCACGAGGAAGTACTTAACTTAGCGCTCACAAATATTAATTTTCGCCTTTTCTCTAAATTCAAGCAAGTAATAATGATTGATAGAGAAACTTAAATAATTCAAAAGCAACAATTACAACTCTAGTTACAGTTACTTAAAATACTTTAACCTCACTTGGATAGATAGTCTCACATGTGATTTTCCCTTGCTATGATGACAAACAACAAAAGCGATAATTCATGAAGTTTTAATGATTCTCTTGCAACGATTCTAAATTGGATAACTTTATCTCTCGATCTCCATTATCCGTTTATCCCAATTCTTCTAGTCGTCTCCAACTTAGATGAAATTAGAATAACATAAAGTCCTAGAATCACGGTTGCTAATTCAAGAGGAGATCTCTTCTCTCTTGGAATTATATTAAGATTTATGATACACTTTCAACGCTCCTCTCTCGAATTTCGCGATGAAGTATAAATACAGAAGTTTTGGTTAAACACTACACGACTCCTCTCTCGAATATCGCCGCGCAAAACAAACGTTCATCTAGCCCGACTCATCTCTCGAATTTTTGCCAAGCACTTTAAAGATGAAACATAGACCAAAATCCCAAGAATAAATCATAAATTTAATAAAGATCAAATATCAACACATTCACAATTTATAAATAAAAATCAAGTCATCATCATAACTAAGGTACTCCACACATGCAAGACTTAGGAAATTAGTTCATGAAGGAAGAGAGAAACCACAAATCAAAGTAGATCTTACTAGACATGATTCAGGAAATCAAAACGATGTAGAAACGTTTTTAGATTCAGATCTTTCTCTTTAGTGATGATCCAAGCCCCCTTTCTCCAAGCCCTAGCCGGATTCTTCAAGAGGAAGAAGATCCCCAAGTTCTCTCCCTTTTCTCCTCTTTCTAGAATAATCTCTCTCCTCTTTTCTTCCAGTAAATTCGTCCTCTTAACTCCCCTTCCAAAACTGAAGGGATGCCTCTTTTGGAATTTCATTTAGGCGCCTCTTTTAAAATTCAAAATCTGAATTTCGCCGCCACGTTACAACCTGCTAATTTTCTGGGTTGCAACCTATTTTCTGCATCAGCAATAAATGATCTGGTGCTTCCCCAACTTGAATCCTTTAACCAATCTAGATAGAAAACCACGAAAAATGACCGAAATCAGTCCAATATGGATTAATAAGATATTTAAACATATTTTCTATAATTGGGGATTATTTTCCTCTTTTTAATGAAAATTAGAATAAAATAAGTAGAGAAATAACTTCCTTTTGAGAAGTTATCAGTAGACCAGGTCACTGCACGAGCTCCTCTCCTGCATACCGACTACTTATCCCCTCGAGCGAGTTGATGTCTTCGAGCAGAGTGTTGTCGTAGTCTGAGTCACTGCACGAGCTCCTCTCCTGCACACCGACAACTTCCCCCTCGAGTGAGTTCTATGTCCTCGAGCAAAGTGTTGCCGTAGACCAGGTCACTGCACGAGCTCCACTCCTGCATACCAGCTACTTGCCCCCTCGAGCGAGTTGATGTCCTCGAGCAGAGTGTTGTCATAGTCTGAGTCACTGCACGAGCTCCTCTCCTGCACACCAACTACTTTCCCCCTCGAGTGAGTTCTATGTCCTCGAGCAGAGTGTTGTCGTAGACCAGGTCACTGCACGAGCTCCCCTCCTGCATACCGGCTACTTGCCCCCTCGAGCGAGTTGATGTCCTCGAGCAGAGTGTTGTCATTGTCTGAGTCACTGCACGAGCTCCTCTCCTGCACATCGACTACTTGCCCCCTCGAGTGAGTTCTATGTCCTCGAGCAGAGTGTTGTCGTAGTCCAGGTCACTGCACGATCTCCTCTCCTGCATATCGGCTACTTGGCGCCTCGAGTGAGTTGAAATCTTCGAGCAGAGTGTTGTCGTAGTCCAGGTCACTACACGAGCTCCTCTCCTGCATATCGGCTACTTGCCCCCTTTAGTAAGATGAATGTCCTCGAGAAGAGAGTTGCCACCTAGTCAACGCTAGAAGCCTAAAATGTTTGGCACCTCCCCCAGTTGAGCTCGCTCGTCTAGCGAATGGCCTGGAGGGTGTCGAATCTTCTTCACCTCCAGTTGAGCTCGCTCGTCTAGCGAATGGCCTTGAGGGTGTCGAATCTTCTCCACCTCCAATTGAGCTCGCTCGTCTAGCGAATGTCCTGGAGGGTGTCTAATCTTTTCCACCTCCAGTTGAGCCTCGCTCCTGGAAGGTATAGACTCTTCTCCACCTCCAGTTGAGCTCGCTCGTCTAGCGAATGGCCTGGAGGGTGTCGAATCTTCTACACCTCCAGTTGAGCTCGCTCGTCTAGCGAATGGCCTGGAGGATGTCGAATCTTCTCTACCTCCAGTTGAGCTCGCTCGTCTAGAGAATGGCCTGGAGGGTGTCGAATCTTCTATACCTCTAGTTGAGCTCGCTCGTCTAGCGAATAGCCTGGAGAGTGTAGAATCTTCTCCACCTCCAATTGAGCCTCGCTCCTGGAAGGTGTCGACTCTTCCTCACCTCCAGTTGAGCCTCGCTCCTGGAGTGTGTCGAATCTTCCCTACCTCCAGTTGAGCTCGCTCGTCTAGCGAATGGCATGGAGGGTGTTGAATCTTCTCTACCTCCAGTTGAGCTCGCTCGTCTAGCGAATGGCCTGGAGAGTGTAGAATCTTCTCCACCTCCAATTGAGCCTCACTCCTGGAAGGTGTCGACTCTTCCTCACCTCCAGTTGAGCCTCGCTCCTGGAGGGTGTCGACTCTTCTCTACCTCCAGTTGAGCTCGCTCGTCTAGAGAATGGCCTGGAGGGTGTCGAATCTTCTACACCTCCAGTTGAGCTCGCTCGTCTAGCGAATGGCCTGGACGGTGTCGAATCTTCTCTACCTCCAGTTGAGCTCGCTCGTCTAGCGAATGGCCTGGAGGGTGTCGAATCTTATCTACCTCCAGTTGAGCTCGCTCGTCTAGCGAATGGCATGGAGGGTGTCAAATCTTCTCTACCTCCAGTTGAGCTCGCTCGTCTAACGAATGGCTTGGAGGGTGTCGAATCTTCTCCACCTCCAGTTGAGCCTCACTTTTGGAAGGTGTCGACTCTTCTCCACCTCCAGTTGAGCCTCTCTCCTGGAAGATGTCGACTCTTCTCCACCTCCAGTTGAGCTCGCTCATCTAGCAAATGGCCTGGAGGGTGTCGAATCTTCTACACCTCCAGTTGAGCTCGCTCGTCTAGCGAATGGCCTGGAGGGTGTCGAATCTTCTCTACCTCCAGTTGAGCTCGCTCGTCTAGCGAATGGCCTGGAGAGTGTCGAATCTTCTACACCTCTAGTTGAGCTCGCTCGTCTAGCGAATGGCCTGGAGGGTGTCGAATCTTCTCTACCTCCAGTTGAGCTCGCTCGTCTCGCGAATGGCCTAGAGGGTGTCGAATCTTCTTTACCTCCAGTTGAGCCCGCTCGTCTAGCGAATGGCCTGGAGGGTGTCAAATCTTCTCTACCTCCAGTTGAGCTTGCTCGTCTAGCGAATGGCCTGGAGGGTGTCGAATCTTCTCAACCTCCAGTTGAGCCTCACTCCTGGAAGGTGTCGACTCTTCTCCACCTCCAGTTGAGCCTCGCTCCTGGAAGGTGTCGACACTTCTCCACCTCCAGTTGAGCTCGCTTGTCTAGCGAATGACCTGGAGGGTGTCGAATCTTCTACACCTCTAGTTGAGCTCGCTCGTCTAGCAAATGACCTAGAGGGTGTCGAATCTTCTCTACCTCCGGTTGAGCTCGCTTGTCTAGCGAATGACCTGAAGAGTGTCGAATCTTCTCCACCTCCAGTTGAGCTCGCTCGTCTAGCGAATGGCCTGGAGGGTGTCGAATCTTCTACACCTCCAGTTGAGCTCGCTCGTCTAGCGAATGACCTGGAGGGTATGGAATCTTCTCTACCTCTAGTTGAGCTCGCTCGTCTAGCGAATTGCCTGGAAGGTGTCAAATCTTTTCTACCTTCAATTGAGCTCGCTCGTCTAGCGAATGGACTGGAGGGTGTCAAATCTTCTCTACCTCCTGTTGAGCTTGCTCGTCTAGCGAATGGCCTGGAGGGTGTCAAATCTTCTCTACCTCCAGTTGAGCTCGCTCGTCTAGCGAATGGCTTGGAGGGTGTCGAATCTTCTCCACCTCCAGTTGAGCCTCACTCCTGGAAGGTGTTGACTCTTCTCCACCTCCATTTGAGCCTCGCTCCTGGAAGGTGTCGACTCTTCTCCACCTCCAGTTGAGCTCGCTCGTCTAGCGAATGGCCTGGAGGGTGTCGAATCTCTTACACCTCCAGTTGAGCTCGCTCGTCTAGCGAATGACCTAGAGGGTGTCGAATATTCTCTACCTCCAGTTGAGCTCGCTCGTCTAGCGAATGACCTGAAGAGTGTCGAATCTTCTCCACTTCCAGTTGAGCTCGCTCGTCTAGCGAATGGCCTGGAGGGTGTCGAATCTTCTACACCCCCAGTTGAGCTCGCTCGTCTAGCGATCGGCCTGGAGGGTGTCGAATCTTCTCTACCTCTAGTTGAGCTCGCTCGTCTAGCGAATGGCATGGAAGGTGTCAAATCTTCTCTACCTCCAGTTGAGCTCGCTCGTCTAGCGAATGGCCTGGAGGGTGTCGAACCTTCTCCACCTCCAGTTGAGCCTCGCTCCTGGAAGGTGTCGACTCATCTCCACCTCCAGTTGAGCTCGCTCGTCTAGCGAATGGACTGGAGGATGTCGAATCTTCTCTACCTCCAGTTGAGCTCGCTCGTCTAGCGAATGGCCTGGAGGGTGTCGAATCTTCTCCACCTCCAGTTGAGCCTCGCTCCTAGAAGGTGTCGACTCTTCCTCACCTCCAGTTGAGCCTCACTCCTGGAGGGTGTCAACTCTTCTCCACCTCCAGTTGAGCCTCGCTCCTAGAGGGTGTCGACTCTTCTCCACCTCCAGTTGAGCCTCGCTCCTGGAGGGTGTCGACTCTTCTCCACCTCCAGTTGAGCCTCGCTCCTGGAGGATATCGACTCTTCTCCACCTCCAGTTGAGCCTCACTCTTGGAGGGTGTCAACTCTTCTCCACCTCCAGTTGAGCATCGCTCCTGGAGGGTGTCGACTCTTCTCCACCTCCAGTTGAGCCTCGCTCCTGGAGGGTGTCGACTCTTCTCCACCTCCAGTTGAGCCTCTCTCCTGGAGGGTGTCGACTATTCTCCACCTCCAGTTGAGCTCGCTCGTCTAGAGAATGGCCTGGAGGGTGTCGACTCTTCTCCAGCTCTAGTTGAGCCTCGCTCCTGGAGGGTGTCGACTCTTCTCCACCTCCAGTTGAGCCTCGCTCCTGGAGGGTGTCGACTCTTCTCCACCTCCAGTTGAGCTCGCTCGCCTAGCGAATGGCCTGGAAGTTGTCTAATCTTCTCCACTTCCAGTTGAGCCTCGCTCCTGGAGGGTGTCGACTCTTCTCCACCTCCAGTTGAGCCTCGCTCCTAGAGGGCGTCGACTCTTCTCCACCTCAAGTTGAGCCTTGCTCCTGGAGGGTATCGACTCTTCTCTACCTTCCGTTGAGCCTCGACCCTGGAGGGTGTCGACTCTTCTCCATTGCTCAGCTAGCGAAGGGCTTGAGAGGGATATTGAGTGGCATGTCATCCAGTGCCCATCTCTTCGAACCACGGGTCCTACATTATTTTTCCGAGCTCGTATCGAGCCCGAAAAAATGGGAATTGTGTATAACCCGTAATTCGTCGAGATCAGAAATGCATGAGAACAACGCAGAAGACCTCCCCCACTTGGGCGAGTACAGAAGACCTCCCCCACCTGGGCGAGTAGAGAAGATCTCCCCCACCTGGGCGAGTAGAGAAGACCTCCTCCACCTGGGCGAGTACAGAAGACCTCCCCCACCTGGGCGAGTACAGAAGACCTCCCCCACCTGGGCGAGTACAGAAGACCTCCCCCACCTGGGAGAGTACAGAAGACCTCCCCCACCTGGGCGAGTACAGAAGATCTCCCCCACCTGGGCGAGTACAGAAGACCTCCCCCACCTGGGCGAGTACAAAAGACCTCCCCTACCTGGGGCGAGTACAGAAGACCTCCCCACCTGGGCGAGTACAGAAGACCTCCCCCACCTGGGCGAGTACAGAAGACCTCCCCCACCTGGGCGAGTACAGAAGACCTCCCCCACCTGGGCGAGTACAGAAGACCTCGCCCACCTGGGCGAGTGCAGAAGTCCTCGCCCACCTGGGGCGAGTACAGAAGACCTCCCCCACCTGGGCGAGTATAGAAGACCTCCCCCACCTGGGCCAGTACAGAAGACCTCCCCCACCTGTGCGAGTACAGAAGACCTCCCCCACCTGGGCGAGTGCAGAAGACCTCCCCCACCTGGGCGAGTGCAGAAGACCTCACCCACCTGGGGCGAGTACAGATTTTCACCCCGTCAAAAGGCGGGAGCCGCTATCTGCAGCCCATTTCAGAAGGCGGGAGCACCTATTCTCAGTCCATTTGGATTTGCCTATAGATAGGACCCCAAGGCACAAGTAGAAGGCACCTTCACCCCCCCTATGGTGGGCGAGTACCTTGCCTGCCTCTCTTGTGCCAAGCTCAGCATTGGCTTTAGGAGGGGAAGTTCCTATAGACTTCCGGGTATGTGGCGGGACCTCCTCGCTGCAGCACGCGGGTCTTGTTTATAGGCAGGTTGGAGTGGTTTTGTATGCTATCTAGTTCCTTATCACCTTGTCTCACGTGGGTCGATCACTAAACGAGTAGCCTCTGGTCACCCCCAAATCTCGAACATAGTTGGACCGGTATCCGGGTTCCAACAATATTAGTTACCTGTTATGAATGATCTAATTGCACTACATAAAAGAACAATGGATCCTCTAATGTCTTGTTCTGAAAATACTTTAACAAGCAACCCACTTCTCCATATATCATCTCTCTTTGACGTCTTGTTCTTAGATAGTTTTTTTGGTCTAGTTAAGTGAACCCAATGTTTTTTATTCCTCCAGCTAGTCTCCCAAAAAATTCATAAGAATTTTTTTGTTTCACTCCAGAGTCATCCGCTAAATGCACTTCATGTCCTTGCACATCTGATATCATCCTTTGTGATTTCATTATGTGAGCGCATTCAGAAAAGTGAAGTATATGATTGTGCTTTGCCACAAAGTCATGAACATAGTATTTATTATTGCTTCTATTCAACATAACACCTAATCTAACAGGACAATCAGTTCTTATTTCTGCTCTATGATCTTTGAATGAATCATCGCGTTTATCAGTTTCACGATGCCCTTCTTTACTACATAGGAATCTTCTGGAAGTAATCATATTATCTTTTTTGCTTTTATTTGCATAATGTTTACGAACATCGAATCCCATCTTCCTACTATAATTCTTCCAAAAAGCTCATGCCTCATCTAAAGTGCAAAATTCCATACCGATTTTAGGCTCCAAAAAACCCATGCCTCATCAAAAGGAAAACTCCAACGAAGCCGACTGCAACAGATCCGGTGAACTTCCGCGACTTCTGCCGAAGAACTGGTTCTTGGCGGAAGAGCTTCCACGGGAGGGATGGATCCTTGCGGGAGAGGTTCTGTGGGAGAACAGGAGTTAATGCCCGGCGGGTGAATAGGAAGTTGGCGGGAGATGATGTGGGAGAATAGGGGATAATGGCGGGTGAATAGAAAGTTGGCGGGAGAGGATCTGGATGAGATAATGTTCCAGTTGGCGGGAGATTAGGAAGTTGAGCATGGCGGGAGATATGGAGTAATCCTGGCGGGAGATATGGCAGGACAGGAAAAAAAACATAAATAATACGAGTAATAGAATCCTGGCCATAGAAATATTTGCAGCGTGCGTGATTTGCCGAAATCCACCCTGGAGTTCCCGTAGGAACTCTAGGGGATCCGGATCCCTCTCCTAGGGCACGCGAAAGAAATATGGCTCGGGATTTTAGGCTTTGTTTGGTTTGGCGTTTTGCTCAGGCGGCGGGAGGAGAAGGCGGCTATTGGAACCGGAGGGGGGAGGTCGCGGTTGGAATCTCTCCGTTTTCCTCCATTTCCCATGGCTCGGAGGGTGCAAACGGAACAAACGCCGCCGCCGGCCATTTGGTAACCCGCCGTGCGGCGACGTTTGCCCCAAACGGAGCGCTCCAAACGCTCCGCCAAACGATGCCTTAGTGAGATGGAGGGAAAAAGATTTGCCTTAAATTGTTATTTGCAGTCCAGTATCAGGATTAGATCTTCGGATCAAATGGACATAATTTGTTTGATGACTTTTAAATACATTGAATTAAAAAGTCATCCATATATTTTTCATAGATAGTATAGATATATATATATATATACGAGCAGTCGTGCACAGGGGACCCCGTGCGTGGGGGCGACATTGGTCGAGGGGGAGACATTGGTCGGGGGCGACATTGGTCGAAGGGGCGACATTGGTCGAGGGGGAGACATTGGTCGGGGGCGACATTGGTCGTGGGGGCAACATTGGTCGTGGGGGCGAAATTGGTCGTGGGGGCGACATTGGTCTTCGAGGGCGACATTGATCGTGGATGGCGACATTGATCGTGAACGACGACATTGATCGTGGACGGCGACATTGATCGTGAATGACGACATTGATCGTGGACGGCGACATTGATCGTGGGAGGGAATGTCTGGTAAAATTACTTTGTCAAGTTTGCAGCATAAATTTTTTATTTCTTTGTGAAATAATTGAGCTGCCCAATGAGGGCAAATTGCGGGATCCAGCTTCAGTCAGCCGCCGCTTTGAAGATCCATCGATATCTTCAGCATGCAACCTTGACTCAGCTTCTCTTTTTTCTGGGTTAAATTGATGGAATAATATTCATCATTGGTTTTTCTAACTTATTTGCTTAATCATATATCATCATTCCATTTGTTCATCATCGTTCAATTGATTATGTGTGCTTAGTTATTTCCAATGTGCTTTCATAAATCGTTCCATTTTGTGTTTTTCCAATGTTGCAGCACTAGGAAGTTCTTTCATATGTATCCTTACAGATAAGCACTTCCAACAACAACAATAAAACCCTAGAAACTAAACCCAAGCCCGATCAACTTCCCAATCAAAATACATGGAACTTGAATCAACAGAAATAAATGCAAGAAAAAGTTCATTGCATTTAATATCAGTTATAAAGAAAAAAAATTCATAAAGTAGATCATTAATGTCTACAGATTCACAAAACAAAGTTCAGGAAAATTTTACCATTGCTTGCTATGTTGCCGGATAAAAACCAAAGAAATAGAACTATCTACCAATTAACCCAAAATGAAAAAAGAAGAGATAATCTTGGAAACCATTCAGAAGTGGTTTAAAGAAGCATGAAATCTATATACAGGAAGAGCGGCGACATTATATTTGGATATCACCACATACTATAAAAATTGGGACGAAAAGTTAAAAGAGAAAACACCAAGATTACATTCATTCAGTTGGAAAAGTCCGATGATCTGAGTAGTGGGAGAAATAGATAACGAACAAACAGCTTTTCCCCTGGCTTCTCTGCAAACTTGGCCGCTTCCTCAGCAGTACACTTCACCGTCTACTTGCTTGCTCGGAAGTTCCTCTTCGGCACATCCTTTATCGTCTTCCCTGCTCCAGTCTTCTCCCACCTTCTCATCCAAAAAACAAAACAAAAACAAAATTATGAAATCTCCATCTATGAAAAACTGTATATCCAACAAAAGATTGCAACTCTATCAAAACTTCCCTATGCAAAATGATATGACATGCTGAATGGTAATAAAAACTCATATAAAAGGCATCATAAATAAATGGTTCCAGGTCTTCCATTTACCAAGAAAATTTGAAGTAAAGAGCCTCCATGGCTACCATTCTGCCATATAAAATTGGCAAAAGAGCTTACTAAAAACATCCTAAAATAATACAATGCTGAGAGCTTACTAAAAACATTCTAAAACACAATGCACGAAGAATAATGCCAACACATTTCCACTTGGGAGAGAGATGGAATCAGTAAAACACATGAAGCTGAAGAATCAATAAAACACATGAAGAATCCCAAGTAAAACACACGAAGAATCCCAAGAATGAAAGAGAGGGAGATAGATGGAAAAGAAATAGAACCATTTAAATCATTATTCCAAGTGAGTTACCTTCCTCTGAAGAGGGTGATGATGTCCACCAGGAAGGAGTTTTGGGTAGGCATGAGGGGAAGAAGATCCTGTCAATCAAAGGAAGGTCGTCGGACTGTGAGGAGGCGAGTTGATGTCGTGGAGGGAAGGAGTTACTGCCGCTTGCAGGTAGAATCGTGGGGGCTGGAGATGTTGCCAAGGAAGAGTCCGATTTTCCTCATGCTGCAAGGTTTGTATTCAAGACAGGGAAAAGAATTAACATTTACCGTGATAGGAAGAAGGAGAGTGGGAGAAGAAATTATCTTCGATCACCATCGCCGTAGAGTTTGCGAAATTAGGGCACCGGGCAGAAGGCGGATGACGGGGTTGTGATGGGGGAAGTTGTATACAACGCAGAGAAATTTCAGGTTTCTCCTCGGCGGCTCCCTACTTCAAGATGACTTGCGGAAGATGACTTGTGTCGAGGAGGAAGAATGAGGATGCGCACTTAATCGAAACCTTAGCGTCGAGGAGGAAGGAGTCGTCGAGGTGGAAGATGTCGAGTAGGAAGGAGCCGCCGAGGATGAGCTGGGAAGGAGGAGCGGCGGAGGAGTATCTGCGGAGGAGGATCTGCGGAGGAGGCGGGTGGAGGAGCTTTATGTAGAGGACCCCTGCTTGAGGTTTGATATCGGCGAAGAGGAGGAAGCCCCGATTCTTATGCAGAGTAGGAATGATACAGACATTTTCGGCGGGCAGCAGTCGAGGAAGCAGTGGCGTGTAGCAGTGTTTTTTTGGGAGGAAACAAAAATGTTGAGCCTAGCGGCAAAATCCAAAAATCTCGCGGAAAAGGAAGAACAAATACCGAGAAAACCTTAAAATTTTGAAATAAATAAGGGATTTTTGAGGGTATATTTGTCCCGCAAATGTTACACCATGATGTCTTTAGCCTTCCCTTATATAATAAAGATATATATATACATATATATACGAGTGCCCGACATGGGGCTATGCCCCTACGGCCATGCACGACAGTACCCGGCCGGCGACGGCGGGCTTCGCCTGCCACTGGCGCGATACTGTCGGGCGGCCTTCGGCCGCTTCAAGGCGGAATTCGCCCGCCTCCGCACGGGCTTCGCCTGTGCTCGATGCGTCTGCGGATTGCACCCACAACATATACATATGAGTACTCGATGGCCGTAAAAAAATATACATCAATATTATAATATTTATTTTGTAAAAAAATATAGGAATATACTTACAAAATTTATTTTTATCTCTTCCTCTCTCTCTCTCTCTCCCACTCTCTCTCTCCCTCTCCGCCAAACTCTCTCCCCCCCCCCCCTCTCTCTCTCTCTCTCTCTCTCTCTCTCTCTAATTTTAGAGACTCGGGATTTTAGCGAGAGAGTGGTAAAAGGATTTAGGTTAAATTGTTATTCGCAGTTCGGAATTATGATTAAATCTTCACATCGAACGGACATGATTTATTTGATGAATTTTAAATGCATGGAATTTAAAAGTCATCCACATTTCTTTATAAGTAGTACAGATATAATATATATATATATAAATTCGTCGGTTGGACAACACAGATGGTGACCTTCGACACAAGTGCGATAAGGACGGGTCCTTTGGTGTTTAGAGTAGTTAGGACGCAAAGTTGATCAGTTTCACGAAGGGAGAACCTGTGGTTTGCGAGTATAGAAAACCGAGGGAGAAAATTTAATGTGTTTTATAATAATTGTAGTGTGTGGATAGTCATTTATGGGTTGCAGTTAATAATTGCATATATTATTTAAAAAGTGAGACTAAAATAATAGTCACATATTAGGTAACTGTGTCTAATACAAACTTATTCGTCACGAATCAACCAAACAATGACTAATACTTTCTTTTTTTTCCACGAATTATAGGCAGCCGTGGCTAATACTTGCTTATTAGCCATAAATAATTTGATAAATAATCATTATATCACTCATATCCCCATTGACGGAATATCTTCTAAGTTATTTGATGGCAAATATTGATTGAAGATCTTATATATTTTGATGACGTTTTAAAAATAATCGTCACAAAAGATAAACATGTATGTTGACGTTTTGTACGAAAAACGTGGGCAATGCTAAAATTTTGTAATGGTGACGTTTTTGAAAAATATCGTCGCTAAATTGATAACTAACAGCGACGCTTTAAAAAATGTCGCAATAAAAACGTCGTTGTAAAGTCTATATCTTATAGTACATCAGACATCTTTTTTGCTTTAGGGCCGCTTCCTCTGAAGCAGAAATTACAATCTTCTGATCTTAGTTGTTTTATCATCAATCAGATAAGATTTTGTACCATCAGGTCTGTTGAAACCAAGACTTGGTCTCTTGTGGAGTTCGTGCCCTCAATAAATTGGGGGGTGACCTCACACTTACTTTTCCCAAGGGAGAGCGCTAGGAGGAAGGCTTTGGAAACTATGAACAGGACCCTGGGGTCAGCGAGGAGGTATCACCACACACCCGGAAGTTCTTAGAGCACTTCCCCTCCCAAGCCAATGCTAAGCTTGGGCACCTTTGGAGGCTCTCTTCACCCACCAGAGAAGCTTGAGGAGACAGTAGCGAAAAGAGAAGTCCCTCCAAATGGTGCCCCCTTGATCCTATTTATAGATTTCTGGACTTGGTTTGCCAATAGCCACATTTTGGCCCACGAGATTACGAAAATACCTCCAGGTTTGATCTGCCAACAGCCAAATCCCGCCATTCTGAGGCGCTAAACACAGACCGCCCTCTATTCTTGGGGCTGGACGAGAGGGGGCAGGCCGCCTCCCTTGCTCGCCCCCCTCACTGGGCTGGGCGAGTGGGAGGCCGCCCGCTTCCCCGGCTCGCCCCCTGCTGGGGCGGGGCGAGCCCGGGAGGCCGCCCGCCTCTCCGGCTCGCCCCCTTACGGGGCTGGGCGAGCGGGAGGCCGCCCTCCCCCTTACCGGGTACGCCCAGAAACTCTCCCGCCCCCCTCTCCTTGTCTGGGGCGGTGCTAAAAAACATTGGACTAAAGACACCCTGGGTCCCGAGGACCCACTCGGCGAATACATGGTTGTACAAGGTCAAGGATATTTTTCCCAACAGTGATGAAAATAATAACTATTGTTGCTAGAAGAATGTTTAACTAATAGCACATTTAATAGGTGATGTAATTATAAAAAAACACTATTATTTATTTCCTTATTCAAATAGCCTACTAATATTATTTGTAATATCTATAATAGTTAAATATCTAATAGTATTTACTCGAGTGCAGATGAGTTAAATTAAAAAATATTTATTACCTAATTAGTTGAATATCTAATACACTTACTTTAGTGCACATAATATTTGTTAATGGGATATTTATATTGGAATATTATAAAAATATGCGCATTATAAAAATATGTGCTTTTAGAATCCAAGTGTCCAACTTAAAGCCAGTTAATTGAAGGTTGATAAAATCTCAATGTGAGACTATTTTAAACACTTCCTTCGTGTGTAGGTTTTATGCCCCTTAAGGCCTTAACACCGTCATTACATCTCTGAAGTTGAGGATGAAAGATCGTTGTAGCATAAGCGAGGTTAAAGCGATCGTTCTTCGGATGCAGCATGGTGGCTTCCTTCTCCAGAAATCATCTTTGAATTTGAGTGGGAGATGAACTTTCGGCAGAGTAGCAGCTCTGAAAATTTGGCACAGGTAATCACTCTGGAAGCCCTAGCTCAAAATGAGAGAGAGCCCATCATTTTATACAACTTGGAGATAGCGCCTGCGTTAGCTCCTAGCGCCTGCAGCAGCGTTCATGTGGAGCGGTTGCGGAACCATCGGCGGCGTGGCGCTGTGCACGAACTTGAGATAGCGCCAGGCGGTAGCGCTAGCGCTGGCGGTAGCGTTCGCGAAACCGTCGGTAGCGTGACAGAACAAACTTTCGTCGAACGAAATTCGTCAAACGAAATTTTCGTCGAACGGAGCTCGAAGTTCGTCGAACGAAATTTTCGTCGAACGAAAATTTTCGTCGAACGTAGCTTCAAGTTCGTCGAACGAGTTAGCACCCGGCGTTAGCGATAGCGTTGGCGTTAGTGCTGCTCCTTTCAAAAGTTTGATTCAATGCTGCCTTCTACATGTGGAGTATTGCACATATAGTTCCTGTACAACCCCGTACCCGTCGGGTGGGACCCTCCCCAGATAGCGGGGACCCGAGGTGTCCTGTGATGGGCTAGCATGGAGCGGGGTGCGGTTCGCGGGTTTTGGTGTTCGTTTAGAGGAGTGGTCTGCGGATAGCAGTTTTGACTAAGGTTTTTTTATATATAAGAACTAAAACCCTAAGGAGAGGGAGCTCTCCCAACCGACTCCCCCCTCCCCTCTCCATTCGCGTGAAGCAGCAGGGCAAGGAAGCCCGATCCTCCTTCCTCCTCTCTCTCCCTGTCGGCCTAGGGCAAGGAAGCCCGACCCCCCTTCCTCCTCTCTCTCTCCGCCGGCCTGGAGCAAGGAAGCCCGAGCTCCCTTTTCTCTCTCGACCTCTCTTCCTCTCCCGTGGCTGTCCGAGGCGAGATCCGGCCGGGAGCTCCTCTCCCGTGGCCGTCCGAGGCGAGATCTGGCCTGGAGCTCCTCTCCCGTGGCCGTCCGAGGCGAGATCCGGCCGGGAGCTCCTCTCCCGTGGCCGTCCGAGGCGAGATCCGTCGGGAGCTCTTCTCCCGTGGCCGTCCGAGACGAAATCCGGCCGGGAGCTCCTCTCCCGTGGCCGACCGGAGCGAGGAGTATCGGGGGCTTCTATCCCGCCACTCCTCTTCTTGTCTCCAAAGCATGAAAGTTGAGGCATATAAGATCGTGTAAAGCCGCTATGGCCGCTGGACGTCGAGCTCGCGCAAGGTCTTCGGTTGCGACTCCGTCAAAAGCACGCGTCAAGGGTAACGAATTTCTACTTGGGCAGGTGAAGCCTTCAATTCTCATACTTGCATGGAAGCTCCCCTCCACCTGATGGTGGAGGAGGTGTGCTCTCCGACTGGTTGATGTGCGCATCCCCAAAATTAACCACATTAGCGCCCAAAAGTGTGAGTACGGGTTTAGGCATTCTGTGTGAAGCTCATCCGGGTGTGTAGACCGGATTGGTGATGTTTCTGTGTGAAGCACGTCCGGGCGTGGGGGCCGGATTGGTGATGTTCTGGGGACCCCGGAGAAGACTCTGTGGAAGATATTTAGTATTTGCTCGTATTTATAAAATGTCGCCGCCTCGGGAAAGGGGTGTGGGAAATATTGCTCAGTTTGCTTCAATTGGCCGAGGTTCAGTTTGCTACCGCATGGCGAGGCGTTGGCGTACAGGTGTTGCAGAGCTAAGCGAAAGATAGCGGGCTTAAGCCCAAAGCTGTGCCGGCCCAACAAGGTCTTATTTATTTATATTGCCGGCCTGCGTGCCGAAGTATGGAATGTATATTCCTGTAATCTGTGATGTCTGTGATGTGTATGTTTAGTTTATATTTTTTATCGTAGGCGAGCGGAGTCCACGTAGACCCCTCGCCCGGTTGGGCCCAGAGGTTAGTTTGCCTGGATGCCCCTGAGGGTCTGCTATTAGCCATTCAGAACAGCGGAGTTACGTTGTTGGCACCTCAATTGGGGCTACGTGTAGTCAGACTGTTTGTCGGGATTACGCTATTGGCGGCCCGGACGAGGAACGCTATAAATAGACCCAAGAGAGCACCTTTAGGAGGGGGATTCGGTTTGGGATTTCCCCTTAGATGTTTTGGTTGGCCAAGAGAGTCCCCCAATGGTGCTTTGTCTCAGTCTTTGGCTTCAGAGGGGAAGTGCTTGTTAGTCTTCCGGGTGTGTGGTGGGACCTCCACGCTGAGGCCTTGGGTTCGTCCTTTGAGTTCCTAGTTTTGTGCCTAGATTGTTAGCTTGAGTGAAGTAGGTGTGAGGCCACCCCTCTTTTGGGACCCCGAACTCCACAGAGACCACGTCTTGTTCGCAAGATTTCAGTTTCAACAATTCCTGCACACTATAAACACACTACAAGCAATATCAAATACAATATGGGATTTGTTATTCTCAAACAAAGGGATGTGACACACATGTCCAACAATCTACGCCACGGTTGTTGTCAAATAGGGATGACATAATGTCATAGAGAGAGTCAATTTACTCAAATGGTCTACCACAACAAAGATTATTTCCTTCCAGTGAGATCTAGACACTGCATTTACTAATATAGTCGTGAAAGGTGACCTTGAGCTTCTTCCAATAATAGAGTTGTTTGGGCAATTAAGTGGTTGTTATTCCTGAATGCCCACCAATTCCAGTGTCATGATATAACTGTAATTAAAGTTTCTTAACTTCATCATCTCCAGTTACAAACTTTCACTTCCGCTCCAACACTCTATTAACACCCTGATATTCGGGCTTATGTGTATTATCTTCTTTCTTCTTAACTAATTCTTCTATTATAAAATGTGACCCCAATAGCCTCATGTACGTTTGATTCTTTGCAATAGATAAGATGTCATAACTACTAGGGCCGCTAGTCGTGCCTCAACTTCCTGGTGTTAACTTCCTGGTGTTGTCTTGACAAACCATTTGCACCGTTGTTTTCACTACATTTTTCATATGCAAGTCATATCCCAGAAACTTAGTGATATATTTTTGGTGTTGTTGAGTGGTGTTTCTCCGCTTCATCAAATATTTTGACCATGATGGTTTGTGCTGATATAAAAATGTGTTCCTATCAGATAATGTCTCCAATTTTATAGCTAAAGCTCTTACGAGCAGTTTTTCTCGTAAATTGATAATGCGACATTTCTAGGTCTTAAAGTCTTACTGAAATGCACAATAGGATGATGATCCTGAGTTAATATTGCTGCCACTCTCAGATTTGAAGCATGTGTCTCTACTATAAACGTCTTAGAGAAATATGGTAATGTCAGGATTGGAGGATTGCTGTCAGCTAATTTCAATTATTTGAATGCTTCTTTTGCTTCAATAGTTCACTGGAAAGATCACTTCTTCAATAGATTTGTCAGTAGTAGAGATATTAACTCATAGTTCATGAGATTTTTTTTGTAATAGTAATTTAAACCTATGAAGCCTCTTAACTACCTAACTAAATTTGGAACTGGTCACTATAACATATCCTACATTTTTTTTGGATTAGCTTCCACCCCATAAGCAAATACGTAAAATTAATTAAGAATTAAGCGGTGTGATATGTTAACCTCATAACAGATCACCTCAGCAATCACACTGGTGATTGCAGATAATGTTAAAACGATAGTAAGTTAAATGTGCTAATCACTAGCCCAAATATTTTATTGACCGAGTTTTTGTCAAAGAAGGGTAAAATTGCATACGCTACTGCTAATCTTTTTATTTAAGGTGCAAGTCCTTTTCAAAAATAAGGGTAAGAACCATACAGATTGTGTTTTACTTGATCTTATGACCAGTTTTACACTTAACATTGAAGAAAGTTATTTACATCTCAAAATAGGCGGTGTTAGTACTTTTTACTTGGTTCAAGAATTGTACACTCAATAAGGCTTAGTCCGGCCTGCACTATGATTTTGGCTTCACAGGGCTTCCGATTTTGTTTATCATGTCGCTCTTGCGATTTTGCCCCATTCTGCGAGCCCCGTTCTCATGAGATTCCGGGTTATGCCCAGACTATTTTACCCTATCCATTGTCGAGAAGTTGATAGCGTTTTAGAAGCTTAACCCCAACTGGGAAGGCCCATATTTTGTAAGTGAAGTGCTAAAGTCAGGAGGGTACCACCTCCAGGATGTGGAAGGGGTACCCCTCGGCCGAGCCAAGAGCGGGGATGACTTGAAGCGTTTCTATCCATAAAATTCTTGTATGCATTCATTCTTAAATACCATTTTGTATGTATTGTTTTTATACTAACCATGAGTTCAAGGTGATAAGTTCTTTATGCTGGAATGCCCCAGATCGATTCCGCTCCCGGGCTCTCACTAGACGAGGGGTTCAGGTTGATCTCTGGAGAGGCTGGCAAGGTGACAAGTTTTTATGCTGTAATGCCCCAGATCGATTCCGCTCCCGGGCTCTCACTAGACGAGGGATTCGGGTTGATCTCTGGAGAGGCTGGCAAGGTGACAAGTTTTTGTGCTGGAATGCCCCAGATCGATTCCGCTCCCGGGCTCTCACTAGACGGGGGGTTCAGGTTGATCTCTGGAGAGGCTGGCAAGGTGACAAGTTTTTATGCTGGAATGCCCCAGATCGATTCCTCTCCCGGGCTCTCACTAGACGGGGGGTTCAGGTTGATCTCTGGAGAGGCTGGCAAGGTGACAAGTTTTTGTGCTGGAATGCCCCAGATCGATTCCGCTCCTGGGCTCTCACTAGACGGGGGGTTCAGGTTGATCTCTGGAGAGGCTGGCAAGGTGACAAGTTTTTGTGCTGGAATGCCCCAGATCGATTCCGCTCCCGGGCTCTCACTAGACGGGGGGTTCAGGTTGATCTCTGGAGAGGCTGGCAAGGTGACAAGTTCTTTGGAATGTCAGGTTGACCTCTCGTGGAGGCCCTTTGGTTTCGGCTCCGTGATGGTTCCGCTGTTCGGGCTCCCATCTAACCGGCAGAGCGGGTAAACCTCTCGGATGACAGTTTGAGACAGGATGAGATTCAATATAAGGATTTAGCATATAAGAGATCAGTTATGCTTGTTAAATTGATAGTTTTCACTGACAATCGAAGTTCTTTAAGAATAGTTTTGAAAACAAAAGCTTAAGATAACGAATCCTACAATGTCACAACATTATTTGATTAGTTTTAGAAACAAAATCAGATTCATTTGGAATTGTCAATGCATGATTGTTTATGTAATCATTATAGATAATAGTGAGCATTCTATTCCTCAGCACCATCAATCATCCTTGAGGCCCATTCCTGAATAACACAATATGCAACAGTAAAAAGAACTGCGCTCTAAATTTTGATTTTGCTCGCTAATAGACATTAAGTGGCATGTCATTCTGAGAACATGAAGGGCATAATGTTTCTACCATAAAAAAGAAGGCATAGTGTATAATCAAGGTTGTTGACAACCAAATTGATCATGTAAAGGAAACAAAGGGAAAGGTTATCACATCAGGACAAATATGAGCACAAAAAAAGAGAAGAATCATCAACACATATGATTATATACCCTTTTTTTTTCGGGTCGGCTCCCACCCGTCGGATACTTGGGGTTGGACATTTCTTTCCGAGCGTGAGACACACTCGCAAAGAGCGGGGATTGTGTACAACCCCGTACCCGTCGGGTGGGACCCTCCCCAGATAGCGGGGACCCGAGGTGTCCTATGATGGGCTAGCATGGAGCGGGGTGCGGTTCGCGGGTTTTGGTGTGCGTTTAGAGGAGTGGTCTGCGGATAGCAGTTTTGAATAAGGTTTTTTTATATATAAGAACTAAAACCCTAAGGAGAGGGAGCTCTCCCAGCCGACTCCCCCCTCCCCTCTCCATTCGCGTGAAGCAGCAGGGCAAGGAAGCCCGATCCTCCTTCCTCCTCTCTCTCCCCGTCGGCCTAGGGCAAGGAAGCCCGATCCCCCTTCCTCCTCTCTCTCTCCGCCGGCATGGAGCAAGGAAGCCCGAGCTCCCTTTTCTCTCTCGACCTCTCTTCCTCTCCCGTGGCCGTTCGAGGCGAGATCCGGTCGGGAGCTGCTCTCCCGTGGCCGTCCGAGGCGAGATCCGGCCGGGAGCTCCTCTCCCGTGGCCGTCCGAGGCGAGATCCGGCCGGGAGCTCCTCTCCCGTGGCCGTCCGAGGCGAGATCCTGCCGGGAGCTCCTCTCCCGTGGCCGTCCGAGGCGAGATCCGACCGGGAGCTCTTCTCCCGTGGCCGTCCGAGACGAAATCCGGCCGGGAGCTCCTCTCCTGTGGCCGACCGGAGCGAGGAGTGTCGGGGGCTTCTCTCCCGCCACTCCTCTTCTTGTCTCCAAAGCATGAAAGTGGAGGCATATCAGATCGTGTAAAGCCGCTATGGCCGCTGGACGTCGAGCTCGCGCAAGGTCTTCGGTTGCGACTCCGTCAAAAGCACGCGTCAAGGGTAACGAATTTCTACTTGGGCAGGTGAAGCCTTCAATTCTCATACTTGCATGGAAGCTCCCCTCCACCATCAGGTGGAGGAGGTGTGCTCTCCGACGGGTTGATGTGCGCATCCCCGAAATTAACCACATTAGCGCCCGAAAGTGTGAGTACGGGTTTAGGCATTCTGTGTGAAGCTCATCCGGGTGTGTAGACCGGATTGGTGATGTTTCTGTGTGAAGCCCGTCCGGGCGTGGGGGCCAGATTGGTGATGTTCTGGGGACCCCGGAGAAGACTCTGTGGAAGATATTTAGTATTTGCTCGTATTTATAAAATGTCGCCACCTCGGGAAAGGGGTGTGGGCAATATTGCTCAGTTTGCTTCAATTGGCCGAGGTTCAGTTTGCTACCGCATGGCGAGGCGTTGGCGTACAGGTGTTGCAGAGCTAAGCGAAAGATAGCGGGCTTAAGCCCAAAGCTGTGCCGGCCCAAGAAGGCCTTATTTATTTATATTGCCGGCCTGTGTGCCGAAGTATGGAATGTATATTCCTGTAATCTGTGATGTCTGTGATGTGTATGTTTAGTTTATATTTTTTATCGTAGGCGAGCGGAGTCCACGTAGACCCCTCGCCCGGTTGGGCCCAGAGGTTAGTTTGTCTGGATGCCCCTGAGGGTCTGCTATTAGCCATTCAGAACAACGGAGTTACGTTGTTGGCACCTCAATTGGGGCTGCGTGTAGTCAGACTGTTTGTCGGGATTACGCTATTGGCGGCCCGGACGAGGAACGCTATAAATAGACCCAAGAGAGCACCTTTAGGAGGGGGATTCGGTTTGGGATTTCCCCTTAGATGTTTTGGTTGGCCAAGAGAGTCCCCCAATGGTGCTTTGTCTCAGTCTTTGGCTTCGGAGGGGAAGTGCTTGTTAGTCTTCCGGGTGTGTGGTGGGACCTCCACGCTGAGGCCTTGGGTTCGTCCTTTGAGTTCCTAGTTTTGTGCCTAGATTGTTAGCTTGAGTGAAGTAGGTGTGATGCCACCCCTCTTTTGGGACCCCGAACTCCACAGAGACCACGTCTTGTTCGCAAGATTTCGGTTTCAACAGTTCCTGCACACTATAAACACACTACAAGCAATATCAAATACAATATGGGATTTGTTATTCTCAAACAAAGGGATGTGACACACATGTCCAACAATCCCCCCCTTTTGATAATAACAAATCCTTGTAGCAAGAAATCAACAATAGTGTTTATAGTATAGGATAAGCAAGATGATAGTGCAACTATAGTATATGATAAACATGATAATGTGCATACTCCCCCTATCTTAATGCTTCCCCTACATAAATGCAATTTATGTTTTACTCCCCCTAAATGATAGATTACATGAATTATTCTCCCCTTAATCTTCTATATTTCTCCTATATAGATTTCTTTAATTAATCTCCCCCTTTTGGTATTATCAAAAGAAGGTGGGGTGAGGGTAGTAAATGAGACATTTCTTATAAATAATAAAGCATGATCGAGTTTTTTTTAAATAGATAATGATAAAGATTTTAAAGATAGTATATAAGAGATTTCAAATAAAAAGATAAGAGCTGTAAGCAAGCGGAAGATTATAAGAAACATTTTTTGTAATCATGAAAAGCATAAGTAAAAATTATTAGTTTTAGTTCAAAATTGAAAGATGTTTTAACCTTTTTGAAATCTCAAAGTTTTTCATAAAGATACCAAGCATGAAATGAACATATCAAAGAAAGATTATACTACAATGTTACATAATTTTAAGTTCAAGAAATACCAAAAAATATTGTAGAGATCATGCTAGGTTATCTAGTGCATTTCTTATATAAAGAGTAGTATAGATAAAGCATTAGAATCCAATACTCATGAGAAGAAGTGTTATGAAAGATAATGATGTGCACATGAGTGTATTTTGGGCAATGTTACCAATTGATTTAAATCAACAAAATACAAGACATATGTAAAGTAGAGTGCACAATAAAACACAAGTAAATTACTTTCACACACTTTTAATGTACATAATTTTTAACAAAGTGGTGTAATAACCAAGGTTTGCACAAGACACTTTACTATTCTTTCCAAGGTGCTCAACCTCACAATGCTTATGAAGACTTATCAGGAGGTTCAAGTAGTGCTTGGTGGAGTTATATTTGTCTACATATATAATTTTTTTTGTTCACATTTGTGAGACAACATTCTCCGAATACACTTATTTTGCAAACCCCAAAATTTTAACTTAACCACTTTTCTAAATTTTATAAGTGCAATTCAAATGTAGTGTAGGCAATAAACTTATGCAAGTTTTAATTCATTGTACAAATACAATACACAAGCAAGCATTTTAGATTTAAACACAAATATTGATTACCAAAATAAGTGAGTGAAATGTATCATTATCAATTATAAAACATTTACTCATACTTAGAGGCATGCTAAGCTTGGTTCTACACATTTTTCAATACAATTGATGCACTTTAAATAGATATATCAAAGCATGATAAACAAAACAATGTTCATAGTAATTTCAAGGAATAAATTTTAACATTGTAAATAATTCTAAATAATAGAATTCATACATGCTTGATATTGGCAATAAAGATCATACAATTTTTTTTGTAGTTTTATCATTTTTTAAAGAAATAAAAACAGGAAAAAAAAATCACACAAACATATTTTTGAATTTTGAATTTTTGTAGTTGATTTTTCATAATGCAAATAAAAAAAAATAGACAGAAACACAAAAATAAATTTGTACATATAAATTAACATATTTTTGTTGATTTTTAGAAATTTTAAAAAATAGAAAAATCACAAACCCATGCTAGCGCCGGCGCTAACGCTAGCGCGGCAAACAGTACACGATTTTGTAAGAATTTTTATTTTTTTTATTTTTGATATTGATTAGGGGTCTTAAGAGTAGTCCTATGCAGAAATTGTATAATATTCAGAGATGTCTTGATTGCTCAAATTGCATAAAATATTAGCGTTTTGCATGTTATTCATCCTAAGATGTCTAAGACTCCTAATTCCAACCTTAACATTTGAAACCTTGCATCGGGAAGAGGTTTAGTAAATATATCAGCAAGTTGAGAGTCCGTGTCAATGAAACTGAATCCTTACATTTTCCTTTTTAATGCGATCCCTTATGAAATGATGACGCACATATATATGTTTGGATCTAGAGTGGTGTACCGGATTATTTGTGAGATCAATGACACTTTTGTTGTCACATTTTAATTCAATAAGTTTTAAATGAAAACCAAAATCCTCTAAAGTTTGGCTCATCCATAGAGCTTGTGCACAACAACTCCCTAATGCAATATTTTCGGCCTCCGTGGTGGAGAGTGCAACCAAATTTTGTTTCCTACTAGACCATACAACTAATGAAGGTCCTAGAAAATGACAAGTACCACTAGTGCTTTTTCTATCAAGTGAACAACCGGCATAGTCCGAGTCGGAGTAGCCGTGAAGTATAAATGAATTATTGTGCGGGTACCATAATCCTAGTCTAGATGACCCAATGAGATATCTAAAAATTCGTTTTACTGCTTTAAATGAGATTCTTTTGGATTGGCTTGAAATCGAGCACATAAGCATACGACAAACATAATTTCGGGTCTAGTTGCGCTTAGATAAAGTAGAGATCCTATCATACCTCTATATAAAGTTTGATCTATAAAAATTCCTGATTCATCTTTTCCTAATTTTAGTGATGCACTCATTGGTGTAGAAGTATGTTTAAGGTTTTCAAATCCAAAATGTTTAAGCATATCATGGACATATTTAGTTTGACATACAAAGATACCATCAATTCTTTGTGATATTTGAAAACCATGGAAATAAGAAAGTTCTCCTACAAAACTCATTTCAAATTCATTTTTCATCACTAAAATAATTTCTTTACACATCTCTTCATTAGTAGATCCAAAAATAATATATCAACATATATTTGTAAAATAATTATATCATCATTGTTGTGCTTAATGAAGAGAATATTATCCGCACTTCCCATAATATAATCATGTTTTAATAAAAATGATGTAAGTCTTTCATACCATGCACGGGGCGCTTGTTTTAACCCATAAAGCGCTTTCTCTAGTTTATAAACATGATTTGGAAATTTTTCACTAATAAAACCGGGGGGTTGTTCAACATAAACTTCTTCTTTTACAAACTTATTTAGAAAAGTACTTTTCACATCCATTTGAAATAGTTTTATTCTTTTAAAACTTGCAAATGCTAGAAAAATTCTTATAGACTCTAATCTAGCAACGGGTGCAAAAGATTCATCAAAATATATCCCCTCGATTTGAGAATATCCTTGTGCTACTAATCGTGATTTATTTCTAGAGATTCTTGACTCACCATCTAATTTATTTTTAAAAATCCATTTTACACCTACAACCGGGTGATTAGATGGTCTTTCAACTAATTTCCAAACATTATGTCGCTCAAATTGTTCTAACTCTTCATTCATAGCCAAAAACCAAAATTCATCATTTAAAGCAGTAGAAACATTTTTTGGTTCTATTTCAGAAACAAAACAAATATTTGAAAATGATTCATGAACAGAAGAGCGAGTTCTTACCCCGATGAATTGTTCACCAATTATAAGTTCCCGTGGATGATCCTTTATGAATTTTAAGATGCTTGGAGGTACATATTCATCTTTCTTGGCCTCCTCTTCTTCTTCTTTGGAAGGTTCTTCATCACCATGCTCCAAAGGAGGTAATAGATCATCCTCTTTGCCTGCGGAAAGTTTTTTCTATACAAGGAACAAGCTCATCAAATTTCACATTAATTGACTCTTCAACTTTTCTAGTTCTTTTATTAAAAACTCTATAAGCTTTACTAGTTGAAGAGTATCCAAGAAATGTTCCTTCATCACATTTTTCATCAAACTTTCTCAAGCTATCTTTTGTATTTAAAATAAAGCATTTACAACCAAAAACTTTGAAATAAGATACATTATGCTTCTTTTGAAAATAGAGTTCATATGGTGTGAGATTAAGAGATGGGCGAAGCATGATTCTATTCAAAACATACACGATGTACTTACGGCTTCGGACCAAAAGGACTTAGGTAATTTATATTCACATAACATAGTGCGTGCTAGCTCTTGAAATGTCCTATTCTTTCTTTCTACAACACCATTTTGTTGTGGTGTGCGTGGTGTGGAGAACTCATGTTTTATGCCTAACACATCACAATAAGATGTAAATTTTTCATTTTCAAATTCTCCTCCATGATCCGAGCGAATGCATTTAATTTTTAAATCACTTTCATTTTGAATGCGAGTACATAATTTTGAAAATTCACAAAACGCTTCGGATTTGGATGAGAGAAATATTGTCCAACAATATATAGAAAAATCATCTATTAAAACATATGTATATAATCTACCACCAAGACTTGCAGTGCTAACGAGACCAAAAAGATCCATATGAATTAATTGCAAAGGTCTTGTAGTAGAAATAACATTTTTACTTTTGAAAGAGGATCTAGTAATTTTACCTTTTTGACATGGTGAACAAAGTGAAGGTAAATTTCCATTTAATCTAGGCAATCCTCTAATTAAATCTCTTTTGGCAAGTTTTACAATAAGCTTTGTGCTAGCATGTCCTAGCCTTCTATGCCAAAGTTGAAGTTCATCATTTTTGGTAATAAAACATTTTAAAGATGATTTTGAAAGATCATGAAATGAAACTATATAAACATTGTGTATTCTTAGTGCAGTTAGTAAAATATTGTTTATAATAGGATTAGATATTTTGCATAGATTAGTGGAAGATTCAAATAACACTTCTAATCCTTTATCACATAATTGGCTAATAGAAATTTAATTGTGTTTTAATCCTTTCACATAAAGAACATTAGATATAGTAAAGGATTTGTTACCAACTGTACCAATTCCCATGATCCTTCCTTTTCCGTTATCACCAAACGTCACGATCCCTCCCTTCTTCTTTTCTAGGTTAAGGAACTTTGGTTTATTGCCCGTCATATGCTTGGAGCATCCTGAATCCAAGTACCACACGTCTTCATTGTGTTGAAATTGTTGAAGTGGAAGTTTGGAGACTTTTGGACCTGGGCGGTCTGGGCGGAGGTCGGGCGGTCTGGCGTGACCGCACGACTTGGCGGTCTGCCTCTGCGGTCTGGCTGGTAGTAGCCTAGCTGCAGTCTCCTGGCTTGATCGCTGGTATAGGTCCAAATCGGCTGGAGGTGAGGCCGCGCGGTCTGTCTATGATCGCGTGGTGGGTTGATCATCTTCAGGTTTCTTCCAGGTTCTCTCCGGAATGCGGTCTGGTAGCTGACCAGGCTTTCTGGGAGTATTCGCGGACTAAGGGACTTAGTCGCGCGGTCACAGTTCGCGGTCTCAGAAGGAGACTGGTATGCTAGCTGGTTGCTATTCTTGGTCTCAGGAGGAGATCGGCATGTGGACAGGAGTTCGCGGTCTGATAGCGAACTGGCTGTGTTCGTGGTCTCGAACGAACACAGGTGGTGAAGGGCTTCGGGCGGTCTGGCGATCTCTTTGGAGAGTCGCGGTCTGCTGTGAGAGTGGCGGTCTCTCATAGCGACATTGAAGCTGGCGGGTTCACCAAAATGAAGCAGAAGTAATATTGCTGATCGCGCGGAGTGACCGATCAGGTCGCGCGGTCTGGGGGTGGTGATCCTATCTCATAGGGCGGTGACTGGATCAGGTCCCGTGCCTATAAATAGGAAGCCACTGTAGCAGCAAAAATATAACACACCAAGTGTAAGCTGAGTTCGCTTGTTTCCTGCGGTCTGGTTTATTCTGACCGTGCGATCTGCTGATTGAATTCCTCTTGTGTAGCTTCTGCGGATAGTGTGGGCGGCAACGATCACCTCTTCCTCTGAAAGTGTTCGGGCGGTCTGCGGCTTGGAGTTGTGGTGCTGGAGTTCGGGAGAATCAGGAAATCGGAAGAAGGGAGCGGTCTGTGCAGCGGTTTTGGTGGTGTGCTGTGATCGGCAAGGCGCTGCGGTCTGGCAGTGTGTTGAAGTCGCAGGGAGGTCGCGCGGTCTGGAGCGGTCTCAAGTTATCTTCAACTTGTATCTTTCCTTTGTGTTTGTGCTGACGAAATCATGTCTCGTCAAGCATGCCTCGCCTTGTAATTTTGAAGTGCTGCTATCAATAAAGATCAGTTGTTTGCCTTCATTTGTTTCTGGTTGTTTTGGCTTTGATCTCTAAGTTGACTAGCTCCTGCTTGCTCCATAAAGATTCGAAAAATTTCACATGGTATCAGAGGGAGGTTGGAGTGGTTGAGCAGTGAGTAACTTAGATTAGCCATCGCCTTTGTGAAGAAAGGAACCAGTGGAAGAACAATGGAAGGTGGATTTGCAAAGGGTCTTGGGATTGAGGTGCTTACATCGACCAACTTCAAGAAGTGGAAGTCGTGTATGCAAAGCTATCTTGTAGGTGAGGACCTCTGGGAAGTTGTTGGAGGAGATCAGACGCAGGAAGTTGTCCCGGAAGGGGATAATGGGGCTGAGGTGAGAACTTGGAGGAGGACGAATGTGAAGGCAGAGTTCACTTTGAAGAGGGCAATCTCACCTGACCTATTTGATCACATCTTGGGGTGTGGTTCAGCTGCGGAGATCTGGAGAGCCCTGGATGGGCTGTTTAACAAGAAGAATGTGGCGAGGCTGCAGTTCTTGGAGAATGAGCTGGCAAGGTCGGCTCAGGGTGATCTTTCTATCTCCACCTTCTTTCTGAAGTTGAAGAACTTGTGTGCTGAAATCTCAGCATTGGATCCTGATGAGCCTATCTCTGAGGCGAAGCTGAAGAGGCACATCATCTGCGGCCTGCGGAAGGAATATGTTGCCTTTGTGACGTCGGTGCAGGGATGGGCAAATCAGCCGTCTCTGTTGGAGCTGGAGAACTTGCTTGCATCGCAAGAAAGTTTGGCAAGGCAGATGGCGGGGGTGTCGGTGGCTGGGGGAGATGGCGAAGTTCTCTTCTCAGGGAAGAAGAAGAAGTGGGACAAGAAGAAGAAGACCGCTGGAAGTGGCTATGGGCCTTCAACTTCTGGGCAGCAGGAAAGGGGGTATGCTCCCAAGGCTGACGGGAAGAAGAAGGGTGAAGGTCCGAAGTGCTACAAGTGTGGCAAGTTTGGCCACATCAGGAAGGACTGCAAGGTGATCACCCAAGCTGGGCATGCTGCGGAGAAGGAGGAAGCTGAGGCCAGGCACATTCAAGGAGGTTGGGGAGGAGCTTTTTCGGCTTCTGTTGGAGCTTCTGCTCCTATCAACTATCTGGAGGATTGGATCGTGGACTCGGGGTGTGGTCATCATCTCACCGGAGACGAGACCAAGCTTTCTTCTGCACAGCCCTATACAGGTAACAATGCAATCATTACTGCTGATAATACTGTACATCCAGTGGAGAAGGTGGGGGTTGTTTCTTTGGGCAGTGATAAAGGGCCACTTACTTTGAAGAGTGTCTATCATGTGCCCGGAATGAAGAAAAACCTCTTCTCCGTGACCAACGCTGTTGACGCTGGGTATCACGTTCTGTTCGGCCCAACAGAAGTGAAATTTCTACGTAATGTAGAGGCCGTAAAGGCCGAGGTCGTCCATGTCGGGAGACGGGCAAAGGACTTGTTTGTTTTATCAACAAGTTCCTACGTCGACAAGATGAAGACGAATGATGGTGCCGTTATATGGCATGAGAGGTTGGGGCACGTGGGGATGGACAAGCTGAAAGCTATGGCGGTGAGAGGCCTGGTCAAGGGCCTGCCAAGTCTATCTTCCTACGGAGAAGGTCATGTTTGCGCAGGATGTCAGTTCGGCAAGTCTCATCGACTACCGTTTGACAAGTCGCAGACAAGGAGTAGTGTGCCGTTGGAGTGCATCCACGGTGACTTGATGGGACCTACTGCTACCCCAAGCCTCGGAGGCAGCAGATATATGCTGGTGTTGATCGATGATTACTCCAGATATGTCTGGGTATATTTCCTGAAGGAGAAGGCGGAGGCGTTTGCCAAGTTTGTGGAGTTCAAGGAGCTAGTGGAAGGTCGGCTGGGACTGCGGGTGAAGAAGCTGAGGACTGACAACGGAGGGGAGTTCACCTCCAGTGAGTTCTCTACTTTTTGCAGGAAGGCGGGCATCCGGAGAGAGCTCACTTGTGCTCATACTCCACAACAGAACGGAGTTGCAGAACGGAAGATCCGTCATCTGACGGAGACCTGCAAGTGTTGGCTGCATGCCAAGAGTATCCCAAAGTCCTTCTGGGCGGAGGGAATGTCTTGTGCTGCCTACGTCATCAACAGGATGCCTCTGAGCCCCATCAACATTTAACTCCGCATGAGTTGATGTTCAAGGAGAAGCCAAGCGTGGCACACCTTAGGGTGTTTGGTTCCACCTGCTACGTGCATGTTCCAGATGCTCTTCGGACGAAGCTAGATGCGAAAGCAAGGAAGCTAGTCTTCGTGGGATACGATGAGCGGAAGAAAGGGTGGAAGTGCATGGACCCGGAGACGCGGAGATTTGTTGTATCTCGCGACGTCGTGTTCGATGAGGTGACATCTTGCAAGGGGTCTTCTGATGTGGAGTTACCAGAGAGCAGGGTGGAGATGCCAGAGAAAGCTGTGGAGAATCTTCAGGTGGAGCTACCTGTGTCACCAGGTGGTCCATCTCCTTCTAGTTCCGAGACGGGGGCTTCTGGTTCAGGGAGCAGGGGGAGCGATGCTCCTAGCACGTCTGGAAGGGGAGCTAGGGAAGAAGCAGCGGATGACATTGCAGTTCAAGGGAAGGAGCTGAGGAGGTCGAAGCGAGCGATCATCGCCCCTGATCGCTATACAGGAGGAAACGCAGTGAGCTTCGTCTCATGTTTCTTCGCTGGTCCCTTGGATGAGAGGGAGCCGTCGAGCTTTGAGAAGGTCCAAGGCGTGAAGGAGTGGGACGTTGCGATGCAAGAAGAGATGGCAGCTCTTGAGAAGAACGAGACCTGGTCTCTTGTGCCCAAGCCCAAGGGCATCACTCCTGTGACATGCAAGTGGGTCTACAAGCTTAAGAAGAAAGCTGACGGCAGTATCGAGCGGTACAAAGCTCGTCTTGTAGCTCGGGGGTTCTCGCAGCAATACGGTGAAGACTATGATGAGACATTCAGTCCGGTGGCAAAAATGACTTCAGTTCGGTTCATCATTGCCTTGGCGGCGTTCAGTGGATGGGAGATTTGGCAGCTCGACGTCAAGAACGCTTTCTTGTACGGCGAGATTGACAAGGACATCTTCATGGTCCAGCCACCAGGTTTTGTGTCTGAAGATCTTCCGGAGCATGTCTGCAAGCTGAAGAAGGCCCTGTATGGGTTGAAGCAAGCGCCGAGGGCGTGGTACGGGAAGATCGCAGAATATCTCCTATTCTGTGGATTTGTTGCTTCAGACTCAGACTCGAGCTTGTTCGTCAAGAAGAGCGGGGAGCTTCAGGTCATCGTGCTGCTATACGTTGACGATATGATCGTGACGGGGAACTCGAAGGAGGAGGTAGCACAGCTTCGGGCTGAACTATCTATCAGGTTCGAGATGAAGGATCTTGGTGAGCTTCACCATTTTCTTGGACTTGAGGTGCAGAGGAAGGAAGGTGGAGTGCTGGTGACCCAAGCCGGATATGCGGAGCGGATCGTGGAGCGATTCGGCATGAAGGAAGGGAAGTGCACTTCCACACCTCTGGAGAAGGCTATGAAGCTTCGGAAGGATGAGGGAAGGATCATGCAAGATCCGTTGGTGTTTCGAGCTCTGGTTGGGAGCTTGATTTATCTGACGATCACAAGGCCGGATATTGCATATGCAGTAGGCAGGGTGAGTCGGTTTATGGCGGAACCACGAGTACCTCATCTGCTAGCGGCCAAGAACATTCTGAAGTATGTCAAGGCAACCTCGGACATGGGTCTCCTATACAGGAGGGATGCGGGCTTCGAGGTGCATGGATACATGGATGCTGATTACGGGGGAGATTCGGATGATCGGAAGTCGACATCTGGATTCGTCTTCATGGCGGGCCCTACGGCTATATCATGGTGCAGCAAGAAGCAGGATTCCGTATCGGTCTCTACCACGAAAGCGGAATACAAGGCTTCGGCCTTGGCAGCTCAGGAAGCCATCTGGCTTAGGAGGTTGGTTGGAGACGTCCACAAGGAGGTTCGGGAGCCGACTCTGCTACGCGGTGACAACGAGAGTGCTCTCAAACTGGTGACCAATCCAGTTTGTCATGCGAGGACGAAGCATATTGAGATCGAGCATCACTTCATACGGGAGAAGGTGCTGGAGGGATCTCTTTCGGTCGAGCATGTGCGGAGTGCGGACAATGTCGCAGACATCTTCACAAAGGCGCTGGCAAAGGGGCCGTTCACACGGCTAAGGAGCCTATTGGGGCTGGTTTCAACTTCCCACTTCAAGGGGGAGTGTTGAAATTGTTGAAGTGGAAGTTTGGAGACTTTTGGACCTGGGCGGTCTGGGCGGAGGTCGGGCGGTCTGGCGTGACCGCACGACTTGGCGGTCTGCCTCTGCGGTCTGGCTGGTAGTAGCCTAGCTGCAGTCTCCTGGCTTGATCGCTGGTATAGGTCCAAATCGGCTGGAGGTGAGGCCGCGCGGTCTGTCTATGATCGCGTGGTGGGTTGATCATCTTCAGGTTTCTTCCAGGTTCTCTCCGGAATGCGGTCTGGTAGCTGACCAGGCTTTCTGGGAGTATTCGCGGACTAAGGGACTTAGTCGCGCGGTCACAGTTCGCGGTCTCAGAAGGAGACTGGTATGCGAGCTGGTTGCTATTCTTGGTCTCAGGAGGAGATCGGCATGTGGACAGGAGTTCGCGGTCTGATAGCGAACTGGCTGTGTTCGTGGTCTCGAACGAACACAGGTGGTGAAGGGCTTCGGGCGGTCTGGCGATCTCTTTGGAGAGTCGCGGTCTGCTGTGAGAGTGGCGGTCTCTCATAGCGACATTGAAGCTGGCGGGTTCACCAAAATGAAGCAGAAGTAATATTGCTGATCGCGCGGAGTGACCGATCAGGTCGCGCGGTCTGGGGGTGGTGATCCTATCTCATAGGGCGGTGACTGGATCAGGTCCCGTGCCTATAAATAGGAAGCCACTGTAGCAGCAAAAATATAACACACCAAGTGTAAGCTGAGTTCGCTTGTTTCCTGCGGTCTGGTTTATTCTGACCGTGCGATCTGCTGATTGAATTCCTCTTGTGCAGCTTCTGCGGATAGTGTGGGCGGCAGCGATCACCTCTTCCTCTGAAAGTGTTCGGGCGGTCTGCGGCTTGGAGTTGTGGTGCTGGAGTTCGGGAGAATCAGGAAATCGGAAGAAGGGAGCGGTCTGTGCAGCGGTTTTGGTGGTGTGCTGTGATCGGCAAGGCGCTGCGGTCTGGCAGTATGTTGAAGTCGCAGGGAGGTCGCGCGGTCTGGAGCGGTCTCAAGTTATCTTCAACTTGTATCTTTCCTTTGTGTTTGTGCTGACGAAATCATGTCTCGTCAAGCATGCCTCGCCTTGTAATTTTGAAGTGCTGCTATCAATAAAGATCAGTTGTTTGCCTTCATTTGTTTCTGGTTGTTTTGGCTTTGATCTCTAAGTTGACTAGCTCCTGCTTGCTCCATAAAGATTCGAAAAATTTCACACATTGTCCTTAGCCTGCCTGCACATCTAGAAAGAAGATGAGAGTAAAGATTCGGATACCCAAGTGGTACCACTCATAGAATGAGTGGAAGCCTTAGGTTCCCAGATTTGTTTTAAAGCATTTTGTTTTATTCTCCTGCAAGAACTAGATGTGTGACCTAACCTATAACAGTTTGCACACAAAATAAAGGGGGTTGAGACCCTTTTCTGGAATATTTTCTTGCTGGAATAAGTTGGATTTACAGAAGAAAAACATTTTGAAAAAGAAAATTCAGGTTTCCGGTATAAGGTGCTAGCGTCGGGCGGTAGCCCTCACCTCGATATCCGAGCCCAAATTTTCCAGAACCATGGCACTGGTTCCCTAAGGTCATTTCCAGAGATTTTTGGCCTATTCCAAATTTTGTAATGGCCATGGTGAGATCATGAACTTGTGCTTTAAGTGAAGAGTTTTCTTTCACAAGCATGACACACCTATTTTTAAAACCTTTTTTTTATTATTTTTGATTTGCAAAAAAGATGCTTCTAATTTCCTTTCTAATTCCCCCTTCTCTTTTGTAAGAGTTTTGGCATGAGAGAGGGCTTTAGAAAGTGACTCTTCAATATCTTTTGCCAATTTTGTGGAGTGATCACATTCTTGGCAAGAAACCTTTCTCTTTTCTAAAATAATTACCTTTTTGGAAAGCTTTTGATTTTATTTAATAAGAGATTCATTTTCACGATTTAATAAAATACTATCTTTCATATTTTCATCAAAAGCTTTGTAAGTTTCAAGGAATTCATTATAGAGTTCATCATAAGTGGGAGGAGTTACCTCAGTGTCGCTAAGAACACTGGTGTCGTCGCCGTCGTTTCCATGTCCCATGAGGCACATGTTTGCTTCCTCATCTTCGCTTGATGAAGACCCGCTTGATTCTTCGGAGGAGGAGGAAGAGGAGTCATCCCATGTCTTTGCCTTTAGCACCTTCCTCTTCTCTTTCCCTTTGTGCCGTTTCTCCTTTTTCTCCTTCAAGAATTTTGGGCATTGGCTCCTTATGTGCCCCGTCTTTCTACAATGATTGCATTCCGGTGGAGGTCTCTCTTCTTCATTGTCGCTCTCTTTTTCCTTCTTTGAAGATGACCCTTTTCATCTTTCACCCTTTTGGAAATAT
The DNA here is from genome assembly GCA_033032865.1 of Dactylorhiza incarnata. Classification (NCBI taxonomy): domain Eukaryota; kingdom Viridiplantae; phylum Streptophyta; class Magnoliopsida; order Asparagales; family Orchidaceae; genus Dactylorhiza; species Dactylorhiza incarnata. The sequence continues at coordinate 251,437 of JAWHQI010000284.1, read as the reverse complement.
TTTCGAAAGGTGTTTCTCCTTTTCGGATTGCGCATGAATTTTCGGAAGTTCTTCACCAAAAGGCTTTCTTGATCTTCATCCTCATCCTCTTGGCACTCTTTCTTTGATTTCAGTGTCAACGCCTTCTTCTTTGGCTCCTTGTTGTATTCATCAAATTGGATTTTGAGTTCTACCTCATGGGTTTTGAGATTCCCAATGAGGCTCTCAACTTGGAGAGTTCTTAAGTTGTGCGACTCCGAAATAGCCGTCACCTTCGGGTTGAATTTTGGAGGAAGAGAACGAAGGATCTTACGGACCAAGTCGCCATTTGAGAAGGTCTTTCCAAGAGCTTTTGAGGCATTGACGATCTTGGTGAAGCGCGTGTACATACCATCAACATCTTCGCTTTCATCCATTCAGAATTTTTCATATTCCGACTCAAGATGGAAAAGCTTAGCATCTTCAACCTGCGATGTACCTTCATGAGTAACTTCCAAATGATTCCAAATTTCATATGCAGTAGTACATACAGAAATTCTATTAAATTCATTTCTATCTAACGCACAAAATAGAACATTCATGGCTTTTGCGTTATTTTTACATTTGAGTTTATCCCGATCATCCCATTTACCTTTGGGTTTTTCTAACATAACCTCTCCAACTACAAATGTAGGAGGAGTGTATTCTTCTTCTACCATGTTCCAAGCCTCAATATCTAGTGTCATTAGAAAACAACGCATCCTATTTTTCCAATAATTATAATCTGACCTAGTAAATAGTGGAGGTCTACTAATTCCCTGACCCTCGGAAAAAGCGAGATCATAAGACGCCATTATTCCTGGTTTTTAAACCGTTTGGAATAACCTGCCCTCTGATACCACTTGTTGGATCTTACGGCGCCCTTAGAGGAGGGGGGGGTGAATAAGGGAATAAAATTTTTTGATAATTTTTACTAAATTTGTTTAGAGTGAATTAGAATGAAATAATCAATATAACTTAAAGTAGGAAACAATTGTAATTTGCAATTTTATAAATTATGCCAAATGATAGAAATCAAGTAAACACAAAAAGAGACATGATTATATTATATGAAAAAAGTGTTTACAAAAATTGATTTCAATAGCGCTTAAAATCGGAGGCGAATAAAGTAATAAAATTTTTCCTTTTCTATACCGACTTGTATCCCCACAAATCGGTTGACTTTAGCCTATCCTTCCCCGGATAAGGCCTCAAGCCGCTCTAGCCAATCCTTCCCCGGATATGGCCTCGAGCCCCTAGATCTAATCACCTAGAACCAGTCGCCAACACAAGGCGAATTTCCCCCTAAGTCCTACCCAGACCTAGTCGCCAACACAAGACGAATTAACCAAACGATTACAAAAAAAATATGGAATGAAAATAAAATTAACAATAATGAAACTCCCTATATGAGATCTCTGAAGTTGAGGATGAAGGATCGATGTAGCATAAGCGAGGTTGAAGCGATCGTTCTTCGAATGCAGCGTGGTGGCTTCCTTCTCCAGAAATCCTCTTTGAATTTGAGTGGGAGATGAACTTTCGGCAGAGTAGCAACTCTGGAAATTTGGCACAGGTAATCACTCTGGAAGCACTAGCTCAAAACGAGAGAGAGCCCATCCTTTTATACAACTTGGAGATAGCGCCTGCGTTAGCTCCTAGCGCCTGCGGTAGCGTTTGTGTGGAGCGGTTGCGGAATCGTCGGCGGCGTGGCGTTGTGCACGAACTTGAGATAACGCCAGGCGGTAGCGCTAGCGCTGGCGGTAGCGCTAGCGCTGGCGGTAGCGTTCGCGAAACCGTCGGTAGCGTGGCAGAACAAACTTTCGTCGAACGAAATTTTCGTCGAACGGAGCTCGAAGTTCGTCGAACGGAATTTTTCGTCGAACGGAATTTTCGTCGAACGAAAATTTTCGTCGAACGGAGCTTCAAGTTCGTCGAACGAGTTAGCGCCCGACGTTAGCGATAGCGCTGACGTTAGTGCTGCTCCTTTCAAAAGTTTGATTCCATGCTGCCTTCTACCTGTGGAGTATTGCACCTATAGTTCATGCACATTATAAACACACTACAAGCAATATCAATACAATATGAGATTTGTTATTCTCAAACAAAGGGATGTGACACACATGTCCAACATTGTTTCCCAGCCATACAGTGGTCACACCTCTCCAAGTGATCCCCAGAAATATCACTAATCAGTTTCTTCTTCGCCAGGCATCCCAAACCCTTCTGGCTAATGTGTGCCAGCCTCCTGTGCCATAAGGAGGTGGATGCCTCATCCCTGACAGAGTTGGCCTGAGCAGCTTCAGGCCTCCCCTCCATGTAATACATGCCAGAATCTCTATAACCCCTGGCCATCACAAGTGATCCCCTGATCATCTTCCAGAAGTCTCCTCCAAAGACACTCAGGTGTCCTTCGTCTCCAAGTCTGCCAACAGATATCAGATTGAAGCGAATATCTGACACGTGCCACACATCCCTCAGAACTAGTAGGGCTCCAGTACTCGTCTTCAAGTGCATGTCTCCACGCCCAAGTACCTTGGACGTGTCCCCATTGCCCATCCTCAACACCCCACAGTCATGAGTGGTTTAAGTGGCAAATAACTCCCTATTGTGGGAGACATGTGCAGAGGTTCCGGAATCAACGATCCAGCATCGGTCGTCACACGCAAGTGCAGCTGTGACGTCGTCGCCAACAATGATGACGTCATCCTCCTCAGTCGAAACGGTGGCTACCGTGTGACCCTCATCCTTGCCCTCAGTGGCAATCCCCTTCTTCTTCCGATCATTCTTCAACGAATAACAAAATTTCTTGATGTGACCCTTCTTATGGCAGTAGCGACATTCCACGTTTTGATAACGTGACTTCGACTTGCCCCTACTCTGACTCATGTCCTCCTTCCTTCCTCGGCTCTTACTCCTCCCTCTTGCCCCTGGGCTCAGTAAAGAGAACGTCGACTCGTGAAGAAGAGCCTGAAGTCCCCTGAGACTTTCGTCTCACCTCCTCATTCAAGATCCCACTCTTGGCGATCTCCATGGAAACAATCCCCTGGGGAAAGAATTGATCAAAGAAACTCTGACCATCTCCCACGAGTCTGGAAGTGACTTGAGTAGCCACAAATCATTCACCTCGTCTTCAAACGTCACCTTCATATCAGTTAGACGATCAATAATCCCCTGGAACTCGTTGACATGATCCAAAATGGGTGAGCCCTCTCGGTATCTGAACTCTCCAAGCTTCTTCAGCAAATACAACTTGTTGATGCCCGTGCTCTTGACATACAAGGTCTCGAGAGTCTTCCACAGATCCTTTGCATCATTGATGCTAGCCACATGGTTGTAGACGTTCTGCTCCACGAACCGTCTAATGAACCCACACAGCTTCCGATGCTCCACCTTCCATTTTGCCGGATCCATGTCCTCTGGCATCTTCTCAAAGACAGGAGCATTCCAACCCTTCACATATATCAAATCCTGCATCAGTAGATGCCACTAGTGATAATTGACACCATTCAACTTTACCATCTGCTCCGAACCTGATGTGGACTCCATTCTGCTCTGCCAACTGGCCGGACCGACCACTGATCTTTGAGTTGACTATCTCAAAATATGTAACTGGAGAGGATAGCCAGCGGGCCAATGGTCGTAAACTACCACTCCCAATTGCACACCCGAGATCACAATCAACTCGTCCTGAAAACCCAAAAGGTCAGCCTGGTATCTGCTCTGTCACTGAACTTGACTCTGATACCACTTGTTGGGAATGAGAGCTAACAATCCCGACCAGAGCACCTGTTGCAAAATTGGGCGAGCACCTGTGCGACCGCGTTGAGCAGAGTCCAACCCGGAAAGCCTTCACTAAAATGTGTGAAAAACACACGCAGGAATTACAGGCTTTCCCTCCACCGATCCACAAAGGATCTTCACGCCTCCACCACAAACCAAATCCACACAGGATTCACACCACCTTCTCTCCAACAATACAATCACAATCACAGTATTGCAAAAAGAAAAACAAGAAAGTGAGAGACGTTACCCGGACGGATTGTAAATTCCGTCCCAACGTCAGAGACGACGTTCTCCAAATCCACGAACAAAGACGGCTATACACAGCCCCTTCTCCTTCGTCATCAACCTCCAAGCCACGAACAAGGGGCCGACAACACCTCCCCAAAACTCCAAGCGGCGGCAGTCTTCAACAATTCCAGTCGGCAGCCCTTCTCCAACACCTCCAGGCGGCGGCCTTCAACAACTCCAGTCGGCAGCCCTTCTCCAACACCTCCAGGCGGCGACCTTCAACAACAGCAGTCGGCAGCACTCCTCCAAGGGCTTCCTGGCGGCACTCCTCCACCAGCGGCAGCGGCGATCTCCTCCAAGGAAACGAGTGAGGGAGAGGGAGGGCTGTTGTGGTTTCCAAGCACGAGAGGGAGAGAGGGATATTGAGATGCGGTTCCTAAAACAGCGAGAGAGGGAGTGGATAGAATTAGTGTTTTTTTTTGTTTTATATATAAATATATATATCCTTTTATTTTTCTTGGCTGCCCCCACTTGGATATCCGCACTCCACCAATAATTATTTGTACCAATTTGAAATCACGAGCCGCACTTAGCGCGCCCGGTGATTTTTACCGCCTCGGATGAGAACCACACCCAACAAATTGTTTCCGCACAGCGCTGCTCTTGATAAAGGCTGCGTTTGTTTCGGCATTTTTTCTCCATTGGCGGTGGCGGAGAACGCAAACGTTGAAAAAAATCTGTTTGGTAAAACTATTTTCTCCATTCCGAACTTTTCAAAACATCACTTTTGACTCTCAACGTCAAAGCTGTCCCCTCCCTCTATTCTCACCGCTCTCATTCCCAATGCCCTAAAACGCCACAAACAAAGCCAGAGACTCCTGTATAGAAGCTGTCCCCTCCCTCTATATCAGAGTTAAGCATGAAGGTCTAGTAATTCAATGAACCTGGACAGAATTCAATTATTCCGCAAAGACATCCAGGTTCGGATCCGGGGGAGCTGATGACGCTTCACGCCGTAATGCCGCCGTTCGATTAAATTTACTAAACACTAACGGCAGCGAGCAGAAAGAGTTGTCCTCGTGAACCGCAAGCGGCCAAAGAGACTTGACGGATGAGACCGGTGATGGTACGGCCAGATGGACGGTGCAGATTGCCTCGAATCGTGAGAGATTTCTCATCTTCCGCGAGGCTCTCTTTTGTCGTCTTCTTGTGGGCTGCCGCGCAGCGAGGCCGCGAATTACTCGCGAATAATAAAATAATAAAATAATAAAATAATAAAAATAGAGGAGAGGTGTAGCCTGTAGGCGGTGCATTCGGATATGCAGCGTGATTCGGATATGCTTGTGGGTGGTACAGGTGTTAAATGACGAAGGGTTTAATTTGTGTCCGGCTGATAAACCAATATATATATATATGTATATATGGAGACGACAAGCAGGTTAAGATTAAACAAATAATTAAGCTGAAAATAATGTTTGAATCTATGAATGAATACGTCAATAATGAAGGCAATTATAATAATAAATATTAATAATTAATTAAGCAGGTCCAGGTCCAGGGCTAGCTAGCTAGCTAGCTAGCTAGCTATCGAACAAGAATTAATCGGTGCTATATATTTAATTAATTAATTTAAATAAAACAAAACTGCAGCGATAGTTATCTTGATCCATCCTCCGCTGGCTCCTTCACGGAAAGCTAGCTAGCTAACTCGACAAGGGATGCGATGAGGAGCAGCTAGCTAGCAGCAGCACTTCATTTGGCAATTTCATTAATCTTCTACGTCGTACAGCTCTGATTCATATTTAAGACTTGTTAATTTCTCTTCGATTACTTTGTTAATTGAAGCCGTACGTGCTGCAGGTCTACCTGCAATTACTTGAGAGAGACAGAGAGAGAGAGAGACAGAGAGAGAGAGGAATATTCTCTGCCTGCCTCCGAAGAGCATTTAGCATCAAGCACTTCTCGATCAAGCACTCTATATATATACAGTAGCTAGTTACAGAACGCGAGAGAGAGAGAGAGAGAGAGAGAGAGAGAGAGAGAGAGAGGGGCATGGGTACAGCAGCTGGTTCTTATAATAATAAATTGTGCAGCGCCGGCGGAGGTGGCGGCGGCGATGATGAGGAGAGGCGGAGAGGGTGCGTGGAATGGGTGGAGAAGTATTTCAAGGACTGCGTGTGTGATGTGGGAAGCGAAATGTCATTCGGGCTGGGGATTGTGAGCTTGATATTCTGGGGCATCGCCGAGATCCCGCAGCTCCTCACCAACTTCCGCACCAAGTCCGCCAACGGCGTCTCCGTCGCCTTCCTCCTCACTTGGTTCATTGGGTACTACTCGATCATGACTATGCCACTACATACCTACATCTCTCTTCATTCATTCATTCATTCATCGCTAGCTTGCTAGCTAGCTAGCTAGCTTTGTATAATTGTATTGTTAATTAATTTCTATATACGCTCATTCAATTCAACTTCTGGTAGATAATGAATATGCATGATTATTGCAGTGATATATTTAATTTGGTTGGCTGTCATCTGGAACAGGCTACGGTACTATGCATCAAATAATTAAAACTCAGCTCTCTTATTTTAATTTCTTCTCTTCTCCCCTAGCTACTAGCTAGTCCGCCTGTTAATTGCTTTTGTTTTTTGTGCGGATGCAGCTGCCCACCCAGTACTACACGGCTCTGGTAATTGTATTGCCTAATTAATATTATAATTACTAATTGAGAGCTTATATATTATTATTATTAAACAAATATTGTATGGTGTTGGGGTTGTGCGCATGCAGCTTTACACAGCCGTCACTGCTGTCTTGATTGTGCAAACATTTTACTACGGCTACTTTGCCGGCAGGCATCCCAAGGGCTGTCGTAATGAAGTGGCTGCTGCCGATGATGCGGTAATTTAATTATAGTCCATCTATATATGCGTTTATTAATTTGTTGCGCGCCTTTTAATTTAATATTTAATTAGTTATCCATTAAATAGATAATAATTAATTATAATTAAAGATAGCTGATCTCCATCAATATCATATATTATTATAATAATATTATATTGTATGATGATGCAGGTAGAAGCCGATCAGAAGAAGAAGCCTCTGCTTGATCCAAAATTTAAAGGCGAGGAAACCAAAGCTGTAGGCACGGTCATGATCAGAACTGCTTCTCCACGCAGTGATTCCTATTATATGTACAATTACTTCATATGATGAATTTACTGCTTTCTTTAAGTAATTACATCAATTAATTCATAATTAAGTTTTAAAAATATAATTGAAATATTAATTGTGTTATTAATTCAAATCATGATATATACATATCGGGAGTGGTGGTGGCGATGCAGGTCGGCGAGATCACTGGCAAGCAGTGGGACACCGTCATACCTGCAGCAAACGTCGTATCTTCGCAAGGTCGGGAGCGAGCCGTCAACGGTTCTGGCGCTCCACACCTCCTCATCCGAGGATGAAGACGATGACGACGGCGCCGCCCCTGTTTTTTTCATTCCTCATCATCTCCCACCCGCCACTACTCCGTCACCTACGTTCCTCTCTCCAAATGCTGTAAGTTTCATAATTAATTACCTATTAAATTTTTATTTTATTTTCTAATAAAGTAGCTTTTTAATTATAGCTATCTTTTTTTTTATAAGTAGCTACACGTATAAGTAGTAATATTTAGTTTTAATTCATATATGCTTGTTCTTTAAATTTTAAATCTCGTAATCTTCGCCTTTCTTTGGCATTTATTTACCCCTACTGTAGATTGTAGAATGAGCACAAAAAACGAAGGGCATTAATTAGTCATTAATTATTCTAGCTTAGAAATATATACTGATGTTAATTAATATATTATTATTAAGTAGATATTATGTAATATGTGGCAAATGCCAGTAACACGTGTCCTTCTGTAAGCGCTTATATTTATGGATCATGGATGTGTTCTCTGTTTTTTTTTTGTTCGTTTTATTAGGCTGTATATGAATGGAGGTGACTGCGAATATTATTCTCCTTCGCTCGGTGAGTCAGCTGTACTCAACTACTCATCGTATGAATTAGGGTCACCGAACAAAAACAAAAACAAATTAATTTTTATTTAAACACTCGTGCTTTAGGTTTTAGGGTTTTATATGATTAGATCAAATGTAAATGTTCAAGGAAATGGGGTTTTTACTTCTTCGTATATAATATTCGTACAGCAATATCATTGCTTCAATTATTTGAGGTGTTCTTCGGACGCATTGTCTAAAATAACTATATATATATAATTTATTGCCCATATAATATTCTATTTTCTCTATTATTTCTATTTAATCACTTTATCTTTTTTCATTTCATTATTTTTGTTTAACTTTTCCTCTTTTCCTTTTTTATTTTAATTTTATTTTAGTTTACAATGTTTTATTTATTACTTTACTTTTATCTTATTTAATATCAAATTTTATAAAAAATAGTTTAGGAAAAATATTGTATGACTATTGTATAACCCGCAATTCGTCGATGTCAAAAATGCTCAGAAGTCGATTATCCGGAAACTACCCTGCCCAGATAGGGCGAGTTCAGGAGACTCTGCCCGGCTGCCCAGGTGGGGCGAGTTCAGGAGACCCTAGGCAGGTTGGGCGAGTTCAGGAGACCTTGCCCAGGTGGGGTGAGTTCAGGAGACCCTGTGTTGAAGCCAGAAAAATCCTGACTGCAAATGTTCGGACTTAAGTGCGGCTTGAGGATTCTGATTCAGCGATCCGACAATCTGGATCTGAAGGCTAGAGATAAGGAGATAAGGAAAAAAAAAACACAACTCAAGGGCTTCAGCAGGGAGGTCCCGCCACGTACCTGGGAGTTTGAAAGAAACTTCCACTCCACAACCACAAATGTCTGAGCTTGGTACGAGGAAGACACTAACTTGATGAGCATCTCGCCCGAGAGGGAGCTCTTTTTCTATTTTTTTGAGAGAATGCCTTTCCTGGTACCCCCTGAGGGTCTGTTTATAGACAAATCCAGGGGATGTAAGCGACTATACACGGACCCTGCGAGGTTGTCTTTATGGACCTGGTGATCTCGCGATTTGCGATCGACGACTATCGAAGGATATCACCTACGTTTAGCGAGATTGTGCCAATAATCGCCAACTAGGCGAGCAACTTCGAGGATTGTTGATAATCTCCTGCCTGGGGTGAGTAACCCTGATACTCACATCTGACATTAAATGCTCATATGGATTGCTTGCTGACTTTGACTTGATATTTGACTTTGACTTTTGCTCACGTGGCATGAAAGGGTCCTGCCCTCGAAGAATATGAGTTGTACACAATCCTCACTCTTTACGAGCAACGGATCGAGTGGCTTGGAAAGAACCATTCAACCCTTACTCGGCAAGGGTCTTCTGGCGAGTATCATTCATACTCGAAAGTATGGGGGGGCCCCTCCGACATCTATAAATAGGAGAAGAGGGGCATCCCCTGGGGTACCATTTTTAAGCTATGTCGAGATGTTATCCCCCGAGGAGATAGTCGTGAAGACCAAAGAGTTAATGAACTTGCTGAAGAAAACGCAGGGTGGTGCTCCTCGTCAGGGCGGAAGGTTTGATAGGCGCAAGAGAAAAAGGGACGAGGGCGAGCGTCCGGCTAACATGACACCGAGGTAGGATGCTCCGTCGGGAGGTCCTGCGCGCCCTGTGTCAGACCCGGTACAAACTCTGCTGAGCTAGGAGGGCTTGGATGATGATGGTGAGCAATGGATCATCGATAGCGAGCCTCCAACCGCTCCCCTTAACACGATCGCAACAGGTAAACGCCACCCTTTTTAGAAATTCTGGAACCATTCGTTTTACTAACGCCGACTTTTCCTTGTAGCGACTTCTCCTCCAGATACCAACCCAGTCGGGCCGAGCACATCGATACCTCTCGCTGAAGAGCATATGCGCGCAGAGCACCTACCGCCTCCTCCGACGATCACGCCCGACATCGCCCCTCAGCCAGAATCTTCGCGCCAACTGCAGTCTTCAACGGAGGGCGGGGAGAGTAATTCCCGTATAGGAATTCTGAAGTTAAGAAGATCGAGGCTCTCGTCCCCTCTCCCGCCTCTGCCTCCCTCTTTCAAAGTTTCTCACCAATCAGCAACAACTACTCAAGGCCCTCCGGCGTCAGGCGGAAGAGGAGGCGGACGGTCATCCTTCATACCTCATCCGTTGACGACAACAAGGGGGGAAGATCGTGGGAAGGCGTCTGCTGATCCGTCTGCTGGGCCGACTGTGGGAGATGGTGCCCCCGCACTTTCACCCAGTCGACAGGAATGGCAGGGGCGAGCGATCAGGGACTCGACGAACTCCTCGTCGCACGCCGTCACCTCACCGCCTTTTCCCTCCACGCCGTCGAGAGACTCACCGACAGACGCTTTATCCTCGCCGATAGCCCATGGTAGCTCCTTCGCGCACAGTTACTTCTCACCTTAAGTGATCCGCCCCATTGTCCTTATGGAAATTACGCCTATTCATTTCTGCCTTTGTCAGGTCGCGCGACGTCTCCGGGATTTTCCTTCATAGACGCCATCGGCCTGCCAATGCGTGAGTTCCAGACGAAAATGGCCTCAACGTACCTTGACCTTGAAACCAAGGTCGGCAAGCTGGTGGCTTGTGAGGCGCCGGATATCCCAGTTGTACGTAGGTGCGCGTGGCGACCAACGAGGGGTTTAAGAACCGGCTCAAGGCCTCGGAGGCTAAGTACTACGCCATCAACAAGCTGGACAGGCGGATGACGGATGTGGAGCACTGACAGGACTTGTTGCAGGCCAACATTAGCGGAATGTGGGTGAATATGGGCTTCCTTGGGACCCTTACTTGCATGGAGGATCATATTCGCCCCAGCCTCGTACAGGCGCGACAATCCTCCAGGACTCGGATGTTGGTATTCTTCTTTTTCTTTTCTTTGTTGAAATTGGAATTAAACTGTTTGTAATAATTCGAATTTATTCTGACCATGATCTCATGTATGCTTGTTCTTGCGTTCAACTTCATTTCAGCTTTTTGCGATGATCCTATATTTATTTCTGCTGATTGTGACGAGATTCGTTTATTTGTTGCGCTCCGCGCACGAGGTACGACCACTTATTCATAGGAAGTCTTCCGCAGGATAGTTACTCGCGCGTGATGAACATCGCGACCACCCCTTGCGATGTCTATCAGAAAATAGTACGCTTTCTCAACTTGCTCCCAAGTATTCAGCTGCTCTGTGCGAGTTTTTCTTCTTCTCGATGGCGCCTACCGATGATGCAGCTACTCGCAGATTGTCGTATGTCAGGAACTTCTCCGATAAGAAGTTCAAGAAGTTAGTTACTCGCCAGGACGAGCTGGAGAGTTCCATCTACCGCTTCTTGCCGGAGGGCTATCGTGAGAGCTTACCGGTGAGGGACGAGCAGGTAAACTCTCTCTTTTATGGGAAGCTCGCATTTCCACTCTTCTACTTTGAGGTTGGTTTGCGCCTTCCTCTCTGGCCGGAGTTCTGCCAGATCCTCCGCTACTTTGGCTGGGTCCCAGCGCAGATCAACACCAACGACATCGCCATCATCATGTGTTTCCTCTGCTTCCTGAGGGCGGAGAGGATCCCGTTCGACCTCGCGATCTTCCGTAAGGTCTTCTACTTGGGCGCAACCAAGGATGGGGTGATCTACTTCGGTAGTCACCTCTGCTCAATTGCCGGAACCTCGAACAAGGTTCATCGCTGGAATGAACGCTTCGTCTTCATCTCTGGCGACTTCGGAGGGATCCCTTTCCGTTCGCAGCAATCACCTGGCGAGGTGTTCCTCGCCCCTGCCTTGAAAGGTGCTCGCGAAGAGTTCTTCATGGCGATGAAGAGCAGGAGGTTCGACATCGTTTTTGGCAGCAGCGCGTCGACCAGCTCGAGTATGTCGGGCCTGGAGAAGGTAATATCGCTTTGAGCGAGCAAAATGTAATTCGAGTATTTGTTCCTGTGATAACCTTTATTTTTCAGGTGTTCGTCAAGTTCCCGCCACCATTCTTCCGAGGGCAGGTGAGTCCACTACCTCTGCGTCCCCTGTATGGTGAGCGCATCCTCGGAACGCGGAGGACAATCTTGAGGCGGATTCCCCTTGTTGAGAAGTACTCACTGGACTCGGAGATCCGGTCGAGATCCTTTGCGCTGGTGGTCGATCGGACAAGGGCGAGCTCTCGATGAAGAAAAGGAAGAAGGAAATCGTCCGGAAGATGGAGGAGAATCGGGAAAAGGAGCATGAGGATAGCGTCCCGAGAACCATCCAAACTTCGGGCAAGGCTCGCGGAACACCGATGTGGAGGGAGAGCCTCTCCTCGCGTGGAGCATGGAGAAGGAATGAGGTTCGCCTCAGCTCCCGCCTACCCTCCTGGAGCGAGGATGATGAGCCAAACGATGATGCCTTCTGCGTCACGTTCGGCCTCTATGGGCGCGATGACACAAAGCTCTTGCGGCATGCGTCTCCTCGGTACCTTGCTGGCTAGGGGTCGCGAGCAATGTTGCGAGCAGCAAAACTCACTCATCAAACCACTTGGAACCTGCTCAGTGCCGAGGAGAAGATCGAGGTCCTTCGGAAGCTTGTCCGGGAGGCAGAGATGCGCCAAGCCCAGGTTGAAGCGAGGGCTGCTGAGGCCGAGGAAAAAACTTCTGCCAGCAAGGATTTCGAGGTGATCCTGGTAGTCCGCTATGCTTCTTTACTCGTTCGTCTTTCGTCTGTCCTCTACGCTTTATAACCCGCTCCTTTTCGATTTTACAGGAGGACCAACTTGCAACAGCCGATACTATCTCCAAGCTCAAAAGTGACATGCGAACTAGCCAGACCTCGTTAGAGGCATCGTAGGTCTGCGTTTGTGAGCTTGAGTCTAAGATCGTGGCACCATATACCACAGATTCGTTGGGCGCAGCGCAACCTTCCTCAAAGGCTGCCCTTCTCGCAGGCGAAAAGAACTCTCTATGCCGTCGCAGGAGTGGTCCAATCTTCGACGAGAAATTGCCATTGTTGCTGGCGACTTGGTCTTCGCCAAGCTCCAGTTCGGAGGCTTCTTGACCCCGGTGAGGGAGGCCTTGACGATGGAAGACATCCTTCCTGGTTTTTTTGACGAGGACTAAGATGACGAGTCATCCGATTCCTCGAAGTATGCTCCATCACCGACCTAATCCTTCAACGCCGAACGACTTTTGTAACTCTTGAGAGTAATTGTAATTTTGGTTATGTAATAATATAATTTTTTGAGATATTGTTGTTGCTTACTCGCCTCTCTTATATTGTTGTACTGATACCCGCTAGGCTCATAGGCTCAAATGCGTTGGGTGCTCGCTAGACTCATATGTTCGAAGTGAGTTGGGGTGATTATTGGTATGATAGATGTGACTTGGAATGGCACTCGCTATAATCGCCGGGCTTATCATACTCGTATACTCGCACAGATATGCTCGCACATGCATGCTTGCATTTATATACACTCGCCGATATGAGTTCTCGCCTTCTTCAAAGGTTGCAGATATTTGGACTGGAGGTGACTCTCGGGGGGTCCCGTAGGGCGCACATTCCTGAGGCTTCCACTCCACCTGGTGAGAAACTTAAGAGTGCTTACACACACACGCGCACCCGCGCGCCCGCAGGCTCACCCCCGCCCAAGTATTTCTAAGCAGCTCCCCTTCATGATTTTGCAGACGATACCCTCCAGTTTTCAGCGACTCGTGGATGATGAATGACCCTTCCCAATTCGGGTTAAGCTTCCCGATAGCTGCTGCTCTTCCTGCATCATCCACTTTCTTCAGGATGAGGTTGCCTGCTTGGTATTGCTTGATGCAAACGTGCTTGTCGAAATGCTTGATTATTATTCTCCTCTTAATCTCCTCTTGCCAAGCTGAGGCAAGGTCTCAAATCTCTTCAATGTAGGAGATCAAGCGAGACATGAATAAGGGTATGCAATGACTATCGCAGACCAGATACATTCAGAAGATACTTGAAAAGTTCATCATGTCAGAATCTAAAGTTGTTACCACTCCGTTGGGGCAACAATTCAGATTATCATCACTTCAGTGTCCGTCCACAAAAGAGGAAAGTCAGAAAATGTTCAGAGTGTCGTATGCTAGTGCGGTAGGATGTTTGATGTACGTGATGATATGTACGAGATCAGACATCGATCAGGCAGTGAGCATTGTTAACAAATAGATGGTAAATCCAAGGCGACAATATTGGGAAGCAGTCAAGTGGATTCTACGATACTTGAAGGGTATGTCATATGTCGGCTTACTTTTTAAAAGGAGCGAGCGTGGTGGAGCTCTAGAGGGTTTTGTGGATTCCGACTACGTAGGCGACCTCGACAGAAGGATATCTACATCTGGGTATATTTTCCTTCTAGGTGGAGGTCCCATCAGTTGGAAAGTCACTCTTCAGTATATAGTAGCTCTGTCCACGACTGAGGCAGAATACATTGCTGCAACGGAGGCCGCGAAAGAATTCATATGGCTTAGAGGTCTTATTCAGGAGCTCAGGATTTCTCAGGAGTCGGTGAAGTTGCACCGTGACAGTTTGAGTGCAATCTGCCTTGCAAAGGACCCGGTCTATCATGCAAGAACAAAACACATTGATGTGCGCTATCATAAGCTGAGAGAGTTCGTTGGAGGAGGCCTGATTCAATTACTGAAGGTGTCCATGGAGGACAATGTTGCAGATATGTTGACAAAACCCCTGACAGGAGTCAAGTTCAAGCACTGCCTTAACCTGACTCATATTTGCAACTGCTGATCGTGGTGACCCCAGGGAGAGGGGTGTTTCCAGGAGAAGATCCAAGATGGAGGTGGAGCACGTTTTTTTTGAAAGAGCGTCAAGGTGAAGAATGTTGAGAAGTGCCGCTCCTTCAAAGCCACTGAATCGGGTGGTTCAGGTGGGGTTTATTTAAACCCTCTTCTTAATGTCATAGTTAGGGTTTTATGGAGACGAGCGACTCTCGACGGCAAGAGGCGAGGAGGATGGATGGCGAGGGCTTCTTGTTCTTGGAGAAGAGGAGAGTCTGATGGCTTCTTGTTCATGGAGAAGAGGAGAGTCTGAGGGGTTCTTCTTCGTGGAGAAGAGGAGAGTCCACCGTCTGATCTGATCACTAGCGTGAGGAGGTTTCTCGTTCAGAAGGTTGAAGAGAGGAAGAGCTTTGCTTGCCGGATGGTGGGGGGTGGGGGTGGGGGGGGGGGGGGGGGGGGGGGGAGTTCTGACCATCGTCTTCGGGCTGTTTCGACCCATGAAGGAAAGAAGGGTGTTGACCCGTTGGAGGTCGGTGTTGGCAACTTGATCGTCGGAGGCACCGTTATTTGAGATTGGATAAGCCTTGACGCTCCAGGTTTTATTGTTTTATATTACACCTCCATGTACTTTATATTATCTGATTATAGTGGATCTTCTCCGGCGCTCTCCCCGTGGATATAAGAGTTTTGTTGAGGTCCAACCCCTAAAGAGAAGAATCAGATCAGGTTGGAGAACAAGTCTATTTTCGCCGAATGGTCTCGACGAATTTGTTGAGATGTCTCGGCGAATTCGTCGAGTGGTCTCGGCGAATTCGTCGAGTGGTCTCGCTGCACTGCTCGAGTGCTCTCGCCGCACTCCTCGAGTGGTCTCGCCGCACTCCTCGAGTGGTCTCCGAATTTGTCGAGTGTTTTCAGCGAATTCGTCGAGTTGATTAGTGATGTTTCGACGAATTGTATTCATCTTGTTTCGTCGAGTTGTCTCGACGAATTTCGCCGAGACAGTTACTGTGGCAGGAGGAAATCTGTTTTGTCAAATCACGATCGGTAGCCGTTGGATCTTTTTGGATTTGTTTTGGACGGTGAAGATATGGCCGCCTATTTACCCTAAATAGGCAGTGACATTTTGACAGAGACATAACTTCCAATTTCAGCCGACATCAGAGCACGTCGCGAAGGAAGGTTTTTGTTCGGCCATTGTCGTCGGAGTTCTTCAAGGAGGAAGAACAGGTTTCTCAGATCGGTGACTTCGTCTTCGCTGTAAGAGTCTTTTTGCTTAGTCTCGTCTTCGTTTGCTTTGGTGCTTGAAAAGAGATTTGAGTTCTTGATCTTGTTTGGAGAGAAGTTGTTTTTCATCATGAGTTGGGAAGAGGATTCAATTTGTGAATCCAAATGGGGTATCTAGATTGGGAAAATCTAGATTATTTGGTGCAATCCTTATTAACTTTATAGTGGATTGTTCGTGTTCCCCGCCCCGTGGTTTTTCCCTCATTGCTTTAGAGAGAGTTTTCCACGTAAAATTTGTTCTCTGATTATGATTTATTTTTCTGTGGCTTTGCGCTTAATTATTTTCTAGTGTGCCCAGATTGTGCAAGTGAGTTATATCCCTACAAGTGGCATCAAAATGAGGTTCATTCCTATCGGTCTGACTGGACATTCTGATTTAGATTTGGGTCAACAGTAGGTGACGACATTGGTCCGCTCCCTACCTTCCTAAATCTGATCAAGGCTTTGTCTCAGACCTTCGGGCTATTGTAGAAGATGGAGCAGAACACCAGAATGGTAAGCATGAATGACAAGAACTGGAACATATGGAAGCCTCGGATGGAGGATCTCTTGTATTGCAAGGATCTCCATGCTCCGTTGTCAGGGAGACCAACTACCATGTTAGATGATGCAGAGTGGAAGAAGACAGATCGGAAGACAGTAGGATTCATCCGACAGTGGCTAGATGATTCTGTCTTCCACTATGTATCTACTGAGTCATCGACTCAGGCTTTGTGGAGAAAGCTTGAAGCACTGTGCGAGAGAAAGACAACAAACAACAAGGCTTTCCTGATCAGAAAGCTTGTGAACTTGAAGTATAAGGAAGGTTATCAGATGACAGAATATATGAACCTTGCCCAGATCATCATCAATTAGTTGGAGGTAATGAAGATTACCTTGGGGGACGAGCTGCATGCTTTGGTGATCCTTAGTTCCTTACCAGAGAGTTGAGAGACTCTTGTGGTGTTGATGAGCAATTCAGCACCTGAAGGCATCGCGTCAATGGAGATGGTGACGAGCTGTCTGTTGAACGAAGAGCTGAGAAGGAAGGACTCAGGAACCTCTACATCGGATGCCTTTCTCATGGAGGGAAGGGGCAGGCTGATGAAGAAAGAGGGGAAGCAGAGAGGAAACTCCAAGAGCAAGTCCATGATTAAGTCCAAGAATAAGGCTGAGTGCTTCTACTGTAAAAAGAAAGACCATTACAGAAAAGACTGTTTTAAAATGCAGAGATCAGAAGGGAAAGGCGAAGGAGTCGGGAGAATACAATGAGGGTGGTGGCGCGACCTCGATTGCTGAAGATGAGTCAATTTGCTTATATTGCAGTGGGTCGGCATGCTAGGAGTGTGTTGACACTAACTGGATAGTGGATGTTGGTGCATCCTACCACTGCACTCATCACATGGATTTCTTTCACTCGTATGTTGTAGGAGATCTTGGCACTATTCGGATGGCAAATGCCGGTGTGTCGAAGATCGTTGACATTTGAGACATCCACTTGGAGACTGATCTTGGGAGGGTTATCCTCAAGGATGTCAGACATATTCCTGATTTGAGGATGAACCTCATTTCTGTTGGAAGGCTGGATGATGGAAGCTTTATCAACATTGAAGACGGAGGTGCCTGGAGGCTGGTGAAGGGCTCTTCGGTAGTGGCAAGGGGCAAGAAGTGCTGCAGTTTGTACCGAGCAAATGCCAAGATCTGCAGTCCGAGTGTGAATGCAGCTGAAGACAACTCTATTAGTGAGAAGAACCTGAAGATCTTGGTGAAGAACAAGGTTCTCCCAGAGTTGTCAAGTGAGCTTCCTGACACTTGTACTCATTGTTTGGCTGACAAGTAGAGACGAGTATCCTTTGCGCATGCTGAACCGAAGAGGAAAGCAGAGCTTTTAAACCTGATACACACTGATGGGTGTGGTCCTATTGAGCCCAAGTCAGTGGGCAGAGCAGCTTACTTTGTCACGTTCATAGATGATCACTCGAGAAAGGTATGAACTTATGTCTTGAAGCATAAGAGTGATTTGGCAAAGTTCATGGAGTTCAAGGCGAAGGTAGAGAAGATGACCGGGAAGCAGATCAAGCGGGTAAGATCTGATAATGGGGATGAATATATTGGTGTTTTGATGGCTACTGTTGGGAGCATGACATCGCGCATGAGAAGACAATCCCGAGGACACCACAATAGAATGGGCTGGCGGAGAGGATGAACAGGACAATTGTTGAGAAGATCAGGTGCGTGATCTCTCAAGCAGGTATTGGGATTCCCAAATGAAGAGTTTGGCTATAGACTCTGGGATCCAGCGAAGAAGAAGCTCATCAGAAACAGGGATGTGGTCTTTGTGGAAGACCAGATTATTGGTGAGCAAAGTGTTGCTGAGCCATAGGATCCATAAGTTGTGAAGAGTTCTGATGCAGTTTTTGAGCCAGAGAATGCTGGTGCAGATGAAGGGTGTGCTGAAGAAGGAGCTGTGCAGATTCCAGATCAGGATGAGATTCTGGATGGAGGGGGAGTGTTGCCTGTTGATGTTCCACCGATGGTGGAGGTGCCCCTCAGGAGATTTGGCAGAGCACGGAGGCCCAGCACTAAGTATCCACCGCAAAATTATATCTTACTTACTGATGGTGGTGATCCTGAGTCATTCGATGAGGCTTAGAGGGCTGAAGACAGAGAGTCTTGGGTAGCAGCTATGGAGGAGGAGCTTAACTCGCTCTAGAAGAATGAGACCTATGATTTGGTTAGACAACCAAAGGGGAGGAAAGATTTGAAGAACAAATGGGTCTTTAAGCCGAAGACTGATGAAGACCTCTCTCGGCCTAGGTACAATGCAAGGTTGGTAGTCAAAAGGGTTCAGTCAAAAGCATGGTGTAGACTTTGATGAGATATTTTCACCAGTGGTGAAAATATCTTCTATCAGACTGATATTGGGGTTGACTGCCTCCATGAATCTTGAAGTTGAGCAGATGGATGTCAAGACGACATTTCTGCATGGAGATTTGGAGGAGGAGTTGTACATGGAGCAACCCGAAGGTTTTGAAGCCAAGGGGAAAGAGCATTTGGTCTGCCGACTCAAGAAGAGTCTGTATGGGTTGAAGCAAGCACCCAGACAGTGGTATACGAAATTTGACTCCTTTATGCTGAAGAGCAAGTTCCAGAGGACCAGGGCTGATCATTGTGTCTATGTGAAGAGGACTGAGAAGACTCTTACTATTCTGCTACTGTATGTGGATGACATGCTGATTGTCGGTGATGACAAGACCAGCATTGTTGAGCTGAAGAAAGAGCTTTGTGAGTCCTTTGAGATGAAGGACTTGGGACCAGCAAACAAGATCCTTGGGATGAAGATCACCAGGGATATGAGTGCAGGTCTGTTATGACTATCTCAAGCTGGTATGTGGAGAAGGTGCTGAAGAGGTTCATGATGGAAAAGGCTAAGGCGGTAGCTGCTCCGTTGGGTGGACACTTCAAGCTATCTAGCTCTCAGTATCCTTCATCTGAGAAGAAAGTGGAGGAGATGAGCCAGATCCCCTATGCATTTGCAGTGGGGAATTTGATGTATGATATGGTCTGCACAAGGCCAGACATAGCTTATGCAGTGGGGGTAGTGAGCAGATATCTGGCAAATCCAGGGATGATGTGAAGTGGTTACTCCGATATCTAAGAGGTACCACAAGCCTATGTTTATAGTTTGGCGGAGGGTCGCCAATGCTGATTGGGTACTCTGACTCAGATATGTCACGAGATATTGATTCCCGGAGGTCCACATCTGGATATGTTGTTACTTATGCATGGGGAGCTGTGTTGTGGCAATCGAGGTTGCAGAAGTACATTGCACTGTCGATGACATAAGTAGAATACATTGCGCTGACGGTAGCGTCAACAGATATCTTGTAGATGAAGAAGTTCATTCTTGAACTTGGACTCCAGCAAGAAGTGTTCACTGTCTACAGTGACATTCAGAGCATCATTTTCTTGCTAAGAACCCTGCCTACCACTCCAAGACGAAGCATATTGATATGAGGTATCATTGGATACAGGATGCTGTCGAGGAGAAGCTGCTGAAGGTGGAGAAAGTCCACACGGATGAAAATCCTTCGGACATGATGACGAAGGTCGTGCCAAGGGAGAAGCACGAGTTGTGTTGGTTGCTAATCGGCATGAAGCCCACCTGAAGGTGTCAGGTTTGGGGAACTCCTCTTTATGGTCTGGAGGGGGAGTTTGTTGGGGTCCAGCCCCTAAAGAGACGAATCAGATCAGGATGGAAAACAAGTCTATTTTCGTCGAATGGTCTCGGTAAATTCGTCGAGTGGTCTCGCCGCACTCATTGAGTGGTCACTCATCGAGTGGTCTCCGAATTCGTCGAGTGTTTTCAGCGAATTCGTCGAGTTGATTAGTGATGTTTCGACGAATTGTATTCATCTTGTTTCATCGAGTTGTCTCTACTAATTCGTCGAGTTGTCTCGACAAATTTCGTCGAGTTGTCTCGACAAATTTCGTCGAGACAGATATTGTGGCAAGCGGAAATCTGTTTTGTCAAATCACGATCGGGAGCTGTTGGATCTTTTTGGATCTATTTTGGACGGTCAAGATATGATCGTCTATTTACTCTAAATAGGCACGGACGTTTTGACAGAGACATAACTTCCAATTTCAGCCGACATCAGAGCACGTTGCGAAGGAAGGTTTTTGTTCGGCCATTGTCGTAGGAGTTTTTCAAGGAGGAAGAACAGGTTTCTCAGATCGGTGACTTCGTCTTCGATGTAAGAGTGTTTTTGCTTAGTCTCGTCTTTGTTTGCTTTGGTGCTTGAAGAGAGATTTGAGTTCTTGTTCTTGTTTGGAGAGAAGTTGTTTTTCACCGTGAGTTGGGAAGATGATTCAATTTGTGAATCCAAAGGGGGTATCTAGGTTGATCAAACCTAGATTATTTGGTGTAATCCTTATTAACTTTATAGTGGATTGTTCGTGTGTCCCGCCCCGTGGTTTTTCCCTCATTGCTTTAGAGAGAGTTTTCGACGTAAAATTTGTTGTTCTCTGATTGTGATTTATTTTTCTGTGACTGTGCGTTTATTTATCTTCTAGTGTGCCCAGATTGTGCAAGTGAGTTATATCCCTACAAGTTTGACTCCGAACCACGTATATTTTCGTGTCGTCTGTGTTTGCTTATTTCTTGCATTGATTTCTATTTATTTTTGGTTAATTATTGCACTGCGCCCTCCGCGTTGCCGAGAGATCATTGCGATTTCATAACAGAATAGAACCCTATTTTCCACAACAAGACAGAACACATTGAACTCAAATATCATTTCCTAAAAGATTTGATAGAAGAAGAAAAGTCAAGCTGATGTATTGTCCAACGGACAAACAGGTGGCATACCACTGAATGGTGTGCACCGCTCAAATTCCATTTCTTATCCTCAGGTGATTAAGATTAAGGAGGAGTGTTGAGAAGTTAGTCCCGATCACAGAAGCCGAAGATAGATAATTTAATTAAACCAAAAGAGGAAGTGTCTGGCAGCTGGAAAGAAGAAGAAGACGACCAAAAGATTCAAATTATATGTTTTTTTTTACTTTTATAAGAGTTAGTCTACACTATATAATGTAATCTAATGATCTGAGAATGAATGCAATGAAAAACTCTATTGAATCAATTAGAGAATGTTTTCATCTATTATATTATCTTGTTTTTTCTATCTTGTCGCATCCCCGCGTCCTGCATTTTCCCCTAACATCTATCCATTAATGAGTAATTATGATATGCTTTCTAATTGTGATACATTGTGATGCATTGCAATATGTAATTATGATATATGCTTTGTAAATATTATATACATATTGGATACATGAACTGGCAGCCCCTTTCTTTATAACCTGCATTAATTAGCCTTCTGCATTAAACCACATTTAGGCATCCTAAGCATCATTACCTTGAGAATGAAATGTATTGAATGCCCTGCAGTTTTATTTCAGCTTTTCACATTCCTGTTTCAAGGCTATATATAAGCCTCTTCATTTGTAAGCACATGTATCATAAATCAATGAATCTACTGAAGCTTATTTTCTTTTCCCTTCCATTCTTTTTCCGGTATGACCTGCACAATGTTAAAAAGATGACTACAAGTTAATTTCTATCAGTGGTATCAAAGCTCTCAAGTTCCTGCATCTGTAGCATTGGTTTCAATGGGCTCATCATCTACCTCTCCGGCTCAACATTCACATCACTCTGCCCCTATTTTCAATGGGGACATGTATGAGCACTGGGCCATACAAATGGAGACCTTCTTCGACTCTCAGGAACTGTGCGAAATCGTAACAGATGGGTCTGCTGCCGACGGGAAAGAGAAAGGGACGGCAGGGGTGGAGCAAGTGCGTCAAAGGGGGATAAAAAGAAAAACTCCCTGGCTCTGCACATCATCCAAAATGCTGTCACCAGTAACATCTTCCCGCGGATAATGGGAGCCAAGACTGCAAAAGCTTATTGGGACATCCTCAAGGAGTGCTACCAAGGAGACAAGAAGGCGATCTCTATCCGTCGTCAAAATCTGAGAAGAGAATTTGATGATTTAAACATGAAAGATGGTGAGAAGATTTTTGATTACTTACCCAGAATAACGAATCTAACAAACCAACTCAGCAATCTAGGGGCACCAATCCCAGACTCTGAGATTGTGTTGAAGATTCTAAGAAGCCTGCCAAAGACCTATGAGCATGTGGCAGCAGCCATTGAAGAGAGCAATGATGTTGAAGCTCTCTCCATTGCCATTCTTGTAAGCAATATCCAATCCCATGAGGAGAGGATGAAAAGGTATTCACCAGCCCTGGATCATGCTCTCCAAATGAAAATGAATCTTGGGAAGCAGACTCAGGACAGGAAGAATAAAACCTACGGCAACAGCAAAATGAAAGGAGGACCCTGGAATTCAGGTAATCAAAATGTTCAACGTAAAAACTTTGTAAAAACATTTGAAGGAGCTTCCCAAGACAACCCAGTTTTCTGCAATCTTTACAAGAAAAACAATCATGATACTTCAAAATGTTTTTACAAGTGTAAATGCTGTCGTAAACGAACACATTTTGATAAAGACTGTTGGTTCAAAAATAAAGAAAAAGATGAAGCAAAGTTTGTTGAAGATCAAAAAGGGGTAGAAGAGAAAATGCTTTTAACCAGAAGCATGGGGGCAGCGGAATCAGAAAAATCTACCCAATGGTATATTGATTCGGGGTGCTCTAGGCATATGACACATGATATCCCTGTTTGATAATATAGACAAAACTTTTAAATCAAAAGTATTCTCGGGAGATGGCAAGTGTAAAGAAATTGAGGGCAAGGGCAGCATTACCATCAGCAACCTAGATGGGAACAACCAAACTCTACAGGATGTGCAGTATGTTCCATCTCTGTCTCAGAACTTGTTGAGCGTTCGACAGCTTGTAACCAATGGTTACAACTTTGTTTTTAATTCCAACGCCTGCACCATTTGTGACCCTCGTCATCAAAATATTGCATCTACTCAAATGACAAAAAATCACATCTTCCCAATTGATTTAGAGACACCAAAACAATCTGCTCTCTCAGCTTCCCTGAGTCCAGATCTGGCAACTTTATGGCACCACAGATTGGGGCACCTCAAATTTAACTCGATGAAGCAATTATTTGATGAAAGTCTAGCATCTGATCTTCCCCAAGTGCAGATACAAGCTCATCATCGCCAGTGTGACACTTGTGCTCTGGGAAAATCTCACAGACTGCCCTTCCCTCTTACTCAACAACAAAGCTCACAACCTTTGGAACTCATCCATTGTGACCTCTGAGGACCAGCATCTGCTCTGTCCCAAGGTGGCAAAAAGTTTTTTTTCTTACTTATTGATGATTTCACAAGGTATGCATGGATTTACTTTCTTGAGCAAAAATCTGAAGCTCTCTCCTTATTTACTGACTTCAAAAGAGAAATTGAAAAGAAGTTAGACATGAGCATAAAAACCTTGAGAAGTGACAATGGTGGAGAATTCACTTCACATGCCTTCACACATTTTTGCAAAATTCATGGTATCAAACATGAGTTTACTGTACCTGGTTCACCACAACAAAACGGTGTGGTAGAAAGGAGGAATAGGACCATAGTAGAAATGACCAGGTCACTCCTCTTGCAACAAAACCTCCCAAAACAATTCTAGGCCGAAGCAGCCAGCACTGCTGTGTACTTATTAAACAGGAGTCCCAAAAAAATCCTGAAGAAAATCACTCCCTATGAAAAACTATTTGGGAAGAAACCAAGGTTATGACACTTAAGAACTTTTGGGTGTATAGCCTATGCCCACGTACTCAAAGAAAAGAGAGACCAGTTAGACAGAACTAGTACAAAATGCATATTTACTGGGTATAACGAGAATATAAAAGCATATAGACTTTTTGATCCAACTTCTCAACAATTAATCATATCAAGAGATGTGATATTCCATGAAGATAAAGCTTGGGATTGCGCATCAGATAATGGAGGCAAGATCATCTCCTCTAATGGATCAGTTGAGCTACCAGTGTACTCCCTCCAGGAACCACCAGAGGATCACTTGGAGGAAGAACCTGCAACAAATAATGATGTGCATCTTCAGTCAGACAATGAAGATTCCTCCATTGAATCATCACCACCCAGAAGAATGAGATCCATTGTTGATTTATATGAAAGTACTAACTCTGCTTTGTTTCACAATACCCCCACTTCATTTGTAGATGCAACTACTGTCAATGAATGACAAAAAGCAATGCAGGAGGAGATCAGCCTAGTTGAAAAGAACAAAACTTGGAGTTTAGTGCCTCGTACAGACAAAAAGAATGTGATTGGTCTGAAATGGGTATACAAAACAAAATACAATGAAGCTGGCCAGGTGCTCAAACACAAAGCAAGGATCGTTGCCAAGGGGTATAACCAGCATTTTGGAAGAGATTACGATGAGACCTTCGTACCAGTAGTGTGAATGGAGACCATCAGATTAATTATTGCAATTGCTGCTAACCACAAGCTCCCAGTCAACCATCTGGATGTTAAATCTGCATTCCTCAATGGAGTGCTGAGTGAGGAAATCTATGTTGAACAACCAGAAGGATTCAAGATAAAAGGAAAAGATGTATACCGCCTTCACAAAGCTCTATACGGCCTAAAGCAGGCCCCAAGGGCATGGCACTCTAATATTTCCTCATTTCTCAACGAAGAAGGATTCACTGCTAGCATACATGAACCCTCACTGCTTGTTAAGAAGAATAAAGACAAGATTGATCTCATCATTTGTCTCTACGTTGACGACTTACTCATCACAGGAAGCTCAGAAAATGCAATCGACTCTTTCTAGAAGAAAATGGAGTCAAGGTATGAAATGACTGATTTAGGACATCTGAAGTTTTTTCTTGGCTTACAGGTAAAGCAGAGCCCGGGCCACATCTTCGTTTCCCAGGAGCTGTACGCAACAGAGCTGCTAAAGAAATACAAAATGGAAGAATGCAATCCCTGCATAACCTCTATGGCCCTTGGAGAAAAATTGGGCAAAACTCAAGAAGGGGATGAGAAGGTGAATGAAGAACATTATCGGAGCCTGGTTGGATCGCTGATCTATCTCACTCATACGAGATCAGACATAGAACATGCTATAAATCTGATATCCAGATTTGTCAGCCACCCCTCCAAATCACATCTGAATGCTGCCAAAAGAATTCTACGCTACATTCAAGGGACCAAGAGCTTGGGAATTCACTTCAACCAAGATCCAGAGCCAACTCTAAACGGGTGCAGTGACTCAGACTGGGGACTGAGGAGCAGCTGGCTGACATTTTCACCAAACCGTTGGGAAGAGCTCGCTTCGTCAAGCTCAGAGATAACCTAGGGATCGACCTTCCGGTTCAAGGAGGGATATTGGATACATGAACCGGCAGCCATCCCTTTCTTTATAACCTGCATTAATTAGCATTCTGCATTAAATCACATTTAGGCATCCTAAACATCATTACCTTGAGAATGAAATGTATTGAATGCCCTGCAGTTTTATTTCAGTTTTTCATATTCCTGTTTCAAGGCTATATATAAGCCTCTTCATTTGTAAGCACATGTATAATGAATCAATGAATCTACTGAAGCTTATTTTCTTATCCCTTCCATTCTTTTTCCCGTATGACCTGCACAATGTTAAAAAGATGACTACAAGTTAATTTCTATCATGAATGTACAGGCTGCAAGCTGTGCAACGTTCATCATCGGCTCGGCTGTCCTGCCTTCTCAGGCCAACTCCTTGATGGAATCAAATATTTACTTTCATGGAAGAAGATTATTAAAGGTGCGCTTAACATTATTCATCCTTCCGGCCTTGTGTTCATAAATAAATACAAATTAATTAGCTCTTAGCAAATAAATAAAATATAGAAACAGTTGAGCATGCATGGTTGATGATACGCTGACATTCTTCTTTCTTCTTGTATCAGAATGCAGGGTTGATGACGGCATTAATGGAGAGCAACCCTTATGGGATTGCCTTGGGATGGGTCATGGCTGCCATTTATATGGGAGGACGCCTGCCTCAAATTTACATGAATGTATATATAATATATATGCAACTTTATAATTTATTGTTAAGTTTCATCAGTACATAGTAGAATATTGATAAACAACATTTCATGCTTGTCTACTCCTCTATCCACAGATGAAGCGAGGCGGTGTTGAGGTATGCATACAATCAATCACCTGACAAAAATCAAAGTTAATAATTAATTGTAACTGGCTGGTCTTGGCGCAACTGCAGGGTTTAAATCCTCTTATGTTCATGTTTGCTATAATCGCAAACGCAACCTACGTCGGAAGGTACGTTGACTATGCACAAACATCCTTAAATCAACCCTAAATCCTAAATCCTAAACCCAGACCGTTTGAATGAATGCATGTTCAGCATATTAGCGAGGAGTGTTGAGTGGGAGATGATAAAGGGCAATGCTCCTTGGTTGTTGGATGCCATTATCTGTGTCCTGCTCGATCTATTTGTATCCTTTTTCCTTCTTCAATTCCATTCTTACTGATTATTTATTTATTTACTTACAAAAATATTATAAGTTACGATTAATATTTCATTAATATTAATTATTACTTGCGTACCGCACCTTAACCGAAGTTTTTCATGAAAGATCATAATGCAGTTTGCATACTACAAGTTTGTGGTTCAGGGAAGGAAAAGCACCGGCGCCGAGGACTACGAAGGTAATGACAACGATGCATCATCTATTGAGGCCCCCGACAAGTCAGCCATCGCCTGAAGTAATGGATTTTTTCTGATCAGGCATCCGAATAATTGAAGTATATATGTTGAGCAGACATGTATTTTCCCTAGCTTGTAATTGAATTGAACTTCTATATTATGTAGCTTAATTAATTAATGGCCTGGGTTCATCAAGATCATGACATTGTTGTTGCAATGTAGAGCATTCGATCTTGGGGTTCCCAAGAAAATAATGCTCATATTTTCTTCTTCTTCTTCTTCTTCTTCTTCTTCTTCTTCACCTCCTTTATAATCTTAATTCTTATGTATGCTTATGATATTGCAACCTCCTCCTTTTTAAGCTTGTGTTTTTTTGTTCTTGATTTTCTACTTCACTTTCTTTCTCATGCATCATATTAATCTCCCTACTACTCCATGCGCGCGGCATTCTCTTCTTCTTTGGTAGGTACTGTTTAATATTTCATTACTCCCCTTTTTTCACTACTAGAAGATTATTTTAGTTACAAAAATGTTCGCCACTAAATGTTGTATTTTGTTCACTAAAAATATTTAATGATCAAATTCAGCTCATCACAATTCGATCATGAATGCTCCACAACTAAAATATCTTTAGTGACAAAAAATATTTTTGCTGCTAAATGTGCATATTTAGTGACAAGAATAATTATCGCCACTAAAAGAAGTTTTTGTGACCAATTTCCTTTTTTACCAAAAGAAGATTTAGTGACAATGGCCACTAAAAGAATTCTTAGTGATCAAATTAATTCGATCACTAAAACAAGTTTTAATGACCACATTAAATCAGTGACAAAGAATTCTCGGTGACCAAATTAATTCAGTCAATAAAAGAAGTTTTAGTCACTAAATATGTGTATTTTTAGTGACGAAATACTTGATCACTAAAGAGACGATACAATAATGATAATTTTTGTCACTAAATTTGTTCAGTTCCTCACAAAATATCATAAAATTATTTCATTTGTTATTCATTAGAATTTGATTTTAGACATTTAAACACAAGAATAAATATATAAAATACTCAATCACAAAGAGAAGTTTGTTCAAGATAGATTGTTTTATTAATAGAGAAAAAAGAGGGTGAGAGATATCTCAACCCATAATACAGACCAGTAGTATTTTCGTCTCTAACTAAACTGAATACATGAAAAATATGTATAATGAAGAAAATCTATAAATGTGCATTCTTTCTGCTCGTTGATGATTTCTCTTGTCACATTTGTGGATATACTTTCTATCTTTCAAATCAGAAGTGCTAAGTATCTTTTAAAAATTTAAAGTGATGATCAAAAAACAACTTGGGCAAAGAATTAAACAATTTCGAAATGACGTAGGAGGAGAATTCCTCTCTCAATCCTTCTCTAGATTTTGTATTAAACAGAGCATCAAGCGGGAACTGCTTGCTCCATGATCCCCTCAACAGTATGGAATCGTAGAAAAATAAATCGCACGGTAGTTGAAATGACACGGGCCATGATGAACACAACAAAAATGTCAGAGCAGTTCTGGGCAGAGGCATGTAACACTGCAATTTATATTCTCAATCTTCGCCCAACCAAAGAACTTGTGGAGTCCACCCCTTATACTGAAGTATCCCACCTGCAATTTTTTGGATGAATGGCCTTTTCATTGAAGAAAAAAATGAGATAAACTTGAAGCAAAAAACATTATAGTCATCTTCATTGGATACAATGATCAATCAAAATCCTACAACCTATATGATTCAGTGTCACAAAACTACTCATATCTAGAGATGTGGTATTCAATGAAGATCAAGGTTGGGACTGACACTAAGCTCCAGAGCAAACTCCTTCAGTTCAGGTGGTTGAGCAAGGAAACATTCCTGACCCTCCATACCTGCACTAAAGCATCATTACCCCTCCATACCTGCACTAAAGCATCATCACCCTCAAAGCTTGGAGCGGTCTTGAGAGTGGAGCGCGCTTAGAGTGGTCTTGAGAGTGGAGCGCGCAGAGGTGCGCTTGGAGCAGAACGTTCGCTCGAAGGAGGATGAACGTCTTCGTAGGATCTTCAAGGTGCTCATAAAACTTCGAAGACGCTCGAAGATCTTCGAAGGATTCTTCGAAGGCGAAGGAGATCTTCGAAGGTGTCTTCGATGATCTCTCTTGCTCGAAGGAGGAAAGGAGGGATGAGAGAAAAGATGGAAATGAAAGAGGGCCCTAGGTCTTATTTATAGTTTTTGTGGGTGACACTTCCGCAATTAAATGGGTGGTTAGGGTGGTTAGGGTGGTTATGTTGGTTATGCGGCTACCCACACACCATAACAAATTTATGTGTTATACACAAACCATAACCAATTTATGTGATATACATACACTCATTATGAATATGGCTACGCGCACAACAGTTTGTATAGTTTTGTGGTGATATGTATTCATATGACGAATACGCTTATGCACACACAATAATCATATTATTTGCTATACGCAGACCGTATTGCAGGATTTTAATATTTGCATCCCACAATATGAGATTTTACTATTTGCACCCCATGATGAGTGATTTTACTATTTGCACCCCATGATGAGTGATTTTACTATGTACACCCTCATGTTGGGTGGTTACGAGGCTGGTGAGGTTTACTTTTGTCAACCCCATTTCCTCCACCAAATGAGGCGGATGATTTGGCTATTCGCTGCCTGAATTATGAGGTACCTATCAAACAAATTATTAGATTTTTGAGGCTCCTTCAATATTTCTAGTAGACTTGCAACATTCTTCCATCTTTGATCTCATATCTCTATCAATATAATTATATGCATCTTTTTAAAAAAAATCATATATTCTGCGGTCCCCCAACTTCATCAGCAAGGTTACTACATGCATCATAGTGCTAACTCCCGCTTCATATACCAATTTTAGGACATTGCAAGAAATGCTACTCTGTGACACTTGCTAGAAGATGAGGTGTTACTTAACAAACTTATCAATAAATAATTTCTGCCTTCTACATCAGTTTTAAACGCAATCACAGTGGGATAGTTAGTCCTAGTATCCATCCGACAAAATTTTATGTTCTTTGTGCACACTAAATCTAATACTACGTGCATTTTGGCAATATATGTTGTATGCGTCTTCCTAAAATTGAACAACTTGAAATACATGCGAAATCCTATTAGGGTCCGTTCGTTTGAACAGAATTGGGTTTCTAGAATTGACTTTTCGACGAAAACCAATATCTACATGAATTAGCTTTGTACATAATTTCAATTTTGTTGTTTGGCTGTAAGATTGAATTCAGTCAACAGAATTGGAATTAATGCACAAAAGTTGTTCGGCTGAATGATGGATTGGTATTGGAATTGACATTATACCATAATTTTATAAAATTCAAAATAGGCGTCAGCGCCGAAAGCATTAAATTGCATAATATGTTTTAAGACGCGCGTTTTTCGCAAAAACACAATTTTTTCGCCCAGGTGCGCGTTTCTTGCCTGGACGGGCATTTTCTCCAGGACGTGTATTTTTCGTCAAGGTGTGTGTTTTTTGTCCCATAACCGCATTTTCGCCCGAACGCGTGTTCTTCGGTTGGGAGTGCATTTTTTGGCACAGAAGCACACTTTTGGTCTGGACGCACATTTTTGCCCGTGCACGCATTTTTTCACTGGCGCGCGTTTTCGCCTGAGCTGGTTGTTGAAACCAGTAACCCGGTTTCAGCGTTCGAAAGGGGGATGCGGCTAGCCCTTACTTGACCCAAGCTAAGACCCTTGACTGGTCGCTAAGAACTGAGAGACCTTGCCCTTGGAGAACACCTAAGTCCACAAACGGACCCCTTAAGCTGCAGCGTGGAGGTCCCACCACATACCCGGAAGCTCCCAAGGAACTTCCCCTCCCAAGCCAATGCTGAGCCTGGGCACCTTGAAGGGCACTAAGAACCACCTCACCGTCAACCTTCGATGACAAGGAAAGGGGGGGGGGGGGGGTGCTTGCTCACAAGACCACGCGAGGGAGGGGGTAGGAACCAACCCTTCCCAAGGTGCCCATGGGGGTCTATTTATAGACTTCCCAAAACATGGTCTGCGGATAGCCAAGAATCCACTATCCGCAGCTCACCAACCAACCAGAACGACTGAACTCAAGGTCACCCCGCCCGCGCGAGTGGACATCGATCCATTCGCGAACTTGGCCGCGAGTGGGGGGATCCCCCACTCGCCCAAGGGGCGGGCGAGTGGGGGGATCCCCCACTCGCCCCTTGGGCGGGCGAGTGGGGGGATCCCCCACTCGCCCCTTGGGCGGGCGAGTGGGGGGATCCCCCACTCGCCCCTTGGGCGGGCGAGTGGGGCGGTCCCCCACTCGCCCCTTGGGCGGGCGAGTGGGGGGGGGGGGGGGGTCCCCACTCGCCCCTTGGGCGGGCGAGTGGGGCGGTCCCCCACTTGCCCCGCTACTCTCTTTCGCTGGTCACCCCTCCACTTGCCCCGCCGCTTCTTTTCGTCTTGACTGATTTTGATCGCCTTTGAGCGGTTGCTATACTTGCCTCGGCTACCCTTTCTATCACGACCTTGTTCGTGTCGAGTCACACCTACTCAAAAAACATGAGGGTTGTATACAATCCTCGCTCTTTTCGAGCTTGCTTTAAGCTCGGAAAGAAAGTCCAACCCACCTATTTGACGAGTAGGTGGGACCCTAGAATGACCCCGAAGGGCCCTGCCAACGGGATGCTCCTGCCGAATTTTCAACCGAACCTGATTTGGGGCGGAACGCGAAACTTTCTCCACTAAACAACCCTCCGATGAGCCGAGCCCAACTGGAGGTGGAGAAAGCTCAACACCGCTGGTCAAGCCTAACTCGACCTGTGGTGGAGAAAAAACTCAACACCTCTAGTCGAGCTGAACTCGACATAAGGTGAGGAACGAACCTTTCTCCACTAAACATCCCTCATGTGAGCCGAGCCCAACTGGAGGTGGAGAAAGCTCAACACCTTTAGGTCGAGCTAAACTTGACCGAAGGTGGAGGGAGACTCAACACCTCCAGTCGAGCTGAACTTGACATGAGGTGAGGAACGGACCTTTCTCCACTAGACACCCCTCCTGTGAGCCGAGCTCAACAGGAGGTGGAGAAAACTCAATACCTTTAGGTCGAACTAAACTCGACCGAAGTTGGCCAGAGACTCAACACCTCTAGTCGAGCTGAACTCGACATGAGGTGAGGAACAGACCTTTCTCCACTAGACACCCCTCCTGTGAGTCGAGCTCAACAGGAGGTGGAGAAAGCTCAACACCTTAGGTCGAATTAAACTCGACCGAAGGTGGTGGGAGACTCAACACCTCTAGTCGAGTTGAACTCGACATGAGGTGAGGAACGGACCTTTCTCCACTAAACACCCCTCCTGTGAGCCGAGCTCAACTGGAGGTGGAGAAAGCTCAACACCTTAGGTCGAATTAAACTTGACATGAGGTAGAAGAAAACTCAACACCTCTAGTCGGGCCGAACTCGACCTGAGGTGGAAGGCGAAAACTCCACACCTGCCAGGGAGCCGAGCTCACCTGGAGGGGGAGGAAACTCCACACCTACCAGGGAGCCGAGCTCACCTGGAGGGGGAGAGAACTCCACACCTACCAGGGAGCCGAGCTCACCTGGAGGGGGAGGGAACTCCACACCTACCAGGGAGCCGAGCTCACATGGAGGGGGAGAGAACTCCACACCTACCAGGGAGCCGAGCTCACCTGGAGGGGGAGGGAACTCCACACCTACCAGCGAGCCGAGCTCAGTTGGAGGGGGAGGGAACTCCACACCTACCAGGGAGCCGAGCTCCCCTGGAGGGGGAGGGAACTCCACACCTACCAGGGAGCCGAGCTCAACTGGAAGTGGAGGCAGCTCAACACCTTCCAGGGAGCAGAGCTCAACTGGAAGTGGAGGCGGCTCAACACCTTCCAGGGAGCAGAGCTCAACTGGAAGTGGAGGCCGCTCAACACCTTCCAGGGAGCAGAGCTCAACTGGAAGTAGAGGCAGCTTACAAGAGCTCGCACACCGATCTCTCTTCTCGGGGTCTTAACCAATACAAATCTACCCGACGAGCCTCCCAGCGGCCGGCATCAACAAGCTTGGGCGAGTGGTCTCCAGTCGAGGACTTAGCCTAAATGCTATCTACCCGACGAGACTCCCAGCGACCGACATCAACAAGATCGGGCGAGTAGTCTCCAGTCGAGGACTTAGCCTAAATGTTATCTACCCGACGAGCCTCCCAGCGACCGGCATCAACAAGGCCGGGAGAGTAGTCTCCAGTCGAGGACTTAGCCTAAATGCTATCTACCCGACGAGCCTCCCAGCGACCGGCATCAACAAGCCCGGGCGAGTAGTCTCCAGTCGAGGACTTAGCCTAAATTCTATCTACCCGACGAGCCTCCCAGCGACCGACATCAACAAGCCCGGGCGAGTGGTCTCCAGTCGAGGACTTAGCCTAAATACTATCTACCCGACGAGCCTCCCAGCGACTGGCATCAACAAGCCCGGGCGAGTAGTCTCCAGTCGAGGAGTTAGCCTAAATACTATCTACCCGACGAGCCTCCCAGGGACCGGCATCAACAAGCCTGGGCGAGTAGTCTCCAGTCGAGGACTTAGCCTAAATGCTATCTACCCGACGAGCCTCCCAGCGACCGGCATCAACAAGCCCGAGCCAATAGTCTCCAGTCGAGGACTTAGCCTAAATGCTATCTTCCCTACGAGCCTCCCAGCGACCGGCATTAACAAGCCCGGGCTAGTGGTCTCCAGTCGAGGACTTAGCCTAAATACTATCTACCCGACGAGCCTCCCAGCGACCGGCATCAACAAGCCCGGGCGAGTAGTCTCCAGTCGAGGACTTAACCTAAATACTATCTACCCGACGAGCCTCCCAGCGACCGGCATCAACAAGCCCGGGCGGGTAGTCTCCAGTCGAGGACTTAGCGTAAATGCTATCTACCCGACGAGCCTCCCAGCGACCGGCTTCAAAAAGCCCGGGCGAGTAGTCTCCAATCGAGGACTTAGCCTAAATGTTATCTACCTAACGAGCCTCCCAGCGACCAGCATCAACAAGCCCGGGCGAGTAGTCTCCAGTCGAGGACTTAGCCTAAATGCTATCTACCCGACGAGCCTCCCAGCGACCGACATTAACAAGCCCAGGCGAGTGGTCTCCAGTCGAGGACTTAGCTTAAATGCTATCTACCCGACGAGCCTCCCAGCGACCGACATCAACAAGCCCGGGCGAGTAGTCTCCAGTAGAGGACTTAGCCTAAATGCTATCTACCCGATGAGCCTCCCAGCGACCGGCATTAACAAGCCCGGGCGAGTGGTCTCCAGTAGAGGACTTAGCCTAAATACTATCTACCCGACGAGCCTCCCAGCGACCAGCATCAACAAGCCCGGGCGAGTAGTTTCCAGTCGAGGACTTAGCCTAAATACTATCTACCTGACGAGCCTCCCAGCGACCGACATCAACAAGCCCGGGCGAGTAGTCTCCAGTCGAGGACTTACCCTAAATACTATCTACCCGACGAGCCTCCCAGCGACCGACATCAACAAGCCCGAGCGAGTAGTCTCCAGTCGAGGACTTAGCCTAAATGCTATCTAGCCGACGAGCCTCCCAGCGACCGGCATCAACAAGCCCGGGCAAGTAGTCTCCAGTCGAGGACTTAGCCTAAATGCTATCTACCCTACGAGCCTCCCAGCGACCGGAATTAACAAGCCCGTGCGAGTGGTCTCCAGTCGAGGACTTAGCCTAAATTATCTACCCGACGCGCCTCCCAGCGACCGGCATCAACAAGCCCGGGCGAGTATTCTCCAGTCGAGGACTTAGCCTAAATACTATCTACCCGACGAGCCTCCCAGCGACCGGCATCAACAAGCCCGGGCGAGTAGTCTCCAGTCGAGGACTTAGCCTAAATGCTATCTACCCGACGAGCCTCCCAGCGACCGGCATTAACAAGCCCGGGCGAGTGGTGTAATATCCCAACTTTGAAAAGGGGTCTAGCCGGTTCAGTTGAACCCTTGCAGGAGCTTAGGCCGGGTCAGAGGAAAACCACGACCCGACCTTGCCACAGAGAGGTGGTCACATCAAGAAATGACTGTTTTCGGTAGCATCGTGCTTCGCCACCACGTCAAAGTTGTTTATTGAGCATACGTGCTCCGAATCGACTTATGTCAGTTGAGTTAGACTCGTATGGTGGATACGAGTGCAACAGAATTCGTTTTGTTCCAATCCGAGGTCATTTGGTGAAATTGACCGTTTTTAATACCGTAGCGCATCACGATGACGCGGTTTTAGAATATGGAGCATATGTGCTCCGAATCGACTTCTGTCAGTTACGTTAGACTAGTTTGGTCGATACGAGTGCAACAGAATTCGTTTCGTTCCAATCCGAGGTCATTTGGTGAAATTGACCATTTTGAGTACCGTAGCGCGTCACGACGACGCAATTTTAGAATATGGAGCATACATGCTCCGAATCAACTTCCGTCAGTTGGGTTAGACTCGTATAGTTGATATGAGTGCAACGGAACTTGTTTCGTTTAGATCCGAGGTCATTTGGTGAAATTGACCGTTCTGAGTACCGCAGCGCGTCACGACGACGCAATTTTAGAATATTGAGCATACGTGCTCCGAATCGACTTCTGTCAGTTGCGTTAGACTCGTATGGTCGATACGAGTGCAACGGAATTTGTTTCGTTCCACTCCGAGGTCATTTGGTGAAATTGACCGTTTTGAGTATCGCAACGCGTCACGACGACGCAGTTTTAGAATATTGAGCATACGTGCTCCAAATCGACTTCCGTCAGTTACGTTTGAATCGTATGGTCGATACGAGTGCAACGGAATTCATTTCGTCCCAATCCGAGATTGTTTGAAGAAAACCACTATCTTGATTAACCACAACAACACCATTTTGAAATATTAGGCGAACGGACTCGGAATCAACTTCGGGTGCATTCATTAGCTTCGTATGGCTGACACGAACACAAGGACACACTCCGCGCATTTTTCCCGTGCTTGTTTTGGGAGTTATAATTATATATATAGATATACATTTATATATCTATGTAGTTCTGATCTCTCTCTCTCTATATATATTTATATATATATATATAATTATCAACCACCAAAAGATCTGAAACCAGCCGGTAAAGAGGAGGCAAAATTCCTGGACGGAAAACCATGGGCGCAAAACCTTGGGCGGGAGAAGAAGATCACCGGGGGGCAGCGGATTTTGCTCCTGGGCGAAGCTTGGGGAAAATCCATCGTTAAAGAGACTCTCCAAGGGAGGAGAGCCACGTCTCCACCATCGTGGGAGCTCCGTATTGGCCAGCCATGGCTACAAATAAGGCTGGGCCTGCATCCTTTTGGGACACAACTCACGGCAAGGTCTCCCCCTCCCCATCTCTCCCTCCTACTTCCTCCGCTCTCCCTCTCATGGCAGAAAATCAGTCTCTTTTTCTGCGACCTCTCTTACTTCTTGATCAGGCGTGGATTGGGGTCGAACTACTCCAAATCGAACGGAGATTGAGTCTCTCTCTCCATGCCCCCTTTGGATTTTATATTCTGCAAATTAATATTAGAAGAAGAAAATAAAAAATTGAATAATGAATGAGGTAATGCTATGCATATGTATAGCTTTGGGTCCAATCTCAGCAACCAGGAGAAGGTTTTGATAAGTCTCTCCTGTTTTCGGATGATCCTCAACCTCTTGCCATATTATGCTAACATGAATAAATATAAGTGGGAGGTGAACGTGCTATGACCATAACCAAATCATATGGGAGGATATTAAACTTTGTTCATCGCATCTTCCATGTGATTATGGTAACTTATTCCTAATCTACTTCTACGAAAATGAGATTTTGTTTTTAGTTTGGAGATTAGAGGTTGTCATAGACAATGGACGGATTGACTCCAGGCAACTTGAGCAAGTAAAATTTTCCTCCCATACTCTGAATTATATGTAGTACTAATTTAATTTTCCCTTGGTTAATTAATTTGTGGCTAAAGGTATTAGTCATTCTAACGAGCAAAAGGATTTTTCGTTTTGGAATCGCTTGAGTTACTCTTAATATGGTCACCTTAATATGTATCTCTCCTTACATCTTCTAGATCTCCCTACTATTTCACTCAGTATTACTTATGGGATTGGCTGCTATATGAAGATTTTGTTTTGAACTATTCTCTAGATAGCCGGAGGAAATTAATGGGATTCTGACTCATAAAATCTCATGACTGGAATCTTAAAATGGAAACCATGGCAAGACCATCTCTCTCTCACTAGATATGCAAGTTCTTATATATAGGCATATAAGTTTGTTTAAAGTGGGCCCATTTGGGGGTTTCGCTTACGGAATTTGGACGAGTTTGATGAGAAGATTTTAAGAAGAAACTTGAATACATGGGTTGCATATAAAGGATCTTGTTGTTATTTTCTTCAGTATGAGGCAATGAAGAACAACAACGTGAAATAAAGTGAAATGTAATTTTTTTCCTCTACTCTCCTATCTCCGCTCTACATAAAATTCAGATCATGGTTTCTCTAAGGTGGAAGGCTGAAATTCAAGGGTGCTTAGAATTTTAAAAGCCCCTCAATATTTCTCTCTCTATCTCTTTCCCCTCTCTTTCTCCTTCTTCGATTATGCAAGTTTTTATAAATATATATATATATATATATATATATATATATATATATATACGAGTGACAGGCACGGGCCTCCGGCCCGATCCAATGTGGCATTTGTCGTGGGGGCGACATTTGTCGTGGGGGAGACATTTGTCGTGGGGGAGACATTTGTCGTGGGGGCGAGATTTATCGTGGAGGCGACATTTGTCGTGGGGGCGACATTTGTCGAGGTGGGGGGGGGGGGGGGGCGAGATTTGTCGTGGGGGTGACATTTGTCGTGGGGGCGACATTTGCCGTGGGGCGACATTTGCCGTGGGGGCGACATTTGCCGTGGGGGTGACATTTGCCGTGGGGGGCGACATTTGCCGTGGGGGCGACATTTGTCGAGGGGGGGGGGGGGGGGGGCGAGATTTGTCGTGGGGGGGGGGGACGACATTTGTCGTGGGGGGCGACATTTGCTGGGGGCAACATTTATCGTGGGGGCAACATTTATCGTGGGAGCGACATTTGCCGTGGTGGCGACATTTGCCGTGGGGGGCGACATTTGTCGTGGGGGCGACATTTGCCGTGGGGCGACATTTGTCGTGGGGGCGACATTTGTCGTGGTGGCGACATTTGTCGTGGGGGGGGGGGGTATATTTGTTTCATTAGGGTATATTTGCATGCGAGCGGGCTATGCCCTTCTTCAATAAAAATGTGACGAAATGTACAAAAAAAATACAACGTCTAATAAAATTTCAAACTTTGTAGCATTAAAATGTCGATTGGAATGTGCTAGGCACAGTCTATAATAGCAGGCAGAAATCTTTGTTAATTGAATAATATGGCAAAATAAAGAATGAAAACAGACCTTAAATGAAAGATTGTAATTTTGCTCAGAATTGTAAGCATAAATTATGTACATTTACACGTTTAAACTTGAAGAATTGTTGGTGTGCGGCGTGGTGATCATTCTTGTTTTGCAGTCTGAAGAAGATGGGAAGTTTGTTCGTCAAGCAATTGCGGAGGATAATCTTATGCAAAATAGCCCACAGTTAATGAGAATAAATGAAGATGATGAAGGGAGGTGTTGTAAAATTGGATCATGTGAAAGAAAAATGGATGATTTATTTTCTATCTCAATAACTGTATACAGCCTAAAGTAATAGTGTAATGTAGTGAAATAGAAATGGAGCGGTGAAGTTGTATAAAATAGAAATGGAGCGGTGAAGTTGTATAAAATAGAAATGGAGCGGTGAAGTTGTATAAAATAGAAATGGAGCGGTGAAGTTGTATAAAATAGAAATGGAGCGGTGAAGTTGTATAAAATAGAAATGGAGAGATCTGATGTGATGTTACCTTTGTTCCAGATCTGATGTTACCTTTGTTCCTATAAATATTCAACATAAGAGAGTAAAGCAAAAACATTATTCTTAAATATAATAATTTTTACAGGGAAATTCTCTACCTGAAGTCAACAAATAAAGCTCTAAAAAAGAAGCATATGAGCAGAAGTGTCCATTGAAAGGTTGAGGACAAATGAGATGCATCTAAGCACATTAGCCATCATAGAGAATTAAAT
Source organism: Dactylorhiza incarnata (assembly GCA_033032865.1). Classification (NCBI taxonomy): domain Eukaryota; kingdom Viridiplantae; phylum Streptophyta; class Magnoliopsida; order Asparagales; family Orchidaceae; genus Dactylorhiza; species Dactylorhiza incarnata. The sequence goes on along the minus strand of JAWHQI010000284.1, from coordinate 212,003 downwards.
GATCGTGGTTAGGTAACTGCAAGCTTACAATTTTTCAAAACTCCAAGCTGTAGTTTTATTACAACTGCAAGCTTTGCAGCTTCAAAGTGCCTCGCTAATTTTCCCTAGTCTCCGTCGTCACCCTCAGAATATTTATAAGGCTTACCTAAGCCACAGAATTATAAGGTTAAATTTAAAAATCACTTACAATAGAATTGACCTTCAACATCATCTCGCCGCCGCTAAATTCTGGTTCTGCACAGCAGAAGTGCGGATTTTGCACCGCAGAAGTTCAGATTTCTGCATTTAATTGTAGTGGAAAAAAAATTAACACCAGATTGCATAAGCTCGATTGGTGTTAAGTAGCTTGATTGATGTTGAGAATTGAACTTAACCAGATTCCAAACAAATGACAGTACTTTTTATTTTAAACAAATATGAAAACTAACAATTAATCTAGATGAATAATTATATAGTAAAATCTTTAAACAGTTTTTGTGAGTGTGGAAGAGACCAACGGCAGTTATCATTTTTGTGGAGCCTATCAAGACTGTCGGCGATGTTGCAGAGCGATAAGATGTGGCGATCTTCAATTGGAAGAGATGGTCTCCTGCAGTGCAGAATGGATTTAGGGTAGAGATGGGAGGGCAGAGCTCGGTGAGATGGCCGTCGTTTGCAGACTTCATCGCCGATAGAGGCGTGGGTGGGAGCTTTGGCGCCGACAAAGACGTGGGAGGTGAGATAGCGTTTGAAATGTGCGAGTGTTAAGGTTAGAAGTGCGGCAAAAAAAGCATGGGAGCGGGGAAATTGAAACCACGGGGAGCGGGAAAATAAATCATGATGGACAGTGTGATGCTTCAAATATTCGATCTGGATTAAAAGGTTGTCTCACTAAGCTAACTCTATTACCTTACCACCGTATTACTTTTTAATCTGGCTCCAGTTGATTGAGAGATTGATTGCAGATTAGAAGAAGCCACGCCCTTAAGGAGCCTAGATATAACCTGAACCGACTGCGTTTAAGGAGGATATGGGAGCCTATTGAGAGCAGCGATTGCTTGCCTCCATTCGCGGAGACGACAGTAGAAGTGCATTTTGTGTGAACTAAGAGATCTGTTGAAATGCATGCCATTGAAAACATGTTTGGATAGCCCAGTGCTCTTATATATATTGCAATTAATAACATGAATCAGAATATTCACAAAGTTTTGTAAAACATAGCAATAAGTATATAGGAGCATTCAAACAACAAAAATACAACAGAGTATATGTGATTTTGGATCAGAATAATTAAAAGATTTAGATACAAAAAAAATTGATCAGCAAGAACAATAGCCGGAAAATAAGAAACAAAGGGAAAGTACATATATTAAGAACTAAATATAATTTCTATTTCAAGTTTGCAAGTATCAAAATTATTAGTAAGAAGAATCTCAAGAATGGACACTCGATATTGGAAACTCAAGAACACCTCGGAAGGTGTTTTTGCGTGAAGAATCTGCAGAAAATAATGAGCAGGAAATTTGTGAACTCTGAGTTTCGGTCCCATAGATTGCCGCCACAAACTCCCCATCAGAGCCCATGTATTCCATCAGTGGTGGAACCGTGGGAGAGTGCAAGAGAATTATTCACCTCCATTCTCATGTTCATTCATCGAAATCTTTCGGTTGCAAAGGTGGTAAAATGAAGAATGCAAAGAAAGTGAGGTAGCCATTTAAGCATTTCATCAAGCATGTGGAAGACAGATAATTGAAGACAATTAAAAAAAGTTTAAGAAAATTAACTCAGCATAACTGGAATAGGGAGAATAAGTTGGGTAATCATGGAAGAAGCTGTAGTGAGAATAGATGGTAGTCAATGGAGTTTGCATACCTGAGCTTTACAAAGAGTTCCGATCCGCAGTTAGAGAAATCAATGTTGAAGGTGTTACTTCTTGGAATGAAGAACGATTGGCTATTTTACTTCTTTCCCAAAGCACGAAGATCACCGGAGTATCACCGGAGTTGAGGGGACTACAATGTTGAAGGTTTTTAGAGGTGAGAGAGACTCAAGAATTTTGTTAATGTGGTTTGTATTACCTTGTGGAAAGATGTTTGCGCAGCGGAAGGCGAGGAGGAAGGTGAAGGGTTGTTTGCTCTGCCGAAGGGAACGAAGCGACGAAGGCGGGGTGTGGAGGCGCACATAGACAATGCCCTAGGGAGTCGCAGATGAGGATGCTAAGGAAATGAGGAGTAGGAAGTATCGGGAGGCTTATAAGGGATCAAACGCATTTGATGCTCTAGGGTTTAGGGTGCGAGAGAATGATGGAAGGTGCCGAGCGGGACATAGGACGACAGAGGAGTCGCGTTTTGCGAGAGCTCGGGGAGAGGAGGGTTGCGAAGCTTTAGGTTTGGCGTGGTTTTGAAATGTTGTGAGTTAGGGGATATTTAATAGACACCATAGATCATATGAATGGAGGGCCCTGATTGGTCCAATGGCTTTTAAATTCATGGCTTTAAAAAGTCATCCATACTTCTTTTTAAGTAGTATATATATATATATATATATATATATATATATATATATATATATATATATATATATATATATATATATATATATATATATATATATATACATAACCAATATGGTTTAAAACCGGCCTGTTTGGGGCTCCACATAAGAATTTTGAGATGAGTGGAGCCGGTCCAAACTCCTCGAGGAGGGATTGTGATCTCATGCAACCCATGAGCTTTCTTTCCTCCTATACTTTTTGAGAATAGGCTGAAGATGTATAAATTGGCCTTGAATTAATATCTGTGGTCTAGATTTTAATTCACTAATGTTATATACATCTCTCCCCCCATCTCTCTCTCTCTCCCTCTCTTGGTTCTTTTTGGAAAGGAAATTGTTAAGGCTTCTAAGCATGAGCTCCATTCTCTACCTTTCCACTGCTCGGTTCATAATGGTTAGTTCATGTTCGTTGGGGGTGCGTTTGCGGGAAATTGGATGGAGAGATGTCAGAGTTCAAGTCTGGAAGTTGTTATGGCAGATTTGGGAGTTTGACTTTAGGCAAGGCAAAGGATCATTATGTTATTTTTCTATCACGTCTTCCTCTTTTCCTTCTATTAAGATTTGCTAGTTGTGGTAATAATCAGAATAAATATGTCGACTTCAAGAATGAGTTGACCTGATGGGCACTGAAGATGGATGGAGAATAACCTCCTGCGACCCGTGCAGCCTTGATTCTGAGATTTCCCCCTTTTCCCGTCTACTCCTCCATAGCTGAAATTGGGGTGGGTTTACGGTATGATGACACTCTTGCTTTCATGACAAGTGCAAGCTTACTTTGGTTCAGGGAACTGCTTAGCATTTGCATAGAACCACTTGGTTTCATAAGCTCGACGTTAACATTATGAGTTTTTGAACAAGTAGTAGAGGCATGTCATCTTACAAGGAATCTGCAATTTCATAAACTGGGCATTTTTCCATCTCTCCATATAGAAGTTTCATTTATGCTAGCTTAACATTTCCTATGAAAACAGATGCCATATTTTGGTAATAGGTCCGGACAGTGCTGGTTGGTTACTGTAAAAATGATGTATATAAAAGGGGTGGCTTTCTTGGCTGTTACCACCTCTCTATCCTATTTTGTTAAGAAATCATCATCTTATCAAGGAAGTATGTGAATGAGTCAGGAGCTGATGAATGAGTTAGATATGTTGATGCCTTATATAAATATCTTTGGATATGGGAGCATTGTGCAGGGTGCGGAAGGGGTATCAATTGAGATTGGATCTAGTTATCTTGTCATATGCTTTGGGTTGATGGGCCTTATTGTTACTACATCCTTCTCCAATTCTCTAACATTTCCTCTCTCTATCCCTTAACGAATTCTGATGCTAATTGAAGGTAGAAATACTTCCTTTTCTTTTGAGGTGGTACCAATACCAATGGAAAATGTTATGTGGATGTCTTGGGCTTGATCGCCAAGCAATCCAAAAGAGCAATGGAAGCCTGATGAAAATGATCTTTATCTTGGGAACACTTTCCTTCTCTACTTTTTGGTAACTATAATGTCTCAATGGGAAAACATTGTGCCTTCGAGAATGATTCCTACGGGAATAAAATGTGCCTTCGAGAAATATTCCTATGAGAACATATTGGGCCTTCGAGAAACATTCCTACGAGAATATATTGTGCCTTCGAGAAATATTCCTGCAGGAATATATGGTGCCTTCGGAAATTATTCCTACGGGGAATATATTGTGCCTTCGGGAAATATTCCTACCGGAATATATTGTGCCTTCGAGAAATATTCCTACATGAATATATGGTGCCTTCGGAAATTATTCCTACGGGGAATATATTGTGCCTTCGAGAAACATTCCTACGGGAATATATTGTGCCTTCGAGAAATATTCCTACAGGAATACATGGTGCCTTCGGAAATTATTCCTACGGGGAATATATTGTGCCTTCGAGAAATATTCCTACGGGAATATATTGTGCCTTCGAGAAATATTCCTACGGGAACATATTGTGCCTTCGAGAAACATTCCTACGGGAATATATTGTGCCTTCGAGAAATATTCCTACAGGAATACATGGTGCCTTCGGAAATTATTCCTACGGGGAATATATTGTGCCTTCGGGAAATATTCCTACGGGAATATATTGTGCCTTCGAGAATTATTCCTACGGGAATATAAAATGTGCCTTGGGAGAATGTCGGATGGCCTATGAGTTTTACTCTAAGGCAACCTGCACGATGGACGGTCTGGGAGGGCAACCAGTGCGAAACTTATAGAACTACGTGGGTCTGAGACCGTATGTAGGATGATACGGAGTACGTAGGCGGTGGTCGTGGGAAGACTGTCTCGGCCCAATAAAAGTCCAGATATCCCCTCCCTTATAAATGTTATATTATGTCTGTTTGTTAGTAGGGGTTGGATTCTGTTCGTGGTTCTAATAACTTGTCTTTGGCACAGGTAACAGGTGCGGATGAGTGACAACATCTATGTGTGGATGAAGCCACAGAGCAGGCTACGTCAGGTATAAGTTTGTTAAGCCGCATCTCCTTTTGTTGTGCCCTATCCCAGGGTGTATATATATAATGGCAACAAATCCTTGATGTTAGGATTTTATGCGGTAGAGATATGTAGATTATTTACAGGTCTTGAAATTGTGGTTTCTGTGATAAAACTATGTCTTCCGCTAAGTGCTATAAAGTGCACTCTTTGATGACGTCTTCCGCTAAGTATTATAATATGCACTCTTTAATGATGTCTTCCGCTAGAATACTGCTTCCCTACTCTGTTGATGTGTAGTGACTTTCGCTTAACATCACCCCTAGGCGTGACAACAGAGTGTTCAAGGAAGGGGGTTGGAGAAGCTAGCACCTCCACCCTTCGGGATCGCTTCGGCGTCGTGCTAAAAGGGTGGTGTGCGATAAGATCCCCCGGTCGGACCGCCGATTTGGGAGGGGGTGTCTTACAAATGGATCAGAGCGCAACCAATCTTGTCAACCAAAAGTGATCACAGAAACAACTCTTTCTCCACCGGTCGTTATTGCGTGGTTCGGGACGAACCACTGCAACGAAAGCGGTGGTGGACCTTAAAGTTAAAAGTTGACAACAAACTTGGCATATATTTGTGGATCGACACTTAAATGTCATTTACCACATCTGATCTCAAAACAATGATTTACATTGTCCCCATAAAACACTTCCGTTAAACCCTACAAACGTCCACTTCAAATTTTGAACCCCGGGCTTAAGCCTCTTTGTTTTATTGGGGTTAAATTTCCGTTTTCAAAATTCCATTCGAGGTAAATTAATCAAATGGAATTTTGTGTGCAATGTAAGGATTCTATTACTAATTTCAATCCCGGGTTTAAGCCTCTTTGTTTTATTGGGATTAAAATTTTCGTTTTTCAAAATTTCATTTGAGGTAGCCAATTAAATGAAATTTTGTGTGTATATGGAGAATTGCTCTGACGATTGCAAATATGAAATATGCTTTGACTTGATATAATATTTATCAATTTGACGATCTGTTTAAAATAAACCTGTGCTATCGTAGAACAGCTATGATGGAATGTTAGTCTTTTCAATAACGTCAATATTTCAGGAAATATTTATTAAGGCAATGTGCTGGATTGAAATAAAATAGTAGCAAATTTAGAAAAGCTTGTATGCACCCCATCCCAGAAGTACATTGTTAGCATTCATGGGACTTGCGATATTGCATACTCGGCCATCCGGAAAGCCTCGTTAAAAAGGGTAAGTCACCGCGGACCCGAATATGCTGGTTGCCTATTTTATTCATTGCTTTTACTATAAATTGCTTGCGGTGGAAAAGTGGCGGGTCGGTCATGCCCGTAGACCGTACGTACCTGTGCAGGAGGGTTGACGATTCTAGGCGATGGGGAGATGTGCACCTCGGGAGCTCGGTTGTATCTTATATGCCCCGTTGGGTCCCTCCGCTGGTTGGCCAAATTCAATTATTGTCGGATGTCTCCTACGTCCGAGAGTACACGGGGTTGTACGTTGGGGCCTGGGTAGTGCGGTACATCCACACCCAGAAGTGGCGGTACCGGCCACTGTCACCGACGGCCACATCGGTGAGGCCCGTGGGGTTCGCTACCCTGCTGGAAGAAAAGCGGTCAAAATATGGCAACATCAGGTGCAAACTGGTAAAATAATTGTATGTGATTACAGTGGCGGGTCGGTCATGCCCGTAGACCGTACGTATCAGTGCAGGAGGGTTGACGACTCTAGGAGACAGGGAGATGTGCACCCCGGGAGCTCGGTTGTATCTTATATGCCCCGCTGGGTCCCTCCGCTGGTTGGCCAAGTTCAGTTATTGTCGGATGTCTCCTACGTCTGAGAGTACACGGAGTTGTACGTTGGGGCCTGGGTAGTGCGGTACGTCCACACCCAGAAGTGGCAGGACCGGCAACTGTCACCGACGACCACATTGGTGAGGCCCACGGGGGTCGCTACCCTGCTGGAAGAAAAGCGGTCAGACGATGTCGATGTAGGGATATGTGATTGAGTCGTGAGTACTCATTATGCATGGCTTGCATATGCATCATTTGCATCAAAACATACATATCTGCATATACCATAAACATATAACCTTCGTATGGGAGTTGGTTATATATTCATGGATTTTTCACTACTTACTTGCAATTTTTACATGTACCATCAACATATAACATTCGTATGGGAGTTGGTTATATGTTCATGGATTTTTCACTACTTACTTGCAATTTTAACATGTACCATCAACATATAACCTTCGTATGGGAGTTGGTTATATGTTCATGGATTTATCCTGCTTACATACATTTCTGTTTATCTATCCCACTAACATATAACCTCCGTATGGGAGTTGGTTATATGTTTATGGATTTACACCGCCTACTTGCATTTCTTTGATGGGTTTTACAAAGGCGTATGCAAGTTGTAACTTTTATTCATTCCACTAACACATAACCTCCGTGAGGGAGTTAGTCATAGGTTAATGGGTTTTTACTATGTACCTCTAGGACACAACTCATAAATTTTGCGTTTCAAATATGCAAACTTTGGAGGTATTCGACTATGCTAGAATTACTTATTCGATATAATTATCTAAGCTGGTAATTCAGTTAGCGAACAATTTGGCGCACGAAATGTTCCCTCGAACAATATATATCAGAATTATGGCAGAATGGACATAGCTACGGTAAAGCTTCCTTTGTTCCACTTAAGCTGCTTATTATATTGCACGATAAAAGCAATCGATGCAGCTCATTAGGTAAAACCAAACCTATAGACCCTTAAATTTTGGAATCGTTCGACACCTATAGTGATCTACAGTAGGTCCCGTTTTGAATCTCCATGACCCACTCGTATTTTCGGGGACGAAAATCTTCTTTGTTTTATTGGTTTGTAACATCCCAACTTTGAAAAGGGGTCTAGCCGGTTCAGTTGAACCCTTGCAGGAGCTTAGGCCGGGTTAGAGGAAAACCACGACCCGACCTCGCCACAGAGAGGTGGTCACATAAAGAAATGACTGTTTTCGGTAGCATCGTGCTTCGCCACCATGTCAAAGTTGTTTATTGAGCATACGTGCGCCGAATCGACTTCTGTCAGTTGCGTTAGACTCGTATGGTCGATACGAGTGCAACAGAATTCGTTTCGTTCCAATCCGAGGCCATTTGGTGAAATTGACCGTTTTGAGTACCGTAGCGCGTCACGATGACGCAGTTTTAGAATATGGAGCATATGTGCTCCGAATCGACTTCTGTAAATTGCGTTAGACTCGTATGGTCATTACGAGTGCAACAGAATTCATTTTGTTCCAATCCGAGGTCATTTGGTGAAATTGACCGTTTTGAGTACCGTAGCGCGTCACGACGACGCAATTTTAGAATACGTGCTCCGAATCGACTTCCGTCAGTTGGGTTAGACTCGTATATTTAATACGAGTGCAACGGAACTCGTTTCGTTTAGATCCGAGGTCATTTGGTGAAAATGACCGTTTTGAGTACCGCAGGGCGTCACGACGACGCAGTTTTAGAATATTGAGCATACGTGCTCCGAATCGACTTCTGTCAGTTGCGTTAGACTCGTATGGTCGATACGAGTGCAACAGAATTCGTTTCGTTCCAATCCGAGGTCATTTGGTGAAATTGACCGTTTTGAGTACCGCAGCGCGTCACGACGACGCAGTTTTAGAATATTGAGCATACGTGCTCCAAATCGACTTCCGTCAATTACGTTTGACTCGTATGGTCGATACGAGTGCAACGGAATTCGTTTCGTCCCAATCCGAGATTGTTTGAAGAAAACCACTATCTTGAGTAACGTCAAGCGCCACAACAACGCCATTTTGAAATATTAGGCGAACAGACTCGGAATCAACTTCGGGTGCTTTCATTAGCTTCGTATGGCTGACATGAACACAAGGACACACTCCGCGCATTTTTCCCGTGCTTGTTTTGGGAGTTATAATTATATATATAGATATACATTTATATATCTACGTAGTTAAAACTGATCTCTCTCTCTCTCTCTATATATATATATAATTATCAACCACCAAAAGATCTGAAACCAGCCGGTAAAGAGGAGGCAAAATTTCTGGACGGAAAACCATGGGCGCAAAACCTTGGGCGAGAGAAGAAGATCACCGGGGGGCAACGGATTTTGCTCCTGGACGAAGCTTGGGGAAAATCCATCGTTAAAGAGACTCTCCAAGGGAGGAGAGCCACGTCTCCACCATCGTGGGAGCTCCGTATTGGCCAGCCATGGCTACAAATAAGGCTGGGCCTGCATCCTTTTGGCACACAACTCACGACAAGGTCTCCCCCTCCCCATCTCTCCCTCCTCCTACTTCCTCCGCTCTCCCTCTCATGGCAGAAAATCAGTCTCTTTTTCTGCGACCTCTCTTACTTCTTGACCAGGCGTGGATTGGGGTCGAACTACTCCAAATCGAACGGAGATTGAGTCTCTCTCTCTCCCCCCTCTCTCTATCCATGCCCCCTTTGGATTTTATATTCTGCAAATTAATATTAGAAGAAGAAAATAAAAAACTGAATAATGAATGAGGTAATGCTATGCATATGTATAGCTTTGGGTCTGATCTCAGCAACCAGGAGAAGGTTTTGATAAGTCTATCCTGTTTTCGGATGATCCTCAACCTCTTGCCATATTATGCTAACATGAATAAATATAAGTGGGAGGTGAACGTGCTATGACCATAACCAAATCATATGAGAGGATATTAAACTTTGTTCATCGCATCTTCCATGTGATTATGGTAACTTCTTCCTAATCTACTTCTACGAAAATGAGATTTTGTTTTTAGTTTGGAGATTGGAGGTTGTCATAGACAATGGAGGGATTGACTCCAGGCAACTTGAGCAAGTAAAATTTTCCTCCCATACTCTGAATTATATGTAGTACTAATTTAATCTTCCCCTGGTTAATTAATTTGTGGCTAAAGGTATTAGTCATTCTAACGAGCAAAAGGATTTTTCGTTTTGGAATCGCTTGAGTTACTCTTAATATGGTCACCTTAATATGTGTCTCTCCTTACATCTTCTAGATCTCCCTACTATTTCACTCAGTATTACTTATGGGATTGGCTGCTATATGAAGATTTTGTTTTGAACTATTCTCTAGATAGCTGGAGGAAATTAATGGGATTCTGACTCATAAAATCTCACGACTAGAATCTTAAAATGGAAACCATGGCAAGACCATCTCTCTCTCTCCTCTCACTAGATATGCAAGCTCTTATATATATGCATATAAGTTTGTTTAAAGTGGGCCCATTTGGGGGTTTCTCTTACGGAATTTGGACGAGTTTGATGAGAAGCTTTTAAGAAGAAACTTGAATACATGGGTTGCATATAAAGGATCTTGTTGTTATTTTCTTCAGTACGAGGCAATGAAGAACAACAACGTGAAATAAAGTGAAATGTAATTTTTTTCCCTCTACTCTCCTATCTCCGCTCTACATAAAATTCAGGTCATGGTTTCTCTAAGGTGGAAGGCTGAAATTCAAGGGTGCTTAGAATTTTAAAAGCCCCTCAATATTTCTCTCTCTATCTCTTTCCCCTCTTTCTCCTTCTTCGTTTATGCAAGTTTTTATAAATATATATATACATAACCAATATGGTTTAAAACCGGCCTGTTTGGGGCTCCACGTAAGAATTTTGAGATGAGGAGTGGAGCCGGTCCAAACTCCTCGAGGAGGGATTGTGATGTCATGCAACCCATGAGCTTTCTTTCCTCCTATAATTTTTGAGAATAGGCTGAAGATGTATAAATTGGCCTCGAATTAATATATGTGGTCTAGATTTTAATTCACTAATGTTATATACATCTCTCCCCCCATCTCTCTCTCTCTCTCTCTCTCTCTCCCTCTCTTGGTTCTTTTTGGAAAGGAAATTGTTAAGGCTTCTAAGCATGAGCTCCATTCTCTACCTTTCCACTGCTCGGTTCATAATGGTTAGTTCATGTTCGTTGGGGGCGCGTTTGCCGGAAATTGGATGGAGAGATGTCAGAGTTCAAGTCTGGAAGTTGTTATGGCAGATTTGGGAGTTTGACTTTAGGCAAGGAAAAGGATCATTATGTTATTTTGTTATCACGTCTCCCTCTTTTCCTTCTATTAAGATTTGCTAGTTGTGGTAATAATCAGAATAAATATGTCGACTTCAAGAATGAGTTGACCTGATGGGCACTGAAGATGGATGGAGAATAACCTCCTGCGACCCGTGCAGCCTTGATTCTGAGATTTCCCCCTTTTCCCGTCTACTCCTCCATAGCTGAAATTGGGGTGGGTTTACGATATGATGACACTCTTGCTTTCATGACAAGTGCAAGCTTACTTTGGTTCAGGGAACTGCTTAGCATTTGCATGGAACCACTTGGTTTCATAAGCTCGACGTTAACATTATGAGGTTTTGAACAAGTAGTAGAGGCATGTCATCTTACAAGGAAGCTGCAACTTCATAAACTGGGCATTTTTCCCTCTCTCCATATAGAAGTTACATTTATGCTAGCTTAACATTTCTTATGAAAACAGATGCCATATTTTGGTAATAGGTCCGGACAGTGCTGGTTGGTTATTGTAAAAATGATGTATATAAAAGGGGTGGCTTTCTTGGCTGTTACCACCTCTCTATCCTATTTTGTTAAGAAATCATCATCTTATCAAGGAAGTATGTAAATGAGTCAGGAGCTGATGAATGAGTTAGATATGTTGATGCCTTATATAAATATCTTTGGATATGAGAGCATTGTGCAGGGTGCGGAAGGGGTATCAATTGAGATTGGATCTAGTTATTGTAACATCCCGATTTTAAAAAGGGGTCTAGTCGGTTCGGTTGAACCCTTGGAAGAGCTTAGGTCGGGTCACAGGACAACCACGGCCCGACCTTCGCCACATAAATGGTGGTCATTTAGAGAAGTGACCATTTTGAGTATCGTAGCGCGTCATGACGACGCGATTTTAGAATATGGAGCATACATGCTCCGAATCGACTTCCGTCCATTGCGTTAGACTCGTATAGTTGATACGAGTGCAACAGAACTCGTTTCGTTTCGATCCGAGGTCATATGTAGAATATGACTATTTTGAGTATCGTAGCGCGTCACGACGATGCAATTTTAGAATATGGAGCATACGTGCTCCGAATCGACTTCCGTCAGTTACGTTAGACTCGTATGGTCAATACGAGTGCAACAGAATTCATTTCGTTCTGATCCGAGGACGTTTGGAGAAAATGACTATTTTGAGTAATATCGAGCGTCGCAACAACGCCATTTTAAGAATATTGGGTAAACGAGCCCCAATTTCACCCTAGTCAGTTGCAACAGACTCATGTAATTAATTCTAGCACAATGCAATTCGTTTTGTTCGAATTCGATGAGATTGAGAAAGTTAGCCGAAATAACCTATTTTGAGTTGCGTACTGATTTGAGTAAATAATTATGAGCAAACGGACCCGGAATCAACTTCGAATGAGTTCGTTAGCTTCGTATGGTTGACACAAACACAGCGACGCCCTCTGCACATTTTTCCTGCGCTTATCTTGAGAGTTATTAACACATAATATATATAGGTATATAAAGATATGTGTATATATATATATGTGTATATATATAGGTAGATATATATATATAAACACAGGAAACCAGCCGGGGGAAAGCCGATAGATTACAGGAGGCGGAAAACCAGGGGCGAAAACCAAGGGCTAGCTCGCTGGGGGCATCGGATTGGCCAGCCATGGCTACAAAATGGGCGGCTCACCTCCTCTTCAGGCAAGCTCTGCGGCAAGGTCTCCCCTCCCCACCTCTCCCTCCTCCTACATCCTCTGCTCATGACAGGAAATTAGTCGCTTGTTCTGCGTCCTCTCTTACTTCTTAATTAGGCGAGGTGTAGAGTGGAGTCGAACTACTCCAAATCGAATGGAGGTTGAATCACTCTCTCTCTCTCTCCATGGCAAGAAGGTGAACTCTTTCTCCCCCTCCTCCTCTCTTCCTCCTCGAAGCTCTGTCATGGCGAGGGTTTCACAGCAAAGCGAGAAAATGGAGTTGAACAACTCCAAGCAAGGGGATACTAAATCTCTTCTTGCTCTCTCTATCTCACTCCCTCTCTTGACACCTCTAAACTAAACACAGGTTGAGCTTCAGAAATGGCTATTAATGGAGTCACAACCTATAAGTGCTACTAATATATATATCTAAATTATATAGCTTAATATTGGAAATGCTGGAGGAAGTTTTGGGTCCACAAGAAAACTCTTCTTCTCCTCCCCCCTTCACCTCTTTTCTGTTTCCTTATCGATCGTGGCTATGTTGTTTAGGTTATGCTAGCTTTTGCCTGTTTTCCTGTTACCCGATTTGTTTGGGTTTGTTAGCAGTTGGTGTTCTAAATCTCCACTTCCGATCTCTGTTGGTTGGAAGCTTATGCTGGCAGTTCTCTTTGCCTGACTTTAATTCATGCACCCGAATTCTTGTTGTTTGGGGGCTCTTGCTGGCAGTTTTGTCCAATTCTTGTTAGTAGTTTTTTTGGGGGTTTATGCTAGCAGCTTTATTGGGGGTTATATTGGCTGTTGGGCTATGCTTTGAAAGGAGGGTTTAGTTCTTATTTATCTTATTAAAAGATTTTGTTTAAGTTTTTCTTTAAAGTAATGCTATATATATATAGATGTGTATGTTGGGTGAGAAATAAAATCAAGCACTAACAGTGCATAAGAAAAATCACAGCACAGCAGTAATGAAAGTAAAGTAAAAAGCAAACAAAACCAGATGACACAAAATATATAGTAGTTCCCCTCAACTGGGTACATCTACTCTTCTACCCACTGGTAGGAATCCACTATGAGGTTGTTGATAAGGTGCCCTCACACCAGGTGAGCTGTTGATAATGTGCTCTAACCAAACTGCAGGTTTTTGCTAAGGTGCCCTGTCACCGAGAGTTAACTTTTGAAGGGAGTTATAACCCTGTACAGGATGGGGTAAAGGAAGTAAAAATAAAAGCAGAAATTATATTGTTCTTCTCTGTATAAGAAGACTCTTGAAGATCCTGGTTTGAAGTTGAATGGATCTGAATGTGATGTTGAAGAAGGCTCCCCCTGTCTAATTAGAGTTGATGACAGCTTGTGGATAGAGCTTCTCCTTTTAACTGCTTCTTCCTTCTTTTGCAGTGATGATCCCGAGCAAGTAATTGTTGTTTGTGTCTCAGGATGTTTTGAATCTGCAGGAAGATGTTAGCAATGAAGAACATATGACTTTTTCTTTATTTCTGTCGTGTCTTCTATATTTTGCTTTCTCTGTAACTGTCCTTTTATAATCTGAGAACCTTTTCTCTTAATTTGAATTCTTCTCTTGGGAAGAAGGAAAGAGCTGATGTCCCCATCAATGCTTTGACTCCTTGAGAAGATAACCTGCTGTTTCTTTTCATTAAAGCAATTGCAATGGCTAATGGTATTGATTGATCTACAACGGCTAAGATGAATAGTTAAAGGACAGAGAAAAGAATATTAAAATAATTCAGAAAGAGATTTGTCGATCCCAGCTCGGCAGATGACTGTTTGAGCTCGCCGTCTGATGTGCTGAGCAATTATTTCTATCTTTAGAATTCGTAGACCGCTGAGAAGGCTGGATTGGGTTTGTCGAGCGCCGTTCAGGGAATGTCTGGCCGCTGAGATTTCTCCGATTGAATTCGTCGAGCGTATTTCGCCATTTGTCGAACGCTGTTCTGATGAGGATTTGTCGAGCGCTGGCTGTCTGGCTATTTGTCGAGCGTCGTTAGTCATTCGTCGAGCGCAGAGAACTTTTATTTTATATGCTTAAGTATATTCTCCGATTCGATCGCATCATATTTAATCTATGTTTACTTAGATTTATTAGATGACTTATTAACAAAAGGATGGATTCTAACTCAAATCAAAAGCTAAGGTTCCAACAATCTCCCCCTATTTGAGTTGGGATCCATAATCCAGATCAAAACTAGTGGACTGGTAATCTTAAAACAGCTTTTAAAATTTCCAATTGCAGCAGCTTATTTCTTGAAGTTAAAATTTTCAATTGCAGCAATCTTTGTAATTAGAGAGATTAAATCTTATTTGGGGTTTTGAGCTTCTCATTTTCTCTCTCACTTGGTTAATTTTATTATTCTAGAAGGATTTTAATATATGAGTTGCTACAGCTGTTAATGAATTTTAAGGAATGTTTTAGATTATAAAAGAGCATTGCCAGACATCTTCTTTCTCATAGAATCCATTTATCAAAAGAGACTCACACTCAGTGCTATGATCATTTCTGATCAATGCAGCTACAGTAGAATGCTCAAACTGACTTGGAGAAGTCTGTAAAAATTACAAAGTTGTCTTAACATTGTTTTTATGATGGAGACATTTCGTGTAAATTTTAGATTTGCTGTTTGAATTGGGATGGAGTTTAATGGTGAGAAACTTATTAATAATTAATTAGGAAGTTTCTTTAAATTTTACTAGAGTTGAAAGGTTTAGCATTTGAAATATATTAGTCTTTTTATTTCATTAAAATATGAATTTGAAGGTTTTTGTTGATCATGATTAATTATTTTTTCTTTAAAAATTTGTTCAAACTTTTTGGCCTGCATTTTGAGATTTCTCCCATTGGTTGTGTTTGCCATAGAAAATTTGTTTTTAAGAAAAATAGTTCGTTCTTCTGATGATTTCAAATTTTCTTGAAGTTTATTATTCTCAGGAGTTAGAAAATTTATATTTGTTAACTCTTTTAAAGGTTTATTTTCATATTTTATTAAGTTTGTAAATGTTAATTTATGATTAGTTTTATCTTGAGTAGAGATAAAATTATAAGTTGGAGTTGCCTCAGTTACCTCAAGCTTTTCCGATTCGATTTCTGCATCTGGAATTTGAGATGAGCCTCCATATATGGTCATCATGCAGAAAGCTCTAGCTCTAAGTTCTTCTTCCTGTTCTTCTTTACTTAGATTTGTTGATGGTTCTGCATCAAAAATGTAGTTAGTTGAAGAGATGGGAGAAGGTTCACATTTTATTTCGGCAGTTTTCTTTGAAGAGGATATATCAGCGCCAACATAAGCAGGCCCTTTCATTGCTCTCGAAGGAGATTTGAGACCCGTGGAACTAGGTAATGCAGGTGTAACTGCCTTTGATGATATTAGGGGAGGTCCTGTCAAAATAGATTTGTAAGTTTCTTCATCTGTGACATTTGCATATATCTTAATTCTAACTTGCCATAAAGTAAATCTATCAAGATTACAAACAAGTGGATCTGAAGATAAAAGGTCTTGTGTCATTTTTGAAAAACAAAAACAAAAATTAAGAAATAGGTGATCTTAAATTTAAGAAATAGGTGATTTTTGAGGTACTTTATCTCTGTGAAGAGATCCATCAGAAATAGGCCTGTAAGCAAAAACCAACCGAACCACGAAACCTTACCAAACCAAACCAAACCGCACGGTTTGGTTCGGTTTCAGTATGTCACGGTTCGGTCACGGTTTTGATTTTAGAAAAACCATACGGTTCGGTTCAGTTCATGGTTTTGCATGGCAAACCTAACCGAGTCGAACCGAACCGAATCGAACCGTAATGTATAATAATATGTAATTACATTTATATTTTTTGTAATTAACTATATCCATATTTTGATTTAGTTATGTCCATAGTATATCATATTTTGGTCACTGTTTTAGTGTTTTAAAATTTTTATTATATGATTAATTGATTATATATTTATATCCCTATTTCAATTCACGGCTTTTAGAGGACAACAAATACCAAATAAGAATCCCGGACTTTGTGGAGCTTTTGCATATCATTTAAATTGACATGATGTGCTTCATATAGAGTAATTTGCAAGTTTTGTATTTATTTTTATTTCTAAGTATAAACTCTTGTTTGTGATGTAGTTGTGATTTTAAAACATTCTTAGATTACATATTATTCAAACCACCAAAACCAAACCGAACCGAACTGAACCATTCGTCTCGGTTCAGTTCGGTTATAATGTTTGAGCGGTTCGGTTCGGTTCCAAAATTTTGGAACCACATAGGGGTGGTTCGGTTTGCGGTTTTGCTTGAAAACCGAACCAAACCGAACCGTTATAGGCCTAATCAGAAATGTGAAGTTTGTATTCTGAAGATATTTGAGAAGAAGAAAAGGTTTGACTTTCTTGAAAGATAGGTGCTGATTTCTTGGAGGAAGGAGCACTGGCTGATCCAGAGGCTTGAGAACCACTAGAACTACCAGGTCTCCCTGAATGTTGAGAGCTTGGCTTCTGAGAGGAAGATGATACACCTGCTAATCCTGCTGCACCAGCTGCTGGAGGAGGAGGAGGAGGATGATTGTGCTTGACTGGTTTATCAGGGATGTAGCCAGTCTTCTTGAATTTCTTCCTCCTGTTGTTCTCATTTCTGGAGAGCTTCATCCAGTGAGGAGTTTTCTCATCAAGAGGAACATTATACAAAATGTACAGAGGAATGTCATTATTTGGATTTGGGGGCTTGGGAACAGCCTTTGACTTAGCTGTTCTTTTCTTTCTTTTCTTTGAAAGTGTATCATCAGAATCACTGTTGTCATCATCATCATCAGAGTCAGAAGATGAGATTGGCTTATTGTATAAATCATCAATTCTCTTGATTGCTTCACGAGCCTTTAATCTTTCTTCTTCAGCTTTGTCAAACTCTGCATCTGCTTCTTTCCAGATTTCATCAAAGCTTGGCACTGGTTCTTCATTCCATACAGGATTTGGAGGTGAAGAAGTGATTTGTGAGGCTGTTGTATCATCAAGGAATTCTGCAAGATCATCTTCATATTCTGCAGAGTGATCCTTTATTTGAATGTCTTGAACAGTGGATGAAGGAATAGAGGAGATGTAATTTTGTATGATATCAGAATGAGTCTTCTGAGGAAGGCAAATCAGAGCCTTTGATAGATCCTCTATGTATACCTTTGGTGATACCCTTGAAGTACATGTGACATCAAATTTTGATAATAAGCTATATAGATCACAGGATGGATGAATGCATATATTATTTATTTCTTCTATAACTTGTGTATCTGAATCAATTATATCTGTATCAAAAATTGTAACTTTTGTATCTTCTTCTGGAGTTTCTTCTGTTTCTGGAGCTTCTTCATAGGACATCTCCCCCTGCCTAGCTTCAGGGCAGCCTGAATCTAGGCCCCTAGTAGAAGGGACAGCAGTGGAGGAGGGAAGAGAAGCTATCTTGGCAGATAGAGTAGAAAGTGCTTGAAGAATTGGAGCAAGTTTTGCATCCAGGAGCTGGCTTATTTTCGGAAGGATAAGATCAAAGACTTGATCAGCAATGGAGGAGAGGTTGAGGGATGGATAATCTGGGGGATGACTAGAGGATGGTTGTGAAGTGGATTGAGATGATATTAGAGGAATGATATTGCTGATATTGGTGGTATGTGTGGGAATGTCTAGATGGATTGGACTAGGAGAATGAATAGGTGGATGATATTCATTATGTATTGGAGAGGGAGGTGAGGTAGGTAGTGGTTCTGAAGATAGAGGTGGAGGTGGAGCATCACTGATGTGGGCAGTTGAGAGTGGAATATCATTGATGGGTGATATTGCAGTTGAAGGAGGGGATGAAGAATGAGAATGTGTAGGAGATTGTTGAGCAGGTGGAGAGAGGATATGAGAGGAAGGAGGAACTGAGGAAGGATATTCTAGAAGGGTAGAGGGAGTGACTTGATCAGTCCTTGTGTCCTCAGAAGCTTTCCTTTTTCTGGAGGCCTCAGCTCCTGTATTCTTCTTGGGAATTACTCTATCCCATTTAGCAAAGAGTGCTAAGGTCAGCCTCTTGCTGGCATTTATTGTTACTTTTGGTAACACCAGAAGCTCTGGATGCCTTTCCTGCAGAAAAATCCCTAAAATTCTTCCAAAGCATACATTGTCTTTAGAGTTTTTCTTTTTAATTAGGTCAAAAAGAATTGATCCCCAATTGACTTTCTTCTTCTCCATTAAGGCCACCATTAACAGAAATTGGTGCCTACTGATATAGTCATGCCCAGAAGTCTTGCTCAGCAAGACTTTTCCAACAATATCCGCTAAGAACTTGTAGTCCTGAGACAGGTTCTTTTTCAGAAGGTGGCTAGGGTTTCCAGTCACATGGCCCATTTTGACTAAAGCTTCATCAAATTCATTTGAGCTTATGTCTAATTCATCTTCACCATTTTCAAAACCAAAGATTTCAGAAAGGATGATGGGAGAGAGAGAGACATGATGACCTGAGATTGTTCCCGACAAGCTTTCATCGACTGGTTTTGCAGTGAAAACCCATTCTTTTATCTCTGCAACAGCTATCTTCTGCCTGGTGCTTAGAGGCTTCCTTAGATGTTGTTCATCCAGCGTTTGAAGAATATCCTTGAAGATTTGGTCTGACTTTGCAAATGAGTCCATGTCAATGTCGAAACCTGCGTCAAACTTCATTAGGTGCAGAGAGGCCTGAGGAATCGCCATTGTTCCTGATAACCTTCATCACATAACTGACTTATGCTGATGAGGTTGTGCTTTAGACCCTTGACATAGGTTACTTCCTTGAATGTCAGTGTTCCAACTTTAATTTGACCATAGCCTTTGGTTTGTCCATAGTTGGAGTCTCCAAAGATCACCTTGGGTCCAAGTTTTGCCTTGTAGTTGTTCAGGTTGGCCTTGTTCCCTGTCATATGCTTTGAGCATCCACTATCCAAGTACCATTTTTGATTTAATCTTGGATAGCTGTGTACCTGCAAAGACAAAAACATAAACTAGTTGTTTTTGACCCAGACTACCTTGGGTCCTTTTATGTTACCACAAAATTCAGAGATAAATGTCATTTCAGGTCGATCCTTGTAGCCTTGTGGATGATATCTCCTTGGAGGTATAGTCCACTCAGTAAAAGGATTTTTAGTATATTTAGGATTAGAATTCTTAGAGTTTTCTGTATAGTGCTTGTTCGAGGAATTTGAATAAATTCGTCGATTATTGTTCATTTTATAACTATACTGAAAATCTGTTCTCAGTTTTCGTCGAGCCTCGTTCGAAAGATTTGAATCCTTTTGTCGAGTGTCGTTCGACGAATTCTTCTGAATTCTTTTATCCTTAACAAACTTGCTTGAAATGTCTTTATTTCTTTCTGCAGCCTCTTTGCTTTTAGCAGAAATGAATTTTATGGGTGTGGAGATGATGTTTCTCTTAATCAGAGATGACTCACTTGATGAAGCACCTAAGCCCAATTTGCTATTATTAAATCTAGCATTGACAGTGCTTGTGATGTCCATCAGTTTGATACTTCTCCCATTGAGGGATTCTTCAAACTCTTTGGCTTCAGATAACTTATTCTCAAGAGTAGTGATGTGTTCTCTGGAGCCAGCCAAATCTTTCTTAAGATTTGCATTCTCTTCACTTATATTGTTCATTTCAACTAACTTAGTTCTGAGAGAGATTATTTCTTTCTCAGATTTTATTAAGTCTTGGCAAAGAATTTTGAAATCATCTTTGAATTCAATAGAAGTGAAATCAAAGTCAGATAATACCTGATCAATATCATCTTTTGTTTCTGATTCTGATTTCTCTTCATCAGAATTGTTGGTTGAGGCATTGATTGTCATCATGCAAACACTTTTTTCTTTTTCATCATCACTGGAGCTAGATGATGATGCTGATTGTGACTCATTGTCTGAGTCATAAATAGCCATTAAGCATTGGCTGTTTTCTTTTATTTCTTCTTCATCAGAAGAGCAAGATGAAGATTCTGATTCAGATTCTGTTTCACTCCAGGATGTTGCTACAAATCCTCTTCCCTTCTTTTTGTAAGAGTGGGAGGAAGATTTGCTGGAGCCCTTCTTTTCTTCTTTCCTTCTTGTCCTTCTTGTGTTGAATCTCTGGACATTCAGGAGCAATGTGTCCTGGTTTCCTGCAGCCAAAACATATAATTTCATTAGAGTGATTTTTGTCATACCTTGGTTTGTCATGACTTCTGGATAGCTATTTTCTGATATCTTTCTTAGCCATCTTGTAGAATCTTTTGGCTAACAGACTCATAAACTCCTCTTTGTCAGGAGCTTTTCCTTTATCTTCTGCAACCTTGAAGGCAATGCTTCTTTCCATTTTGGGTGCTGGGGATGAAGTAGATTCTCCAACTACCCTAGTTTTGATGAGCTGCTCATAAGACTTGAGCTTGCCCAACAGAGCTTCAATGGTGATCTCATTGAGACTTATGGCTTCTTTGATTGGCCAGATTCTGGAGTCCCATGTGCTGGGAAAGCACATAAGAATTTTGTCATTAATCTCTGTGAGTGAGATCACTTTGTCCAGAGACTTCATCTCATTTATTATGAGGCTGAGCCTATTGTACATATCAGCAACATTTTCTGATTCTCCCTTCTTGAAGTTCTCATATTGAGAGATCAGGTGAGATCTTCTATCTTTTCTTTCATCTGCTGAGCCTGCCACCATGTTGTTGAGAGATTCCCAGATTTCTTTTGCTGAGGTGCACTCAACTACTTTCTGAATATGTCATCTGACATAGTTAGGGCCAGAATGTTCATGGCCTTTGCATCTGCATTTCTCTGATTCTTCTGAGCATCAGTCCACTCAGGAGGTGGAACAACAGTGTTGTCTGTTGTTGTAGCAGTACTAGATGATGCTGTAGGTGCTGGAGGTCCTGTAAGAATAACATTAAAAATCTCCTCATCAATAGAGTTCATATAAAGCCTAATTCTTGCTTTCCATAGTGCAAACTTATTGAGATTGCACATAGGAGGTCTTGTGCTGGAATACTCCTTGTTTTGTGCCATGAGTTTTAAATAAGATAAAATTATAGAGAAGGAAACTCTTAGAAAAATTAAGATCCGGTTGATCTTTGTGATTCAGGTGTTAGCCTGTAAAGAATCAACCTACCTCTGATACCAATTGAAAGTGGAGGTCAAATCTTAAATTACTCTAGAGGGGGGGGGGGGGTGAATAGAGTATTAAAACTTTTTGTTTAGTTTTATAGCGGAATTTAAAATACTGAGTAAATATATATGTAATCAGTGAGAGTGAAAGATAGAGACAGGAGTAATGAAAAGCACACAGCACAAGCACACAGAAAATAAACAAGCACAGAAGACACAAGGAGCTATAGTAGTTCCCTAATAAATCTGGGTACGTCTACTCTTCTACCACCCTTGGTAGGAATCCACTAGGAGGGTTGATAAGGTGCCCAGGCACCAAGGGGTTTTTGATAAGGTGTCTACACACCAATAAGCTTTTGATAAGGTGCTTAAAAACCACACAGGGATTTTTTGATAAGGTGTCTTGCCACCACTGGGTAAACTTTTTAAGGGAGTATTAACCCTGTACAGGATGAGATAAAAGGTATAGAGTGTTCTTCTCTGTCAATGATCTGAGAGAAGACAAAAGGTGTTGAAGCAGAAAGCTCCCCCTGTCTAATGAGAGTTGATGACAGCCTTTAGGACAGAGCTTTCACAAACAGAAATCTTTGTAGCTGATTATCTGGAAGAGGTTAATCTTCAGATTGTTGTTGCTCTTGAAAGACATTGTTTTTTTACAGCAGATCTGAGGGATTGAATGTTGTTCTCAGAATAAAGAGGATGCTGCTTTGCTGAGGAAGAATGCTTCACGAAAATATATTTTTCTTCTTCTTCTTAAACTGCTTCTGTTCTCTATATTTCTGAAAGAATACTTGATCTCTATATCTTTTTAATAGCTTCGTCGTTTTTCAAATTCAAAATCTTCTGTCTATTTAAGGAATATATTTTTCTGACTTAAATCCTTCTTGGAACTAGGTAGCCACCCAAAAACGACTTTGGCGGGTCCTTTTAATTCCTTTTGTCGAGAAAGATGGCTTTGGCATTAAATGTCAACGACTATTCTTCTTCTTGGAATAGAAGGAATATAAGGATATAATAAATAAGAAAGATATCCTTACTTGGCTTCCCGAATACGTCCAAGGAGAAATAAATATATTCGTTATTCTGCTGAGTTGAGTTCAGAGAACTGACATCCACTGAGAATATAAGTCTGAACATCAGAAAGCAATTTGTCGAGCGCTGGCTAGAATTTGTCGACCGCCGCTAGTCATTTGTCGAGCGCTGGCTTAAAATTTGTCGACCGCTGCTAGTCATTTGTCGAGCGCTGGCTTAAAATTTGTCGACCGCTGCTAGTCATTTGTCGAGCGCTGACTAGAATTTGTCGACCGCTGGAACTGTGAGTTTCTTCAGTCTGCTGGAAGCAATTTGTCGAACGAATCTGGTCATTCGTCGAACACCACTTGTCATGTGTTGAGCTTGAATTTTCCTAAGTTCTGCTAATCTAATCAGCCTAAAACTTGACCCTAAGGCTATACATTGGGGTCAATATAGATCCTAATCAACATATAGTGATCCTAGCCCAAATTAGTAATAGGGTTGTTCCAACATGCTTCAGGGGACTTATTTGCATTCTACTTCTTATTGTGGCTGTGTGGGTATGTGTAATACACAAGTTTGCAATTGGGGGGCTGCTTTTAGTTTGCAATTGGGGGGCTGCTTTTAGATTTTGCAATTGGGGGGCTGCCTTTTAGTATTGCATTGGGGGGGGGGGGGGCTGCCTTTTAGTATTGCAATTTAGGGGCTGCCTTTTTAGTATTGCAATTGGGGGGCTGCCTTTTTGTATTGCATTGGGGGGCTGCATTTTAGTATTGAAATTTGGGGGCTGCCTTTTTAGTATTGTAATTGGGGGGCTGCCTTTTAGTATTGTAATTGGGGGGCTGCCTTTTTGTTTTGTAATTGGGGGGCTGCTTTTAGTTTGCAATTGAGGTGCTGCTTCCTATACATATTCCTTCTTGCCGGGGGCTGCTTTATAAAACCTGTCATTTTGAGGCTGTTTTATAACTATCCTTGAGTTGGTTTTATTTTGGGGCTGCTTTACAATTATCTTGCTTGGATTACATCGGGGTTGATTGTAGAATCCCAGCTAGGGGCTGCTCTTGTTTTTGTCTAATAAGGGAGGCTATTATTATTTGGGGGCTTCTTTGTAAGATCTATTTGGGGGGCTGCTATATACATAATCAATCTAGTTTTGGGGGCTGCTGTACGCATATAATTTCAGTTGGGGCAGCTACTTATAGTTCTGTTTGGATTATTTTGGGCTGCTATGTATAGTTCTATCGGGATGGAAAACTCTGGTTTGCGGCTAAGCTTCATGGAGTAAGCCGAGAGGTCTCAAATTAATTCCCTGCCAAGTGGTGAAGCCAAGAATTTCTCTAGGTGCCGAGGATGATCTGGATTGGGAAACTTGTGCGTCGAGCTTCTTGTGCTTCTCAGTTTCGGTATGCTCTGTCTCAACCTTCATATTTCTTAGCATGGTTTCACTAGTCTTTATTTGATTTCCTTATCAGAGCTGATCTCCCTATAATCAAGCTCTTGATTGAAGAGTGGTGATTCCATGAAATCACAAGGTCTAGTGCATAAGTTCTATCTTTTACTTGTTCTCCTGGGGGCTGTTTATTGGGGCTACTCTTTATTGTTTTACCTTGCTGTTGGGGGCTGTTTGCTTTGGGCTGCTCTTTACCATTTTTCCTGTGGCTGTTTTGCCTTGGGGCTGCTCTTACCCTTGTTAGCTGATGCTGGTTGCCTTGGGGGCTGCGGTCATAAAAACCTGCTGCTGTGTCTCCTGTTTATTAGGGGCTGATTTCATATTATTTTTAGTTGGGCCTGCTCTTTGTCTTCTTTTCTGAAGGACTGTGGATGTTGTTTTGCTTGGGTGTATGCTCCAAGGTTTGCAATATTTGAAAAGCCTCCTTTAGTCCGTTTTTGGAAGATCTGGACTGTGGTTGTTGGTCTATCATTCTAGGAATCTCATTATTTGAGATGGCACCAAATCTCTATGAAGTTGCTAAAAATTGCCTCCTTATTATGATAACAAGAACATGAATTGTTGAGAAGTTGAGATCTTTTCTTATCATGCTAACATAAATATGCTTAGATGAGAGATGAGATTGCTGCCACAATACCAACTCTTGGGGCTTCACCTGAGAAAATATATGAGCATGAGACCAAGGTACAGTTCTTTCAAAAAGGTTCCTTATTTACTTTTGAATTAAAATGAGTATCAATGAATTGCTCCTCAATACCCTCTTTCTCTCTCTCCCCATCTCTCTCTCCCTCTAAGAGCTTTATATATGGTTGATGTGCTGATATCTCTCTCACTTTTCTCCTCTCTCATTTTTACCTCTTTTATGGTTTGCTTACATTCCTATGGAAATTCTAGGGCTGTTGATTTATATTTTTATGGTGCCTTGTTCTTCGGTTGTGTTGGAGGCTGCTGCCCCTTGTTTTCTTTGGGGGTTTGTCTTCAAATGGGGTTGCTGCCCCTTTTGCTTGGGTTTTCCTGATGAGAAGGGGGGCTGCTACTTCTTGTTCTTTTTTTTTTTGTGCTGCAATTGTTGCTTTATTGGCCTGCCCGTGTTGCCTTGTTGTTTTCCTGGCTGCTATTGCCTTGTTGTTGTGGCCTGTTGTTGCCTTTCTTAGCCTGCTGTTGCCTTGTTGTTGTGGCCTGATGCTGCTGTTGTTGCCTTGTTGTGGCTTGCTGCTGCCTTGTTGTGGCCTGCTGCTGTTGTTGCTCTGTTGGGCTGCCTTTGCTGTCTCGTTGTTGGACTGCTGCTGTTGCTGTCTTGTTGTTAGACTGCTGCTGCTGCTGCTGTCTTGTTGTTGGACTGCTGCTATCATTTAATGTTGGGGCTTTCCTTGTTGGATTGAGGGCTGTTGATATGCTTTTGGAGGGTGGGCTTTGCTGTCACTACCTCCTTCCCAAATTCTCTAACATTTCTTCTCTCTCTACTAATTAACAAAATCTGATGTTGATTAAAGGTGGAAATACTCCCTCTTCTTTTGATGTGGTACCAATACCAATGGAAATGTTATATAGATGACTTGGGTTTGATCACCAAGCATCCAAATGATTGATGTGAGCCTATGAGCCATATGAGGATGGCTCGATTTAATTGCCAGCCGGGTTAAAATAGTGGTACCTTCTTGGATGGAGATATGCTAAGCTTATATAGAGTTCGTCTCCTCTCCTCCTACAAAACTACAGGAAGGAAATGTTGCCTTCGAGAAATAATTCCTACAGGAAAGAAATGTTGCCTTCGAGAAATAATTCCTACGGGAAAGAAATGTTGCCTTCGAGAAATAATTCCTACGGGAAAGAAATGTTGCCTTCGAGAAATAATTCCTACGGGAAAGAAATGTTGCCTTCGAGAAATAATTCCTACGGGAAAGAAATGTTGCCTTCGAGAAATAATTCCTACGGGAAAGAAATGTTGCCTTCGAGAAATAATTCCTACGGGAAAGAAATGTTGCCTTCGAGAAATAATTCCAACGGGAAAGAAATGTTGCCTTCGAGAAATGTGACAAGGGATAAAATCAAATGGCCTATGAGTTTTACTCTAAGGCAACCCGCACGACGGATGGTCTGGGAGGGCAACCCGTGCGAAACTAATAGAACTACGTGGGTATGAGACCGTATGCAGGATGATACGGAGTACGTAGGCGGTGGTCGTGAGAAGACTACCTCGGCCCAATAAGAGTCCAGATATCCCCTCCCTTATAACTATTATATTAAGTGTGTGTTGGTAGGAGTTGGATTCTGACTGTGGTTCCAATAACTTGTCCTTAGCCCAGGTGACAGGTGCGGATGAGAGACAACATCCATGTGTGGATGAAGCCACGGAGCAGGCTACGCCTGGTACAAGTTGTTAAGCCGCGTCTCTTTTGTTGTGCCCCACCTCACGTCATTTATATATTGACAATGAATCCTTGATGGACAGGATTTAATGCAGCGGAGGTATGGAAATTATTCATACAGGTCTTGAGTTTTAGGTTTCTGTGATAGTTAATCTTCCGCTATATTACTACGTC
Source organism: Dactylorhiza incarnata (assembly GCA_033032865.1). NCBI lineage: Eukaryota > Viridiplantae > Streptophyta > Magnoliopsida > Asparagales > Orchidaceae > Dactylorhiza > Dactylorhiza incarnata. The sequence continues at coordinate 185,095 of JAWHQI010000284.1, read as the reverse complement.
TTCCGCTAAGTGCTATAAAGCACACTCTTTGATGATGTCTTCCGCTAGAATACTGCTTCTTTACTCTGTTGGTGTGTAGTGACTTTCGCTTAACACCACCCCTAGGCGTGGCAACGGAGTGTTCAAGGAAGGGGGTTGGAGAAGTTAGTGCCTCCACCCTTCGGGATCGCTTCGGCGTCGTGCTAAAGGGGGGGGGGGGGGTGTGCGATAAGATCCCCAGGTCCGACCGTCGATTTGGGAGGGGGGGGTCTTACAAATGGATCAGAGTGCAATCGATCTTGTCGACCTATTCGTGATCACAGAAACACCTATTGCTCTGCTAATCGCTGTAACGTGGTTCGGGACGAACCACTACAGCGGAAGCGGTGGTGGACCTAAAAGGTAAAAGTTGGCAACAAACTTGGCATATATATGAACATTTTCACTCGAACTTATCAAATTCAGTTTTAGTCATGCAAAATGTTTTTTTATAACTCAGATCGACACTTAAATGTCTTTTACTACATCTGATCTCGAACAATCATCTATCTTATTCCCATAAAACACACTCTTTAAACCCTACAAATGATCATTTCAAATTTTGAACTCTGGGTTTAAGCCTCTTTGTTTTATTGGGAGTAGATGCTCATTTTCAAAATCCCATTCGAGGTGAACTAATCAAATGGAATTTTGTGTACAATGTAAGAACTTCACTAATTTCTAATCCCAGGTTTAAGCCTCTTTGTTTTATTGGGATTAAATTCTCGTTTTCAAAATTTCATTTAAGGTAAGCTAACTAAATGAAATTTTGCGTGTATATGGAGAATTGCTCTAAGATTGCAAATATGAAGTATGTTTTGACTTGATCGATTTGACGATCTGTTGAAAATAAAGTCGTACAATCGTAAAAGAACTATGACAAAATGTTAGTCTTTTCAATAACGTTAATATTTTAGGAAATGGTTACTGAGGCGACGTGCTGGATTGAAGTAAATTTGTGGCAAATTTATAAAAACGTGTATACAAACCATCCTAAAAGTACATTGTTAGCATTCGCGGGACTTGCGATGTTTGCATACTCAGCCAGCCGAGAAGCCTCGTTAAAAAGGGTAAGCCACTGAGGACCCGAAGGTGATGGTTACCTATTTTATTGCTTGCTTGCATTGGGAAAAGTGGTGGGTCGGTCATGCCCGTAGACCGTACGTACCGGTGTGGGAAGGTTGACGACTCTAGGCGACAGGGAGGTGTGCACCCCGGGAGCTAGGTTGTATCTTATATGCCCCGCTGGGTCCCTCCGCTGGTTGGCCAAATTCAGTTATTGCCGAATGTCTCCTACGTCCGAGGGTACATGGGGTTGTACGTTGGGGCCTGGGTAGTGCGGTACATCCACACCCAGAAGTGGCAGGACTGGCCACTGTCACCGACGACCACATCGGTGAGGCCCGCGGGGTTCGATACCCTGCAAAAAGAAGCGGTCAAAATATGGCAACATAAGAGCAAACTGGTAAAATATTATATGTGATTACCGTGGCGGGTCAGTCATGCCCAAGGACCGTTCATACAGGAATGGGAAGGTTGACAACTCATGAGGCACTAGGGAGAGTGTGAACCCCCGGAGGTTATTAATTATTTCCCCGAAGGATCCCTCCGCTGGATAGCCGAATTTTGTAATCGACGGATGTTGCTCACATCCAGGAGTACACTGGGTTGTACATTAGGGCCTGGATAGTGCGGTACGTCCACACCCTGAAGTGGTAGGACCGGCCACTGTCACCGACGGCCACATCGGTGACGGCCACATCGGTGAGGCCCGCGGGGGTCGCAACCCTGCTGGAAGAAAAATGGTCAAACTGTTTCAACATTGTGTGTTGTGATTGAGTCGTGAGTACTCGTTATGCATGGCTTGCATATGCATCAAAACATACATATCTGCATATACCATTAACATATAACCTTCGTATGGGAGTTGGTTATATGTTTATGGATTTTTACTGCTTATTTGCAATTTTATCTGTACCATTAACATATAACCTTCGTATGGGAGTTGGTTATATGTTCATGGATTTACTCTGCTTATTTACAATTTTCATCTGTTCCACCAATATATAACCTTCGTATGGGAGTCAGGCATATGTTGATAGGTGTTACAAAAGCTTATGCAAGTTATAACTTTTATATATTCCACTGACACGTAGCCCCGTAAGAGAATTAACTATATGTTGATGGATTTTTACTATGTGCCTTTTGAACACAACTCATAAATTTTGCGTTTCAGATATGCAAACCTTGGAAGGTGTTGAGTTGCCTCCACTTCCAGTTGAGCTCGGCTCCTTGGAAAGTGTTGAGTTGCCTCCACTTCCAGCTGGGCTCGGCTCCCTGGAAAGTGTTGAGTTGACTCCGCTTCCAGTTGAGCTCGGCTCCTGGAAGGTGTTGAGTTGCCTTCGTCTCCCATTAAGCTCAGTTCGCGGGAGGGGTATCGAGTGATGATAGGTTTCTTGTTTCTCACGATTAGATCAATTTGAATCGTTCAAGCTACCCCGTAGTTCACGTAAGCTACTTGTATATTACATGGCAGGAGCCATCAACATAGCTCGTTAGGTAAAACCAAACCTAGAGACCCTTAAAATTTGGGATCGTTCGACACCTCTAGTGGTCTACAGTACGTCCTGTTTTGAATCCCCATGACCCACTCGTATTTTCAGGGACGAAAATTTTCTTTGATTTATTGGATTGTAACATCCCAATTTTAAAAAGGGGTCTAGTCGGTTCGGTTGAACCCTTGGAAGAGCTTAGGTCGGGTCACAGGACAACCATGGCCCGAACTTCGCCACATAAATGGTGGTCATTTAGAGAAGTGACCATTTTGAGTATCGTAGCGCGTCATGACGACACGATTTTAGAATATGGAGCATACGTGCTCCGAATCGACTTCCGTCCATTGCGTTAGACTCGTATAGTTGATACGAGTGCAACAGAACTCGTTTCGTTTCGATCCGAGGTCATATGTAGAATATGACTATTTTGAGTATCGTAGCGCGTCACGACGATGCAATTTTAGAATATGGAGCATACGTGCTCCGAATCGACTTCCGTCAGTTACGTTAGACTCGTATGGTCAATACGAGTGCAACGGAATTCATTTCGTTCCGATCCGAGGACGTTTGGAGAAAATGACTATTTTGAGTAATATCGAGCATCGCAACAACGCCATTTTAAGAATATTGGGTAAACGAGCCCCAATTTCACCCTAGTCAGTTGCAACAGACTCATGTAATTAATTCTAGCACAATGCAATTCGTTTTGTTCGAATTCGATGAGATTTGAGAAAGTTAGCCGAAATAACCTATTTTGAGCTTCGTACTGATTTGAGTAAATAATTATGAGCAAACGGACCCGGAATCAACTTCGAATGAGTTCGTTAGCTTCGTATGGTTGACACAAACACAGCGACGCCCTCTGCACATTTTTCCTGCGCTTATCTTGAGAGTTATTAACACATAATATATATATATATAGGTATATAAAGATATGTGTATATATATATGTATATATAGGTAGATATATATATATATAAACACAGGAAACCAGCCGGGGGAAAGTCGATAGATTACAGGGGGCGGAAAACCAGGGGCGAAAACCAAGGGCGAGCTCGCTGGGGGCATCGGATTGGTCGGCCATGGCTACAAAATGGGCGGCTCACCTCCTCTTCATGCCAGCTCTGCGGCAAGGTCTCCCCTCCCCACCTCTCCCTCCTCCTACATCCTCTGCTCATGACAGGAAATTAGTCGCTTGTTCTGCATCCTCTCTTACTTCTTAATCAGGCGAGGTGTAGAGTGGAGTCGAACTACTCCAAATCGAATGGAGGTTGAATCACTCTCTCTCTCTCTCCATGGCAAGAAGGTGAACTCTTTCTCCCCCTCCTCTCTTCCTCCTCGAAGCTCTGTCATGGCGAGGGTTTCACAGCAAGGCGAGAAAATGGAGTTGAACAACTCCAAGCAAGGGGAGACTAAATCTCTTCTTGCTCTCTCTATCTCACTCCCTCTCTTGACACCTCTAAACTAAACACAGGTTGAGCTTCAGAAATGGCTATTAATGGAGTCACAACCTATAAGTGCTACTAATATATATATCTAAATTATATAGCTTAATATTGGAAATGCTGGAGGAAGTTTTGGGTCCACAAGAAAACTCTTCTTCTCCTCCCCCCTTCACCTCTTTTCTGTTTCCTTATCGATCGTGGCTATGTTGTTTAGGTTATGCTAGCTTTTGCCCGTTTTCCTGTTACCCGATTTGTTTGGGTTTGTTAGCAGTTGGTGTTCTAAATCCCCACTTCCGATCTCTGTTGCTTGGAAGCTTATGCTGGCAGTTCTCTTTGCCTGACTTTAATTCATGCACCCGAATTCTTGTTGTTTGGGGGCTTTTGCTGGCAGTTTTGTCCAATTCCTGTTAGTAGTTTTTTTGGGGGTTTATGCTAGCAGCTTTATTGGGGGTTATATTGGCTGTTTGGGCTATGCTTCAGGGGACTTATTTGCATTCTCCTTCTTATAGTGGCTGTGTGGGTATGTGTAATACACAAGTTTGCAATTGTGGGGCTGCTTTTAGTTTGCAATTGGGGGGCTGCTTTTAGATTTTGCAATTGGGGGGCTGCCTTTTAGTATTGCAATTTGGGGGCTGCCTTTTTAGTATTACAATTGAGGGGCTGGCTTTTTGTATTGCATTGGGGGGGGGGGGGCTGCCTTTTAGTATTGCAATTTGGGGGCTGCCTTTTTAGTACTGCAATTGGGGGGCTGCCTTTTAGTATTGCAATTGGGGGGCTGCCTTTTTGTTTTGTAATCGGGGGGTGCTTTTAGTTTGCAATTGAGGGGCTGCTTCCTATACATATTCCTTCTTGCCGGGGGGTGCTTTATAAAACCTGTCATTTTGAGGCTGTTTAATAACTATCCTTGAGTTGGTTTTATTTTGGGGCTGCTTTACAATTATCTTGCTTGGATTACATCGGGGTTGATTGTAGAATCCCAGCTAGGGGCTGGTCTTGTTTTTGTCTAATAAGGGAGGCTATTATTATTTGGGGGCTTCTTAGTAAGATCTATTTGGGGGGCTGCTATATACATAATCAATCTAGTTTTGGGGGCTGCTGTACGCATATAATTTCAGTTGGGGCAGCTACTTATAGTTCTGTTTGGATTATTTTGGGTTGCTATGTATAGTTCTATCGGGATGGAAAACTCTGGTTTGCGGCTAAGCTTCATGGAGTAAGCCGAGAGGTCTCAGATTAATTCCCTGCCAAGTGGTGAAGCCAAGAATTTCTCTAGGTGCCGAGGATGATCTGGATTGGGAAACTTGTGCGTCGAGCTTCTTGTGCTTCTCAGTTTCGGTATGCTCTGTCTCAACCTTCATATTTCTTAGCATGGTTTCACTAGTATTTATTTGATTTCCTTATCAGAGCTGATCTCCCTATAATCAAGCTCTTGATTGAAGAGTGGTGATTCCATGAAATCACAAGGTCTAGTGCATAAGTTATATCTTTTACTTGTTCTCCTGGGGGCTGTTTATTGGGGCTACTCTTTATTGTTTTACCTTGCTGTTGGGGGGCTGTTTGCTTTGGGCTGCTCTTTACCATTTTTCCTGGGGCTGTTTTGCCTTGGGGCTGCTCTTACCCTTGTTAGCTGAGGCTGGTTGCCTTGGGGGCTGCTGTCATAAAAACCTGCTGCTGTGTCTCCTGTTAATTAGGGGATGATTTCATATTGTTTTTAGTTGGGGCTGCTCTTTGTCTTCTTTTCTGAAGGACTGTGGATGTTGTTTTGCTTGAGTGTATGCTCCAAGGTTTACAGCATTTGAAAAGCCTCCTTTAGTCCATTTTTTGGAAGATCTGGACTGTGGTTGTTGGTCTATCTTTCTAAGAATCTCATTATTTGAGATGGCACCAAATCTCTATGAAGTTGCTAAAAATTGCCTCCTTATTATGATAACAAGAACATGAATTGTTGAGAAGTTGAGATCTTTTCTTATCATGCTAACATAAATATGCTTAGATGAGAGATGAGATTGCTGACACAATACCAACTCTTGGGGCTTCACCTGAGAAAATATATGAGCATGAGACCAAGGTACAGTTCTTTCAAAAAGGTTCCTTATTTACTTTTGAATTAAAATGGGTATCAATGAATTGCTCCTCAATACCCTCTTTCTCTCTCTCCCCATCTCTCTCTCTCCCTCTAAGAGCTTTACATATGGTTGATGTGCTGATATCTCTCTCACTTTTCTCCTCTCATTTTTACCTCTTTTCTGGTTTGCTTACATTCCTATGGAAATTCTAGGGCTGTTGATTTATATTTTTATGGTGCCTTGTTCTTGGTTGTGTTGGAGGCTGCTGCCCCTTGTTTTCTTTGGGGGTTTGTCTTCAAATGGGGTTGATGCCCCTTTTGCTTGGGTTTTCCTGATGAGAAGGGGGGCTGCTACTTCTTGTTCTTTTTTTTGTGCTGCAATTGTTGCTCTATTGGCCTGCCTGTGTTGCCTTGTTGTTTTCCTGGCTGCTATTGCCTTGTTGTTGTGGCCTGTTGTTACCTTTCTTGGCCTGCTGTTGCCTTGTTGTTGTGGCCTGCTGCTGCTGTTGTTGCCTTGTTGTGGCCTGCTGCTGCCTTGTTGTGGCCTGCTGTTGTTGTTGCTCTGTTGGGCTGCCTTTGTTGTCTCGTTGTTGGACTGCTTTTGTTGCTGTCTTGTTGTTAGACTGCTACTGCTGCTGTCTTGTTGTTGGACTGCTGCTATCATTTAATGTTGGGGATTTCCTTGTTGGATTGAGGGCTGTTGATATGCTTTTGGAGGGTGGGCTTTGCTGTCACTACCTCCTTCCCAAATTCTCTAACATTTCTTCTCTCTCTACTCCTTAACAAAGTCTGATGTTGATTAAAGGTGAAAATACTCCCTCTTCTTTTGATGTGGTACCAATACCAATGGAAATGTTATATAGATGACTTGGGTTTGATCACCAAGCATCCAAATGATTGATGTGAGCCTATGAGCCATATGAGGATGGCTCGATTTAATTGCCAGCCGGGTTAAAATAGTGGTACCATGTGTGGATGAGAGACAGCATCCATGTGTGGATGAAGCCACGGAGCAGGCTACGTCTGGTACAAGTTGTTAAGCCGCACCTCTTTTGTTGTGCCCCACCTCACGTCATTTATATATTGACAATGAATCCTTGATGGACAGGATTTAATGCAGCGGAGGTATGGAAATTATTCATATAGGTCTTGAGTTTTAGGTTTCTGTGATAGTTAATCTTCCGCTATATTACTACGTCTTCCGCTAAGTGCTATAAAGCGCACTCTTTGATGATGTCTTCCGCTAGAATACTGCTTCTTTACTCTGTTGGTGTGTAGTGACTTTCACTTAACACCACCCCTAGGCGTGACAACGGAGTGTTCAAGGAAGGGGGTTGGAGAAGTTAGTGCCTCCACCCTTCGGGATCGCTTCGGCGTCGTGCTAAAGGGGGGGGGGGGGGGGTGTGCGATAAGATCCCCCGGTCCGACCGTCGATTTGGGAGGGGGGTCTTACAGTTATCTTGTCATATGCTTTGGGTTGATGGGCCTTATTGTTACTACATCCTTCTCCAATTCTCTAACATTTCCTCTCTCTATCCCTTAACGAATTCTGATGCTAATTGAAGGTAGAAATACTTCCTTTTCTTTTGAGGTGGTACCAATACCAATGAAAAATGTTATGTGGATGTCTTGGGCTTGATCGCCAAGCAATCCAAAAGAGCAATGGAAGCCTGATGAAAATGATCTTTATGTTGGGAACTCTTTCCTTCTCTACTTTTTGGTAACTATAATGTCTCAATGGGAAAACATTGTGCCTTCGAGAATGATTCCTACGGGAATAAAATGTGCCTTCGAGAAATATTCCTACGGGAACCTATTGTGCCTTCGAGAAACATTCCTACAGGAATACATGGTGCCTTCGAAAATTATTCCTACGGGGAATATATTGTGCCTTCGGGAAATATTACTACGGGATTATATTGTGCCTTCGAGAAATATTCCTACGGGAACATATTGTGCCTTCGAGAAACATTCCTACGGGAATATATTGTGCCTTCGAGAAATATTCCTACAGGAATACATGGTGCCTTCGGAAATTATTCCTACGGGGAATATATTGTGCCTTCAGGAAATATTCCTACGGGAATATATTGTGCCTTCGAGAATTATTCCTACGGGAATATAAAATATGCCTTGGAAGAATGTCGGATGGCCTATGAGTTTTACTCTAAGGCAACCCGCACGATGGACGGTCTGGGAGGGTAACCCGTGCGAAACTTATAGAACTACGTGGGTCTGAGACCGTATGCAGGATGATACGGAGTACGTAGGCGGTGGTTGTGGGAAGACTGCCTCGACCTAATAAAAGTCCAGATATCCCCTCCCTTATAAATGTTATATTATGTCTGTTTGTTAGTAGGGTTGGATTCTGTTCGTGGTTCTAATAACTTGTCTTTGGCACAGGTGACAGATGCGGATGAGTGACAACATCTATGTGTGGATGAAGCCACAGAGCAGGCTACGTCAGGTATAAGTTTGTTAAGCTGCATCTCCTTTTGTTGTGCCCTATCCCATGGTGTATATATATAATGGCAATAAATCCTTGATGTTAGGATTTTATGCGGCAGAGATATGTAGATTATTTACAGGTCTTGAAATTGTGGTTTCTGTGATAAAACTACGTCTTCCGCTAAGTGCTATAAAGTGCACTCTTTGATGACGTCTTCTGCTAAGTATTATAATATGCACTCTTTAATGATGTCTTCCGCTAGAATACTGCTTCCCTACTCTGTTGATGTGTAGTGACTTTCGCTTAACACCACCCCTAGGCGTGACAACGGATTGTTCAAGGAAGGGGGTTGGAGAAGCTAGCACCTCCACCCTTCGGGATCGCTTCGGCGTCGTGCTAAAAGGGTGGTGTGCGATAAGATCCCCCGGTCGGACCACCGATTTGGGAGGGGGGTCTTACAAGTGGTCTCCAGTCGAGGACTTAGCCTAAATACTATCTTTAACTACTTTCGAAACTTTATAAACAGATTACATACCATTCCAATACGCTTTCTCGCGCTCACTCGGCCACATGCACCTTGGCCATCTCCTTCATCACTTCCTCCATCTCCTCAACTTCCTCCCGGTCCTTCCAGGTAAAGCTATCTCCCCTCTGCCGGGGTTCTTGTTCCTTCCCTTACCTCTAAGAACTCTGGGCAGGTAGCTGTCGCGTGACCCTCCTGCTGATGGAAGTCACAGTACGGCAGTGCCAGCCACCTTGCTTCCTTCCCTGCGCGACCCCTCTTCTTATTTCCCCGTCTTCGGCCAATCTCCATGGCCTGCATGGGTTGAGGTTGCAACGGTCTTTGGTCCGGTTGCCACTCTGCGGGGTTGAAACATCCCTGCCTCCCCTGGAAACCTCCTCCTCCCCGGAAATGGCCCCTTCCTTGGCCTTGAGGGGGCCCTACCGGCGACCTCCAAGCTGGCCGGGCGGCTGACGGTTGTGACCTCCAGCCTTGCTCCTGTCCAACGGGGGGTCCCTGGTGTCTCCGACTCCTCATCTTCTCCTTCCTTCTTCCTCCATGCTCCTTCCTTTCCTCTTCTGCTACCTGGGCTAACCTCGCCACGAACTCCTGGTTGGTGGCCTCGCACTCAATTTCCCTATCAGCGCACTCCCTCAGCTCCTCGAAAGACATGGGGGGATCCCGAGTTAGACTCATCCTGAACAACCCCTGCTGCAGCCCAAGGGTGAAGGCTAGTTGTAGGTAGAGCTGTTCACAAATAGTATAGTTCGTGAATAATTCAGGATTCGATTCGTGAAGATTCGATTAAAATTCGTATAATTCGAATTCGAATCCGGATTCGAATCCGAATTCGGATTCGAATCCGAATTCGGATTCGAATAGTTTTCGAATCCGAATCCGCATAATGTTATTCATATTCGAATGATTCACGAATAGTTCGCGAATACTGAAAATATACTTAAATTAAATTAATATATGTAATTAAATGTTAAATATAATTATATTTGAATATTGTATATAATTAAATATTATAAAATTCGAATTCGAATTCGAATCCATGTTCGAATCTGAATTCGAACCCAAATTCGAATCCAACATTTCATGACGAATCCGAATTCGAATCCGACCCTGAATATTCGAACGAATCCGAATCCGAATCTTTGCATTCTATGTCAAATTTGGATTCGATTGAAGAGCTATTCGATTCGATTCGGTTCGTGAACACCCCTAGTTGCAGGGTGTGCCCTGGCACCTCGACGACGAGGAGGACCTCCACCTGGAACCTATCCATGTAGCTAGCCAGTGTCTCCCGTGACTTTTGCCGGACCAAGAATAAGGCCTCCACCCCCCCCCCCCCCCCCCCCCCCTCCTCTTCTTCGAGGTAGAGAACCTCAACAAGAAACTTCGGCGTAAGTCCTCGAAGCTGTAAATGGTACCCACCGGGAGCTGGTGGAACCAATCCCTTGCCTTTCCCTGGAACGTGACGACGAAGAGTTTACATTTAAAGGCATCTGACATCTGCCTGATCGAGGTCATGTCCTCAAACCATTGAAGATGCTGGAGAGGATCATTGCTTCCTTCATAGTAGGACATGGCGGGGTCGCGGAACCCATCTGGAACGGGGGCTGACACGATCAGCTCGCAGAAAGGACTTCTCCACCCTCCCTGGTTGGACGGAGGCGTTCCTATCATCTCCCTGCCGGGGCATTTGTTCCCGGGCGAGCTGTTGAAGAGCACTCGCGCTTGGAGGCTCAAACCCTCCTCCGAGGCCAGCTCTCTTCCTTGCTGATGGGTTCTCCCTACTTCCATCGAAGGTGGCGTGGTGATCCTAGGTGCAGGTGGTGTCGAGCACTCGCCACGGGTGGGGGGTGCGGCCTGCAAGAGCTCCAGGATCCTTTTACTGAACTCGTCGAAGTCACTCTTCTTCACATACTCATAGGTAGGAGGTGGATCTCCCAACTCATCGCCTCCGGCCATGAGACTTGGCTCAGAGCTTTCCGAACTAACCGCTTCCACGCTCACCGCACCAGAATGTTGAAACCAGTAACCCAATTTCAGCGTTCGAAAGGGGGATGCGGCTAGCCCTTACTTGACCCAAGCTAAGACCCTTGACTGGTTGCTAAGAACTGAGATACCTTGCCCTTGGAGAACACCTAAGTCCACAAACGGGCCCCTTAAGCTGCAGCGTGGAGGTCCCACCACATACCCAGAAGCTCTCAAGGAACTTCCCCTCCCAAGCCAATGTTGAGCCTGGGAACCTTGGAGGGCACTAAGAACCACCTCACTGTTAACCTTCGATGATAAGGGAGGGGGGGGGGGGGGTGCTTGCTCACAAGACCACGCGAGGGAGGGGGTAGGAACCAACCCTTCCCAAGGTGCCCAGGGGGTCTATTTATAGACTTCCCAAAACATGGTCTGCGGACAGCCAAGAATCCATTATCCGCAGCCCACAAACCAATCTGAACGACTGAACTCAAGGTCACCCCTCCTGCGCGAGTGGACATCGATCCATTCGCGAACTTGGCCGCGAGTGGGGGGATCCCCCACTCGCCCAAGGGGCGGGCGAGTGGGGGGATCCCCCACTCTCCCCTTGGACGGGCGAGTGGGGCGGCCCCCCACTCGCCCCTTGGGCGGGCGAGTGGGGCGGTCCCCCACTCGCCCCTCTACTCTCTTTCGCTGGTCACCCCTCCACTTGCCCCACCGCCTCTTTTCGTCTTGACTGATTTTGATCGCCTTTGAGCGGTTGCTATACTTGCCTCGGCTACCCTTTCTATCACGACCTTGTCCATATCGGGTCACACCTATTCAAAAAATATGAGGGTTGTACACTGGTGTTTTTCTGCCCAGGTGTGTGTTTTTGCAGCCCGGGCAAAAAATGCACAGTTGGGAGAAAAATGCGCGTCCGACAAAAAAAAAACAAGCGGCTGGGTCGAAATAAATGCGGTTTGGCGAAAAATGTGCGCCCGGGCAAAAAATATGTTCCTGCACAGAAAACGCGCTTCAGGGCGAAAAATGCGTGCCCGATGAAAAACACGCGCCCAGGCGTAAGAACGTGCGCCCGGCGAAAAACGCGCGCCTGGGCGAAAAATGCGCGACCGGGAGAAAAACGCGCGCCCGAGCGAAAAACGCGCGCCCGGGCGAAAATCGCGCGCCCGGGCGAAAAACGCGCGCCCTGGCGAAAAACACGCGGCCGAGGGAAAACGCGCGGACGGGCGAAAAACGCGCAGCCAGACGAAAAACGCGCGCCCGAGCGAAAATTGAGCGCCAGACGAAAAATGCGCGCCCGGGCGAAAAACGCGCGCTCGGGGCAAAAAACGCGCGCCCGATCGCAAAAAGCATGCCTGGGCGCAAAACGCGCGTCCGGGCGCAAAACGCGCGCCCAGGCGCAAAACGTGCCCCGGCCGAAAAACGCGCTCCCGGGCCAAAAACGCGCTCGGGCGAAAAACGCGCGCCCGGGCGAAAAACGCTCTCGCGGGCAAAAAACGCGCACCCGACTAAAAAACGCGGGCCCGGCCAAAAACGCGAGCTCGGCCGAAAAATGCGCGCCCGGCGAAAAACGTGCGCCCGGGCGAAAAAATGCGCGCACTATTGAAAAACGCGCCCCGGGCGGAAAAATGTGCGTCCGACTGAAAAACATTCAGGCTGGTAAAAAAACGTGTGTCCGAGTCAAAAAACGCGCGCTCGACCGAAAAACCCGCTACCGGGCGAAAAACGCGCGCCCGAGCGAAAAAAGAGTGCCTAGGCGAAAAATGCCTGGCAGGCCGAAAAACACCCGTCGGGCCGAAAAACACCTAGCGGGCCGAGAAACGCCTGCCCGAGAGAAAAATACGCGCCCGGGTGAAAAACGCGCGCTCAAGCGAAAAACCGCGCTCCCTGGCGAAAAAACGCCCGCTTGGGAGAAAAATGAACGTCCGTTCGAAAAGCACGCGCGCGACCGAAAAACACGTGCCCAACCGAAAAACACGTGCCCGGGCAAAAAATATGTTCCCGCACGAAATACGTGCTTCAGGGCGAAAAACGCGCACCTAGGCGAAAAATGAGCGCCCGGCGAAAAACGCGCGCCCGGGCGAAAAACACGCGCCCGGGCGAAAATGCGCGCCCGGGCGAAAAACGCGCGCCCGGGTGAAAAATGCTTGGCCCGGTCGAAAAAACGCTTGGCCGGGCGAAAAACGCTTGGCAGGGCGAAAAACGCGCGGTCGGGCGCAAAACGCGCGGTCGGGCGCAAAACGCGCGCCCGGGCGCAAAATGCGAGCCCGGGCAAAAAACGCGCGCCCGGGCGAAAAAACGCGTGTGGGCTGCAAAACGCGCGCCCGGTGAAAAACGCGGGCCCGGCCAAAACGCGAGCTCGGCCGAAAAACATGCGCCCGACGAAAAACGTGCTCCCGGGCGAAAAAACACGCGACCGGGCGAAAAATGTGCGCTTGGGCGAAAAAATGTGCGCCCTATTGAAAAACGCGCCCCCGGGCGGAAAAATATGCGTCCTACCGAAAAACATTCGCGCTGGTCAAATATCGTGTGTCCGAGTCAAAAAACGAGCGCTCGGCCAAAAAACCAGCTTTCGGGCGAAAAACGCGCGCCCGAGCGAAAAAAGAGTGCCCGGGCGAAAAATGCCTGGCAGGCCGAAAAAACTCCCGTCAGGCCGAAAAACACCAAGCGGGCCGAAAAAACGCCTGCCCGGGAGAAAAATATGCGCCCGGGTGAAAAATGTGCGCTCGAGCGAAAAACCGCGCTCCCTGGCGAAAAAACGCCCGCTTGGGCGAACAATGAACGTTCGTTCGAAAAGCACGCGCGCGACCGAAAAACACGTGCCCGACCGAAAAACACGTGCCCCGGCAAAAAACACGTTCCCGCACGGAAAACGTGCTTCAGGGCGAAAAACGCGCACCTAGGCGAAAAACGCGCGCCCGGTGAAAAATGCGCGCCTGATGAAAAACGCGCGCCCGGGCGAAAAAATGCGCGCCCGGGCGAAAAACGCTTGGCCGGGCGAAAAACGCTTGGCCGGGCGCAAAACGTGCGCCCAGGCAAAAAACGCGCGCCCAGGCAAAAAACGCGCGCCGGGCTGAAAAATGCGCTCCCGGCGAAAAACGCGGGCCCAGACGTAAAACGCGCGCCCGGCGAAAAATGCGGGCCCGAGCGTAAAACGCCCGCCCGGGCGAAAAATGCGCACCCGACTGAAAAACGTGCCCCCGGGCGGAAAAACCTGCACCCGACCGAAAAACATTCGCGCTGGTCAAAAAACGTGTGCCCGAGTAAAAAAAATACGCGTTCGGCCGAAAAAACGCGTTCTCGGGCAAAAACGCGTGCTCAGGCCAAAAAAGAGTGCCCGGGCGAAAAATGCCCGGCATGCCGAAAAAACACCCGGCGGGCCGAAAAATGCTCGCCCGGGAGAAAAATACGCGCTCTGGTGAAAAACGCACACTCGAGCGAAAAACCGCGCTCCCTGGCGAAGAAACGCCTGCTTGGGCGAAAAATGAACGTTCGTTCGAAAAACACGCACCCGACCGAAAAACACGTGCCCGACACCATGCAGGAAAACGCACGCCCGGGCGAAAATCGCGCGCGTAGGCCGAAAAACACTGGCGAAAACATTCCATTATGCGGAAAATGGGCGGAGGTAAGAATTGACGATTTGATTTTTTAGTTGAAAGTAAAAGCTATGAGTTTTCACCTAAAAGTCAATATCTGCATAAATTTCGTTGCATCGAACATTAGAATTGGATTTCAAATCAGCAATGTCAATTCAAAAAAACCAATTCTGCAAAACCAATTCTGCAAAGTACCCTTGCTAAATTATTGTAATATGGATGCATTAACAAATGATTAATCTGATAAAGACCCACGTGTCGTGGCTGCAGTCACGGGTTCCTCCTAAAGGTACTTGCTAAAATGGTGACACGGGGCAGTCATCCAAGGCCCTGTTCCTAGCATGTTCCACCTAGCCGCACAGCTGATCTCGATTGTGACCGCCGGCTTAATTAGCCGATCTCCTCCCTACTTTTCCCATCTCCTCCCGGCGCTCGCTCGTCTGGATCAGCATCGGCGTCCGTTGCTCTGTTTCTCTTTCTTGATCCGGGTGCTATGGATGGAGAAGATGCGGCGGGAATGCATCCGGTGGCAGAAGCAGAGCGTAGTTCGTATTTGGAGGGAAGAGTCGTTGGAGGGAAAAATGGCAAGGGTCGGAGGCTATGGAAGAAGGTGAAGTACCAGCTCGTGGAGTATCATTCTCTTCCCGGCTATCTCAAGGACAACGAATACATCCTTGGCTATTATCGCTCTGAATGGCCTCTCAACCAGATACTTCTCAGCATCTTCACCATCCATAACGAGACCCTCAACGTCTGGACGTATGGTTCCTTCTATACATATCAATCTTCAAAAGTTTCGCAACTTACGGCTCTTCTATTTTACAATTGTTTTGATCCACACTGGTATCTGTGCATAGTTTAGGTTTTTCGATGGGGATTTCTATGTGCTTTCGTTTTCCTATTTCAATTTCTGCCCCGATCTTACAATATTGAATTGACAATTAGTTGTGAATATTTTCAATCATGATGTTTGTAACCTTATTTGCCTGAGCAAGCTCACTGTTAAACTTTTGATTGTATGTGAATACTGGGTTCTTCCACGCAACATGAAGGAAAAGGGAAAAAAAGGAGGAAGGGGAGAGGGACTCTTAGAAAATTCGTAAATACAATCCACGTGAAACTTTCATTTGGTAGGGAATGAGATTAAACTAGGGTTTGGACAGCTTAGGAACTGCTAAAAGAAAGTATCAGTTCACTAGTTTAATTCCAATTGCAGATGGAATTGGAAATCTACAACAACAACAACACTCAAGCCTTTATCCCACCATAGTGGGGTCGGCCTCTCTTGCCATTGCGCCCTATATTTAATCACAGTCTCATTAATGCCTAAGTACATCATGTCTTTCCTTATAGTTTCACTCCAGGTCTTTTTTGGTCTACCCTCCCTCGTTTAACATGTCTAGTGACTAAACTCTCACAACGCCTAACGAGTGCCTCTAATGGTCTCCTATGTACATGTCTGAACCATCTTAAACGAGCTTCTCACATCTTCTCTACAATTGGCGCCACTCCTGTCTTATCCCTGATACATTCATTCCTAATTTTATCCAGTCTCGTGTGACCACACATCAACCTAAGCATTCTCATCTCTGCAACTCCCATTTTTTGCTCGTGCACACCATTCACTGCCCAACACTCAGAACCGTAAAGCATTGCTGGTCTAATTGCAGTACGATAAAACTTGCCTTTAAGTTTTAATGGTACTTTTCGATCACATAAGATCCAGACGCGCCTCTCCACATCAACTGATCTGCTTGGATTCTATATATCACATCTTTATCTACACCTCCATCTTTTTAAATTATTGATCCCAGATATTTAAAGCACTCACTGCGGAAAATATCTTGGTCACCCAATTTAATGACGGAGTCATCCGACCTTCTTGCACTACTAAATTTAAGCTCTATATACTGCGTCTTTGTCCTGCTCAACCTAAAACCCGTCTTTTCTAAAGTGTCTCACTAAGATTCAAGTTTCGCGTTTACACCCTCACGTGTCTCATCGACCAAAACAATATCATCTGCAAATAATAAACACCAAGGTATTGCTTGTTGGATATGTCCGGTGAGCTCATCTAAGATAAGGATAAAGAGATAAGGGCTTAAAGCTGACCCTTGATGTAAGCCAACAACGATATGGAATTCCTAATTGAATTGGAAATCTATTTTAACAATATATATTGAGGTAGCCCTTGTTGGATCTGTGATGTTAATGGAGCAGAATGACATCTACCATAACAAATGACTCGGCCCTTTCAAATACGGCATGCAATTTGATTTACGTGTAAAAAATGGGACACATGTCTTTTTTTTTACTTCAGAAGTATGTGTAATATAGGTTGATTCATGTTCGCCCATTCTGCCATAGCAACGATGAGTTATTTTTCAGCACACCACACATGATTAACAAGCGGAGCATTAAAGTTTTTTGTTTCATACATCAAATAACGCATAATTACTAGGTTTACACGGGTCCGTTAAAGTAAATTTACAGGATTTAGGGAAACTCGTACTTCTTAATTAGGCCTTCAGCCTTAAATTTGATAAATTCCCAAGCATCCATTATATTATTTAAGTAGCTCTTCAAAACATTTAGACACCTTTGGTCCTTGTGTCATTCTTGGTTTGTAACTATCCATGGCTGCGATCATATTCAACAGCCAGGAAGTTTACAACTTTGGATTTACCCTACTTCAAGCAGCAAATATTAAAACACCATACTTCATAACAAAGACAAATGTCTATATTTTGTATCGTTAAAGATAAATTTTATATATTTCTTTTCTTCTTGCATGCCTGTAACGCTCAGATATAATAGATGCTATTTAATAGATTATGAAATGAAAAGATTAGTTTTAATTACCTCTCATCTCCTCCAACCCACTTTGTTTTCCTCAACCCCAACCACCTTCTTGGCCCCTCCTC
The DNA here is from genome assembly GCA_033032865.1 of Dactylorhiza incarnata. Taxonomy (NCBI): domain Eukaryota; kingdom Viridiplantae; phylum Streptophyta; class Magnoliopsida; order Asparagales; family Orchidaceae; genus Dactylorhiza; species Dactylorhiza incarnata. The sequence continues at coordinate 167,552 of JAWHQI010000284.1, read as the reverse complement.
AAGTTCAAGGGCCTAATTTGGTATTCTCGCTGATCTCTTTCCTCCTTCTACCCACAATGTACTTTCACACTTGTTCAAAAGAGATGAATAACCAAATTCAAGAACTTTGCATGGCATTGGCGAACGAACGCCACACAAGGGAAGCTCAAGTTCAAGATGCACAAAACAAGACCTTTATTCTATCAACAAATCCAGAATACAAGGGAATAACTCTTCAACGAAACTTACAAATTGACTGATCAAATGGCGTCATTACAACATGGAATGACAACATATTTTGATACAATACAATACCAATTGACTAATATAGGACATTCACGTATCACAATTTTGATACAATACAATACCATTTGGCGAGTATGGAACTTGGGGGATCTTAACGTGCAATTCCTGGTATCCCTGAGGTCCTATTTATAGAGAAATTCAAGACGGGGTATGTATGCCAGAATACTCTACCCCTGCGATATATCTTCTATGCGACTTAAGAAACAACCGTACCCACATGGCGACTAGGAGGTGCTACTCGCCTATAACAAATGTCGTGAGAACCCTCTCTCTGGCGGTCTTTCGATGCTCGCCCATATTGGCAAGTTGCAAGGGCTACTCGCCCACACTGACGAGTTTGCAAGGGCTACTCGCCCACACTGGCGAGTTGCAAGAGCTACTCGCTCATACTGGCGAGTTGTAAGGGCTACTTGCCCATACTGGCGAATACTCGTCACTATTCTCTTCCTCGAGGATGTCAAGTACTCTTCTGGCGAGGTCTGTGAATATCCGTCTCTTTAGACATTTCTGATCTCGACGAATTACGGGTTGTACAGATGCTTTCTCTAAGGAAGAGTCTTTGTCAGTGGATTTGTTGTGTGTTCATCAGTTGGTACTTTACATATGTTCACATCACTTCGATCGACTATCTCTCGAATGAGATGGAACCGTCGAAGTATGTGCTTGGAGCGCTGATGAGATCTAGGTTCCTTAGCTTGGGCAATTGCACCATTGTTGTCACAACATAGATCTAGGGGATCAACAATGCTAAGAACTATATCTAACTCGCCGATGAATTCCTAATTCATACAACCTTCTTCTTCGCTTTAGAAGAAGCAATATACTCGGTCTCTGTTGTAAAATCGGCAACTGTCTCTTGGTTCGAACTATTCCAGCATACAACACCTTCATTAAGGGAAAACACAAAACATGATTAGGACTTTAAGTCATCTCTATCAGTTTAAAAGCTAGCATCTGTGTAACCCTTTACAACGAGCTTTTCCTCATCACCATAAACCTAGAATACATCCTTAGTTCTTCTTAAGTACTTTAGGATATTCTTGATTGTCGTCTAGTGACATTCACCTGGATCTGTCTGGTATCTGCTAGTCATGCTCAATGCAAATGAGACATCAGGATGAGTACATAATATTGTATACATGATTGATCTAACTGTCGAGGCATATGAAATCAAACTCATGCGGTCTTTCTTTACCTTAGATTTAGGACAATGTCTTAGAAAGACTCACACCATGACACATGAGTAAGTACCATTTCTTAGACTCAAGCATGTTGAACCGCTTCAATACCTTATCAATGTATGTACTTTGGTTCAAACCAAACAATTTTTTTGATCTATCATAGATCTTAATATCAAGTATATAAGTCACGTCACTCAAATCCTTCATAGAAAAGCAGTTCACTAGTCTGTTCTTAACAACTTGTAAGGTTGAAATGTCATTCTCAATAATAGTATGTCATATACATACAATTAAATTAGGAATACGACTATGCTCCCACTAATTCTCTTGTAAACATAAGGCTCATCTTTATTCGTGATGAAACCAAACTCTTTGAGTTTCTCATTAAAACGAAGATTCCAACTTCGAGAAACTTGTTTCAATTCATAAATGGATCTTTGCGACTTGCATATTTTAGTGGCTTCATGTGAAGATACAAAACTCTCTGATTGTGTCATGTATACGTCCTCGAGGAGGTATCCATTAAGAAAAGTCGTTTTGACATCCATTTGCCAGATCTCGTAATCATAATATGCATCAATAGCAAGCAGAATCCTGATTGAATTAACCACGACAACTGGAAAAATTGTCTCATCATAGTTAATACCATGAATTTGCTTGAAACTTTTAGCCACTAGTCGCTGTTTGAATATCTGTACATTCACATCCATGTCGGTCTTCTTCTTGAAGACCCACTTGCACCATATGGGTCGGACCCCTTCAAGTGGTTCCACTAAGGTCCAAACTTTGTTTACATAAATGAAGTCCATTTCAGATTTCATGGCCTTAAGCCACCTCTCAGATTTCGGTCCACTTATAGCCTCTTGATAGGTTGCAGACTCATCATCATTATCCATAAGCAACACATTACCAATCTGAGTCATGAGAAATTCATATCTCTAAGCTCAAATCGTGGTCTATCTTGAGCTGACTCTCTAGCCACAACAATTGGTAGTCCTTGCTCAGGTTCCATCTCAGGTTCATTTATTGTTTGTGGTTCTTGAACTTCTTCAAGTTCTATCTTGGTAGTCTTTCTAGATATGAACTCTTTTTCTAGAAAAACGCATATACTTGCAACAAACATTTTACCCTCAGAGTGATTATAGAAATAGTACCTTTTAGTTTCCTTAGGATACCCCACAAGATAACATTTATCAAATTTGACATCAAATTTGTCAGACATTTGACGTCGTACATATACTTCACAACCCCAAATCTTTATGCAAGGCATACTAGAACGCTTCCCAGTTCATATCTCATATGATGTCTTTTGAACTGTTTTAGTAGAAACACGATTTAGTGTAAGAGCAGCTGTCTCTAGAGAGTATCCCCCAAAAGAAAATAGGCAAGTGATCTGCAAGTGATCTCGATGGATGTTCTGATAGCGCTCAAAACATCCGAGTGAGCGTCAAGTTTGGAACGACTCCACCCGTTGCCCCCAGCAGGGGTATTTATAGGCGAACCCTAAATCCCCGACGACCCGTTATGAGTGCTTTAACGGACCCGTTAAGGTTCCGTTAAAGACCCGTCATTATTGCTAAATATACCTTAACATTCTTGTTGCGGGTCGCTCGGGTGCTCTGGTAGACTGGTCGAATTGAACCACCTTAGCTCGGAAGCGAACCGAGCGCGCAAACAGTCAAAGAGAGATTCATTGAGTTCACTGAGACTTTTTAACGTGGAAAACCCGGAAAGGGTAAAAAACCACGCGGCCGGAGCTGTGCCGACCAAACTTCACTATCTTCTGAGAGCTTACAATTAGGTACTTAGAAGTCGAGCGCGACAGGCCGCCGCTCGTTACAATAATAGAGAGAGAGAGAGAGTTTCGAGGGTGACAGACCACCTCTCGGAAAACTAAGTCTTTTTCCTTCTGAGAACTGTGGGGAACAAAGTGAGAATGCTCTGGAGAACGAAAGTGAGAATGCTGAGTCGCCTTTCGGGATGAAGGAAATCTCCAAGTCCACGAAGGAGATCTTCAAGCGCCGAAGGAGAATTCCGTGAAAATCTTCAAGGAGCTCTCCCGGGTGCAGAAGGCAAGGTCCTCTGAAATGAAGCCCTGGGGCTCCTTTTATAGTTTTGGCCGGGGGTATCCCGGTAATTTCGCCGTTGTAACCACTGTAACCACCTGGCGGACGAATCATATTTTCCGGTTCGGAGCACACGGATCGCCATTTTTCGTAAATGACCATCTTGCCCCTCTGGCAGTTCGGGCAGTTCGGGCAGTTTTGTTGGAGGCGAAAAAGACGACGGATTGTTCCTGAAATCTGAGAAGCTAGAAAGACAAAATGTGAGCATGTCAGAAAGACAAAAAGCGAGCGTGCCCGAAATGTGAAAGTGCTCTGAGCGCGCTTAGAAGTGTTCTGAGCGCGTAACGAACGGGGAATTGCTCCGAACGGAGTCCGGAGCCCGAAAAGCGGGTGGCGAGCCGGAAGAGGGGGGACTCACCCCAACCTTGCTACGGGGGAGAGTGGTTCGACCGCACCTAAAGGGGGGCGCGACGCGGGTGCGCGGCCGCACCCGACGGAGGGGCGCGACTTTGCTTGGCCGCACCCCACATGGGGTGCGGCTTGGCTCGGCAGCACCCAAGGGGGTGCGGCTTGGCCGCACCCCACATGGGGTGCAGCTTGGCTGCACCCCAAGCCGCACCCCTCATGGGGTGCGGCTATTCGCACCCCAGTAGTGGAGTGCGGGCTAATCGCACCCCAGTAGTGGGGTTCGGTCATGGAGGGGCGCGACGTGCGTTTCGTGCGTGTTTGCGTGTTGGCGGCGGAAATGACGGCTTCGGCTTCTTCAACTCGGGCGATCATGCGTTGACCGTTGACCCCACCTCCCTTTGGTGGAGTTTTCCCTAGACGCACCCCAAGGCCTCTACGGATATGTAACATAAGCCCTCCAAACCTTCGGAGTCCGGACTTCTGCGCGGAGGAGTTTGGAGGTTTCGATTTTTCTGTGGCGGCTTTTATCATTGTTTTCTTTGTGGTGCCTTGGGTAGGGATTGCTGTCGGAGGATGAGCGTGCGATTGCTTTGACTTCTTGTTCTGTTTAGGCGCATCTCGTTCTGCGCTGTGTTGTGATCAAGGTTGCAGATGTCGGATGTCGGGTTCATGTCGGTTTGAGTTTGAAATGTCGTATGTCGGATTGCGGGGGAAATATCGGGGATATTTAACAATGTCGGATTTTAATATTTAAATAAGTTTATTCATATATATAAACATTTTTTTATAAATATGTGCAGTTACATACATAATGTATTTTTATAAATTACACAATAAACATATATACACATAATGTATGTTTATAAATTATACAATAAACATATATACACATAATGCATGTTTATAAATTGCACACAAAAAAAACATTGACGACAGTAAACGACATAAAGAGCGCCAAATGTGAGCGAGAAAGAAGTCAAATCTTGGCTCAGAGAGATGCACAAAATGTAGCACAAAACAAAATATTACCGCTCGGACACTTAAAAGAAATGAAAAATATATATTTATAGTACTCGCCATATATCGTCTGCGAGATATCGCCCGATATATCGGGTAAGACCGATATATCGGGGCCTGAAAATCGATATATCGGGGATATTTTCAAAAACGACATTTTTGCTTAAAATGTCGATGTCGTGGCGTTTTCTGCCCAAAACCTTTATGTCAGCCGACATGTCGGACATGTCGGCCGACATCTACAACACTGGTTGTGATAACGTTCTCGTGGCCCCGCTGCCCTGGTTGTTGTCGAAGTGTCGATTTGAGGGAAGATGCTTCAAGTTGGCCGGCGAAGGGTGTTCGTACTTTGAGATTGTTGCTGGCTTGCTATTTAGCGTTGATGCTCGAACCTCTTGATGGCCTTTTACAAGATAACGGATGAGTCTGCGCGGGTTCGAGCCTGCGGGTTTTTCATAATAATAAGAAATTAGTTTGCGCGAGTCTGAGCTCGCGGCTTTTTCATAATATAGGCTCGGCCGGTGAATAGCGGGTGTATTCAAACCTGGGGCGAACGTAAGGGGGGCATGCCCCTACGACGCCGGGACTTGACGGCGGAGGAGAAGGGCGAACCTTCAATCAACGGCCGTGCAAAATCCCCGGGGCAGAGCCCCAAAGTGGCCGGTGAATAGCTGGGGTATTCAAACCGGGGGCGAATGTAAGGGGGGCAGGTCCCTACGACGCCGGGACTCTACGGCGGAGGAGAAGGGCGAACCTTCAATCGACGGCGGTGCGAAGTCCCCAGGGCAGGGCCCCGAGATGGCCGGTGAATAGCTGGTGTATTCAAACCGGGGGCGAACGTAAGGGGAGCAGGCCCCTACGACGCCGGGACTCTACGGCGGAAGAGAAGGGCGAACCTTCAATCGACGGCGATGCGAAGTCCCCGGGGCAGGGCCCCGAAATAAAGATTTTTCTTAATTGAATATAGGTGTCAAAGCATATATATATATTTTTATAGTAAAAAATCGTTTTGCGCATAGTTTTTGCAATACGAGATAAGTTCGCACGAGTCTGGGCTCGCGGCTTAGTACATAGTAGGTAATATAAGATATGTTGCACGAGTCTGAGCTCGCGGCTTTTCATACAGTACATAATATAAGATAAGTTTGCACGAGTCTGTGCTCGCGGCTTCGCATACAATACATAATATAAGATAAGTTTGCACGAGTCTGAGCTCGCGGCTTTCTACGTGATAGAAGGCTTGTTGTTACTGATATAAGCGACGCAGGTTCTGGGCGTTCCAGGTGCGTGGTAGAGTCTTTCCTTCCGCTGTCCTGAGCTTGTATGTTTCGGGTTTTACGACCGCAGTGACAACGTACGGACCTTCCCAGGTTGGTGAGAGTTTATCTCCTTGGGGGCCTTTTCCGGCTGCCTCGATGCTGCGTAGGATGAGATCTCCTACGTTGATTGGTCTGGGCTTCACCCTTCTGTCATAGAGCCGGGCTACGCGCCTTTGGTAGGAGGCGGCACGCTGGGCGACGTCGTCCCGGACTTCGGAGATTAGGTCGAGGTTTTCCCGAAGCAGCCCGTCATTCTTGCTGGGATCGAAGGTTAGCACTCGAGTGCTCGGAACGCCGATGTCGATGGGGATGACAGTTTCAGTACCGTAGCAGAGGTTATATGGCGTCTCTCCTGTAGGAGTCCTCTCTGTTGTTCAATATGCCCATAGTACGTTTGGGAGTGTGTCCACCCATTGTCCCCCAGCTTCTTCCAGGCGCGTCTTCAACCCTTTAAGGATGGTGCGGTTCGTGACTTCTACTTGCCCGTTGGTTTGCGGATGTGCTACGACAGTATGACGAAGGTTGATCTTCAGGTCCTCGCACATCTTAGTGAAGGACTTCCCGGTGAACTGAGTGCCGTTGTCGGCAATGATTGTTGCTGGGATACCGAAGCGGCAGACGATGTTCTTCCAGACAAATTGTTTAGCGTTCTCTTCTGTGATTTTGGCTAGGGGCTTCGCTTCTACCCACTTGGTGAAGTAATCGATGGCTAGGATGATGAACTTTCTCTGCCCGGAAGCTAGGGGTAGGGGGCCGAGGAGGTCGATTCCCCATTGCGCGAACGACCACGCACCTTGGAGTGTGGAGAGTGCGACCGGGGGCTGATGAGGTACGTTGGCATGTAACTGACAGCTCCTGCACTTTTGGACCAGCTCGACTGCGTCCCTCTTCATTGTTGGCCAATAGAAGCCTTGGCGTAGTATCTTTTGCGCCAACGCCTTTCCGCCTAGATGTTCTCCGCAGACTCCCCCGTGCACTTCTCTGAGGGCGTAGTCTGACTCGCCCGCCGGTAGGCATTTTAGATATGGTCCTGAGAACGCCCGCTTGTAGAGCTCCCCGTCCACGATAGTGAATGATGCCGCCCGCATCCGTAATCTTCGTGCTTCTAGGCGGTCTTCAGGGAGGTGTCCGTGCTCGAGGTAAGCTCGTAAGGGGGTCATCCAGGATGACTCTTCCTGGTGGATGGTTGCGATCTCCCACGACCCTTGAATACTCGGAATCACGATCTCTTCTATTCGGCGTCTTCGAGACTGGTAGCTGGAAGGTGAAATGGCGAGCTTGGATAGAGCATCTGCCCTGGAATTCTGCTCCCGGGGAATGTGTAGAATTTGGTATGTCGGGATCTTCTGGAGGAGTAATTTTGCGAATGCTAGGTATTTCGCCATCTGGTCGCTCTTGGCCTCGTAGTCTCCTTCGACTTGTGAGACTACGAGTTGAGAATCTGCGTAGATCGTTAGGTTCTCTGTTTTGCAATCGATGGCGAGTCGGAGACCGACGATCAGCGCCTCGTACTCTGCAATGTTGTTTGTCGCGGGGAATTTAACCGGAGACCGTAATCCAAGGTGATATCATCGGGACTTAAGAGGAGCAGTCCCGCTCCGGCCCCTTCAGCTCCTGAGGCACCGTCGACATAGAGAGTCCAACGGGGGCTAGTGGTGCCTTCGACAAGAACTGCTTCTGGTGGGATGGTGTACTCCACAACAAAGTCGGCGAGTACTTGTGACTTGATGTCTGGCCGGGGCAGAAATTGGATGTCAAACTCGCCGAGCTCTACGACCCATTTCACCAGCCTTCCGGAGACTTCTGGTTTCTGGAGGATTGCTCGTAACGGGAGGTGAGTCAACACTTTCACTGTATGAGCCTGGAAGTAGGGCCGAAGCTTTCTGGCGGAGAAGACGAGGGTCATGGCTGTCTTGTCTGCTGCCGGGTATCTGGTTTCGGTGTCGGTGAGGACCTTGCTGAGGTAGTAGACTGATCGTTGCACCCCTCCTTCGTCTTTCACGAGTACCGAGCTGAGAGTCGTAGGTGAGACTGCTAGGTACAAGAACAGAGTTTCTCCAGGGATGGGCTTCGACAGAAGTGGTGGTGAGGCCAGGTATTGCTTGAGAAGTTCGAAGGCCGCCTGACACTCGTCAGTCCACTGGAACCCGGAGTGGCGTGCTCCCCGAAGAATTTTGAAGAAAGGGAGGTATTTGTCTCCTGTTCGAGACAAGAAACGAGATAACGCCGCGATCCTCCCGTTCAGGCGTTGCACTTCCTTAATTGAACGAGGTGGCGACATATCCTCCAACGCCTTGATCTTCTCGGGGTTGACCTCAATTCCCCGATGGGTTATCATGAAACCCAAAAACTTTCCCGCCGTCACACCAAATGCGCATTTGCTGGGGTTGAGCCGCATCTTGAAGCGACGGAGAAGCTGAAAGCACTTTCCTAAGTCCTTCAAGTGGTCGCAACGGTGGACGCTCTTCACTAACATGTCATCCACGTACACCTCCATCGTTTCTCCGATGAGGTTCTTGAAGACCTTGTTCATCAGCCTTTGGTATGTAGCCCCGACGTTTTTAAGGCCGAATGGCATCACCTTATAGCAGTAGACTCCTTTGTCGGTGCGAAAGGCGGTGTGCTCCTCGTTTGTGGGGTTCATCCTTATCTGGTTGTAGCCTGAATAAGCATCCATGAAACTGAGCAGCTCATGCCCAGCCGTTGCGCCGACGAGCTGGTCGATCCTCGGGAGAGGGAAACTGTCTTTTGGGCACGCCTGGTTTAGGTTGCTGTAGTCGACGCACATTCGCCACTTTCCCGAGGCTTTTTTCACCATAACCACGTTAGTGGGCCACGTGGGGTAGTTCGCTTTGCGGATGAACCGCGCCTCCATGAGTTTGGCTACTTCTTCGATTGCCTTCAACCGCTCAGGGGCGAAGTTCCTCTTCTTTTGAATCACGGGCCTACAGGCAGGGTTAATGTTTAAGGAGTGAAAAATGACTTCAGGATCTACCCCGGGCATGTCTTCCGGGCTCCAAGCGAAGATGTCTTCGTTCTCCTGTAGGAAGGTTGTGAACTCTTCTCGTTCTTCTTGCGACAAGAGCGACCCGACCTGAACAGTCCGAGTCGGGTCTTGTTGGGAGAGCGATACTTCTACTAGTCCTTCAACGGGCGCTCCTCGCTGCAAAGTGGCTTCGTCTCGTAGATCGAAGTTATTGATATCGAGAGTGGTGGCCTTCGCTGGTTGAGTCTGCTTCAGATAGCAGGTTCTGGCTGCCTCTTGGTCTCCTCTTACGACCCCTATGCCCGCGGCAGTTGGGAACTTCATAGCCAGATGCGGAATGGATGAGACTGCTCCGAAGACAGACTGGAGCGGTCTTCCGAAGATGGCATTATAGGCGGAGGTGGATTCCACCACCACGAACTGGATGCTGTATGTTGACTGTCTTGGAAACTCGCCCAGTGTGACTGGGAGAGTGATCATGCCTTGAAATGGGACAGGTCTGTTGTCGAAGCCGTAGACGGGCCCGGCTGCAGGGCTGAGCTGATCTTTCGTGAGCTTCATATTTTGCAGAGTGGAAAGGAACATAACATCAACTGAGCTCCCGTTATCGACCAGTATTCTTTTCACCTTAAAGCAAGGGTTCCCAATCCCTGCGCTGATTACGAGGAGATCCTGATGCGGTAGCCGTAACCCTTGCAGGTCTTCTTCCCCGAAAGCGATCATTATGTCTTGTTTGAGCTTCTTGTCTTCGTGGTCTCTTGGGGGTTTGACAATCGAGAGGATTTGCGCTGCTAGGACGGGAGGTCCAGCGATTGTTTCGATTTCTCCCACCATCGGCCTTCCTCCTCCCGCGCCCCGGGGAGCGGGAGACTGCTCCCTTGCCTCCCTAGGCTGCTGAGGCTGATTGGGAACCTGGCCTTGTAGGAATCTCCCTAGGAGTCCCTGGCGGACGAGACGCTCGATTTCGTTTTTAAGTCTGGTACACTCTTCAGTGGTATGCCCGGTCCCCCGATGGAACTCGCAGTACCTGGACTGATCGCCCCTTGGGTTTGGGGCTAGTGCCCGAGGTGCGCGGAGCTCTGGGTTGTTCTGAATGGCGTAGAGCACATTAGTTCTGGTGGTATTCAATGGGGTGTAAACCCTGGGAGGCTGTGGACTCAGGTCTCTTCGGGGGTAGCGGCGACGTTCGTCGTTGCGGCGTCCCTCGTTACGTCGTTCTTCTCGTCCACGGGGGGCCTGATCTGACCCTCTCTTCCTTCCTTGGCCACCTTCGAACTGTCGACGGTGTGCTTCGATGGCCTCGTCGGCGGCTATCTGAGCTTCAACCCGATGAACGAGGTCAGCGTAACTTGGCACGGTTTCTCTCATTAGAGCTGTGTAGAAACCACTTGGGCGGAGGCCTCCGAGGAAAACTCCTCGCAAGAGCTCGGGGTCGACTCCCGGGATCTGCCGAGCCTCAGAGGTGAAGCGTCGGAAAAAATCCTTCAGAGTTTCCCCGATGTTCTGGCGGATTCCCGAGAGATGGGAGGGATCTCGGACAATCCTACGATTGGCTATGAACTGGTCCACGAACTGCTGCGCCATTTCTGCGAAGTTGTTGATGGCCCCATCTCGCAGGGAGTGGAACCAAGTGCGCGCTTGTCCCTTCAAGGTTGCCGGGAACACTTGACAGAGGAGTTGATCGGGGGCGCTGTAGATCCTCATGATAGTGGTGAAGTGATTGACATGTTCCAGGGGGTCGTCCGTCCCATCGAACGTTTCGATGTTGGGAAGCTTGAAACCGTTCGGAATTGGATGAGCCAAGACTTGAGGCGATAGTGGGGAGCCGTGATGCGCGAGACGGCGAGCGAGGGCTGCGCGTCGCCCTGCCTGACCGTACTCTTCCGCTATCATGTCACGTATCTCCTCTCGCGTGGTTCTTTCTATTGCTCGATCAAGAGCAGCTCTTCCTTGACGATGGTGATGGGGATCAGCCTCCAGTCCTCTGACCGGCGGAGCAGGATGAGCGGAGCTTGCAGCGTCGGAGAAGTCTTCTGAGACTTCGTCTTCCCGAACGGCTTCCTCGACCGGAGCATGATTCGGAGCTGGGGGTGGCGGAACGTTCGGTGCTGGAGGCTGAATGGGAACTTGGGGAGCCCCAAGGTTTCTCACGAGAGTCAGCATCTCGGCTTGTTGCTCTTCCATTTGCCGAATGCGCCCTTCTAACACTGTCGCAGGCGTAAGCACTGCCTCTTCTGCGAGAGGCGCATTGATGAGCGAGTGGGAGGGAGCTGGGTCAACGCGCCCCTCCGAGATTGATCCTTCAGTAGTGCGAACACTTCTCCTTGCCATTGCAATTGGCGGTAAGTGCTACTCCTAGTGAGTGTTTGCAGAATTTCGGGAACAGTGTTCCCACAGACGGCGCCAAACTGTTGCGGGTCGCTCGGGTGCTCTGGTAGACCGGTCGAATTGAATCACCTTAGCTCGAAAGCGAACCGAGCGCGCAAACAGTCAAAGAGAGATTCATTGAGTACACTGAGACCTTTTAACGTGAAAAACCTGGAAAGGGTAAAAAACCACGCGGCCGGAGCTGTGCTGACCAAACTTCACTATCTTCTGAGAGCTTACAATTAGGTACTTAGAAGTCGAGCGCGACAGGTCGCCGCTCGTTACAATAATAGAGAGAGAGAGAGAGAGAGAGTTCTGAGGGTGACAAACCACCTCTCGGAAAACTAAGTCTTTTTCCTTCTGAGAACTGTGGGGAACAAAAGTGAGAATGCTCTGGAGAACGAAAGTGAGAATGCTGAGTCGCCTTTCGGGATGAAGGAAATCTCCAAGTTCACGAAGGAGATCTTCAAGCGCCGAAGGAGAATTCTGTGAAAATCTTCAAGGAGCTCTCCCGGGTGCAGAAGGCAGGGTCCTCTGAAATGAAGCCCTGAGGCTCCTTTTATAGCTTTGGCCGGGGGTAGCCTGGTAATTTCGCCGTTGTAACCACCGTAACCACCTGGCGGACGAATCATATTTTCCGGTTCGGAGCACACAGATCGCCATTTTTCGTAAATGACCATCTTGCCCCTCGGGCAGTTCGGGCAGTTCGGGCAGTTTTGTTGGAGGCGAAAAAGGCGACGGATTGTTCCTGAAATCTGAGAAGCTAGAAAGACAAAATGTGAGCATGTCAGAAAGACAAAAAGCGAGCGTGCCCGAAATGTGAAAGTGCTCTGAGCGCGCTTAGAAGTGTTCTGAGCGCGTAACGAATGGGGAATTGCTCCGAATGGGGTCCGGAGCCCGAAAAGCGGGCGGCGAGCCGGAAGAGGGGGGACTCACCCCAACATTGCTACGGGGGAGAGTGGTTCGACCGCACCTAAAGGGGGGCGCGACGCGGCCGCACCCGAGGGAGGGGCACGACTTTGCTTGGCCGCACCCCACATGGGGTGCGGCTTGGCTCGGCTGCACCCAAGGGGGTGCTGCTTTGCCGCACCCCTCATGGGGTGCGGCTTGGCCGCACCCCACATGGGGTGCAGCTTGGCCGCACCCCAAGCCGCACCCCTCATGGGGTGCAGTTTGGCCGCACCCCCCTCTATGGGGGGTGCGGCTATTCGCACCCCACTAGTGGGGTGCGGGCTAATCGCACCCCAGTAGTGGGGTTCGGTTATGGCGGGGCGCGACGTGCGTTTCGCGCGTGTATGCGTGTTGGCGGCGGAAATGACGGCTTCGGCTTCTTCAACTCGGCCGATCATGCGTTGACCGTTGACCCCACCTCCCTTTAGTGGAGTTTTCCCTAGACGCACCCCAAGGCCTCTACGGATATGTAACAATTCTCCTCCTATATTGTAGCAATTGTATCACATAACGGGTTAAACAAAACATATATTGGATAACGACAAAATGAGTTTCAGATAAAACAACAAGAGTGTTAGAGCAAACGTCTAAACTCAAACAAGTTCCAAACAAGCAAAACCAAAAGCAAGAGCAGGAACAATAATCTGAAGCAAACTCAAAACTGATGACAGATCGGTCTACTCAAATAGCAGATCATCATTATCCATGTCGAAATCCACTCTCTCCTCCAGACTTCAATTGATCTGCATTTAAACATTAGAATGTCATGATAACAAAACTCAATGAATCCATACATATGCATATCAAAAGTAAAATGATTAGTTCTAACAATTTAAAATGTAATACTCTAACTAGGAAGAAAGACTCACAGGTCCGCATCTCTATCTAATTTACACAAAATTAGAAAGTTTTGGTTTCATAGAACCAAGCTATATTCCTTCGATTATCAGAATTATTATCAAAACATTTCACAAGTGTGTCATACCATCAAGTTTGAAACGATACAACAACCTATGACCATTATATCATCAGATTTGGAATGATATGATGAATAATCCTGATATCAGGGCACAAATAGGTTCCTTTTTGGAATGATACCCAATTCAGCCTTTGAAAAGAAATAGTTGTGTAAGTCATCAAGTTTGGAATGACTACAACTAAATAATCTCAGGCTTTCATCAAGTAGGATCTGGAACACTTCAGTGTACTCAGTCTAGATGCATGAATGTAGGCAGATTCGGTTCTAAAATTTTAAACATAACACAGGTATTAAGTCCCACTAAATAGACTTTAATCTCATATTCCCCGATGTTTTAGATGTAAGAACCATGCATAAGCCTTTGGTAAGGACATCTGCTACATTATCTTTTGATCTCACGTCTAAGAGGGAAATGATCCCTTGACTGGTGAGATAAGTCAACCAGGCATGTTTCATCCGTAGTTGCCTTCGCTTACATTATGTTTCATCCGTAGTTGCCTTCGCTTACCATTGAACAGTGAATTAGTTGCAATGATTTTTGTGGCTTGATTGTCACAAAATATCGAGATAGAGTTCATTTTTAGACTCGTCATTGGAATATCCATAACCAAATCTCTAACTCACTCTGCTTTTTCTGCAGCTGAAGCGAGAGCATAGAGTTCGGATTCCATAGAGGATAGTGCTATACACGTTTGTCTCTTAGATTTCTAAGCTACTGCGGCTCCTCCTAGGGTAAACACATAACCACTAGTGGACCTATTATCACCAATGTCTGAGCACCAGGAGGCGTCAGAATACCCTTCAAGCACAGGAGGGTGTCCACTGTAACATAAAGCATACTGCTCAGTATACTTTAAGTATCGCATTAGCCTTTCCAAGGCGTCTCAGTGGTCTTTTCCAGGGTTACTAGTGAATCTACTCAACATGCCGACCGTAAAAGCTGTCGGGTTTAGTGCAGGTAGTAACATACATCAGACTGTCAATAAGTTTGGAGTAATCCAACTGTCTAATAGGTGAACCGTCGTGAGGTTTCAGTCTATTATTATAGTCGTATGAAGTCTCAATCTTCTTGCACTTATCATAACCCCACTTCTCTAGTAGAGTTCTGATGTAGTGACTCTGGCTGAGGGTGATACCCTTATCCGTAAAGTTCACTTCCATTCCTAGGATGGTTTTCACCACGCCTAAATTAGTCATGCTAAATTTTGACTTCAAGGCAACCTTAACGTCTTCCACCTCAGACTGATCAGTACCCAGAATTAGCATGTCATCAACATACAAGCAGATTATAGCGACGGAATTTGGACTTGTCCATATGTACAGACATTTATCTGAAAGACTGGATTTAAAATTCAGGCCTTTTACGCAAGTGTCAAACGTCTCGTGCCATAGCTTCAGTGTTTGCTTCAATCCGTAGAGTGACTTAATCAACTTACAGACCTTGTTTTCTAGACCTTCTACGACGAACCCTTCAGGTTGGTGCATGTAGATCTCCTCAGTTAGATCTTCATTTAAAAATGCAGTCTTAACGTCCATCTGATGAACGACGAAGCGTTCAATAGATGCGATAACAAGAAGAACCCTGATCGTTGCAATGTGACAAACAGGTGAGTATGTATCAAAGTAGTCTATTCCACTCACTTGAGTGAAGCCTTTGGCAACTAGACGTGCTTTGTACTTAGCGATACTCCCATCTGGATTCAATTTCTTCTTAAGAACCCACTTGCTCCCAATGGTTTTAGCTCCTTTGGGCAGGTATACTAATGTCCAAGTTTGGTTCTCCATGAGAGAGTTCATCTCATCATCAATGACTTCTCTCCATAACAGGGAATCCCTGGATCGCATCGCTTCCTTATAGGTGGATGGTAAGCTACAAAGTCTGTACCGAAGCTTTTAGGAACTCGTTCCCTATTAGATAGCATCGTGGACTCTAGGGCACTAGTGTGAACTGGCTCAGTGGCAGGGAGTCGTAGTTCCGTCCCAACGAGGGTATCAGAACTGGTGTCTGGCAGACCTGGAAGAGTCAGGTTTTTATCTTTAAGAAACTTGTCCTCAAAGAACACATCATCTCTAGACTCAATGACCGAGTTGGTAGAGAGGTCTAGAAATCTGTCTGCAACACTATCCACCGCACTTTCTAAGTATACACAAGTGTTTGTCTTAGGTCCTATCTTAGATCTCCTTATGTCAGGTATCCTAACGTAGGCGATACAACCCCAGGTTTTGAGATTATCAAATCTGGGCGGTCTCTTAAACCAAAGCTCATACGGGGTTTGCTTTAATTTAGCATGAGGAACCATATTCAGGATGTGATTCGACGCGAGGGCTGCTTCTCCCCAATAAGCCGCAGACATACCGGCAGTCAACAACATAGAATTCAACATTTCTGTTAAAGTTCTATTTTTCCGCTCGGCAATACCGTTTGACTGGGGCGAATAAGGGGCAGTGGTTTCAGGAATTATGTCATTGCCCGCAAGAAAATCCCTAAACTCACCCGAGACGTATCTAGAGAATTTTCAACCCTTTTTTTGAAAATTTGAAATGTTTCAAAAGCTTCATCTTTGGTTTTTAAGAGATAAATGTGAGTGTATCTAGAGAAGTCGTCGATAAAAGTTATCAGGTAATTCCGACCACCACGGGTGATAAATTTTTTATAGTCACAAATGTCGGAGTGTATCAACTCTAGTAAACGTGTACTCCTAGACACCTGACTGAATGATGTTCTAGTTATCTTAGTTTGAGCACATATTTCACATTTGTCAAATTTGGTTTTTGTGTATAAGGGTATGTTGTGAGTTTTAACTAGCAGAAGTAGTTTTCTATAGTTCACGTGTCTTAGTCTGGCATGTAGAGTCTTAAGATCTATGAGATTTGAACTAATCTGATTGACTACTTCGTTTGCTAGACTCAGCCTATACATCTCATTTAGAACATAAGCGCAACCAAAATAATGAGAGTTGACCATTAGGGTCACCCTACCACCACTAATGTTAAAAGACATACCCGCATCGCTTAACAGACTAATTGAAATTAAATTAGCAGCTAATGTAGGAATGAATTTAACATCTTTCAAAATTAAATGCGTACCTGACGAGAGTAGAAGATCCACAGTCCCTGTCTGGAGCACCTCAGCAGTGGCTCCATTTGCAACTGTAACTGTCTCAGAGACTGGAGTGGCATCTTTCAGCAGAATGAGATTGTTGCAGATGTGGCAGGTCGCCCCCGAGTCCAACCACCAATCAGTACTGGCCTGAACTTTCCCAACCATGGCAACAAAGTGGCAGGGCGCAGTCTGATGGAGCATATGAGCTCTGTGATCAGGCTTTGGTGGATTGACATCGGGCTTCTTGGGTTGCCTGCAGTCAGAAGCGCAGTGACCCCACTTGTTGCAGTTGTAACACTTGTCCTTGAACTTCTTTATCTTCTTGCTAGTGTCTACTACTGCGGGTGCACTGGAGGGAGGTCGAGTCCGATCAGGTTTAGGCTTCCTTTTTGGGTGGGTGATCATATTAGCAGCAAATTGCTGCTTGCTCGCCACCTCCATCGCATGCCTAGTCCGATTCTTGTCCTCAATGCAGATAAACTGCTTGAGGTCTTTCAGACTGACCTGAGTCTTCTTTCGATACATCTCCGCCTTGAAAGAGTACCACTCTGAGGGGAGCTTGAAAATGATGGCACCAACAACGAACCCATCTGGCAGAGGGACGCTCTCACTGTTGAGCTTGGCCACCAGATTCTCCAGGTCTGCAATCTGGGGTAGGATGTCCCTGTCCTCAGAGAAAGTGAATCCCATGAACTTGTCCACCAGATGCGTCTTGGACAAATTCTCCTCCTTGAACTGATCTTCCAGTGCATTCCAGATTTCCTTCGCGGTCTTCAATTTCCCAAAAGTCTCTGCTAGCGAATTGGAGAGACAATTGAGGAGATAATCACGATAGAAATCTTCATCGTTGATCCACTGATTCTCATCGTCTCCTCCTTTGAAATCTGCGAAATCAGTCTGCAGTGTATAAAAGACATTTAAATACTTCATACCGAACTGTGTGTTCCGCTTCCAGGCACTGAACTCAGAATGGGAGAACTTCTCCAGCTTGATCATCGGCACAGGAGAGGACACATTGCTTCCCTTCAACATCATGTCGCTCCGACGGATACGGCTGGAACTGGAGTTGCCTGAGACACCACCCACAAAGGCGAAGAAACGGCGACCAACAAATGGCGGCTAGCGCCGGCGCTACCCACTAACGTCGGGCGGTAGCGGTAGCTTGCGCTAGGCGGTAGCGGTGGCTGTAACGTGCGCGGTAGCGCGTCTCCTTCTTCCTCAATGAGTTGCAGCGGGGAGACGGCAGGGGCGGCGAGATTAGCGGCAGTTACGCGGCACGATCTCTGCGAGAAACGCACGGCGGCGTTCCAGGCAAGAAACGCACGGCGGAGGCGTTCCAGGCAAGAAACGCACGGCGGTGGCTTCGTCCGAACCGAACGGGAGAGAGGGAGAGAGACAGGGGCTAGGGCGGTTACACTTTGAGAATGATAGCGCTCAAAACATCCGAGTGAGCGTCAAGTTTGGAATGACTCTACCCGTTGCCCCCAGCAGGGGTATTTATAGGCGTACCCTAAATCCCCGACGACATGTTATGGGTGCTTTAACGGACCCGTTAGGGTTTCGTTAAAGACCCACCATTATTGCTAAATATACCTTAATATTTCTGCATACACAATTTATTCTGTAGGATGATATAGACATTTCATATATGGTGTGCTGAAGGCAAATGGTATCGGGCATTTTGATAATTATTTCTCTCTCATATGAGTGTGTATAGAGTTAAGTTAACGTAATCTCCTCCTCTTTTATATTTTGAAATTACAAAAATCTCCATGATCTGTTTGTAGAACCTCCTTTCCGTTAAAATTTTAGATGAAAAGTGATAAAATCAGCTAAAATGTATTTTGCTTTTCCAAGTTTATTTTTATATTAACTTAATTTTCTCTGTCCATCCTTTGACTGCCCATCCTTCGCAAATTTGAATTATTGCAAAGGATAAAGTTGAAAAATCAGAAAATATTTTAGGATTTTATCTATTTTCATCTAAAATTCTAATGGAGGTCTTTGTAGGGGAGATTTTTGTAATTTTGAAACATTGGGGAGGCCTTTGTAATTATGCAAACTCCCAGAAGAGTACCGGTAATTAACACACTACATATCTATATATATTGGTGAGCTAAATGAGCTTTTGAGGCATATTCATGGGCTAGAGGAATGTGCGATTGTAATGTGAAGGCTTCGGGTGTCTAAGAAGAAAATGTCGCCATTTGTTTTCCAGTGTTTTTTTAATACTTGGTTTTCTTGGTTGATCAAGCAGTATGAATAATTCAGACAAAAGCACTTATCAAAAATTGGAATTGATATGTTCTGATTGTTCTTAGCATTGTTTTTGAGACTGGTGTGCAAGAGATTTTTTTCGATGTTCACTGGAAAATCCTTAGTGTTCGTTGAACAACAGGGGGATCTCAAGGGAGAAATCCCCAGCTCTTACAGAAAAATGGTCGAAACCTCATTGGTTTCTTGATGTTGGCATTTCCCTAAATTTATGGACTCAATTATCTTGCGTTGCTTGTAGAAATTCCAATTTGCATTCTTGGTTTCATATCTACTAACACACGTACTATTATTCTCAGGCACTTGATTGGATTTTTCCTTTTCCTTTCCCTCACCATATACACGGCTATGAAGGTTCCTAAGGTTGCAGACATACATCCACTGCAACAATTGTCGGAGGTGCTGAGAAAAGCTGATCTGCAGCGTAGCAACGGGTTGAATGATGTGGCAAACCTGATCGTGCCGTTGTCTGTACGCCGGATTCCCCGGTGGCCGTTCTTTGCATTCCTAGGCGGGGCGATGTTCTGCCTCCTTGCAAGCAGCGTGTGCCATCTTCTATCTTGCCATTCCCGGCGCATGGCTTACATCATGCTCCGGCTTGACTATGCCGGCATTGCGGCTCTTATTTCCACGTCCTTCTATCCTCCCGTGTACTACTCATTCATGTGCGACCCATTCTTCTGCAGCCTCTACCTCGGCGCCATCACTCTTCTCGGATGCACGACCATCACAGTGTCACTGCTTCCAATCTTCCAAAATCCAGAATACCGGGCAATAAGGGCAGGACTGTTCTTTGGCATGGGGGTGTCGGGAGTTGTGCCGGTGCTGCATAAATTGATTGTGTTCAGGCACCGGCCCGAGGCTCTCTACACGACGCAGTACGAGGTGTTGATGGGAGTTCTGTATGGAGTTGGGGCGCTCGTGTATGCTACCAGAATACCTGAAAGATGGAGGCCTGGGAGATTCGACATTGCTGGCCACAGCCACCAGCTCTTTCATGTTTTGGTTGTCGCAGCTGCCTACACTCACTATAGATCAGGGCTGATTTATCTAAATTGGAGGGATCTACAAGGATGCTGAACACCTGCAATTGTATGATGTTCATGCATGTAGTAAGCATTTAAGCCTTGAAACCCTAAAATTAAAAAAAAAAAAGGTTTAATAAATTTCTACCGGCATTGTGGAATTTTCAAATGTAGATACAAAGCCGAAACTCAATCAAAAACGTCCGTCATATTATCTGTAAGTGTAGGCTGGGTTCTCTTGTTATCAAGCTTAATGCAGTTGAATTTCATGGCATTCAATATAATATTGCATGCTGCTTGTGGTTTACGGCGGCCTGTGCAAGCGATTTTTTTTTGTTTCTTGGAGCCAGAATTCTGATTTAGCGCGACTTCAACTCTTTCGCTTACCGTTTGTGTTGGTACACGGTCACTTCTTGAAAGATCAAGAGCTGCAATCATCGAAATATTTGATCAACCTAAACAAACAAAAATGGCAATGGTTACTGTAAGTGGTGTACAACATGCCAAATTATAAATACAAAATGACAGTTAGATATACATACATGCTAGAACATGAAAAACACAGCCAAACTGATCCGATTTCTCATATATAGTGTACACATGTAAAAGAAATTGTTCTGAGAGGAAAACAATGAGATGCCAGAAAAGATCTATTGGATGACAAAGTGGGCGGACAGCCTTGGCCACACAACGACCCCGTCTTTTCAAGGAAACCCCATGTCGTCTCTCATAATAAGACTTGCCCAATGGACAAAAAATCACGTGCCGCCATCATTCATCTGCTCCCTGCCTTGCCTCGCCAAAACTCAAGAGTGCGCTCCGACATCCATATGCACAAGAAATATATATTGATCTTCTGGGTGAATTCAGAGGGGGTCCAGAATTAAAAAAAAAAAAAGTTCTGCCCTCGAGATTTTGGATGCTAGAAACTCTAAAAGCCCAACAAGTGAGGCGCAAGCCTTAACAAAGGTTCCAAAGCACTTGGAGAAAACTTCCTGCCAAAGAGATGGCATACGGTTGAGTTGGCGTCGTGGGAACATGCATGTCCATTGATAATTCTCTTTAGAAATGCTTCTGTGACATCACCAGACCCGAATGTAGCGGGATGGGCCCCGCCTCTCGACCAATCCACCAAAGTTAAACTTGTGTTTGCCAAAAGATGCGGTGATTCAATTGCAAGCATCGTGGGAAAGTAGTGCTCGTCAACATAGCAGTGGGGCTTGCAGAATTTGGCAAACTTGGGATAATACACCCTGTCCTTGACAATGCTGATTGCAAGCTTCCTGTTAACCTCAAACCACTGCGGTCCTTTACGCCACTGCTCGATGCTGACCTCTGGCAGCATGCGGCGATCGTATCGTCCCCTGCCGTACGGTCCGGGATCATCAACTGACCCTACAAAGCTGTATCTGGATCCTGACAAGTATTTGTAGACCGTGCTGAAGTTGTGAAGGGGTATGCAACTCTCAGAAAGGAGGGCAAACCATTCGTTGGAAATATCTAGCAGCGCATTTCCGAGGAGCCTTCTTTCAGCATCACACATGCTCATCTGCCCCCACTCTGACACCTGAAAAACCTCCATTGAAAAGACATCACAGGTGAAGAAATTTGCATAAAAAGGGATTACGTATAATTAAGATTCATGTTGAATATTAAATAGGACAAATAAATGAAATGTGAAAAATTACACCTGCACCTGATTTTGCATTAAGAACATATCCTCCAGTGAAAGATAATATCACTGAACTCCCTTTCAAAAGTGAACTTATCAAATTGTAAATACACCTCTTTGTTTTTAAAAGGAAAGAAAATTTCAATATATAAGTCATAAGAAGATAATGAGAGAAAATTCATCACAAAACATAGCAATATCCATGGTGTGTGTCTCCATATATATAGGCGTAGCCCCGTACCCGACTGCTAGTGTGTGTGTATATATATATGTGTAGGGCCATTTACCGGGACCACCCCTCTAACTTTGCTAAATTACTGAGAGCACCCCTCTTATTTTCGAAATTACAAAAAAATTCCCTATAAGTTAGCATAATTACAAAAACTTCCCTTGAAGTTTTAATTTCATTACAAAAAACCCCATCGGTGTACAATTTCATTACAAAAAAATCCTGATTTTTTGTTCATGATGTTATGAAATGAAAAGTTCAGGGGAGGTTTTTGTAATTTCGAAAATAAGAGGGGTGCTCTCAGTAATTATGCTAACTTACAGGGGAGGTACTGGTAATTATTTCTATATGTGTATATATGTATGTACATATGTGTATATATATATGTGTGTGTATGTGTATGGGAATATATGTGTATCTCTCTCTCTCTCTATATATATATATGTATATACATATATATATATATATATTTTACACACATATCTTTATATCTATCTATATATATATATGTATCTCTCTCTCTCTCTATATATATATATACATATATATATATATATATATGCGCGTGTGTGTGTGCGTTATGCCTCCGAACGCGTTGCGGTTCACAGTACATCAATCTGCTCGACCGGTTCAGCCCCTACTGAGGGGGCCGGCCGGCCCCCTCTAATCCCGGGGTATTTATAACCCCGGGACTCTCCTGGATGGGTATCAAGATCAATATTCAGGTATTCTCTTCTTCCCTCTCAACCCTAACCCTAATCTCTCCTTCTCTAGATCTCTCTCAATCTTGCTCTCTTTCTTCTACGTTCATATCAGTGTGTATGTGTGTGTGTGTGTGTGTAAATATATACTAACATTAAAAAGTAATTTGGAAGACATTTGGGCTTCTTAGGAGTCTCTAAATTTAATCTTGGCCATCTAATATATGCCCTCCATTAAATCATGACCCTACAAACTACTTTAATTTGAATCCCCTCATTTCTTAGCCCGCAAGTATTTGGCGGCAGAATGGGCGCTCTCCCGTACAACTTCACACGCTGGCTTATTTCGACGGCCTCTCCTAGGGCAGCGACTCCATCTCCCGCTCGCCGTTCGCGATCGCCTCCTTCACGACGCCATCCTTATGAAATTAGAAAGTTGATTGATTGCCCAATTTTATGTAGCCGTTCTCTTTAAAAAAAGGAATTTAGGTGAATTTCTTCTGTTACAACCTTATGAAATGAGTAGTGATGAAAACTTTACCTAAATTCACCTAGACATGCAGGCGTGTTTATATTCACCTAAACCTGTAGGCCAATTCACCTAAACCTGTAGGCCAATTCACCTAAACCTGTAGGCCAATTCATCTAAACCTATATTGCCATTTTATGTAGCTTTGTATTACTTTATTAAGCTGCTTTAAAGAATTTAGGTATATATATATACACACGAGCAACTCCGCATGGGCTTCGCTCGTGCTCGCTGACTCTTAGCGGGCTTCGAAGCCCGCTGAGATAGGCGAAATTGGGCAACTTTAGATTATTTTTAATAACACAAATTAATAAATTTTAAAAAATTAGTTACAACTTCAGAGCATGATTTTCATTTAGATAATTAATTTTCATTATCGACCATGGTTACAACTTTAGAGCTGATCCTTAGCGGGCTTCGCCCGCACGGGCTTCGCCCGCACGGGCTCTAGTCGAACGCGGAATTGGGCAACTAAAATTAATTTATTATAATTCTTTATTAAATTAGAACACGTGCATCTATCTATATTTTTTTAAATTAGAACTAAAATCCCCTTGAGATCAATTTCACAAAGTGGTTGTTGTATGTGTGTGCGTGAGAGCACCAAGCACGGTTGAAGTCCACTAAGAGCATCGGGCAAGGTCGTAGCTAGCGAGGATTAAATTCGTTTAATGTCATACATTTAAAATGCAAATGTAATCTCATTTAAAATACACAATATCTGAAGAGCATTTTAGCCCTCGCATCTCCGTAATTTGTAAAATGAATATTTGGCACACAGATAATTGATTCGGAGTATAATAGCTGTAATTTCTATAAACATAATATTCGCCCACCGAACCTCTTATTTATCAAACATTTACAACTGCATTATGTCGCTACTGTCGTAGAATAATACCGCCCTCTAAATGATGTCGTCTGCCGAATAATGCTGCCCGTCGAATGATGTTGCCCGCCGAATGACGCCGCCTGTCGAATGATGTCGCCCGCTGAATGTCGCCAAACTACGAATGTTGCCGCCTGCCGAATTTTGCTGCACGTCGAATGTTGCCTCCCGCCAAATGTTAGCCGCACGTGGAGACATTCTTGAGAATTTATATATGGGCGCAGCCCGCTCATATGCGGGCGCAGCCTGCTCGAACACGGGCGAAGCTCGCTAAGGGTCAGTGAGCATGGGCGAAGTCCGTGCTGAGCTGCTCGTATGTATATATATATATATACACCCTAAACCTAAACAGTGCACAGGGGGCCCCGTGGGGGCGGCGACATTCTCGGGGCGGCGACATTCGTCCGGGTCAGGGGTGGCTCATATTTATATACTTATATATAAATCGTAGTTTAATATTATTCAACAAAACCATACGGTGTGATGGTTGTCATCTTTGCTCTCTATAGTGAGAACTTGAGTTCAAATCCCATCATTGACACGTTTTGTGAGATTAAAAATTGGGCCATATAGCCTCCCTTTTCAATAAATTTAGGTGTAAAATCGTAATTTCATGTTGTAGGATACCATACACCTTAATATAATCACAAATCCTATCATAGTAGGTGTAGGAGCTCTAGTAAAAAAGTGTAGGTAATCAGACGGTTAGATTTGATTTCAGTGAGGTCGGACAGTTCAGACGACCCTGATGGTACACGTTACACCATTACAACCTCAACTATTTCATTGTATATATTTATAAATCGTCGTTTAATATTATTCAACAAAAACCATATGGTGTGATGGTTGTCATCTTTGCTCTCTATAGTAAGAACCTGAGTTCAAATCCCATCATCAACAATTTTTGTGAGATTAAAAATCGGACCATATGACCCTTTTCAATAAATTTAGGGGTAAAATCATAATTTCATGTAGTTAGGTACCCTACACCTTAATATAATCGCAAACCCTATCATAGTAGGTGTAGAAGCTCTAGTAAAAAACGTAGGTAATCAGACAGTTAGATTTGATTTCAGTGAGATCGGACGGTTCAGATGACCCTGATGGCACACGCAGTTACACCATTAACAACTGAAAGTGAGTTTTAGTTCTTAAATATTAAAAGCTCTTGTTTAAATTTGTTTCAAAATAATGATATAAATAAATATGGTGCTGAGTGAGTAATAACAACAAACACTAGAAGGGCATAATAATCACAGCACAGCAAAAAGAAATAAAACAAAAGCAAACATCCAGAAGACACAAGATATATAGTAGTTCCCCAATCAACCTGGGTACATCTACTCTTCTACCCACTGGTAGAAATCCACTGGAGGTTGTTGATCAGGTGCCCTCACACCAAGGTGTTTTTGTTCAGGTGTCCACACACCACAGAGCTTTTGATCAGGTGCTCAAAACCAAGATGCAAGTTTTTGCTAAGGTGCCCTGTCACTGGGAGTTAACTTTTGAAGGGAGTTATAACCCTTTACAAGATGGGAAGGAATAAAGAAAACAGAAAAGATTATAGTGTTCTTCTCTTTCTAAGAAGACTCTTGAAGATCCTGATGGGTTGTTGAGTTTGGATCTTGATGATGATGTTGAAGAGAGCTCCCCTAGTCTGATTTAGATTAGATGACAGCTTGTGGATGGAGCATCTTCACTTGATTGTAAATACTCTTCTTCTTCTTCTTGCAGTTTAGATCCCTGAGCAAATGATCTTGATTGGTGTCTCAGGGTATAGATAATCTGCAAAGAAGAGTTAGCAAAAACAAAACAAGATAGAATAAATATGTTGTTCTCTGTTTTTGCTGTTGTTCTTCTTTCTCTCTTATTCTTCTTCTTCTCTCTGTATATGTATTTTGGAGAGCTGTTCGGCTAGTTTGAATTTTTGCCGACAAGAGAGGAAAGAAATAATATCTCTTTTATTTCCTGGATCCTCGAGCAGACAAATTGCCGTCTTTAGCTTTTGCAACGGCTATATCATTTAATGTTGCAACGGCTGTATTGTTAAGGCAGCAATATATATAACAATATATAAATAGAAATAATAAAATATTACTTTAATAAATCTGACAGCATATTAGTCGAGCTGAGAATGATATTGAAATAATGCTGAAGATATTTCGTCGAGCTCAGCTTCAAGTTCGTCGACCTCATCATTTGATTCGTCGACCTGAACATTTGATTCGCCGTTCTGAGCTTCTGCTGAATATTCATCGAACGCAGACTTGAGTTCGTCGAACGGAAGGATTCGTCGACCGCTGAGACGGGCTGGATCGTCGACCGCTGAATATTGAGCTGTTCGTCGAACGCAGACTTGAGTTCGTCGAACGCAGGATTTCGTCGACCGCTGAGACGGGGTCTGTTCGTCTACCGCTGAGATAATCTGTTCGTCGACCGCTGAACCGGGATTTGTTCGTCGACCGCAGAGCGCCGTCCGTCGAACGCAGAATGAACACCTTTCGTCGATCGCAGAGCGCCGTTCGTCGAACGCAGATGGCCGTTCGTCGAACGCAGAGAACACGTGTTATTTTTATTCTTCTCTTATTTTCTCAGCCTATTATATATATATATATATATATATATATATATATTTTCAGCCTTCTATCTTAATAGGATTTGATCTAAGTTATACAATGTGTTATGATATAAACTTAGACATTAAAGATGGATCCTAACTCAAATCAAAACTAAGGTTCCAACAATCTCCCCCTATTTGAGTTGGGATCTTAATCCAAATTAAGACTAGGTTCTAACAATCTCCCCCTATTTGGTTTAGGATACCTAAGCATAAAAAATCTTGAATAACTTAAGGCTTAAGGGTCAGAGATTATTTCTAAATTTCTTTTTAAAAATCAAGTAATTTTTGATTCCTAGATTTTGATTTAAATAGGATTTTAATGATGTGAATTGCTAGCTGTTATTGGATTCTAAGGAATTTTAAAATCAGAAAGACATTGCCTGATACCTTCTTTCTATAGAATCCACTTATCAGAAGAGACTCACACACAGTGCTCTGATCATTTCTGATCTATGCAATTTGAGTAGAATGCTCAAACTGATTTTGGAGAAAGTCTGTAAGAATGTGAAGTTTATCTGACTTTGTTTTTGAGATAGAAAATTCAAAAGAATCATATAACTGCTGTTTAATTATAAAAGTTTAAAATAAGTAAAAACAAATGCTTTATCATTAGATATATTGGCCTTTTTATTTCATTGAAATATAAATTTGAAAAATTTCTTTGATATTGCTGAACATAAAGTTTTTCTTTTTCTTTAAAAGATTGTCTAAACTTTTCAGCTTTAATTAAATTATTTTTTAAACAGATAATTTGTTCTTCAGATGTTTTCAAATTTTCTTTAATTTTATCAGAAGTTAATTTGTTTATAGTTAGCTCTTTTCTGATTCTATTTTCAGAATTTATTAATTCTGTACATGGTGATTTGAGAACAGATTTAAATGGATCAGAGGTAAAATTAGGAATTGAAGTTACCTCAGTTACCTTTTCTGATTCAGATTCAGCATCTGATTTGTGATATGAGCCATATATGGCCATCATGCAGAAAGCTCTACCTTTTTGTTCTTCTTCTTCTTCTTCTTCTTCTTCTATACTTAGATTGGATGATGGTTCTGCATCAAAAATATAATTAGTGGAAGAAGTAGAAGTGGATTCATTTACCATCCTTGAGAGGGAGTTCCAGATGCCCCTTGCTGAAGTGCAATTAGCCACCTTTTGAAGAATGTCTTTTGACATTGATTTAGCCAATATGTTCATGGCCATGACATCAGCACATATCAACTTCTCTTGATCATCTGTTGAAGAAATTGAGGATGGAGGTCCTGGCAAAATAGATTTGTAAATTTCTTCATCTATGACATTCATATATAGTTTAATTTTAACTTGCCATAAAGAAAATCTATCCAAATTACAAATTGGTGGATTTGAAATTGAAAAATCTACTTGTGCCATTAACTTTTAGAAAAACCCTTTTTAAAAAAAATTAAGAACTAAGTGATCTTTGTGATTCAGGTGTTAGCCTGTATGTAAAATCAACCTGCTCTGATACCAATTGAAAGTGAGTTTTAGTTCTTAAATATTAAAAGCTCTTGTTTAAATTTGTTTCAAAATAATGATATAAATAAATATGGTGCTGAGTGAGTAATAACAACAAACACTAGGAGGGCATAATAATCACAACACAGCAAAAAGAAATAAAACAAAAGCAAACATCCAGAAGACACAAGATATATAGTAGTTCCCCAATCAACCTGGGTACATCTACTCTTCTACCCACTGGTAGGAATCCACTGGAGGTTGTTGCTCAGGTGCCCTCACATCAAGGTGTTTTTGTTCAGGTGTCCACACACCACAAAGCTTTTGATCAGGTGCTCAAAACCAAGATGCAGGTTTTTGCTAAGGTGCCCTATCACCGGGAGTTAACTTTTGAAGGGAGTTATAACCCTTTACAAGATGGGAAGGAATAAATAAAACAGAAAAGATTATAGTGTTCTTCTCTTTCTAAGAAGACTATTGAAGATCCTGATGGGTTGTTGAGTTTGGATCTTGATGATGATGTTGAAGAGAGCTCCCCTTGTCTGATTTAGATTAGATGACAGCTTGTGGATGGAGCTTTTTCACTTGATTGTAAATACTCTTCTTCTTCTTCTTCTTCTTGCAGTTTAGATCCCTGAGCAAATGATCTTGATTGGTGTCTCAGGGTATAGATAATCTGCAAAGAAGAGTTAGCAAAAACAAAACAAGATAGAATAAATATGTTGTTCTATGTTTTTGCTGCTGTTCTTCTTTCTCTCTTATTCTTCTTCTTCTCTCTTCTCTTCTCTCTGTATATGTATTCTGGAGAGCTGTTCGGCTAGATTGAATTCTTGCCGACAAGAGAGGAAAGAAATAATATCTCTTTTATTTCCTGGATCCTCGAGCAGACAAATTGTCGTCTTTAGCTTTTGCAACGGCTATATCATTTAATGCTGCAACGGCTGTATTGTTAAGGCAGCAATATATATAGCAATATATAAATAGAAATAATAAAATATTGCTTTAATAAATCTGACAGCATATTAGTTGAGCTGAGAATGATATTGAAATAATGCTGAAGATATTTCGTCGAGCTCAGCTTCAAGTTCGTCGACCTCATCATTTTATTCGTCGACCTGAACATTTGATTCGCCGTTCGGAGCTTCTGCTGAATATTCGTCGAACGCAGACTTGAGTTCGTCGAACGGAAGGATTCGTCGACCGCTGAGACGGGCTGGATCGTCGACCGTTGAATATTGAGCTGTTCGTCGAACGCAGACTTGAGTTCGTCGAACGCAGGATTTCGTCGACCGCTGAGCTACTGCCGCTGAGACGGGGTCTGTTCGTCGACCGCTGAGATAATCTGTTCGTCGACCGCTGAACCGGGATTTGTTCGTCGACCGCAGAGCGTCGTTCGTCGAACGCAGAATGAACACCTTTCGTCGAGCGCAGAGCGTCGTTCGTCGAACGCAGATGGCCGTTCGTCGAACGCAGAGAACATGTGTTATTTTTATTCTTCTCTTATTTTCTCAGCCTATTATATTTTTATATATTTTCAGCCTTCTATCTTAATAGGATTTGATCTAAGTTATACAATGTGTTATGATAGAAACTTAGACATTAAAGATCCTAACTCAAATCAAAACTAAGGTTCCAACAATCTCCCCCTATTTGAGTTTGGATCCTAATCCAAATTAAGACTAGGTTCTAACAAGAACCTCAAAACTATTTCTTTGTATATATAGTATATATAGTATATATATTTCATATATGGGGCTGTTTATCTTGGATCACCCCTGTAACTTTGCAAGATTACAAGTTGCAGCCCTCCATCTTTTGAAATTATAAAACCACCATCTATTTTTTTGTGTATGCATGTTATGAAATGTAAACTTTTAGGAGAGGTTTTGGTAATTTCAAAATATAGAGGTGCAACTAGTTATGCAAAAATTTCCAAGGGGCAGTATGGGTAATTAATACCGTTTATCGGGACCTCTCCTGTAAGTATACAAAATTACAGGTAAGATTTCTATTTTGATAAAAAGAAAAGATAAAAATGCATTGCTCTGTTGATTTTGACCGATCTATCAGATCGAGATTCACTTGACTTGTATATATGACATACACATATATTCAAGATCTTTTCTTGAATCATGCGACGTGGGATTCGTAACATAAATCAAATTCTTATAAAAAGAAAATGATAAAATCCTTCTTTACAGAGTCACATAGTGATAAGTCTAACTCATTTAAATGTTATAGAAGCAATGAGTTCAAATTGAAGAAAAGAAATGAGGGTGACTTTTTTTGTCGGACTAATCACTCCCTAAGATGAAGGGATCTTATGCTTTGACTCTATTTCGATTTCATTATGTTTCATTATTTAATGAAATCAGAATTCAAATTTATTTTTGAATATGTGCATAGTTTTCATTATTGAAATGTTTTTTGAATATATCTTCCTATCATATAATTCATATATAATATATAGTTATGAATTATAGATATAATTCTAGGATTGAATATTTAGGGTTTAGAGTTTAGAATAAACCCTAAACCCTATATAGTATATAGTTTCAAATATAGATATAGTTGATAGAATATTTATCGGAGTACATGATAGTTGATTCATGGATGAACCATCAAATCAAAAACTACGAAGCTCGGATACTTAAAAATGCTCTGTGTATCGGCTCGGATGTGTATCGGATACGGGAAACGCCCATAAACGTGCGAAAACACGCTTCCGAAACACTAGGAAACACATTTTTAAATAAATAAATAAAATTTATTTCGGAATCGCGATTGCCTTGCGGTAAAGAGTCCTGTCGCTTATTTCACGACTTATCTATTCACGCTTTAGGTGTATGCCATTCACGCTACTCTTCGTGCGCCCGAAGTTCTCCCGCATCACGCCGCCGTAGAGAGGAGAGGTCTCTGCATCGAAGCTCTCCGGCATTACACCCGTCGAAGCTCACCCCTTTCTTGCTTCTGCTACCGCGCTGCTACTGCTGCTCCACTGCCGCTCCAGATCCCACTCCCTGCTCTCGATCCCGCCCTGCTTGTAAGCTCCTCCCCTTCCTCCTCTTCTTCTTCTTCTTCCTCCTCTTCTTCTTCCTCCTCCGCCTCCTCTTCTTCTTCCTCCTCTTCTTCTTCTTCTTCTTCTTCTTCCTCCTCTTCTTCTTCTTTGTCCTCTTCTTCTTCTTCCTCTTGTTCTTCTTCCTCTTGTTCTTCTTCCTCCTCTTCTTCTTCTTCCTCTTCTTCCTCTTCCTCTTCTTCTTGCAAGTATGAGTTTAATTTTATACATAGGTGTTTAGGTCAATGTCATGTACAGTCCCTAATACATAGAGTTCTTAGTGATGTGATACAAAGTTATAACATACAAGAAATACTTATACTAAAGACCAACATTTGATGTTAAAAAGTTTAGTTGTTAAGGATCTTACATCTGGTGTTCAGGTAAATTATCTTACATATGTGATTTAATACAGTACCTACTAAGTTTCACATATCAACTAATTTATCCTCATGACATTCTTTAAAATTATCTTTAATATAGTACCTACTAATATGGCCAGTTTGGTTGAGCTGTTGCTGATGAAAAGTTGCTGATGAATAGCTACTGATAGTAAAAGTGCTGTTTCTGGAAAACAGAGTTTTGTTAAAAACCTGTTTGTGTGAAATGGAGTTTGCAGAGCTTTTGATAAGCTGTTTTGTAAAAACTGTTTGGGAAAAATGGAATTTTTTAAGGTTAATTTAGCTGATATCCATCCATCTTTTGGTTTCCCCATCTACAATTTTTTAAAATTAGATACATACACTCACGTACATTAACACACACATACACATACAAATACAAAAAAAACTTCACACACACTCATGTACATTTAACAGACACACACACACACACACACAAATCGGGTCATTTATTTGTTCACATCCGAGAAGGAGAACGCTATATGGGATTTGGATTATACTTTCTAGTGCAATTGGGCATAATCTTCACACACAAAATCAAATGGATCTATAAGCACAGCAAAATGCCCAATGCATACATACAAATTGGAACAACACTAGAAATCGAAGATACATAACAATAGAGCTGCTCTACACCTTTCCATTGCAAAATGGACTCTTATGGTATGACTGCACCTGCATATGTAAATACCCATCTAGACCTATTGCAGAAAGTCACAAAACTGGAGAGAAGATACTTGGGGCTTACCGATCAGGAGTAGAGAGAAGAGGGATGGATTTCTGTAGGAGGTGGGCTGCTCGTCTTCGTCAGGGAGGAGGATCGATGGAGAGCTGAGGGGCGAGAATACGCAGCAACCCTAAGATCGAGATGTGGAGGAATCGAGCAAGCGATCGGTCGAGAGGGATGAGGAGTAGCAAGACACAGGGATTTATCATCGGGAGAGCACAGGGGGCGGGGAGCCGAAGGCTCGGAGCGCAGGGAATCAGGAGAGAAGGGGCGCTGATGCGGCGCGGTCGAACTGGAGCTGACGACTGCGGTTGGAGTTTACGCTAACATCAACTGATTTTAAAAACTCTGTTTCCTGTCAGCGCGTAACCAAACACAGCTTATGGTCTAAACGGCGTTTTGGAGCTGCCGCACCGGAGCCAATAAGCTCCCCCAAACGCTACCTAAGTCAGATGTCAATAAGTTTCAAGTTTTTTCAAGAAATGACAATAATGTATAATATAAGTTTGAAGTCCCGATTTTCATATGTATGGTCTATGTTGTAATCTTATTAATTTTTTTTCGTTACAATTCAAAATATGTACAATTAGTTTGTTAGTTGTCTTATTTTTATATTAATTAATACTAATATTAAAATAATTAAAAAAATTTAAAACGTTTCCCGTATCCTTATTTTTTTAAAAATCACGTTTCTCGTATTTGTTTCGTATCGTAACCCGTATCCCGTTTCCATCCTCGTGCTGCATAGATAAAAAATATTATTGGGGATCATAACATAAAAGTAGGAATAACTCCTCAGATCTAGTCACACACTTCATTCTAATTATTCATACTGAATACTGACAATTCCGAAAAATTACTCCTACTATTATCTCACACAAATGAGTGACGGTGCATGGAGGCCCCATGCGGCCGCGATAGTACCCTTGATTGTTCGCATCCCCAGTAGGCGGTGTGAGGCAGCGACTGTATGATTAACTCCATTCAATTCCCTCGATCAACAATACCAGTGATCGTGCTCTCACTGCCTCATACCAATTACATGGGACTCAGAGCGAAAATGAGTATTATTGTCGCTGCACGGGGGCCTCTAGTGCACTATCACTTTATATAAAATAATTTCAGATCCTAGAACAAAAGAAATTTAGCAAAGTTTGCATTATCTTGACTAATAGAAGACATTTCATTTCGTAATTTACAAAAGTTGAATAACTATGTGTACACAATATCTTGCAACATATTCTTACAAACTAAGAGATGGTGCAACATGCAACAACAATGGAGAGCGGATTTTTACTGAAATAGCGATATTCGTAGCCTAAGAAAAAAGTAATATCATATAAATATCGATTCTAAAATGGCATAAATATATAAACTATCCTTGCACTGCATGTGCGATAATACGAAAAGAAGAAGACCACATTAAAGAAGGTTAATAGGGCTGGGTAAAATCTGACGGATGTAAGACACGTCCAATGTAGTTGGAGTAACAGCCTGTCGAGATCAATTTCATGGTGTATCCTAGATAACTGACGCATGCCGATATCATGTGTCCTCAGATGCGACAAAGAGTGCATCAATTACCCAGGGGTTAACAGAGCGTGACCCTGGAGAGAACTCGCAAAAATGGCAACGGAAAGATCTGGACGTTGCCGTTATAACTCGGTGGTGCTAATCTAAGAGTTGTCAGTAATGTCTCATCCCTGCCAAGAAATCAAATAACATTTATACGTCCCGTGGCGAGTGTGAAATTCTCGTACATCCAAAACCTCGGCTATCTCCTCAGTCATAGGCTTCAGTACTGGTGCTAAGGTGGGCGGTATGTCTGGGACTGCAGCTGGTGGACGGGGGCTAGAACTAGTCGGCTCTCAATAGAACGGATGATGGTTGCATGAAGGGAATGTGAGGGAGTTGAAGGGGTCTGTCAAGTTCCTGAGGCGAGCGGTCGTTTCTGACACAGATCCCATCAGGAGTGACAACAGACGAGCGGGGGTGGGTCACCTGTGCCCGTGACAAAGGAGGAAGGAGGCGCCGAGCTCTGGAAGTGAGCCTCCGTCGGCTGGAGATGAGGGGGGTTGACGCGAGTCTCGTCGGTTCAGGTTTTGGGTTGGACTATCGGGAAAAACAGAGATGTCCTATGTTTTTTCCGATTTCTTCCAAGCTATTTTTCGGGGGGCTGAAGGCTAGTTTTTAATAGGAGAGAGAAAAGAAATTAGAAAAAAAAATCTTAACAAGAGGATTTCTTTCCTTAAGGAATGTTCGTCGATTCAACTATGAAATTATCTTTCAAGAAATTTTCATCAAGTAGGGTTGGAGGTCGGTTTTCAAAGGCTTTCCTTAAGGAATTTCTTTCTTAATATGAGGATTTCTAATTAGGAAATCTCTAATGATGACAATAGGAGGGAAAATGTTTTTCTTTCTTAATTGGAGGATTTCTAATTAGGAAATCTCTAATGATCATAATAGGTGGGAAAATGATTTTCTTTCTTAATATTTTGCACCATAGATAATTTCCGAAATTAGAACTTAATTTTTATTTTAATATCAATTAAGAATATGATTCATTTTAATTGACCTTTTATTTTTGGTGTGCTTGCCATTATTATTACATTGAATTTGATGGACCAATTCATTAATAATCTTATTGGTTGGTCATGCTAATAAGTCGAACGAACATGAGCGAGTGGCATACGCAACATAAAACATACGCGTGCTAATAACATGCACAAAAATACAAGAGATAAATATGCGCGAGTGACATGCACGCTCAGTTATTAAAGGCGCGCACCGAGGCGCAAAGGGGCCCTGGAGCCTATGCGCAAGGCGCAGGCGCGCGCCTGAGGCACGTGAAGCGCAAAAATGGGGAAAAAATAAAAACAGTTAATTGGGCGCCCAATTCATGGAAAATCAGCGAATGAGCGCCCAATTAGCTGAAATTCAGCGAATTGGGCCCCCAAATCGCTGAATGGCGCCCAATTTGCTGAATTTCAGCGAATGGGGCGCCCAATTTGCTGAATTTCTGCGATTTGGGCCCCCAATTCGCTGAATTTCTGCGAATTGGGCCCCCAAATCGCTGAATTTCTGCGAATTGGGCCCCCAAATCGCTGAATTTCTGCGAATTGGGCCCCCAAATCGCTGAATTTCTGCGAATTGGGTCCTTAATTCGCTGAATTTCAGCGA
Organism: Dactylorhiza incarnata; assembly: GCA_033032865.1. Lineage (NCBI taxonomy): Eukaryota > Viridiplantae > Streptophyta > Magnoliopsida > Asparagales > Orchidaceae > Dactylorhiza > Dactylorhiza incarnata. Next base: position 132,117 of record JAWHQI010000284.1, on the reverse strand, counting down.
ATTGGGCCCCCAATCCGTTGAATTTCTGCAAATTGGACGCCCTATTCGCTGAATTTCTACGAATTGGGCGACCAATTTGCTGAATTTCAACATTTGGACGCCTAGGCGCGCCTCAGGCACATCGCCCGCCAAAGCCTTGCTGGGGCGCAACGGGGTGCGCTCGGTGCGCCCGGCGCCTCAGGCGCGCCTAAGTGTGCGCCTTGATAACTTAGCATGCATACCTATACAACAACACAACAACAACACTCAAGCCTTTATCCCACTATAGTGGGGTCGGCTATATGGATCATTTGTTGTCATTGCGCCGTATCTTTAATCATAGCCTCACTAATGCATAAGTACATCATATCTTTCCTTATAGTTTCATTCCAAGTCTTTTTTGGTCTACCCCTCCCCCGTTTAACATGTCTAGTGACTAAACTCTCACAACGCCTAACAGGTGCCTCTAATGGTCTCCTATGTACATGTCCGAACCATCTTAATCGAGCTTCTCGCATCTTCTCTACAATTGATGTCACTCCTGTCTTATCTCTAATACATTCATTCCTAATTTTAACCAGTCTCGTGTGACCACACATCCACCTAAGCATTCTCATTTCCGCAACTCCCATTTTTTGCTCATGTACACCATTCACTGCCCAACACTCAGAATCGTAGAGCATTGTTGACCTAATTGCAGTACGGTAAAACTTGCCTTTAAATTTTAATGGTACTTTACGATCACATAAGATCCCAAACGCGCCTCTCCACTTCAACCAACCTGCTTGGATTCTATGTATCACATCTTTATCTACACCTCCATCTTTTTGAATTATCGATCCTAGATATTTAAAGCACTCACTGCGAGAAATCTCTTGGTCACCCAATTAAATGACGGACTCATCCGACCTTCTTGCACTACTAAATTTAAGCTCTATATACTTCATCTTTGTCCTGCTCAACCTAAAACCCTTCTTTTCTAAAGTGTCTCGCCAAGATTCAAGTTTCTCGTTTACACCCTCGCGCGTCTCATCGACCAAAACAATATCATCTGTAAATAATAAACACCAAGGTATTGCTTGTTGGATATGTTCGGTGAGCTCATCTAAGATAAGGGTAAGAGATAAGGGAGCTCATCTAAGATAAGGGTAAGAGATAAGGGCTTAAAGCTGACCCTTGATGTAAGCCAACAACGATATGGAATTCATGTGTTAATCCTCCAGAAGCCCTCACCCTGGTCACTGAATTTGCATACATATCTTTGATTACGTCAATGTATGATACATTTACACCTTTCTTTTCTATGACTCTCCACAAGACCTCTCTTGGAACCCTATCATAAGCCTTCTCCAGAACGATAAACAACATATGCAAATCTTTTTGTCTTTCCCGATAGTTGTCAATGAGTCTCCTCAAGAGATGTATAGCTTCCATGGTTGACCTCCCTGGCATGAATCCAAATTGATTCTCTGAGATGCTAATCTCTCGTCTAACTCTTCTCTCTATTACTCATTCTCATAGTTTCATAGTATGACTCATTAATTTAATTCCTCTGTAATTGACACAATTTTGTATATTTCCTTTGTTCTTATACAAAGGTACCAAAATACTTTCTCTTCATTGGTCTGACATCTTCTTTGTCTTCAGTATCTTATTAAAGAAACTTGTAAGTCATAAAATTCATTCTCTCCTTAAGCATTTTCATACTTCAATAGGTATATCGTCTAGCCCAACCGTCTTTCTATTTTATCTTCTTCAGAAAGTCATCTATCTCTGATGCTTGAATTTTACGATAAAAAGTTATGTTCCTATACTCCTCCGATTTACTTAACTCTTCCAAGTACAGTTCATTGTTTTTTCCTTCATTGTATAGTTGATAAAAGAATCTTTTCCGTCGCTCCTTAATAGCCACATCATCTGTCAAAACCGTATTTGATTCATCTTTTATGCATTTAACTTGGCTTAAATCTTTTGTCTTCCTCTATCTAGCTCGAGCAATTTTATATATATCACGCTCTCCAACTTTGGTATCTAGTCGTTTGTAAAATTCTGCATAAGCTTGACTTCTTGCTTTACTTACTGCATTTTTAGCTTCTTTTTGGCGACTTTATACTTTGTCAAGTTTTCATCATTCCTACAAGCATATAATGTTTTATAGCTGACCATTTTGCCCACACTTTGTCTTGCACTTCCTTTTTCCACCACTAAGATTCTTTTTGTGGGGGCGCACAACCTTTTGACTCTCCAAATACGTTCTTTTCACTTATCCTTAAATGAGAAGACATAACTTCCCATGTGACATTAGGATCATCAACTAGTTGTTCTAAAATCGTTGCCTTGAAAGCAACCTATTTTTCCTTCTTCAAGTTCCACCACCGAATTTTTGGCAACACTTTTGTCTTTCTCTTAAAGTTACTATATTTAATTTGCACATCCAACATCACTAGTCAATGTTGCGTTTTCAAACTTTCTCCTGGTATGACTTTGCAATCCTTACAAATCTTTTTATCCATTTTGGGAGTCATAAAATAGTCAATTTGTGACTTATTTTGTCCGCTCTTGAACGTAATTAAGTGTTCTTCCCTCTTCATGTAGAACGTATTTGTCACAATTAGCTCATGTGTTATGACAAAGTCTATAATGGTTCTTCCTTCCTCATTTCTTTCTCCATGTGACTTATTTTATCCATTTTGCGAGACATGCATGATACCTATGCGAATAAAATAAAATTTAAGTATAATAATTCGACACAGGTTGCATCACATAGTGGAGGGGAAAGATATGATAGACACAACACTAGAGGGGTGTGAAGACCTCTCAGGGGCTCTAGAAACAAAACTTCTTCAGGGGGAGAAGAACAACCTTGCACCCATTATGCTCGAAGGAGTGAGAGTTCTTTACACCGTTATGAAGGACGTATCTACCGTACTGCTAAGGTCATCCCAGTAGGATATGACAGACATTGATAGCGAAGACATGACACCAGACCGCATCCTGATATGTGTTACCTATGAAAAACTCTACGAGATACTGGTGTGTGATAGGTATCGTGGTGCTACTTGTAGCCCCCCATTTTTGCCTTGTTATGACTTGAAATGAGTATTTGATTTAACTTAACAAATTAACTATAGGTGATTTTACTCTCTAGAGCAATTACCCATGTTGTATAGTAAGGGTAATTTAGTTATAGAAGTCTTAGGAAGTCAGGTGAGTCAAAGTAATGAGAAAGGCAACTGAAAACGTGAAGGAAATTATCCAGAGTAATTATGCGTCGACTAGAAGTCGACGCAACGTCAACTGAAAGTCGACGTTACTCAGACTGGATATCAACGCATCTTCAAATGTAGTCAACGCATCAGTTGAAGCCGACGCAACGTCGAGATGTACTCGACGCAGAAGGAAGAGTCTGTTGAAACCATCTTAGAAGTCGACGCAACTTCGACTTCAATTCGACGCAGAAGACGAAGTTCAAATTCAAGTCTTCAACTCGACAGATACGTTGATAAGTAATCGACGCAACGTCGACATCTGAGTTCAGCTAGAGCTAAGAAGGAATTCGAAGCTACTCCTATAAGAACTCAGAGGTGCGTCGATATGATGAAAGATGAAGTCGACGCAGCGTCGAATACAGACAGAAGCAAAAGGTTTTCTGCTGTCCTTTCTGGTGCTTTTCCAGAAGCTCTGCAAGGGTGAAATATGTTCTCCAACGGCTCGTTTATTACTAAGAATGGAATGGAGTATTCCAAAAATACAGCAAAGACATTTTTGGAAGATATTCAAAACATATGGACGGGTCGGGAACAAAGAGAGAAGGAAATATCAATTGTCCAATTGACATTCCTTCTAAGGATAGTCCAGAAGAAGAAAGAAATTAAAACTGAAATGATAGAGAATAGGTATGATGAGATGAAAAGAAAAAGATAAGAAACTGATTCATTATTCTGTCTGTCGAAATATGGCTTCTTCTTCCTCCTTCAACCGTAAGACAGAACAGAAGAAGACCTCCTATGCACAGGAAAAGAGAATAACAACGGTGCTGCTTCTTCTTCATTATCACATAGCAACAAGACAACAAAAGTGCAGAGAATCAGGATCAAGCTCATAACTCTTGCAATCACTATCATAAGCAATGGTTCTTCATATTCAGATCCTGAGATAAATAGAAGCAACAACATTCAAAGAAACAACTTCTGAAGAATTCTGACAGCAGAATTCTATTCTCTTATTTCTTTCTTCTCCTTCGTTCACCAACTGTAAAAGAGTTTTAAGAATCCCTCTTTCAAAGGATTCAGTAGTTTTAAGAGTCCCCTTATCAAAAGACTCAGTGGTACTAAGAGTCACCTTATCAAAATACTCAGTGGTTCTAAGAGTCTCCTTGTCAAAAGACTCAGTGGTTTCTGAGAGTCTCCTTATCAAAAGACTCAGACACAGTTAGTGTAATCCTATCAGGGCGGTAGAAGAGTGTACTACCCACATTTTGGGGAACCACTATAAAAATCTTGTGTCTCCTGGATTAATTTTTTGTGCTGTCCCAGTTTACTGTTTTCTAGTTTATATTTTCTGCATTTACTTTATTCTGTTTTGGTAGTGTTGATTGCATAATACTTAGTAGTTTAATTGTGTGTGCACATTTAGGATATAAAATATTTAAAACTCTATTCACCCTCTCTAAAGAATACTCAGAGGCACACTTTGCACTTTCAAATCTGTTAGGTTCTGAAACTTGATGTATAGTTGCAAACGCTCTTAGACTGTTGTAAAACAGAGACTTGTTAATCCTTGCAGAGAGAGGTAGCACGGGCTAATAAATTCTGGAATTATTCTAAGTAGTCCTCGATGGATCTCATTTACTTTAAAGAGAGTAACTCTCTTCATGCATTGCTTTGTAGCAAAGTTGGAGGGACAAAATGCATGTCGCAAAAGATTTTGTAATCATCCCAATATATGTTAGGATGCTCTTTGATGAGTTGCACGAACCAAAGTCGTGCCTCACCCATTAAGTGAACTGATGCAAGTCCAATCCATTCGGGCCAAGATGTTCCGATGGCATTGGTTGGATTTTGGCCCTATTGGATGAACTTCAAGTTAGTGATTGTTGGTCATATCACACACCCGATTGATGTGTTGGGAGCTCTCACAAGAGAGACATGATCTAGAAAACCTTCTGGTGGCATGCCTAGTGGTTTAGAACTGTGAAATGGAGCTTCATGTTCGAGATGAACAGTTGGCGCCTGACTAGAGACTACTAACCCATTAATTCAAGCATGGATCCTATGGAAGGTCGTCTGATTGCATGTTTTGAGGGCCGCTATGTCGGCCATGAGATTTTGGAGCATATCCTTAATTTTGTTGTTGTTAGCAACTGAATCTCCCATGACAAAATTTTTTGTTCCTGACATAATGATCTTTTTACAATATGTACTAGAGTGTGATCGAATGACCCACAGAAAGTGCATAATTGGCTCCAAAAATCCGCCTCGGCCAAGTACACACAAAAGATTCCCTGACACCAAGTCGGGTAACAAAAATCAGCAAAGAAGGAAAAAAACACGGTATTACAGTATGTTTCATCATTAACAGTGGGCCAGGGTGCTCTTCTTGGGAGATTTGATCTATCAGTAGCCACTTATCACATGTGCTTACTAAGCTCATTATCGTGAATAAATCTATTAGGTTTTGAAACTTGATGTATAGTTGCAAACGCTCTTGGACTGTTGTAAAACAAACACCTGTTAATCCAAGCGGAGAGAGATAGCACGGGCTAATAAATTCTGGAATTATTCTGAGTAGTCCTCGATGGATCTCATTTACTTTAAAGAGAGTAACTCTCTTCAACGATTGCTTTGTAGCAGAGCCGGAGGGCCAAACTGCATGTTGCAAAAGATTTTGAAATCATCACAACACATGTTAGGCTACGAAGCACGGATACTTAAAAAGGCCTCGCGTATCGACTCGAACACGTTTCGGATACGGGAAACGTTCGGAAACGCTCGGAAACGCGTTTCCGAAACTCCAGGAAACGCATATTTTAATTTAATTAAAAAATAAAAGGGGAATCGCGTATCCCGTCTTGCGGGATACGCGATTCCTGTCCGCTCCGCCTTTTATTTCCCTAGGTTTAGTCCGCCTTTTATTCCCGTCCTCTACTCCCGTCTGCTTCTCCACTACTGCTCGCGCGTCCGCTGCTCCCGTCTGCTTATCGCCGCCGCTGCTCCCGTCTGCTCATCGTCGCCGCCGCTGCTCCCGTCTGCTGTAAGAGCTACTCCCGCCTGCTAGAAGAGCTACTCCCGCCTGCTGCAAGAGCTACTCCCGCCTGGTTCTTCGCCGTCTGCTCATCGCCTGGTTCTTCTTCTTACACTTCCTTACACTTCCTTACACTGTTCCTTTCCTTCTTCTTACACTTCCTTACACTTCAGATTATGCCAGATTATGCTAACTCTAGGATCTGAACATTACACTATGCTAACTCACAAATTATGCTAACTCACACTTTAACTATGTCAGATTATTTGTTTCTATATGCTTACATGTCAGATTATTTGTTTCTATATGCTAACTCACAGATTATGCTAACTCACCTTAGTTTATGATTGGAATTTTTTTTATATTGATTATTACTTATATTAAAATAATAATAAAAAATTCAAAAACGTTTCATGTATCCGTATTTTTTTAAAAATCACGTTTCCCGTATCCGTTTCGTATCGTATCTCGTATCCCGTTTCCGTCCCCGTGCAACGTAGATGTTAGGATGCTCTTTGATGAGTAGCACGAACCAAAGTCGCGTCTCACCCATTAAGTGAACTGATGCAAGTTCAATCCATTCGGGCCAAGATGTTCTCATGGCGTTGGTCGGATTTTGGCCCTATTAGATGAACTCCAAGTTAGTGCTTTTTGGCGTAACACACACCTGATTGATGTGATCATAGGAGGGACATGATCTAGAAAACCTTGTGGTGGCATGCCTAGTGGTCTAGAACTGTGAGATGGTGCTCCATGTTCTCGAGATGAACAGTTGGCACTGACTAGAGACTACTAACCCATTAATTCGAGCAAGGACCATATGGAAGGTCGTCTAATTGCAAGTTTTGAGGGCCGCTATGTCAGCCATGAGATTTTGGAGCATATCCTTAATTTTGTTGTTGTTTGCAACTGAATTTCCCATGATAAAATTTTGTGTTCCCGACATATTGATCTTTTTACTAGATATATGAGAGTGTGATCGAAGGAAACAGTCCTAGGTTTCTCCTTTCCCTCTAGATCCCCGATGGTTTCGTATGATGCTCGGAGCTATGGTGTAAAGGACGAGTTGTTGTTGTGACAATTTTGCAAAAGATTGACCGTGGTCGGCTTTGCAAAAGATTGACTACGGTTTGCTCTAGAAAAGGTTGATTGTGATTGGCTCTGCAAAAGGATGGCAATGCGAGCATAATGCCATGTCTGCACGCGATGTGTAACTAAACGATGTGTCGCGTGAGCAGTGGATCTGTCGGCTTCAAAAGAGAGGATGAGGACCAGAGCACTAGTAGGGACCCGCATTTGTTGCTAGCAGGCTAATTCTTCATGTGTGCACGCAAATGGGGACTGGTGGTTAGAAATATTGAGCTTCTTCATCTCATCGTTTATGTGAGATTTTGGTCAAGTGTCAGTGAAAAAAATATAATTACTGGCCATGCAAATGATAAATTGGCTTTGATACCAATTACCAAGATGTTATGAACCTAGATTGTAATGGAATAATGGTGGAGTCTTTCCTGATTGCTAAGACAGTGAGCTTGAGGGAGAGCTAACAAATACCTAACCCTGAGGAAGGAGAAAACAAAGAGGAAGATGAAGAATAATTTCTTGCTTATACATTTCATAGCTTCAAGACTCTTTAAATAGATTTACATGAAAGACATTTGAATCATGTCCACATCCTCGAATAATTAGAAAATACCAAAAACAACATAAGTACTTCAAAATATAAAATAGGGCATAATTAAATTAAGGACTTGTCAGTGACAGTCTGACACCGACCATGACACACATCTACTTGTCATTTACCAAACTAGATATCTCTTTTGTTGTAATTTGTGTCAGTAAGTCAATTTAGTCTCCTATCATTAATAAATTGGTAATTTGACTTTAGAGTCCTTTGCTACCCAAAAAAAACTCTTTAGACAAGGTCTATTGTTCAAACAACAAAAAATCTTATCTTGCAAGGACAATTTTATGTTGATTGGGCTGAATTTGTTGAAAATCATCGTCGTTTTATTAGTGCGCACCTAGTCTTCTTTGCCAATAACTATGTTTCCTTGAAAAGCAAAAAGCAAATAGTTGTTATTCAGTCCATACTTAGTTCTGAATTAGAATAAATGGATACCTTTTCAAATTTTTTAAGTTTTTGTTTGCTCATCCTCTCCGGTTTGTCTCTTATGTAATAATCAGGTTGTTATGCATGTTGCAGAAAATCATGTGTTTCATGAATGCACTATACACGTTGAGGCATGTTGTCACTTCTTTCAAGATAAGCAGAATAGAAAAGTTATTTCATCTTTTTGACGTATCATCATCCTCACAGCAAGGCGATATTTTTTATCAAGATATTCCATATAAAGATACTGCATCTTTCATGTGCAAGCTTGGCTTTGCCAACATCTACACTAAGAAGAGTGTTAGTATACTATTAGAATTAAAAAGATGGGTTTCTTTTTATTTTATTCTTTTTATGGCATAGTTCCTATTTTTTTATAAAAATTAGTTCATAAACCTCTTATACTGGAATTTTATTTAATACCCTATAAAGATTATTCGCTTGCATGGGTTCCGACGTTAGTCAGCAACCATGATCCTATCTGCATGAGCTTGTTTTGATGGGATTTATTCGAAGTACGTGGCACCAAGCTTCGGTTGAGCTCTGCTCTGCATACCACCCTGAGCACGCGGAGGCCCTTAATTGCAGTTGAAAAATCTACTAGCAATGTTTTCATTCGAACAATCATGCAACAAGGCTTCCATGGCAAAATATTTTTACAACACTTATTTTCAATCAGTTGCACAGGAACTTCTTTCAAATCATTTATGGGCGATCCCCACCAAATTTTTTGCATTATGCTAGCAAAGTGCAATGTGTTCGCTTAGCAAGCAATGTTTTTAATAGCAAAGAGACCCTTCGATGACTCAAGTTCAAATTGGTGCAGGCCCAAGACATGAGTCGCCAAGGGAACATGTATCACATAAACTTGATTTCGCCCTTGGAGATATGGTCTTTGTGAAGCACCGACCCCATCGGCAATCTTCAGTGGCCGCACGGGTGAGCACAAATTTAAGTGCCCGTTTCTATGGCCTCTTCTACCTCTTGGAGGGCACTAAGCCAATCGACAATCATTTACACCATCCAGACGAGCCCCATTCATTTTATCATCAACGATCTCAGTTAAAAAAGGTTCCTCGCCCAGAATCCCTGGAGAACTCACAACACAGGGAATGTCTCTACAAAGGTCGCGTACACCTATAAGCCAAACTCCAATCTTGATTCCCGCCAGATCAACAAGGAGCGTCAAATGGTTTCCAAAGTTTTGCCACAGGAACACAATGGACACTTCTGAGGCTACATGGACGAATATTAACGAGCAGATCTATTTTCTATACTCGACCTTAGGTAAACTGCCAATTTTTATCGTGAAAGTGTTGTTCTTGATGTGACCACAACATGACCCACAAGTAAGAGCGAGGCGAGGTCCTCAATCTTACGAGTCTACCCAAGGAAGTTATCAACCGTACACTAGAAGAACAAAATAGGGGCATTTAGGTCTTTAGGCCTAAGTAGGGTTTATGTATCTTGTTTATAAGGGAATGGAGGTTGGCTGATATGATTTTGGACTCCAAAAGCATAAAAGTGCACTTACTATTTTTGCCACATGGTGACAAAAATAGTAATTGTGCAAGACCAATGCTCTGGATGCTGAATGAAGGAAGCATGGTTATGTGCACATAAATCAAAATGGATTCTTGAGTCTGCCCTCTCTGATGTCTTTGGCTTTGATTTGAGGGCATGATTCCGCAGCAAACGTGACGGTATAGGGGGCCACTATTTCAGTGGTAATCTGTGAGCAGCCACTTTGTGCATCTATTGTCAAAGGTTCGGTCTTTCTCCTCTGAGAGAAGCCACTTTGGGCATAGGGCCAAAGGTTAGGTCTGTTTCCAATCTTCCCCCGCCCATACCCCCAATGATTGGGGACTATATGGGTTCTGTTGTTGTTGTTGGTGGTGGTGGTGACAAAAATAGTAAGTACATTTCTGACTTAGTCATAGTTTTCCCTAATAATCTTATCCATGCTGATCAATGTCTTCTCATAGACCAATATCATGAATTGACTTTTAATACGTTTTCTCTCTAGATGAGATTCAATGATTTCCATTTTGAACCTATAATTGATTTGATGATCAAAAAATGCCTTTAACTCATTGAAGAAGTACATTTATACATCTTTTAAAAATCCACTTACTATTTTTGTCGACCAATTGGGAACTCTTCACCTCATATGCATCGAGTATTGTTTCTTAAGGAGAATAATATACCTTCTTCCTCTCCCTGTTCCTCTCTTACTAACATGGTGGTGCATATGTAATACTTCTTTATATTAGGAGCAGTTCAATCATAGATGATGATTGAAAATCTTAAAGTAAATATTGCACTTCAAACTATCATCAGCTCCAAAGGGCTGATGAAGTAAGCCTAAACATTTTGAAAGTTAAATAAATCAATTGCACCTTCAGTACGCTATCAATGCCAAAATGACATGATCTGATCGCCATCAGCATATCTTAGAACTGTATTCATAATTCCTGAAATGTAATCTATCATTCCGGTAGCAAATAGGAACTAAATGAGTATTTAATTCATTGTGGACTCTCTTTACTGAAAAGTAATTCAACTTTTTCAACTTCTATAAAAGTTATAGTCTACTAGAGACCTCAATTTAGCCATGTTCACATAAGAATCATGATGATACATAGATGAAATGGTGGAGTATTAACACTCATAATCATTTTGGGTGAAATTGAACAAAAAAGATAAAAACATCTGGCAATGATGCATTTCATAAGAAATGAATCTTAGTTGTTTCTAAATGAAGGCAAAAAAGAATTTTTTTTTTAGCCAAATACGTAAGTATAGAACATCTATAGAAAAGCAAAGGTCAGAAACTGCATACTAGGCAAGTACAATTTAATATTTACATGCAACTATTCAATTCACAATCATTACTTAAAAACCATCTTTAAATCATCAAGTTGACAAATTCAAATCAATACTTGCTCGCTAGGATTCCTTTCAGTTGTCTAGAAAACCAATCCAAAAACGTCATGATTATACCATAACCCTTGTAGATCAAGCAAGCAATCCTGAAAATAGTTTTGTTAACTGAAATTATTCGAAGAGTATTGTGTTGTACCCGTAATTCGCCGAGATCAGAAATGCTTAAGAAAGACACCTCAGGTGTCCAGCTCAGCGGCATCAGGTATTCAGCTCGGCAGCCTTCAGCTCGGCGGCCTCAGGTATTCAGCTTGGCAACCTTCAGCTCGACAACCTTAGGTATTCAGCTCGGCAACCTCAGGTATTTAGCGCGGTAGCCTCAGGTATTTAGCTCGGTAGCCTCAGGTATTTAGCTCGGTAGCCTCAGGTATTTAGCTCGGTAGCCTTAGGTATTCAGCTCGGCAGAAGTATTCAGCTCGGCAGTCTCAAGTATTCAGCTCGGCAGTCTCGGGTATTCAGCTTGGCAACCTCTCGGTGACCTCTTAGGGACCTGACCGCGGGGGGAGGGGGGGTACCCCCTATCTTTGCCTATAGATAGGACCTCATTGTAACGGGTGGAAGACAGTTCACACCCCGCAAAAAGTGCTCATTTGAAGATTTGGCGACCTCGTCTATCTTCCTCCAAACTCACACAACACTTGGTTCGGGAGAGGGAGTTCCTATACACTCCTGGTTATGCGGCGGAACCTCCACAATGTAACACGACCACCTCGTTTGATAATAAAATAGTCGCGATGTTAGTGTCGCGCATGCTGACGATACACCGAGGAGAGTCTACACTCGGAGGAAGGCGACGACCCCTAGCCCACCTGGATTGGAAGAGTCCGCGGGAACCATCTTCATTTAAATATTTACGTTTGAATGTTATTTCTGTTTTTGCTATGCGCACGGCGAAACTCTAGCTATCTGCACCCCACTGTTATAAACGGTGTTATATGTCTCATTAGGGTTTGGATGCTTGGATGAATGTGTTTTAGGGATGCTTCCTAAGTTCTCCTCTTTTCTTCTTCCTCTTTTCTTCTTCCTCCTTTCTTCTCCCTCACCACCGTCGGCCCTCCCTTTGCCGGATTCTTCTACTGAGTTGGTATTATTTGGTCTGACCTGCCGTCACCGCCCGCAAAGCTCGCCGTCTGCAAACTTCAGTCCCGATCTGTCGATCCAGCCGAACCGTCGATCCCAACGTCTTTGTTGGCCACTCCAGGTCCCGATCCGCCGACTCCAACCCCGCTCTGTTAATTCCAACACCGATCCGTCGCTCCAAGCACCTACGTCGGCCACGCACTGCTCCGATACACCAAGTCCATCCCCGATCCACTGATTCCATCCCTGCTCCTCCGCTCCCAGCAACCGCGTCAGCCACGCCTGGCCCCGATCCGCCGAGTTTAGCTGTGATCCGCCGCAGGGAAGTCGCTGGCCCTCTGCACCCGCCGACCCCAGCCAGATCCGGCAATTTTCGGTCGTCGTCCGACGGATCCAGCACCCATGGCGCCCAACACTCTCTCCTCTGGTAACCCTGCCCCGGATACCGACTCCGACGCCCTTAGCTGTCGCGTCGAAGCTCAAGACCAACTCATTACCTCCATGCATGCATCGCTCCTCACCCTCCATTCCAAGATAGACTCCCTCCAGACGCTGACCACCGCCTCCGGCTCCGGTTCGCCCGCGGACAGGGGATCCCTCCTCGGCGCCATACCACCGCGACCTCCACCCGAGCGGCAACCCCTCCCGACTCTGGTCCGCTCCGCTCTCTCCCTCGACATTCCATCCTTCGTCGGTGTCGACCCGATGGGTTGGATCGCTAAGGTGGAGCAGTACTTTGACCTCAACTTCACCCCGGAACAGGACAAGGTATCCATCGTCCTTGTTGGTCTCGACGGCTCCGCACTCCATTGGGCTTGGTGGCTCCGTCAGTCGAACCAGTCCCTCTCCTGGCCCGACTTCAAACAGGAGAAGATTCGGCGGTATGACACCCGCTATTCCGGCTCCTCTGCTATCGAGCGCCTTTGCGGTGTCCGCCAGACAGTCGGCCTTGACGACTATATTGATGAGTTTGTCTCCTTGGTCACCCACGTTCTCGTCTGCCTCCCGACCATTACCTGGGCTTCTTCATGCAGGGCCTGCTGCCACATATCCGCTCTCGTCTCCGCACACACCACCCCCAGACAGTCTTCGACGCCCTAGACATGGCGCGTCTGGTGGAGGCCGACCTCTCCCCTCGACCACCTGCTCCTGCGGCCGACCACCTTCTCTTGCGGTCGACCACCTGCTCCTGCGGCAAGCCACCACCAGCCTCGACCACCTTGGTGACCACCCGCCATGGCTACTCCTCTGCGCCCTCCGCAAGGGATAACCGGCCGGGCCGTCCACCGGACCCCTCAGCGCCTCTCGATTAGTGATTACAATGAGCTTCACAGCATGGGCCTATGTTTTCGGTGTCGCCAGCCATACTCTCCCAACCATGAGTGTTGTGAAGGAGTTCCACGCCATCATCGGCAGCGTTGAACATGAAGTTACCCCGGCTGACTTTGAGGCCCTGGAGCTTTCAGCGGAGGATACCTCCTTCGCCCACCACGCCTACATTCCACCGCCTGGAGTTATCATGTGCCTCAGAGGGAGGGATCTCCGGGCCGCAGACCATGAAGCTCTCGGACACGATTCGTGATCGCTCGATCATCGTCATGGTGGACAACGATGCGAGCCACAACCTCATCTCTGAGAGAATGGTGCAGCAGCTCCGACTTCCCTCGGTTCCATCCCCGGATTTTTCGGTCCGCCTTGGCAATGGACGACGCTGACCGACTCCGGGTCGTTGCCCTGCTGTGACGCTCTCTGTGGGGTCCTGTTCCGTGACCGCGGAACTCTACGTGTTCGGTCTCGGCGGTATCGACGCAATTTTGGGGGTGGCTTGGCTCCGCAAACTTGGCGATGTGCGCGTTAATTAGGCGACTATGACCATGCAGTTCCTCCACGGGGGCCGGTCGTGTCACCTCGACAGTGAGTGTTAGTGATTCCGCTCTCTGGTATCCCTCAACACGATCCAGCAGACCACTGACGTCTCCTTCCCCGCGGGGCTTTGGCCCCTCTCGGGGACGTCCGTTGTGCCTCCCTCTCACCCGATAACCTTTCCGGAGGTTCTCACCGCGTTCACCAACTACTGCTTTGAGGACAAGACACATTTTCTAGGTGGCGACATTGTTACGGTCGCGCATGCCGACGACACACTGGGGAGAGTCTATACTCGGAGGAAGGCGATGACTCCTAGCCCACCTGGATTGGAAGAGTTCGCGGAAACCATCTTCATTTAAATCTTTACGTTTGAATGTTATTTATGTTTTTGCTATGCGCACACCGGAACTCTAGCTAGCCGCACCCCACTGTTATAAAGGGTGGTGTATGTCTCATTAGGGTTTAGATGCTTGGATGAAGTGTTTAAGGGTTGCTCCCTAAGTTATCTTTTCTTCTTCCTCCTTTCTTCTCCCTCACCACCGCCGGGCCTCCCTTTGCCGGATACTTCTACTGAGTTGGTATTACGCGACCTCTCATTTGCTCGCTTCATGCCTATGCCTGCTAAATCAGACGCTAATAACCTTTGTCCATCCTTTCGGCCCGAACTTTGTGAGTCGATTTCCTGGCTCCAACAAGTATTACTTAGAATATTAATTAGTCACAATAGGTAACATACCAAAAAGTAGAAGAGTAAGAAGAAACATATGATAAAGAAAAACGTGGAAAGTATGAATGTGTAGGTCCCTCCGTTGACTCAATTCTAAATACTAAAAATATTCCCCATCCAGCGAACCAAAAAGGATTTGCAAATGACTAAAGGATTAAGAGAACTTTTATACCTAAACTTTGTGCCCCTTCCTCTCTAAAATCAACACTTTAGTTCAGATAGTCATAACTAACAGACAACTATGGTAGCTCCGGGTAGGCAATAAGGTAGTTGCTCTTATACAATGTGCATTTTAAAACAAAGCAATTTCTCGGATCCTCAATGATAGTCATCGCGGATATCACTAACTCGACCAAAAAGTAGAAGAGTAGTCATGTGCCAGAGGTTATGTCCATTTTTTATTGAGGTCGGATATGCATATGTTCATAGATGGATATGCTTTATGTATCCGTCTATGCTTTATGTATCCGTCTATGCTTTATGTATTCGTCTATGCTGAGTTGTTTTCCCATAATGGCTCTGATTCCATGTATCATCCTCTACGGTAACTAAGCTGGAACTTTATGATGAAAGGAGACCTTGTCACAAGGAATCCTTGAGAAGAAATATTTCTTGATAGATGGGGTTTCAATACTAGAAATAAGTTGCACAAAAATTGAAAAATGAAATGCAATGGGGGAGGGTATACCAATACCATACCTTTAAAAGAAGTAAAACAAGAAATAATAAAATTGATTTTGTTTGGATCAAGACTTCATTGTCTTCCTTTTGGTGGTTCAATTGTTGCCGGAATTGCTATCTCTTGTAGATCAAAGGTTTGATTAAGAACTTTTGGCTACTCCTCGGCGGTGACCTGATCAACCACACATCACCAGGAACTATCACGCGACTCTCCATGGTTAAAACTGACCCTTGAAATATTATTCTCCACAGTTGAGATCGTGGTCTGCGCAGTTAATTTGGTGGAGAAAGAATCCATGTTGATCCTGCCCGATGAATTCCAAAGATAGGCTCCATCTCTAACAAGTCTTCCTAGAGGAATTACATGAAAATTGAGATTTTTCCCAACTTACATAGCCTGTAAGCCTTCCAACATCTGAGCGTGTCAGAGCCGAGACCCCTTACGATGATGCAACCCCTCGTTTAGCATTATCAAGAGGGTTGAACGAAGGGGGTCGTTGGCGGCATTGTTGGCGTTGTTGTCGGCCATTGGAATGAGTAAGGTAAAACATGGCTCTCTGATGCCAATTGCTACAGCGGAATAAGAGACCTTACTACGAGTCATCCTTGAGATGAACTATGTCTTGAAGGCTATGTTGGTTTTTTAGTTTTGTTGACTTGGTCAACTTTTGCCTTTTATATGTATTTTATATTAATTGAAAAAGAGAGAGAGAGGAAGGCATTTATGGTGGAGAGAGAGTTGGAGTTGTTTTTGTTTTGCCTATAAATAGGCTTGTATTTTTTTTGTAAAGTTTGGAGCGGTTTTATAGAAGTTGGAGAGAAATTTTCGGCAGAATTTTAGAGAGAGAGAGAGAAGGAATATATAGTGAGAGAGACTTTATTTTATTCCCGCAGGAATAGGTCTAGCATTCCCTCTCGCCATTTTTCTTCTCGCCAGCCCACTCCAGCAGGAGGATCTCGCGTGGAGGCTCGCCATCTTCATCTCGCCTACAGGAGCCTCGCCGGAGCAGCCCATCTCGCCGGGGTTGTAGGCACTCGCCGGTGCCGGCACTCGCCGCTGGATGTAGAGGAGAAGGAGTAGCTCGCCTGCCTGCACTCGCACCAATGGAGCAGCCCGCACTCGCCCAGTTCGACTCGCCTGAAGGAGTTCTCGCCGCCGCCGTCTAGCGCCAGCTCGGCTCGCGCGTGCAGGAGTAATCTTGCCGGAGTGTAGTTCGCCGAGTGTGTGAGCTCGCCGGAAGAAGGGGTAGTGCTCGCGAGTGGTGTGTTCACCGTGGAGTGGAGGTGTTCGCCGTGGAAGGTCTCGCTTCCAACAAGTGGTATCAAAGCCAGGTTGCAAACCTTTGCGGTGACTCGGAAGGTTTGAGGAGTAGAAGCAATGGAGATGGGTGGAGCAATGCCGGGGAATGTCCCCAAGTTGACAAAGACCAACTATGGGAACTGGAGCATCCAGCTGAGAGTACTACTCGCCTCTAAAGAACTATGGGATATAGTTGAGAATGGCTATGAGGAGCGTACTGCTGCAGCAGAGGCGGCGTTAACCAACGCGCAGAAGACGACGTTAAGAGAGGCAAGGAAGGGAGATAAGAAGGCTCTCTTTTTGTTGTATCAAGGGGTCGACGAAGCGACCTTCGAGAAGATCTCAGACGCGAAAACTTCTAAAAAGGCATGGGAGGTGTTGCAACGCTCCATGCAAGGGGTTTTTAAGGCAAAGAAGGTGAAGCTCCAGTCCCTCCGTGCGGAATATGAAGTAACGAAGATGCAGAGCACCGAGAAGGTCGGTGACTATATGACACGTCTGCGGACGCTCACAAATGAGATGAAGCGCAATGGGGAGGCGATCGATGATGTGAGCTTCATGGAGAAGTTGTTGAGATCTATGTCCAAGAAGTTCCGCCATATAGTGGTGGCGATCGAAGAGTCGAAGGACCTCACCGAGATGGCCGTTGACGAGCTTGTAGGCTCTTTGCAAGCTCATGAGTACAGGATGCTGCAGGATGATGAAGAAGCGAGTGGCTTGGGAAAAGCACTCCAGACCCAGTTGAACTTTGGGGAAAGTTCAGGAAGAGGAGGCGGCCAACGTGGCCGAGGTCACCAAGGCAGAGGCAGAGGTAGAAGAGGAGGTAGAGACCAAGGAAGAAACCAAAATTTTCAGAGAGAGGCGGAGCGACCTCAAGGAGGTTGGCAAGAAGGAAGAGGAAGAGGAAGAGGCCGAGGAGATATGTCCCAAATCCAATGTTACAACTGTAACAAGTTCGGGCATATGAGCTATGACTGTTGGGCTCCGAGGAAGAGAGAAGAGGCAAACCACTATGCCGAGGCTAGGAACAACGGGAACAATGCTGGCGTCGGAGACCCGATGATGTTCCTAACCTACCGAGGAGCGGAGGAAGAAAGAAATGAAGTGTGGTACCTGGACACAGGGGCAAGCAACCACATGTGTGGAGATAGGGAGATGTTCACTAACCTGGAACCCAGTGGGGGTGAGGTTAGTTTCGGTGATGCTTCGAAGATCTCGCTGGAAGGAAAATGCTTGGTGGTTGTGAAGCTGAATGGGGAGAAGGTGCATCTAAACGATGTGTTCTATGTGGCAGGCTTGAAGATTAACATCATGAGCCTTGGGCAGTTGATGGAGAGAGGCTACTGCGTCCAGTTGAAGGATGGGTCTTCGGCGATGAAGAACCATCAAGGGAAAGAAGTGGTGAAGGTAAAGATGACGGCGAACCGTCTCTTTACATTGAAGATGGATACTCAGGAGACGGTATGTCTCGCGAGGACGGAGGAAGAAGAGGAAGCATGGCTGTGGCACCATCGGATGAGCCACTTGGGCTTCACGGGCTTGAAGTTGTTATCCCACTCCAGGATGGTGGAGGATCTGCCAATGATCTCACCTCAGGAGAAAGTCTACGAGACGTGCACGAAGGGGAAGCAGAAGAGGTTGACGTTTGAAGGAGGGAAGTCTCGGAGAGCGAGGAGACAACTTGAACTGGTTCACTCGGACATTGCGGGTCCGTTTGAGACCACCTCAGTGGGCGGAAGCAAATACTATATCACCTTCACGGATGACTTCAGTGGAAGTGTTGGGTGTATTTCTTGAGAGAGAAATCTGAGGCCCTTGACAAGTTCAAGGAGTTCAAGGCGATGGCGGAGAAGGAGAGTGGTCAGCCACTGAAGGTGCTGAGGACAGATCGAGGTGGGGAGTACACCTCGAGGCTGTTTGATGTCTTTTGCAAGGGGAATGAGATCTCACACCAGTTGACGGCGGCGTACTCACCACAACAAAACGGAGTCGCAGAGAGGAAGAATCTCACCATCATGAACATGACGAGGAGTATGGTGAAGGGCAAAGGGTTGCCGAATATGTTCTGGGCGGAGGCAGTGCAGTGTGCGGTGTATCTCCTGAACAGATACCCCATGAAGAGTGTGAAGTTCATGACCCCGTTCGAGGCTTGGAGTAGCTGGAAGCCAAGTGTGAAGCACTTGAGGGTCTTTGGGTGTGTAGCTCATGCTCACGTCCCGGACCAGAGGAGGAAGAAGCTCGATGATAGGAGCGAGAAGTGCATTTTTGTGGGCTACGCTCCGGAGAGCAAGACTTACAAGTTATACAACCCGGTGACGGAGAAGGCCATAATCTCAAGGGATGTGGTGTTTGAAGAAGACAGCTGCTGGAGCTGGGATGAGGAGACAAGGAGCAAGAAGGGGATGTTCTTTGAAGATGAGGAAGAAGGTGGTCATGAAGCAGGAGCTGAGGATGGCGGAGTTGATCCACCATCACCACCGAGTGGAGATTCAGGGGGAGCTTGCACTCCCTACTCAAGTGGAGGCAGTTCTAGTGGAGCAAGCACCAGTGGAAGCAAGGATGATCGTCCTCAACCTAGGATGAGGAGGATGAAGGAGATCTACGAGGAGACGGCACCGACACTTAACAATTTTTCTCTGTATTGTTTGTTGGCAGATTGCGAGCCACGATCCTATGACGAAGCGGCCCAGGAGAAATCTTGGAGGACGGTGATGGATGCTGAGATAGCTTCCATAAAGAAGAATGACACTTGGAAGCTGGTCGATCCACCCGCAGGCCACAAACCCCTCGGGGTGAAGTGGGTCTACAAGGTGAAGAAGAATAAGGAAGGAGCTATGGAGAAGCACAAGGCGAGACTCGTCGTGAAGGGCTATAGGCAAGTCCAAGGAGTGGACTATGACGAGGTCTACGCCCCAGTGGCGAGGATCGACACCATCAGGTTGATCATCGCGCTCGCAGCTCATCATGGGTGGAAGGTCTCGCAGATGGATGTGGTGTCGGCCTACCTCAATGGCTACTTGGAGGAAGATGTGTACATCGAGCAGCCTCCTGGATATGAAGTGAGGGGCCAAGAGAGGAAGGTGCGTAAGTTGAACAAGGCGCTATATGGCTTAAAGCAAGGGGCTCGCGCATGGAATGGAAGGATAGACGCATACCTTCATAAGCACGGCTACAGGAAGTGTCCCTACGAGTATGCTCTTTACACCAAGGTGGAAGAAAACGGTGATATCATGATCGTATGCTTGTACGTAGACGATATGATATTCACCAGGAACAACCCAGCTATGTTCGAGGAGTTCAAGAAGATGATGAAGAGAGAGTTCGAGATGACGGACTTGGGAGAGTTGACCTATTTTTTGGGTGTCGAGGTGAAACAGGATGAAGACGGCATCTTCATCTCGCAGAAGAAGTACGCGGAGGAAATTTTGAAAAAGTTCCGGATGGAGGATAGCAAGGCTATCTCCACTCCCGCTGATGCAGGGTTGAAGCTGAGGAAGGACTCCAAGGAAGGAGCGGTCGACTCCACGCTATTCAAAAGTTTGGTGGGAAGCCTACGCTACCTGACCTTTACCCGACCAGACATTATGTACGTTGTTGGAATAGTGAGCAGGTACATGGAGGAGCCAAAGCAGGATCACTTCACGGCTGCGAAGAGGATCCTGAGATATGTGAACGTGACGAGAGGTCATGGCCTGATGTACTCCACTGGAGAGGAGTTGAAGTTGGTCGGCTACTCGGATAGCGACTATGGAGGTGATGTGAATGACCGGAAGAGCACTTCCGGATATGTGTTCCATATGGGGACCGCGGCGTTCTCATGGAGTTCGAAGAAGCAGGCTACGATAGCCTTATCTTCCTGTGAGACGGAGTACATAACAGCCGCGACAGGTACTTGCCAGGCTATTTGGTTAAGGAACCTCTTGGGAGAACTGCACTATCCACCGGATGGCCCCGTGACCATGTATGTTGACAATATGTCCGCCATCCAACTCGCGAAGAACCCTGTGCTACATGGGCGCAGCAAACACATAGAGACGAGGTATCATTTCCTTCGTGAGCAGGTGGAGCTGAAGACCGTGGAAGTTGTGTATTGCCCTACCGGAGAGCAGGTCGCAGATATTTTCACTAAGGCTTTGAAGGTGGAGACGTTCGAGAAGCTCAAAGGCAAACTTGGCATGTGCTGCCAAGTTTGAGGGGGAGTGTGTTGGTTTTTTAGTTTTGTTGACTTGGTCAACTTTTGCCTTTTATATGTATTTTATATTAATTGAAAAGAGGAGAGAGAGGAAGGCATTTATGGTGGAGAGAGAGTTGGAGTTGTTTTTGTTTTGCCTATAAATAGGCTTGTGTTTTTTTTTTTGTAAAGTTTGGAGCGGTTTTATAGAAGTTGGAGAGAAATTTTCGGCAGAAAGAGAGAGAGAAGGAATATATAGTGAGAGAGACTTTATTTTATTCCCGCAGGAATAGGTCTAGCATTCCCTCTCGCCATTTTTCTTCTTGCCAGCCCACTCCAGCAGGAGGATCTCGCGTGGAGGCTCGCCATCTTCATCTCGCCTACAGGAGCCTCGCCGGAGCAGCCCATCTCGCCGGGGTTGTAGGCACTCGCCGGTGCCAGCACTCGCCGCTGGGCATAGAGGAGAAGGAGGAGTAGCTCGCCTGCCTGCACTCGAGCCAGTGGAGCAGCCCGCACTCGCCCAGTTCGACTCGCCTGAAGGAGTTCTCGCCGCCGCCGTCTCGCGCCAGCCCGGCTCGCGCGTGCAGGAGTAATCTCGCCGGAGTGTAGTTCGCCGAGTGTGTGAGCTCGCCGGAAGAAGGGGTAGTGCTCGCGAGTGATGTGTTCACCGTGGAGTGGAGGTGTTCGCCGTGGAAGGTCTCGCTTCCAACAGGCTAGAGTTTCAGCACATGAAATAAGTTGAACAAAATATAATATGGGATATTTATACCTAAATCTAACAAGTGAGATTAAAACGAGAATAAGAAATTGGCTCAGTTCGTATGGGGATCCCAATTGTCTATTGTTGTCTTAATAAATTTCATTTAGCATGAGTCTGAACTCGGGATTCTATCAGCGTCCCAATAGAGACTATTGGGACCCTGATTGTAAAGCTCATGCATCAGTATCGATATTCTTTATAACGACACCGAATAAGTGGAGAAAAAAAAAAGGCTTGGCTTGTAACATGCAAAGAAGTATAACAAGCTAACACCAAGCTGCAGTATATGCACGGAAATGTGGGAATACTCAGTTATTCAGAATTATGTTCTCTCAAGGGCAGGGACGGAGGCAGAAAGAAAGGAGTCTGATGAGAATTTGTAATGACAGATATAAATAAATTTAAAATAACAACAACAACAACAACAACAACTGTGAATTTATATTTCAACAGTTGAACAAAATAAAATCACCTGACTTTGTATCTGCCGCCCATAGAACACGGATTCTGAAGAGAAGTTGGGCTTGTAGGATGGAAGCGTATGAATATAGATTGAGTATAGGCCTACGTAGCCCTGGTAGAATTTCTCCCACAGAGGCGCCAAGGGTAGCGGACCCCTGGAAAGGAATAGGAAGGCAATCTTGGGAGTTCTCCGAAAGGGATACTCTTTCACCAGCGGAGCGAAGGATGCGCGCCAGAGAAGCTCCTCGTCGCTCATGCCGTGCATTGTGGTCGGTGATGGGTGGATCAATTGATCGAAGCCGAGCCCAACATGTCCCACATCAACGCAGGCCCGGAAGCTTGAGCCAACCTGAACGCGAAGGCCCTGGAGCGTGAAGTGCCGCGTGAGATACACACTGAATACGAGGAATCCGATGCCCACTAAAAGGAAGAAAACGAAGAGCCGCAGCATTCGGAAGGGGAAAGCCCTAGACTGGGGAACTCCTCCCCTCTGTACGAGCTCATTGCTAACATCCGTAGACGAAATTTTAGGTATCATCATCTTGTTAATCGCAAGTTGGCTGTGTAAAAGACTCGGTATATTAAGCGCTTAAGATTGTAGATTGTAATAATATGCAAATATTATTATTATTGTAGGTAGGACCGGTAGGTACAGATTTATTTTAATTATAAGTAAAAATCATTTTATTATTTGTAGATCCAAATGATTTCATTCAAAAATTTTAAACAAGGCAGTCCAAACATATGGAGTTTGCGGGATTCAGAAGTTTGCGGGATTCTGGAGGGCGACACATTTGCAAGGGTCGGTTTCGTCGGCCCAGGAATCTAAGGTCTCAGCAATCGTTGGTGATAGGCCCTCCTCATCTTTTTGTAGAGAAAATCGGGCTGCAATTAGCCAAAAACCCAACTCCCCATTAAGATAGTGGGAGCATGGAGAAAACCGCCCAAAACCGCAACCACAACCACCGCAACCGCCGCACGCAAGCGCGCACGGCGGCGCGAAACCGCACGGCACGGCGCGCGCGCACCGTGCCGCCGCACGGCCCCGCTCGCGGACGCACCGCCGTGCGCGGCCGCACGACCCCGCGCGCGGCCGCGCGGCCGCACGGCCCTGCGCGGCCGCGCGTCCCCGCGCGACCGCAAGGCCGCGCAGCCGCGCGGCACCGACCGGCCGCAAGGCCGCGCGGCCCCCGCGGCCCCGCGCGGCATCGCCCGGCCGCGAGGACGCGCGGCCCCGTCCCATGCGCACTAGCGCGGCCGCACGCTAGCGCGTACGCGCGCTAGCGCGGCCGCGCGCTAGGGCACGCAGCCTGCTCGCTAGCGCACGCGCGCGTGGCCTGCGCGCTAGCGCGCACGCTCACGGCTTGCCGCTCCTTCGCGTCGCCCTCGCGCGACTCCGATCGTGTTTTTTGCGGCTCTCCCGCTCGATGTTCAACGCACGCTTGACACCGCCAAGTGTGTATCCCGTTTTCACTCTGCGCACGTTTGGACATTGCGAAGTCCGCGGCGCGCGCAACTGCTAACTTCACTTTCTCTCTTAAGATTGCAGGATCTGTACATTGCAATCTGAAACACTAACTGCCCGAAGGGCGAAGCTGTCATATTCAAAAAGTGGCGATCCGTGTGCTCACGATCAACGGTCAAGATCGGCCTGTCAGGTGGTTACGGTGGTTATGACGACAAAATTACCGGGCCGCCCCCGGTCAGGTCTATAAAAAGGCCCCTAAATCCTCATTGAAAGAAAAAGGAAATTCCGCACCCGAGAGAGCTCTCTGAAGAATTCCTTCGAAGATCTCCTTCAACGTTCGAAGATCTCCTTCGGAGCTCGAAGATCTCCTCCGTGACTCGAAGATCTCCTTCGTTGCCTGAAGATCTCCTTCGGACTTTGAAGACTTCCCGTCCCGAAAAGTACTTAGTTTTTCCGAGAGGTGGCCTGTCACCCTCAGAGATTTTCCTTGAACTGCAATTGTAACGGGAGCGGCCTGTCGCTCTCGATTCTCGCAGCATACTTGTAACAGCAAAGCACTTAGTGAAATTTGGTCGGCGCCGATCCGACCACGTGGTTTTTTACCCTTTCCGGGTTTTCCACGGTAAAAACATCCTCTTGTCATCTGTTCGATCTCTTTGACTGTTTGCGCGCTCGGTTCACTCTTGGCTAAGACGGTTCGATTTGCCCGGTCTGGAAGAACGTTGAGCGACCCACAACAGTTTGGCGCCGTCTGTGGGAAAAGTGTTCCCCAAACTCTGCAAAAGCTTTTCGAAGACAGTATTCGCCCCGTGGCAATACTCGTGACTGATAGCAATGGCAAGAAGAAGTGCTCACACCACTGATGTTTCCATCCCTGAAGGACGCGTAGATCCCGCTCCATCCCATTCACTCATCAACGCACCTCCTGCCGAAGAAGTTACTTTAGCGCCCGTTGCCGCGCTAGAAGGGCGTATACGCCAAATGGAAGAGCAGCAAACTGAAATGCTGGCTCTTCTCAGAAACCTCGGAGCCCCGCAAGGTCCTGTTCCACCTGCCGCTCCAATCATCCCGCCTCCCTTGGTCCCTGATCACGCTCCATTAGGAGAAGCTGCTCAAGAAGGAGAAACATACGAAGAAGAATACTCGGATGCTGCCAGCTCCGCGCATCCAGCCCGCCTTGGTAGGGCCGTCGGGGAAGAGCCCCCTCACCATCAGCAAGGAGGAGAAGGAGCCAATCAAGCCATGAGAGGGCCCACTCGCGAAGAAATCCGCGATGTGATTGCTGAAGAGTACGGACAGGTTGGACGTCGGGGCATCTTCGCCCGCCGTCCTTTACATCACGGTTCCCCCCTGGCGCACCAAATCCTAGTCCATCCAGTTCCGAACGGTTTCAAGCTTCCTAGCATCGAAACGTTTGATGGGACAGATGATCCACTAGAGCACATCAACCATTTCGCCACCATCATGAGAATCTACAATGCTGCCGATCAGCTCCTTTGCCAAGTGTTCCCGGCAACACTTAAGGGACATGCACGCACCTGGTTTCACTCTTTGCGGGAAGGGTCAATCAACAACTTCACCGAGTTGGCCCGACTGTTTGCAGATCAGTTCGTTGCTAACCGAAGAATCGTTCGAGACCCCTCTCATCTTTCAGGGATCCGCCAGAACGAAGGAGAAACCCTGAAGGATTTTTTTCGTCGCTTCACCGTTGAGGCGCGACAAATCCCAGGGGTTGATCCCGAACTTCTGCGCGGCGTCTTCCTGGGAGGGCTCCGCCCAAGCGGCTTCTACTCCGCTCTAATGAGGGAGACAGTTCCAAATTATCCAGACCTCGTACACCGAGTAGAAGCGCAGATAGCGGCGGATGAGGCTATCGAGGCGCATCGCCAACAGTTTGAAGGAATTCAGAAGAAAAGGAAAGGGCCGGAACAAGCTCCCAGAAGGCAAGAAGAGCGGCAAATGGAAGGACGCCGGAATCATGATCATGGGCGGGATCTCCGAAGGGATCAAGGACCCCGACCGCCGCAAAATTACACTCCCCTCAACACGTCACGAACCGACGTGCTTTATGCCATACAGGAAAACCCGGCATTCCGTAGGCCGAGGCCGCCAATCCCAAATGAAAGAACCGACCAATCAAAGTACTGTGAATTCCATAGAGGGGCTGGGCACACGACTGAAGAGTGTACCAGGTTGAAGGAGGAAATTGAGCGCCTTGTCAGGCAAGGGCTCCTCGGAAGGTTCCTGCAAGGTCAGCTACCGAACCAACAGCAGCAACCCAGGCAGCCCAGAGATCAGCCCCCTGCACCTCACGGTGCAGCGGCAGGAAGGCCGATGGTAGGAAAAGTCGAGACTATAGCTGGTTCTCCTAACCTCGCCGCGCAAATTCTTTCCATCGCTAGGCCAGAGAGAGAGCACGAAGATAAGAAGTTAAAGCAGGACACCATCATCGCCTTCAGAGATGAAGACCTAGAGGAGTTACGGCTGCCACACCAAGACCCGCTCGTGATCAATGCTGGGATAGGGGATCCCTGTTTCAACGTCAAGAGAATACTAGTCGACAACGGGAGCTCAGTCGACGTCCTGTTCCTCTCCACTCTGCAGAGCATGAATCTCACCAAGGAGAACCTTAGCCCGGCAGCAGGGCCCGTGTACGGTTTTGATAATCGCCCCGTCCCGGTCCAGGGCATGATCACCCTTTCGGTAACACTCGGCGAGTTTCCAAGACAGACAAGCCACAACATTCAATTCGTAGTAGTGGAGTCAAACTCCGCCTACAACGCAATCTTCGGGAGACCACTCCAGTCTGTCTTCAAAGCCATCCCATCAATCCCACACTTAGCCATGAAGTTTCCGACTGTCGCTGGAGTAGGAGTCGTTCGCGGGAATCAAGAGGCAGCCAAAACCTGCTATCTGAAGCAAGCACAACCCACAAAGGCGACGACCCTCAACATCGACAACTTCGACCTGCGGGATGAAGCTACTCTGCAGCGGGGGCACCCGTTGAAGGATTGGTGGAAGTGCCGCTCTCCCAGCTGGATTCGACCCGGACTGTCCAGGTCGGGTCCCTCTTGTCGCCAGGAGAACGAGAAGAATTCGCAACCTTCCTGCAAGAGAACGAGGACATTTTCTCTTGGAGCCCGGGGGACATGCCTGGGGTAGATCCTGTAGTCATTTTTCACTCATTAAATGTTAACCCTGTAACACCACCCTCCCTGTTACGTAGCATATAACAGTAGGTCCGGCCGGGACCCCACGCCATATGAAACGAACAGAAGAGCGCGTTACGAGAATTAGTGTCTAAACAGTTACAAATATAACTATCTCAGCATCAGAGTCGCATAACGGAAGCATATTTATTTTTATTTAAAACCAGTTCATAACAAGTCCACTTTACAACTATGAATGAAATAAAACAAGAGTTATTTACATTGTTTGTTTACATCAAAAAGGTGGCTTCCAGACATCGGCACGCAGGCCGGCCACACATGAACAAAAGTAAACAAAAGCTTTGGCCTTCAAGGGCCAGCACAGCACAGCAGCAGGGGCTTCATCCCGCTATCTCCCGCTAGTCGCACCGGGACCTGTATAAGCAAATCCACCAATTGGTGGGAAAACAGGCAACCGGTCAGCTTTTGCTGACCAAGATTTATAACGACCCCGCCCCACACTCGGGGCAGCGGTGCTCCTTCCCTGCAAGTAAGAGTCAGCAGCATATATATATCCGCAAACAACACCAACGGAGGCAAACCAAGCCACCCGCTTCGTGCTCTCAAGGCACACTTTGGCATACTCCCTGAGTTACGCCCTTACGCTAAGTCCTATTTCAACTTAGACAAGCAAATTGAGCTAGGCCGTACACACGAAGTTCCGGCACTCTTCCATAGTCCGGTGCACCGAGGGGCGACCTCTTCACCACTACTATGGGCAGGTTCGGATCAGCTAGGCCCGTGCTCAATTATCGCGATTCAACTCTGCATGATACGGGTAAGCGTCACCTTGTGCCAGACACTTAAAGCTGGGCTTTGCAAATTCCACAGCTTTATCTACTATATATCCAGTCCCCAGGACATTGGGTAACACTGAATCACACAAATTGCGTGTTGAGCGCTACCGCCGGTGCTAGCACTAGCGCCCGGCGCTAGCAACAGAACTTAGTTCTGCCGACACTGGTAACAGAAATCTGTACTGCCACCTCTGGGAAACCACCTCCAGACATCAACACTGGTAGCTCACCTGGAGCTACCGCCGGCGCTAACGCTAGCGCCCGACGCTAGTGACAGAACTCAGTTCTGCCACCAAATTTCGGGTACAGCCTGGGAAACACCTTCAGGTCCTATTTTTTACAAAACAGTACTCATGACCCGCATCACAGCACGTACACGGAATTATTTCCGGCACTTTACACGCACTAAGCATCAGCAATCCGGCTCAACCTGTCCGGATGGGCTTCACACAGCATGCCTATGTCCGTAATACCGTTTCGGACTCTATATGCAATTTGTGGGGAAATCACTTCAACCCACCGGAATAGCCGATCTACTAATTAGTAGAAGTATTCCAAAACGCATGCAAATCAAAGGACGTACATGTCCAAGGATTAGGGAGGAGATTCGTTACCCTTGTAGGCCGTTTCGGTGCCATAGAAGTGAGAGGGAGATGGCTGGAATCCGCGGTGGCACACGCACGCAGACGCTTCTTCACAACTCCCTCCTGGCACGACGAAAGCTCAACTCCAACGGATCTCCCTCCTTGCTCCCAAACCTCTGCCCTCAACTCTCCTCTCAGCTCTCAGATAAGGAAAAGGCAGAGAAATAGGAAAAGAGTCGAATTTTGGAGAATATATGATTTTCCTGCTACCGCCGGTGCTAGTGGCTAGCGCCTGGCGCTAGCCTGAGTCGGTACCGCTAAGAGACGCTACCGCCGGCGCTAGCGCTAGCGCCTGGCGCTAGCTCCCTGACTTCAACTCTTGCTCATTTTTGGTATTTGTGCATGCACATGTATTTTGGGGTCTTACAATTCTTCCCCCCTTAAATGAATTTCGTCCCGAAATTCTAACAGTGCAAATAATCAAAACGATACAAAATACAACCTTAAAGGAACAGCTCGGGGAACTCCTCACGCATAGTTTGCTCGCGCTCCCATGTAAGTTCCTCACGACCGCAGTTGTTCCAGCGGACTTTGACCATCTTGATCAATTTATTCCGTAGCTGTTTGACCTCAGTGTCTTCGATGCTAATAGGTATGACCTTTGTCTTCAACCCATCATCGACCGGCACCTAAGTAGCCACAAGCACTTGGCTAGGCTCTGGTGCATCTTTCCTCAATACCGATATGTGGAACACATCGTGCAGACCACTCAACTCTGTCGAAAGAGCGAGCCGATAGGCAGCTTCGCCAACACGTTCCAGTATCTCAAACGGTCCAAGGTATCTTGGACTCATCTTTTTCAAGTGCCGAATCCGGGACACACCCTTGAAAGGTTTGATCTTGAGATAAACCCAGTCGCCCACGGCGAACTCGAAGTTTCTGTGTTTGGCATTGTAGTATTTCGCCTGCCTATCTTGCGTAATTAACAATCTCTCACGGATTGTTTGAATAGCCGCATTTGCCTCTTCGACTTCCTTTCGCTTAAACAGCTTCGTTTCACCTGTCTCCGCCCAAGATAAGGGAGTGCGGCAAGCTCTACCATAGAGGGCCTCAAAGGGTGCCATCTTTATACTTGCCTGATAGCTGTTATTGTAAGCGAATTCGATCATGAATAGATGATCTTCCCACTTTTTACCGAAGCTCAGGATGCACATTCGGAGCATATCCTCCAGAGTTCTGTTCGTACGTTCAGTCTGTCCATCCGTCTGAGGGTGGAAGGCAGTGCTAAACTTTAGCTTTGTACCTAACAACTGGTGGATTGGCCTCCAATCCTTCAAAGTGAAGCGCCCATCTCGGTCACTGACGATGTTACGGGGCACACCGTGCAATCGTACGATACTATCAACATATAGTTTTGCCAACTTTTCAACTGAATCGTCCTTCCGGTTTGGAATAAAGTGGGCTACCTTTGTCAAGCGATCCACGATCACCCATACAGCATCATTCCCACTCTGTGATCTCGGCAAACCGTGCACGAAATCCATCGAAATGTCATCAAATTTCCATTCCGGTATAGGCAACGACTTCAGAAAACCTCCAAGTTTCTGACATTCCGCCTTCACCAGTGCGCAAGTTTTGCATTTTGCCACGTACAAGGCGATGTCTTTCTTTAATCCTGGCCACCAAAACAGCTTTTTCATGTCTTGGTACATTTTTGTGCTCCCTGGGTGAATTGAGTATTTGGTAAAATGTGCTCCGTACATCAATTCCTCCCGCAACTTACCCACATTTGGGACGCACAACCGACCGTCTTTCCACATCAGACCATCGACCATCACAAACTCTGCAGCAGTCCCATCCCCAGACTCTGCCAAATAGCGTTGCATGCTCGAATCAAGCTCCAGGGCCTGTCGTATTCTGTCCGCGAGGTCATACTGCACCTCCGTCCAGTTTAAGCACGCATTCGCACTAGAACTCCTCTCTACACAGGAGATCTCCAAGACTTCCAAGTCCCTGATCAGACGTGGATCATACATCTGAATCCAGTTGGCCTGTGCATAAGCCCTTCGGCTCAAAGCATCTGCGACTACATTTTCCTTCCCGGGAGTATAGTGTATATCAAAAGTGTAGTCCCCCAGGAACTCCATCCACCTTCGCTGTCGCATGTTGAGCTCCTTCCGATTTAGCAAATACTTAAGGCTCTTATGGTCTGTAAAGATGTCAACCTTCACACCATATAAATAGTGCCGCCACAGCTTTAGAGCGAAAAACACGGCCGCCAATTCCAAGTCGTGGACCGGATAATTCCGCTCATGCACTTTCAACTGATGAGAGCCATAAGCTATTACTTGACCGTGCTGAAGAAGTACGCAGCCTAAGCCGCTCCCTGACGCATCACTGTAAATTTCATAACCCTCTGCACCAGATGGTAAACACAAAATTGGTGCTGTGGTCAGACGCCTCTTTAATTCCTCAAAAGCCCGTGCACACTCCGGTGACCAAACGAACTTCTGATCCTTCCTCGTCAAGGTGGTGAGAGGTAGAGCGATCCGTGAAAAGTTCTCCACGAAGCACCGATAGTAGCCGGCAAGTCCAAGGAATCATTAAAGTGATCTTAAATTAGCAAACTATGGGAAAACTGGAACCGAAATCCCTAAATCGGAATCAAAAACCGTCGATACGCCCATGTCATAGATCGGGAAGTATGTTACCTGTAACTCTGGAAGAGTTCGACGGGAGTCGGAATTTTGGAGCCTGGATGCTTCCCCTCTGGCGTTTGAACAGTTCGACTCCTTTGACAGATCGACGACGACGGTGGAGTGGAAGAGTTCGAGGACTTCGAGAACGACGGTGGAGGCTAAATCCATGAAGCAGACGGCGTGAGAGGGATGTTTAATCACGATGCAGAGGAGGTGGGAGGGAGCGAGAGAGATGA
The DNA here is from genome assembly GCA_033032865.1 of Dactylorhiza incarnata. NCBI lineage: Eukaryota > Viridiplantae > Streptophyta > Magnoliopsida > Asparagales > Orchidaceae > Dactylorhiza > Dactylorhiza incarnata. Next base: position 100,799 of record JAWHQI010000284.1, on the reverse strand, counting down.
GAAGGAGCGTTCGTGCGGCGTGTTTTTGATTTAGGGCAGAGGGAGCGCGTTTGGGACGAATTGAAGGCGCGTATATAAAGGTCCATGCTCAATCGGACGGTTGAGAATAACCGAACCATAATGAAGGGTGGAGATTTTTTGTATGAATTTTTAATTCACGCTATTCGCAGATCCCACTATTTCTTTTTAAAATAGTATAATATATATATATACATGTATATATATACTTATATATATGTATATATATAAATAAATATATATATATATATATATGTACGAGTGACAGGCACGGGCCTCCGGCCCTATGCAAGGTGACATTCGTCGTGGGGGCGACATTCGTCGTGAGGGCGACATTCGTCGTGTGTGTGTGGGGGGGGGGGGGGCATTCGTCATGGGGGCGACATTCGTCGTGGGGGGGGGGGGGGGGGGGACATTCTCCGTGCGTGCGACATTCTCTGTGGGTGCGACATTCGTCGTGGGGGCGACATTCGTCGTGGGGGAAACATTCGTCGTGGCGGCGACAATCGTCGTGGGGGCGACAATCGTCGTGGGGGAGACATTCGTCGTGGGGGAGACATTCGTCGTGGGGGCGACATTCGTCGTGGGGGCGACATTCGTCGTGGGGGCGACATTCGTCGTGGGGGCGACATTCGTCGTGGGGGCGACATTCGTCGTGGCGGCGACAATCGTCGTGGGGGCGACATTCGTCGTGGGGGTGACATTCGTCGTGGTCACAACATTCGTCGGCAGAGCGATATTCGTCGTGAGGGGCGACATTCTTTGTGGCGGGGGACGTTCGTCTTGGGGGGCGACATTCGTCGTGGCGGACGACGTTCGTCGAGGGGGGAGACATTCGTCGTGGCGGGCGACATTTGTCATGCGGGCGACATTCGTTCTGGGGGGCGACATTCGTCGTGGGGGGTGACAATCGTCGTGGCGGCGACAATCGTCGTGGGGGCGACATTCGTCGTGGTTACAACATTCGTCGGCAGAGCGATATTCGTCGTGAGGGGCGACATTCTTCGTGGCGGGGGACATTCGTCTTGGGGGCGACATTCGTCGTGGCGGGCGAAGTTCGTCGAGGGGGGAGACATTCGTCGTGGCGGGCGACATTCGTTGTGGATGCGACATTCGTCATGCGGGCGACATTCGTCGTGGGGGGTGACAATCGTCGTGGGGGGCGACATTCGTCGTGGGGGTGACATTCCTCGTGGCGGGGGACATTCGTTGAGGGGGGCGACATTCGTCGTACGGGCATTTGTTTTGGGGATGGGAATTTGTAGTGAGTCTTCACATTCATCGTGGGGTGAAAAAAATCATCTACCTATGATTGAAACAACCTTTCATAAAAAACTAACTAACTCAACCTAAATAAATAATATCTACCCAAAACATTTGGAAAATGAAATCCAGCTGATAGTGCGTAAGATGTTTTCTATGTAACTAATATCTCATACAAACATATAGTATTGTAATGAAAATGTGTAAAAGCATGTATATGCATCTGTAAATATTAAAAAAAATCTATCTGCTCCGCTTGACTCTCTACCGACCAATACTACGGAACAGTCCTATAAGCATTCATAACATAGGCTATTGTGATTTGCTTAGCCACTAACTGACTAATAACTCAGAGCACGCCTATAATAATTAATATTTAAAAAACAGAAGATGCATATGTACCTGTAAAATATATAAAAAAATTATCTACTCCGCTTGACCCTCTACCGGCCAATACTACGGAGCAAACCTATATGAATGCATCACACAGACTAATGTGCTTTGCTTAGCCACTAATTGACTAATACCTCAAAACACATCTATAACACATAAATAAGAAAGAACAGTAATTTATTTACCTGAGTACGTATACAGGCATTTCACATGGAAATTTGTCTTAAACCGCATCAGAATCATATGCATATCATCCGCCTTGCCTAAGTATAAAAATTTTATTATAATTTTTTGTATCAGATGAATAAAAAATGTAATTAAAATATAGTAAAAAGCTTTACATTGACTTCTAGAAATACACTATTTGACGCATAAACTAATAATCACTCTCATTATTACAAAAAATTAAAGCAGGTCCTCAAGAACATTAACATCAAGGAGTGTATTAATACAACAATTAAATTCCCAGGTTTAACAATTACATGAGCATTGCAGTTTATCATATTAAAAGGCCAACCTAAAGTCAACAGTAAATATGGAATTGAAATAAAAATGTAAATATGAGCTATCAAGTTTACCTCATCCTTTTGTGTCGATGGAATCATTGTTGGTTTCAGGATGTCAAACTAATAGTTGATGCACTAACCACAAACCTCAAATGGTATGAAAGATGCATAGCATTAAGAAAGAGTTGTTGTAACAAAAAAAGGTGTTGCAAAAAGAAGAACGAACGGATGGGGCGAGCAATAATATATCGACTTAAATTAATGATGTGGTCAAACCAAGTTGTGCTTAAGTTTAAAGAACAGATTCTATAATAGGACTTCAGAATAAGAAAAAAATGAATTGAATCAATTACCAACCAAATTAAAATCAGGGAAACCTAAATCATATATACCTGGAGATCTAAAGAACATAAAATAAAACCTGGAGATATAAAGAATAGAAATTAAAATCCATGAAAACACAGAGGGAGATTTTGTGCTATAGAAATTCTTACTTTAAGCAGGGAGCAGTACTTGACATGCCTCTGAAGGTAGGAGAAGAAAGAAGGAGCATAAACTTACAAAATTGGGTTGTAGCTTCGTGGATCTAGGGAGATGATGCTGGATGGTAGAGATCCCTACTCAGCCGATCCTTCCTAGGCAATCCTTGCTTGTAAGGTATGAGTTGAAGAGGATGCGTGGAGGCGCGGGTAGCATTGAGCGTAGCAGGAGATATGGTTCTTGGCAGGAGGTGAGCTTCTTCGTGGGAGTGAGCGATTCGATGCCTTTGTTGGGGGTACTCGCGTGGTGTAGAAAACGTCGTGAGGAGGCGTGGATGCGTGGAGAGGCGTGGATGTGTGGAGGAGAGGGAGAGAACGACGTGCCCTAGTTTTTGTGGAAATGTCGTGCGGGAGTGATGGCGCGGGAGGCTGAATGTCGAGGGAGTGAGGAGTTAACAGAGGGATTGGCATTTTGATCGGTGAATGGACGGCCATGATTTATTTGTGTCTCATTTAGCTTGCCATAGTTGTGCTATTTTCCTTGCCATTGAACCCTAAATCATATATCTTTTTAATATAGTATAGATATATATACTTAATATATATATATATATATATATATATATATATATATATATGTATATATATATATGTATATATAAATATACATATATATGTATATATATGTATATGTATATATAAATATACATATATATGTATATATATATGTATATATGTATATATATGTATATAAATATCTGTATATATATGTATATATATGTATATATGTATATATATATTTATGTATATATATATTAAGTATATATAAGTATATATATATCTATATATATATATATATAAGTATACATATATAAGTATATTATAAGCATATATATATATTTATACATATATATACATATATATATATACATATATACATATATACATATATATATACATATATATATACATATATACATATATATATATATAAATATTTATATATATATATACATATATATATAAATATTTATATATATATACATATATATATGTATATATATATATTGAGTATATATATATATATGTATGTATGTATATATGTATATATATATATATTTGTATATATATATATGTATATATATATGTATATTTGTATATATATATATGTATATTTGTATATATATATATGTATATATATAAGTATATATATTAAGTTTATATATATAAGTATATATATATATGTATATATATATGTATATATATATATGTATATTGTTTGCCCGAAAAGCCCGCGATCTCGTCTTCACAGTGTAAAATGGCGGTCTCAGTGGTCTTCGTATTTTGTGATCGCCCAGATCGCCTACCATCTGCCCAGCCAGATTTTTCTAAGTTCCAAACAGTCGAAGCCGATCGAGATCGCCGGTCCAAGCGGTCTGGACATCTCTTGTATTTTTACTATTTGCACCCCTGTATCCCGGGCAGCCCGTAGTTTTCAGTTCTGCCCGTTTGGGCAGCTCCCTCGTCTATAAATAGAGGGGTAGGGGTACCAGAAAAAGGACTTTTTTCCGGAGGCTCCAGCTTACGACCTGTGTAAGCGGTCTCATTTTTCAGTGATCGCTATCTTGTGATCGTTTTCCTCTTTTCCAGCCTCTCCTGTCTTAGTAACCTGCACTTCGCAGTTTTCTCCCGTCCCTCTTAGTGTGTGAATTTTGGAGGTACCATTTTTGGCACCAACAGAACGAACACGCGACCTTCAGATCCGAAGTGTCAGGTGAAATTCATAGACTTTCAAGATGGCTGATCACCATAGAGGTCGTCCCCTGCGATCTCCCAGCGTTCCCCCTTCCGATCACAACCCGTTAGAAGCGCTTGAGCGCCGCTTCGAGCTTCGTGTTGAACAAGCTCTCCGCGAGGCCGCCCAAGCTAGGCAGGAGACCGCCTCTGTTCAGCAGGAGATCGCGCGGTCTCAGCAAGAGGCCGCTCGAGATCGGCAAGAAGTTTTTCGGACTCAGCAGGAGTCCGCAAAGCAGATTGAGGCCATGAACCAGGTTCTGGCCGCAATCTCCCAGAAGATCCTTCCTCAAACCTCTCAGGTCGCCACTCCTGACCGCATGGCAAGCGCTCACCCGAGCGATCACCCCGTCTTCCAGCCCGCAGCTCCTCAGCGATCTCAGCATGAGGAGTTCGCCGCCCGTCATAATTCTTTCCGAGCCGCAGCCCAGGGGCCTCCGGCTCAAGCCTTGAATTTTGAAGAAGGGTTTGCTTACCCTCAAGCTCCTCCTGCTTTTCTCCCTCCTCCAGGACCTTCTGAATTAGGGGAGCCTTCCCCCTTTACCGATGAGATTCGTCGGGATCCGATTCCTCATGGATTCAGAGAGCCCCGCCTTCCTGTGTATACAGGAGAGACCGACCCAATGTGTCATCTTCAAGCCTTCGAGTCTGCAGTTGCTCTCAGGACCATTTCAGATGGAGTGAGGTGCAAGCTGATGGTCACCTCCTTTGATGGGTCGGCCATGGAATGGTTCTATAAGCTGCCCTGTCAATCTATCCCGAGCTTTGTTGCCCTGAGGCAAGAACTCCTCCTAAGGTTTGCCACCGCAAAGAAAAGGAAGAGTGGTCCTTCGACTCTCTTCAAAATTAAGCAAGGGGACAACGAGACTGCAGCACATTTCGTTGATCGTTTTCAAAAGGAGATCTTGGGAGTCAGAGACATGGATCCTGAGCTTTATATGGTAGCTCTGATCAGCGGCCTGCAGGAGAGCCCTCTAAAGTTTAAAGTCACAACCAAGGAGCCTGGCTCCTATCAGGAGTTGATTAGCATTGCCAATCGCTACATAGAAGGGGAGATTAACAACCCCACCTATGTGAGCAATTTGACCAACAGAGCCGCTCAGAAAGGCTCTGCGGGATTCTATCCGGCTTCATCTTCCTCAAAGCCTCGACAAGAGCTCCCACCTCCAGCTCCGAGAGGTAAGAACTGTCGCAACAACTGCTTAAATCGAGGTAATCAATCTTTCCCGCCTCAAGGTTCATTTCTTCAAACCCCTGCTACACCTGCTCCGCAAGCTACCCCAGTCCACCAGATTCAGTACATCCAACCTCCTCTTCTGGCCCTCCCGTCTCCTTACGATGAATCCCAAGAGTCTTTTATAGACTTTGGGGTTCCAATGAGTGAGGTACTCCAAACCGTTCAGAAGCAGCCTTTTTTCAAAAGGCCGGTTCCGCTGAACTCTGATCCAAGAACAAGAAATCCAACCCTCTACTGCGAGTATCATAGAGAAAGGGTTCACTTGACGGAGGACTGTAGAGCCCTCCGCTTGTTCTTGGAAAAGCTTCTGAAAGAGGGTAAAATCCCTGATCTCATTCAGAAGAGCGATCCTGCTAAAGCCTCAACCTCCAAGGCCAATGAGGTAGCTGAGGTTCAATGGGCATGCGAGGAAGTAGATGATGTTGGCCATCTGGGCAACATCGGTTTTCCCAGCGAATGCGTGGACGCTAATGATGAGGATGCCTTGGGCAACCTTTTCTGCATCCATGGGGGTGCAGGTCCGGAGTCCTCGAGAAAGGCAAGTCTGAAAAGAGTTTACCAATCAGAGGTTGCTGCTACCTCTTCAGCTTCGGTCCGAGGGACGGCTACTTTTGGAGATGAAGATCTTCCTCAGACCGCGAATCCCTTTGACGACGCGGTCGTTATTAAAGCGCTAATAGAAAATTATACGGTGGAGAAAATTCTAATAGATACGGGAAGCTCAGTCAACGTGCTCTTCAAACCAGCCTTTGAGGCATTGCCGACAGGTAAACCCCTCCTATCAACTGATGGACCTCTTTATGGTTTTTCAGGAGAAAAGAAGGAAGTTGAATGGCTCGTCACTCTCTCCGTAATTCTGGGAGGAATAGTGAAGCTGGTCAAATTTATAGTCGTTGACGCTCCTAGCAGCTACAACGCAATCTTTGGAAGACCTTTTCTGAATGGATATCAAGCCATTGTTTCCACCTATCATCAAGTGGTGAAGTTTGCCTTGAATGGCAAACAACACCGAATCAGGAGTGATCCAAGGAAAGCTAGGGAGTGCTACGTAAAGACGGTCAACATGATCGTGTCATCTCCTCCCCGAGAAGTCATGGTGGCTGAATCAATTGACGTTCTTGAACAATTCCAAGCTGCAAAAGAAGCTGAGGAGGATGCAAGAGATGGAGTTCGCTTGGAACCTGCCCAAGCAACTCAAGCTGTTCAGATCAGCGAGGAAGATGAGAGCAAGAGCCTCTCCATCAACGCTGAATTATCTAAAGCTGACAAGAGTCAGCTCATCTCTTGTCTTCTGCAAAATCTAGATATCTTCGCTTGGTCGGCAGATGACATGCCTGGAGTGGACCCGGATGTCGCTTGCCATCACCTCAACATTAGCCCAAACTTCATCCCGATCCAGCAGAAGAAGAGGTCTGTTGCAACCACTCTAGCTCAGCCTATCCGTGAGGAAGTAGAGAAGCTCCTGAAGGCGAAGTTCATTCAACCAATCCAATACCCTGAGTGGGTATCAAATATTGTAATGGTAACAAAGCCAGGTGGAAAATGGAGGATGTGTGTCGACTTTACCAAACTCAATAAAGCTTGCCCCAAGGATTGCTACCCCTTGCCTCAGATAGATTCTTTAGTGGATTATGCGGTAGGTTATTCTTTTATGAGTTTTTTAGATGCTTTTTCAGGTTACCATCAAATCAGGATGCATAAACCGGATATACCTCATACTTCGTTTATCACAAATGACGGTTGCTTCTGTTATCTCGTGATGCCTTTTGGGCTAAAAAATGCTGGAGCAACTTACCAAAAAATGATGGATACAGTTTTCAAGAATCAAAAGGGAAGAAACCTTGAGGTATATGTCGATGACCTCTTGGTAAAAAGCAAATCATTCTCTTCTCATCTTAGAGACCTCTCAGAAACTTTTGCAACCCTTCGAACTTTTAATATGAGGTTGAATCCGGTGAAGTGCGTTTTCGGAGCAAATAAAGGAAAATTTTTGGGTCATCTCCTTACTCCAGAAGGGTTGGAACCCAATCCTGACAAAGTAAAAGCTATTTTGGAAATGCCACCTCCCAAGACCCCCAAAGAAGTTCAGCATCTAGGAGGGAGGATGGCAGGCTTGAGTCGCTTCATCTCTCGATCAGGGGATAAGATTGCACCTTTCTTTAAGACCCTCCGGGGAGGGGCTAGGTTTGAATGGACTAAAGAGTGTGATGATGCTTTCAATCAGCTTAAAAAGCAGTTGACTTCAATTCCTCTACTCCAAAGCCCGCGAGAAGGAGAGGATCTTTTTCTATATATAGGAGTCGGAGCCGATGCCATAAGCTCTGTTTTGGTCCGAGAGGAGAAAAAGAAGCAATTTCCTGTTTACTATGTGAGTCGAATCCTGAAGAATGCGGAGACTCGCTATCCAATCCTAGAGAAGCTAGCCTTAATGCTCGTAATTTCGGCAAGAAGATTAAGACCATACTTTCAAGCTCATTCGATTCTAGTCGTCACTGATCTTCCATTGAAGAATGTCTTGGAGAAACCAGAACATTCAGGAAGGCTTGCAAAGTGGGCAATAGAGCTCAGTGAATTTGACATATCTTATGTTCCAAGGGTGGCGATCAAATCTCAAGTTTTAGCAGACTTCATGGTGGACGCCAAAGAAGTTGAGTTGCAAAAGGCGATCGGAGTACCCCTTGCTTGGATAATCTTCGTAGATGGAGCCTCAGGAAGAAATTCTTCCGGGGCTGGAGTTGTCTTAATCAATCCTAATGGAGTAAGGCTGGACCAGGCGCTAAAGTTCTACTTTCAAGTAACAAATAATCAGGCAGAATATGAGGCTTTGCTAGCCGGTCTTAAGTTTGCTAGAGAGCTGGGGATTGATGATGTCAAAGTCTTCACAGATTCTTTGGTAATGGCTTCTCAAGTGAATGGAACCTTCGAAACTAGAGATAGTATCTTAAAGCGATATCTAACTCTGGTGAAAATCGAGGTAGGAAAGTTCAAAAGCTTTACTATTGAACATATTCCAAGGGGTGAGAACGTGGAAGCAGATGGGTTGGCAAAGTTTGGACTTCTCTCGGGAGGAACAACTTCAGAATTGTTTCGTCCAGCAATTGAAGAAGGAGAGGTTATGAAGATTGATCAGCATCCGTCTTGGATGGATCCATTCGTTCTATATCTTTCGACAGGAAAGTTCCATTCAGCAGTAAAAGATAGGAAAAGGTTTAAACAAAAAAGCAGCTAACTATTATCTTGTTGCAGGAGTGCTTTATAGGAGAACTTTCCTTTCTCCACTAGCACGATGTGTCTCGGAAGAAGAAGTTCCAGTAATTCTTCAAGAAGTTCATGCAGGAGAGTGCGGAAGTCACTCAGGAGCAAGAACTTTAGAGAAAAGAATCCTGAGGCAAGGGTATTTTTGGCCTCAAATGAGGAAGGGTGCAGAGAAGTTTGCTAAGAAATGCGTCAAGTGCCAAAAATTTGCTCCTCTCCAAAATCAGCCGGCTCAGCAGCTTAAATCGATAGCAACCCCATGGCCATTTGCAGTTTGGGGGATGGATTTGATTGGGCCTTTTCCTATGGCAAGTGGTCAGCGCCGATATATTATAGTCATGATTGACTACTTCAGCAAATGGATAGAGGCAAAGGCATTGGCCACAATTACTACCCAAGGTGTGAAGAATTTTATTTGGGGGGAGATAGTATGTCGGCACGGAATTCCAATGGCAATCATCACAGATAACGGTTCTCAGTTCAATAATTCAACTCTTATTAATTTCTGTGATCAAATTGGCATTGAGCTACGTTTTGCTTCTGTGCATCATCCCAGAAGTAATGGGCAGGTAGAAGCTGCCAACAAGCTTATCATAAATCTTTTGAAAAAGAAAGTGGAAAATCTCAGAGGCAACTGGGCAGAACAACTACCTTCAGTCCTCTGGGCCTTAAGAACAACTCCAAGTTCTGCCACTGGAGAGACTCCTTTCAAGTTATCGCATGGTTCCGAAGCTCTTATTCCAGTAGAGTTCGAGGTAAAAAGTCCAAGGGTATTATTAGCGCAACAAAATCAGATTGATTGGATGGAAGAGAATGATGAGGAGTTGAAATGTAGCCTCGACTTAATTGAAGAATTAAGGGATACGAAAACCATCAGGCAAGAGGAGGTGAAAAGAAGAATGGCGAGACTATTCGATAAAAACGTGAGAACTAAGGAATTTGTTGTTGGGGACTTGGTTTTGAAAAAAGTAGATGCAGCAGCAAGAGCCGGCTCGGTTGGGAAGCTTAACCCAAACTGGGTGTAAGACCCCCCCTCCCAAATCGACGGTCCGACCGGGGGATCTTATCGCACACCACCCTTTAGCACGACGCCGAAGCGACTCCGAAGGGTGAAGGCACTAGCTTCTCCAACCCTTTTCCTGGAACACTCCGAAGTCACACCTAGGGGTGGTGTTAAGCGAAAGTCACTACACACTAACAGAGTAGGGAAGCGATGTTCCAGCGGAAGACATTATCAAAGAATGCACTTTATAGCACTTAGCGGAAGACGTAGTATTATAGCGGAAGATTAATTATCACAGAAACCTCAGACTCAAGACCTGTATAAACAATTTACATATCTCTGTCGCATTAAATCCTAACCATCATGGATTTATTGCCCTTATATATATACCCTGAGATAGGGCACAACAAAAGAAGATGCGGCTTAACAAAACTTTATACCTGACGTAGCCTGCTCCGTGGCTTCATCCACACATAGGTGTTGTCACTCATCCGCACCTGTCACCTGTGCTAAAGACAAGTTATTAGAACTACAAACAGAATCCAACTCCTGCTAACACACAAACATAATATAACAATTATAAGGAAGGGGATATCTGGACTCTTATTGGGCCGAGGCGGTTTTCCCGCGACCACCGCCTACGTACTCCGTATCATCCTGCATACGGCCTCAGACCCACGTAGTTCTATTAGTTTCGCACGGGTTGCCCTCCCAGACCGTCCGTCGTGCGGGTTGCCCTAGAGTAAAACTCATAGGCCATCCGATTTTATCCCTTGTCACATTCCCGAAGGCGACATTTCATTCCCGTGGGAATCATTTCTCGAAGGCAACATTTCATTCCCGTAGGAATTATTTCTCGAAGGCAACATTTCATTCCCGTAGGAATTATTTCTCGAAGGCAACATTTCATTCCCGTAGGAATTATTTCTCGAAGGCAACATTTCATTCCCGTAGGAATTATTTCTCGAAGGCAACATTCCATTCCCGTAGGAATTATTTCTCGAAGGCAACATGTGTATTCCCGTAGGAATTATTTTCTCGAAGGCTACTATTTTCATAAGAGAAGAAAAGAGACACCCTTTAAGATCAGCAATATATCCACCCGCAACCTGTAGGAGGAGAGAAGACGAACTCTATATCAGCTTAGCATATCTTCATCCGAGAAGGTAACACTATTTTAACTCGACTGGCAATTAAATCGAGCCATCTTCATATGGCCCATAGGCTCCCGTCAATCATTTGGATGCTTGGTGATCAAACCCAAGGCACCTATATAACATTTCCATTGGTATTGGTACCACATCAAAAGAAGAGGGAGCATTTCCACCTTTAATCAACATCAAAATTTGTGAAGGGGTAGAAAGAGAAGAAATGTTAGAGAATATGGGAAGGAGGTAGTAACAACAAAGCCCATCTACCAAAAGCATATCAACAACCCTCACTTCACAAGGTAGGCCCCAACATTAATTGATAGTGGCAGCAACAGGTTTTTATGGCAGTAGCCCCCAATGCCAACAGCCTCAGCTAACAAGGGTAAGAGCAGCCCCAAGGCAAAACAACCCTAGTAATCAAGGTAAAGAGCAGCTCAAGTAAAACAGCCCCAGCTAGCAAAACAGCCACAAACAAACAGGTAAAGAGCAGCCCCAACAAAACAGCCCCAAATCAACAAGGTAAAGGGCAGCTCAAAGCAAACAGCCCCAAATCAACCAGGTAAAGAGCAGCCCCAACAAAACAGCCCCAAATCAACAAGGTAAAGGGCAGCTCAAAGCAAACAGCCCCAAATCAACCAGGTAAAGAGCAGCCCCAACAAAACAGCCCCAAGTCAATAAGGTAAAGAGCAGCTCAAAGCAAACAGCCCCAAATCAACAACCTGCAGTCCAACTCAACAAGGAGCAGCCCCCAAACCAACAGGGGAAGGAGCAGCCCCAAAACAACAACTTGCAGTCCAATTCAACAAGGAGCAGCCCCCAAAACAACAAGGGAAGGAGCAGCCCCAAAACAACAACCTGCAGTCCAATTCAACAAGGAGCAGCCCCCAAACCAACAAGGGAAGGAGCAGCCCCAAAACAACAACCTGCAGTCCAATTCAACAAGGAGCAGCCCCCAAAACAACAAGGGAAGGAGCAACCCCAAAACAACAACCTGCAGTCCAATTCAACAAGGAGCAGCCCCCAAAACAACAAGGGAAGGAGCAGCCCCAAAACAACAACCTGCAGTCCAATTCAACAAGGAGCAGCCCCCAAACCAACAAGGGAAGGAGCAGCCCCAAAACAACAACCTGCAGTCCAATTCAACAAGGAGCAGCCCCCAAACCAACAAGGGAAGGAGCAGCCCCAAAACAACAACCTGCAGTCCAATTCAACAAGGAGCAGCCCCCAAACCAACAAGGGAAGGAGCAGCCCCAAAACAACAACCTGCAGTCCAATTCAACAAGGAGCAGCCCCCAAAACAACAAGGGAAGGAGCAGCCCTAAAACAACAACCTGCAGTCCAATTCAACAAGGAGCAGCCCCCAAAACAACAAGGGAAGGAGCAGCCCCAAAACAACAACCTGCAGTCCAATTCAACAAGGAGCAGCCCCCAAACCAACAAGTGAAGGAGCAGCCCCAAAACAACAACCTGCAGTCCAATTCAACAAGGAGCAGCCCCCAAACCAACAAGGGAAGGAGCAGCCCCAAAACAACAACCTGCAGTCCAATTCAACAAGGAGCAGCCCCCAAAACAACAAGGGAAGGAGCAGCCCCAAAACAACAACCTGCAGTCCAATTCAACAAGGAGCAGCCCCCAAAACAACAAGGGAAGGAGCAGCCCCAAAACAACAACCTGCAGTCCAATTCAACAAGGAGCAGCCCCCAAAACAACAAGGGAAGGAGCAGCCCCAAAACAACAACCTGCAGTCCAATTCAACAAGGAGCAGCCCCCAAAACTAACAAGGAAAGGAGCAGCCCCAACTATTAAATTGCACAAGAATAAGAGCAGCCCCCCATAAGGAATTCATAACAGCAGCCCCTTATAAAGGATTTATAACGGCAGCCCCAACTAAAACAAACATCACAGCCCCCAATTAACAAGGAGCAGCCCCCCAACATCAGCTCACAAGGCAGCCCCCTACTAAAGAGCACATATAAGTATAACTATGTGTATATATGTATATATCAAAGCTTGCACAAACAGAGGAAGAGTGTGAGGGGGAGAGATATAGTTGGTGAGAGGAAGAGGAGACCCTTCCTTGAAGAGGAAGAAAACCCAAAATCCCTAAATCAGAACACCATAGATTTTCCATTCTCATGATGACCCAAGCTGAAGAGTAAACGAAAATGGAGCAAGTTTAGAGTCTACCGTTTGCCGGAGGAGGAAGAGATGGAGCTCCCTCAATCGGGTACCAAACCAGATGAAGCTAGGCTCAAGTAAGAGGCGGAGAAGGAGTCGGAGTTTCCCTTGTCGTGCCCCGATTTCTTGCATCGATCCCTAATCCGGCAGAGTTTCGAAGAGGAGGGAGAGGGAGAGAGGAGGGCGAGAGGTGACCTTGCCGCCCAGCCATGAGAGAAGGAGAGGTGAAGCCCCGAGACCAGCTCGATCTCCCCCCGTCCCCGTTAAGAGGTCCCGGCGCTGCGTATAAGAAGGAGAGGATACGGTGGATTCCGCCCCTTGTTTTCCGCCCACCGTTTTGCTCGCCGGTTTTGGTTTTTCAACAGGGCACCTCACTATTTTGTTTATATATATAAGCTTATATATGTATATACATATACCCATTACCCACACACACATATTTATACACATTTATATATATATCAAAGTATGCAAAGTGCTCACGAAATAAATGCGCAGAGGGTATCGCTGTGTTCGTAATAATCACATGAAGTTAACGAAATTATTTGAAGTTGATTCCGAGTCCGTTATTCATAATTACTCGCTCAAACCAGTACGCAACTCAAAATAGATTATTTCGGCCACCTTTCGCAAATCTCATCGAATTTGAACGAAACGAATTGCATTGTGCTAGAATTGATCACGCGAGTCTGTTGCAACTGACTAGGGTGAAATTGGGGCTTGTTTACCCAATATTCTAAAATGGCGTCGTTGCGGCGCTCGGTATTACTCAAAATAGTCGTTTTCTCCAAACGACCTCGGATCGGGACGAAACGAATTCCGTTACACTCATATTGACCATACGAGTCTAACGTAACTGACGGAAGTTGATTCGGAGCACGTATGCTTTGTATTCTAAAAATCGTGTCGTCGTGACGCGCTACGATACTCAAAATAGTCATATTCTGCATATGACCTCGGATCGAAACGAAACGAGTTCCGTTGCACTCGTATCAACTATACGAGTCTAATGCAACTGACGGAAGTTGATTCGGAGCACGTATGCTCCATATTCTAAAATTGCATCGTCGTGACGCGCTACTATACTCAAAACGGCCACTTTCACTAAATGACCTCGGATTGGAACGAAACGAATTCCAATGCAATCGTATCGACCATACGAGTCTAACGCAACTGACCGGAGTTGGTTCGGAGCACGTATGCTCCATATTCTAAAACTGTGTCGTCGTGACTCGCTGCGATACTCAAAATGGTCACTTTCACCAAATGACCTCTGATTGGAACGAAACGAATTCCATTGTACTCATATCGACCATACGAGTTTAACGCAACTGACAGAAGTCGATTCGGAGTACGTATATTCAATAAACAACTTTGACGTCGTGGCGAAGCACGATGCTACCCAAAACAGTCATTTCTCTAAATGACTACCCCTATGTGGTGAAGGTCGGGTCGTGATTGCCTTATGACCCGGCCTAGTTTCCTCCAAGGGTTCAACTGAACCGGCTAGACCCCTTTTCAGAGTCGGGATGTTACAATCCAATAAAACAAAGAAAATTTTCGTCCCTGAAAATACGAGTGGGTCATGGGGATTCAAAACGGGACGTACTGTAGACCACTAGAGGTGTCGCACGATCCCAACTTTTAAGGATTCTCTAGGTTTGGTCTTTACCTAACGAGCTACGTTGATGGCTCCCGCCATGTAGTAGCTTACGTGAACTACGGGGTAGCTTGAACGACTCAAATTGATCTAATCGTGAGAAACAAGAAACCCTTCATCACTTGATACCCCTCCCGTGAACCGAGCTTAACGGGAGACGAAGGCAACTCAACACCTTCCCGGGAGCCGAGCTCAACTGGAAGTGGAGGCAACTCAGCACCTTCCAAGGAGCCGAGCTCAACTGAAAGTGGAGGCAACTCAACACCTTCCCAGGAGCCGAGCTCAACTGGAAGTGGAGGCAACTCAACACCTTCCAAGGAGCCGAGCTCAACTGGAAGTGGAGGCAACTCAGCACCTTCCAAGGAGCCGAGCTCAACTGGAAGTGGAGGCAACTCAACACCTTCCCAGGAGCCGAGCTCAACTGGAAGTGGAGGCAACTCAACACCTTCCAAGGAGCCGAGCTCAACTGGAAGTGGAGGCAACTCAACACCTTCCAAGGAGCCGAGCTCAACTGGAAGTGGAGGCAACTCAACACCTTCCCAGGAGCCGAGCTCAACTGGAAGTGGAGGCAACTCAACACCTTCCAAGGAGCCGAGCTCAACTGGAAGTGGAGGCAACTCAACACCTTCCAAGGAGCCGAGCTCAACTGGAAGTGGAGGCACTCAACACCTTCCCAGGAGCCGAGCTCAACTGGAAGTGGAGGCAACTCAACACCTTCCAAGGAGCCGAGCTCAACTGGAAGTGGAGGCAACTCAACACCTTCCCAGGAGCCGAGCTCAACTGGAAGTGGAGGCAACTCAACACCTTCCCAGGAGCCGAGCTCAACTGGAAGTGGAGGCAACTCAACACCTTCCAAGGAGTCGAGCTCAACTGGAAGTGGAGGCAACAATTGAATTTGGCCAACCGGCGGAGGGACCCAGCGGGGCATATAAGATACAACCGAGCTCCCGGGGTGCACATCCCCCTGTCGCCTAGAGTCGTCAACCTTCCCGCATCGGTACGTACGGTCTACGGGCATGACCAACCCGCCACTTTTCCCAATGCAAACAATTTACCATAAAAGCAATAAAATAGGTAACCGTCACATTCGGGTCCTTAGTGGCTTACCCTTTCTAACGAGGCTTCCCGGCTGGCTGAGTATGCAAACATCGCAAGTCCCACGAATGCTAACAATGTACTTTTTAGGATGGTTTGTATATAAGCTTTTATAAATTTGCCACAAGTTTACTTCAATCCCGTACGTCGCCTCAGTAATCATTTCCTGAAATATTAACGTTATTGAAAAGACTAAAATTTTATCATAGTTCTTTTACGATTGCACGACTTTAATTTCAACAGATCGTTAAATTGATCAAGTCAAAGCATACTTCACATTTGCAATCGTTAGAGCAATTCTCCATATACACGCAAAATTTCATTTAATTAGCTTACCTTAAATGAAATTTTGAAAACGATAATTTTAATCCCAATAAAACAAAGAGGCTTAAACCTGGGATTAGAAATTAGTAATAAAATCCTCATATTGCACACAAAATTTGATTAGTTTACCTAGAATGGAATTTTGAAAATGGGTATTTAATCCCAATAAAACAAAGAGGATTAAACCCAGGGGTTCAAGATTTGAAGTGGTTATTTTCAGGGTTTAATGTAAGTGTTTTATGGGGACAAGGTAAAACATTAGTTGAGATCAGATGTGGTAAAAGACATTTAAGTGTTGATCTGATAAAAAAATATTTTACATGGCTAAAACTGAATTTGATAAGTTCGAGTGAAAATGTTCATATATATGCCAAGTTTGTTGCCAACTTTTACCTTTTAGGTCCACCACCGCTTCCGCTGCAGTGGTTCGTCCCGAACCACGCTACAACGATTAGCGGAGCAATATGTGTTTCTGTGATCATGAATAGGTCGAAAGATCGGTTACGCTCTGATCCATTTGTAAGACCCCCCCTCCCAAATCGACGGTCCGACCGGGGGATCTTATCGCACACCACCCTTTAGCACGACGCCGAAGCGACTCCGAAGGGTGAAGGCACTAGCTTCTCCAACCCTTTTCCTGGAACACTCCGAAGTCACACCTAGGGGTGGTGTTAAGCGAAAGTCACTACACACTAACAGAGTAGGGAAGCGATGTTCCAGCGGAAGACATTATCAAAGAATGCACTTTATAGCACTTAGCGGAAGACGTAGTATTATAGCGGAAGATTAATTATCACAGAAACCTCAGACTCAAGACCTGTATAAACAATTTACATATCTCTGTCGCATTAAATCCTAACCATCATGGATTTATTGCCCTTATATATATATACCCTGAGATAGGGCACAACAAAAGAAGATGCGGCTTAACAAAACTTTATACCTGACGTAGCCTGCTCCGTGGCTTCATCCACACATAGGTGTTGTCACTCATCCGCACCTGTCACCTGTGCTAAAGACAAGTTATTAGAACTACAAACAGAATCCAACTCCTGCTAACACACAAACATAATATAACAATTATAAGGAAGGGGATATCTGGACTCTTATTGGGCCGAGGCGGTCTTCCCGCGACCACCGCCTACGTACTCCGTATCATCCTGCATACGGCCTCAGACCCACGTAGTTCTATTAGTTTCGCACGGGTTGCCCTCCCAGACCGTCCGTCGTGCGGGTTGCCCTAGAGTAAAACTCATAGGCCATCCGATTTTATCCCTTGTCACATTCCCGAAGGCGACATTTCATTCCCGTGGGAATCATTTCTCGAAGGCAACATTTCATTCCCGTAGGAATTATTTCTCGAAGGCAACATTTCATTCCCGTAGGAATTATTTCTCGAAGGCAACATTTCATTCCCGTAGGAATTATTTCTCGAAGGCAACATTTCATTCCTGTAGGAATTATTTCTCGAAGGCAACATTCCATTCCCGTAGGAATTATTTCTCGAAGGCAACATGTGTATTCCCGTAGGAATTATTTTCTCGAAGGCTACTATTTTCATAAGAGAAGAAAAGAGACGCCCTTTAAGATCAGCAATATATCCACCCGCAACCTGTAGGAGGAGAGAAGACGAACTCTATATCAGCTTAGCATATCTTCATCCGAGAAGGTAACACTATTTTAACTCGACTGGCAATTAAATCGAGCCATCTTCATATGGCCCATAGGCTCCCGTCAATCATTTGGATGCTTGGTGATCAAACCCAAGGCACCTATATAACATTTCCATTGGTATTGGTACCACATCAAAAGAAGAGGGAGCATTTCCACCTTTAATCAACATCAGAATTTGTGAAGGGGTAGAAAGAGAAGAAATGTTAGAGAATATGGGAAGGAGGTAGTAACAACAAAGCCCATCTACCAAAAGCATATCAACAACCCTCACTTCACAAGGTAGGCCCCAACATTAATTGATAGTGGCAGCAACAGGTTTTTATGGCAGTAGCCCCCAATGCCAACAGCCTCAGCTAACAAGGGTAAGAGCAGCCCCAAGGCAAAACAGCCCTAGTAATCAAGGTAAAGAGCAGCTCAAGTAAAACAGCCCCAGCTAGCAAAACAGCCACAAACAAACAGGTAAAGAGCAGCCCCAACAAAACAGCCCCAAATCAACAAGGTAAAGGGCAGCTCAAAGCAAACAGCCCCAAATCAACCAGGTAAAGAGCAGCCCCAACAAAACAGCCCCAAATCAACAAGGTAAAGGGCAGCTCAAAGCAAACAGCCCCAAATCAACCAGGTAAAGAGCAGCCCCAACAAAACAGCCCCAAGTCAATAAGGTAAAGAGCAGCTCAAAGCAAACAACCCCAAATCAACAACCTGCAGTCCAACTCAACAAGGAGCAGCCCCCAAACCAACAGGGGAAGGAGCAGCCCCAAAACAACAACTTGCAGTCCAATTCAACAAGGAGCAGCCCCCAAAACAACAAGGGAAGGAGCAGCCCCAAAACAACAACCTGCAGTCCAATTCAACAAGGAGCAGCCCCCAAACCAACAAGGGAAGGAGCAGCCCCAAAACAACAACCTGCAGTCCAATTCAACAAGGAGCAGCCCCCAAAACAACAAGGGAAGGAGCAGCCCCAAAACAACAACCTGCAGTCCAATTCAACAAGGAGCAGCCCCCAAAACAACAAGGGAAGGAGCAGCCCCAAAACAACAACCTGCAGTCCAATTCAACAAGGAGCAGCCCCCAAACCAACAAGGGAAGGAGCAGCCCCAAAACAACAACCTGCAGTCCAATTCAACAAGGAGCAGCCCCCAAACCAACAAGGGAAGGAGCAGCCCCAAAACAACAACCTGCAGTCCAATTCAACAAGGAGCAGCCCCCAAACCAACAAGGGAAGGAGCAGCCCCAAAACAACAACGTGCAGTCCAATTCAACAAGGAGCAGCCCCCAAAACAACAAGGGAAGGAGCAGCCCTAAAACAACAACCTGCAGTCCAATTCAACAAGGAGCAGCCCCCAAAACAACAAGGGAAGGAGCAGCCCCAAAACAACAACCTGCAGTCCAATTCAACAAGGAGCAGCCCCCAAACCAACAAGGGAAGGAGCAGCCCCAAAACAACAACCTGCAGTCCAATTCAACAAGGAGCAGCCCCCAAACCAACAAGGGAAGGAGCAGCCCCAAAACAACAACCTGCAGTCCAATTCAACAAGGAGCAGCCCCCAAAACAACAAGGGAAGGAGCAGCCCCAAAACAACAACCTGCAGTCCAATTCAACAAGGAGCAGCCCCCAAAACAACAAGGGAAGGAGCAGCCCCAAAACAACAACCTGCAGTCCAATTCAACAAGGAGCAGCCCCCAAAACAACAAGGGAAGGAGCAGCCCCAAAACAACAACCTGCAGTCCAATTCAACAAGGAGCAGCCCCCAAAACTAACAAGGAAAGGAGCAGCCCCAACTATTAAATTGCACAAGAATAAGAGCAGCCCCCCATAAGGAATTCATAACAGCAGCCCCTTATAAAGGATTTATAACGGCAACCCCAACTAAAACAAACATCATAGCCCCCAATTAACAAGGAGCAGCCCCCCAACATCAGCTCACAAGGCAGCCCCCCTACTAAAGAGCACATATAAGTATAACTATGTGTATATATGTATATATCAAAGCTTGCACAAACAGAGGAAGAGTGTGAGGGGGAGAGATATAGTTGGTGAGAGGAAGAGGAGACCCTTCCTTGAAGAGGAAGAAAACCCAAAATCCCTAAATCAGAACACCATAGATTTTCCATTCTCATGATGACCCAAGCTGAAGAGTAAACGAAAATGGAGCAAGTTTAGAGTCTACCGTTTGCCGGAGGAGGAAGAGATGGAGCTCCCTCAATCGGGTACCAAACCAGATGAAGCTAGGCTCAAGTAAGAGGCGGAGAAGGAGTCGGAGTTTCCCTTGTCGTGCCCCGATTTCTTGCATCGATCCCTAATCCGGCAGAGTTTCGAAGAGGAGGGAGAGGGAGAGAGGAGGGCGAGAGGTGACCTTGCCGCCCAGCCATGAGAGAAGGAGAGGTGAAGCCCCGAGACCAGCTCGATCTCCCCCCGTCCCCGTTAAGAGGTCCCGGCGCTGCGTATAAGAAGGAGAGGATACGGTGGATTCCGCCCCTTGTTTTCCGCCCACCGTTTTGCTCGCCGGTTTTGGTTTTTCAACGGGGCACCTCACTATTTTGTTTATATATATAAGCTTATATATGTATATACATATACCCATTACCCACACACACATATTTATACACATTTATATATATATCAAAGTATGCAAAGTGCTCACGAAATAAATGCGCAGAGGGTATCGCTGTGTTCGTAATTATCACATGAAGTTAACGAAATTATTTGAAGTTGATTCCGAGTCCGTTATTCATAATTACTCGCTCAAACCAGTACGCAACTCAAAATAGATTATTTCGGCCACCTTTCGCAAATCTCATCGAATTTGAACGAAACGAATTGCATTGTGCTAGAATTGATCACGCGAGTCTGTTGCAACTGACTAGGGTGAAATTGGGGCTTGTTTACCCAATATTCTAAAATGGCGTCGTTGCGGCGCTCGGTATTACTCAAAATAGTCGTTTTCTCCAAACGACCTCGGATCGGGACGAAACGAATTCCGTTGCACTCATATTGACTCTAACGTAACTGACGGAAGTTGATTCGGAGCACGTATGCTTTGTATTCTAAAAATCGTGTCGTCGTGACGCGCTACGATACTCAAAATAGTCATATTCTGCATATGACCTCGGATCGAAACGAAACGAGTTCCGTTGCACTCGTATCAACTATACGAGTCTAATGCAACTGACGGAAGTTGATTCGGAGCACGTATGCTCCATATTCTAAAATTGCATCGTCGTGACGCGCTACTATACTCAAAACGGTCACTTCACTAAATGACCTCGGATTGGAACGAAACGAATTCCAATGCAATCGTATCGACCATACGAGTCTAACGCAACTGACCGGAGTTGGTTCGGAGCACGTATGCTCCATATTCTAAAACTGTGTCGTCGTGACTCGCTGCGATACTCAAAATGGTCACTTTCACCAAATGACCTCTGATTGGAACGAAACGAATTCCGTTGTACTCATATCGACCATACGAGTTTAACGCAACTGACAGAAGTCGATTCGGAGTACGTATGTTCAATAAACAACTTTGACGTCGTGGCGAAGCACGATGCTACCCAAAACAGTCATTTCTCTAAATGACTACCCCTATGTGGTGAAGGTCGGGTCGTGATTGCCTTATGACCCGGCCTAGTTTCCTCCAAGGGTTCAACTGAACCGGCTAGACCCCTTTTCAGAGTCGGGATGTTACACTGGGCAGGGCCATTCGTGGTAAAAAAGGTGCTAAGAAATGGTGCCTATCATCTCCAAACCCATGAGGGAGAGGAGTTGCCTCACTCTTGGAGTGGAGATGATCTCAAACTTTTCTAGTCTTAAAAAGTTCGCATTCAATTTTTTCCCATTCTATCTCTCACTTCTCTTCTTTTAAATATTGTGCAGATACGACCAAGACATTCATGATATACATAATGAATGGCAAGTTTTAAAACAAGTTGTTTATAAAAACCAAAAACTTGTCAAGTAAGACATCGACGGATCCTACTTCATTCTCACTCGGCTTGTTAGCTTGACGTGTAATTCTGCCAGGACCACAGATGTCGGGGAGATTTCGAATATGTGTAGCAGTGGCTCGCCAAGCTCGAGCGGTGAAAGTTTAGGATGCCGGGTCCTAGCTGACATCTGGCACACCTTAGCAAGGAGGTCTGGGTGGCTGGCTCAGCTCTATCATGTATTAAAAAGGACATTGTTATGGTCTTGATGATCTTCGGGGAAAGCAATGTCGGTATAAGCCTCATCGACATGACCACACCTGCCCTACCGATCATTTTTGATCTATAACTCTCGAAAATTCATTAAAATATGGTTGGGTAAGGGGAGGTCGGAAACATCTATGACCGTCGCCTGAAACTCGAAATATAATCTATCAAGGAAAGCAATGTCGGTATAGCCTCATCGGCATGACCACACCTGCCCTGCGGATCATTTTGGAATTCTACCTCTCTCCTCTTCCCTCTTCTCTTTTCTACAAGGTCTCATTTACTTCTTAATACTGAGATCGAGCGGTCAGAGTTTTTTGAGACCGCATGTTTCCTCTCTTCAAAGGGTGATCTACATTATTCATGATTAATGGCTTGATCTTCTCCAGGATCTGGATGAAAGTGATCGCCAATATTGATTTTTAAAAGGAAGTTGGAATCGGCCTTGGTTTTTTGTGATCGCCAGGCATTATTTTCTAAAGAGGCTTGGTTTTCAGAAATTGTATAAAGAGATCTTGGTTATTTGCGATCGCTGGTTCGATCTTCTCCAGGACTTGGATGGAAGTAATTGTCAGCCTTGGTTTTCAAAAAGTTGTTGGAAGAGGTCTGAGTTGTTTGTGATCGCCGACTTCATCCTCTCTAGGACTTGGGTAAAAGTGATCGTCGGGCAAGGCTTTCCAAAGATGATTGAAATCGCTATTCAGGAATCTCTTAAGTTGGTTTGATAGTGATCGGTCTGATCATAATGAGATCGCCATCTAGATATCTCTTATTATTCAAAGCTATATGAGAATGCTCATGATCCTTCATTTCCCATCAAGTGATAGTTGGGTTTTCTTCAAAGTGGCGGTTTGAGTATATTGTGATCGCCGGATTGATATTCATGAAGATTTATTATCAAGAGAATTTGACCAAGTGTTTTAATTTTCTAGTAAGCGGTCTAATTATGCTGAGATCGTAGAGTTGTCTTTCTTATACGAAGTTTTGGATTTCTATCAAGTTTTCAACATCTTCATAGACTAGAGATCGACGAAACCTAAATCATTGAGATCGAATGCTAAGTCTATTATGCTGTGATTGCATACGATAGAAGCCGTGATCGATTTATGTGAATAATATGGCAAAAATAAATACAGATAAAAGAGATTCATTCATGAACAAAATAATTTTCCATTCATTTCAAAAATTACAATGTTCGGTGCGGTCAATGACCGGAGATTACATCATTTTTTCTAAAAACAAAAATCTATTTCTTCTGCTTCTTTTTCCAGGGAGACCGCTCCTTTGACGAAGAAGTTGATCCTTCTGAAGACTCACTGCTGCTATCAGATTCTCTTTTCCCAGAATCTGAGACCGCCTCCGAGATCGTCTCTTCACCCTGGATAGAAGAAGCGTGATCATCTTTATCTGGGCTTCCAACGATCTCGATAGACTCATCCTCGGTAGCCTCCCCGGTTCTTGATTCCTTAGCCTTTTTATTCTCCTCTGCCTCCTCGATCATCTCCGCGACCTCAGGGAAGAGATCAGCAAAAGTGGTATCCTCGAACTCGGCGATGAGACCGCCTTTTTCACGAAGGATAGCAATGGTTTTATTTGATGCATTTCTAACATGAGTATACAGAGATTTGAGGTAGTCAGGATTGTGAATATCAAATGCGGTCTTCTTGTAATTCTGAGGAAAGAAAACGGGTCAGATCGCAAGCGGTCAAGGTAAAACAAATTCTAAAGATCACGTTTTTAAATACTTACGTCAAAGCGGTCTTGCAGGCGCTCTGCATGCTCCAAAGATGCACGAAGAGACCGCCCCATGTGATGATTAAGAACTAAACTTCGGACGGCCGCTTGCGAGCATATGTCGGGAAGGCGATCGGTCTCATGACTTAATGCCTCGTTGGCATTTTTCTTCCCGTAAATGGCAGCAGTGACCGCGAACGCATGATTAGTCAGCCTACCTCCCTAGAAGGGGAGATCGGTAGACACCTTCAAGGAGTTCCCGGTCTCACTCCATTTCAGGAGCGGTCTCCCTTTGTTGTCTTTCAATTTCTTTCCAAAACCCATTAAAGCGAAGAGCCCATCTTCCAGATCACCCTCTTCAGCGATCTCCTTCGGCTTTCTCTGGCGATCTTGACGCAATCATTTTTCCCTCTGAGTAAGAACCTCTCCCCTAGGAGTCACAGGGTCGACATCTGGGACGGCGAAAGAAGCTGTAGAATAAACAGTTGGTAGAATAAAATAAAATTATTTAGAAGCCACAGGAGACCGCGAGAATTATCACTTACTCTCTTCAGGCAAGACCGCAGCGACATCTGGCCAGATCGCCAGGTAATGAATCAGATCGAAGAGCTTGCCCGCAAGCCACTTCAAGATCGCCAGCTCCTCCTGTGAAATAAGCTTCTCCTTTCTGAAAATCC
Source organism: Dactylorhiza incarnata (assembly GCA_033032865.1). Classification (NCBI taxonomy): domain Eukaryota; kingdom Viridiplantae; phylum Streptophyta; class Magnoliopsida; order Asparagales; family Orchidaceae; genus Dactylorhiza; species Dactylorhiza incarnata. The sequence continues at coordinate 76,167 of JAWHQI010000284.1, read as the reverse complement.
GCTCTGCTCCTGGGGAAGGCCGGCTCGGGAGACCGCCGAGATCGCCCTCAAAAACCAGATACCTCTCAGTCCAAAGAGGAACCTTGTTAGGAAGATTTAGAACTTTTATACCATTGCAGCTGAAATACATCAATCCTTTAAATTCTTCTTTCTTCTGACCCTCTTTTATTACCTTAGCAGAGAAAGTTCCTCGGAAGATCGTCATAGTGAACCTTATCTTGGCCGATCTCAAGTAATTGATGAAAACATTCATTAGACCGATTGAGTTCGGTGGAAGTTGAGCCAGCACAAGGCCATAATACTCCAACACTGCCAGAATCTCCCAAGGAATGGGGATTTGAAGACCATAGGAGAAGTGATCGATCGGGATGATGTACCTACCTTCATCCCCAGAGTTCAAGTCTTCACCCTCGAACGGGACTCTGATCGCGATTTTGTCATCAATCTTACATCTCTCAATAAAAGAAGAATATTCTTCCTCCGGGATTAGTCCATACTCGTGATCGGAGTCCAGGAAGATTTAAGCAGCCTTGGAGCGCGCGAACACCATTTTCTGAGATTGCAAGAATCGACAATCTAAAGAAAATTCAAGAAGAATAGAGTAATGGTCCGAGAAATCAACTATTTATAGAAAGTGAAAGATGATTGTGTAATGATTACACTTCTTGAGATCGCCCTGCGGATGGGTCAGATCGCCAAAAGCTATATGAGTTCGAAAATGGCAAGCGACAATAATAAAGACCGCATAATCCTCAGCTTTTTTAGGTTCGCCAAACAGTTCGCACGAAGATCGCAGTACACATAATTCACAATACAAACACAATTCAATAAGATCGCATTCATAAAAGCCAGAGATCGCAAAATGTATATCACAACATTAAAGTCAACACCATGAAACAGAATCAAATATATCTTACAGACCCAGGAATTAAATAACAGTGTTTTCAAAGAGATCGCTAAATATAAAAAGGAAAAAGCTGCGATCTCATTTCCTCTGATCTCTTCTTCTTCCAACAAATGCCGCCACGTCTTGCATCTCGTTGACCGCAGTCCATGCAGATGCCAAGCTGTGATTGGCTACCATTTCAGCCCTATGGATCTTAGACATTTCGCGGTCTACTTGCTCCATAGGGATTACCACGATGTCCACCGATCTCTTATCTGGGAGACCGCTGGAAGAGCCCGCCTTCATTGACATTTGAGGGCCACCCCGAAGGGTAGCGTTTTCAGTAGCAAGTGCAGCGGCCTTCCCTCTATAGTACTCGGCATCCTTTTCGGCCTTCCGAAGTTTTTCTTCAAATTCTCCTCGAGCCTGTTTTTCTTTGACCTCAAAACTTGCAAGGATCTGCTTCTCCTTAGCTTCGAAATTCGCGGTCTGGATGCGGAGGCGATCTTCTAGCATCCGCTCGCGATCTCGCATGGTCCTCATATCATCAAGCATCGGCTTAAGGAGATCAGCGAACTCTGGAGGAATTGAGACTTTTACTGGTATCTCACCTTCTTCGGAAGCTGAATTCATGTTCTCATCTGCGATCAGGAGAAAAACGGTCAAAAAATCAGAAATTGATTATCAAAAGGAAAGGAAGGATTTTCATGTGAAATACTTGACAGTGTAGCAAGACCGCAGTCAAGTAGATTCCTTTCAACATCTCTTGAGACCGCAACATTGGCGGACAACAAAAGGCGGTCAGATCCCCTTAAGCATTCTAAGTTGATTTTTTCTAATCGTCTTTTTCGTGACCGCTCTCCTTCTTTTCTTCTTCTTTTTAACTCGGCATTACTAACAAGGATATCGTCAGTTTCTATAAGAACGATCTCAGGCCTCTTCGTGGGGGATGAGGGTCGGAAAGCAAGTACGGGAAGAGAATCAATCGACCTCACAACCATCTTCGCCTTACCAGTCTTAATAATGTCCAACGCGGCTGCGCGATCTGCCTCTCCAGAATTCGGCTTCTCGCCCATTTCAAGGAAGCTATCGTCGCGATCGCTAGATGTTGCGGTCTCATTTCTCTCCTTTCTCTTTTCAGTTGAGACCGCCTCTTCGGCGATCTTTCTCTTCCTCTTATTCTTCTTCTTTTCCTTCTTATCCTTTTTCTTCTCGGCAACTAGGGCCCGCTCTTTTTCCCTCTCATTCTTCTCTATCTCCATTGCCAAGGAGATCGCCTCCTTCTCTTTCCTCTCCTTCTCTTCCTTGGCAACCTTCTCTTGCTCTTTCTTCTCTTCTTCTTCTTTCCTCTTTCTCTCACCTTCAGCGACCGCTGCGAGCCTGGCGGTCTCCTTTTCTCTTTCTTTTTCTCTTTTCTCTGCAGCTTCTTGCTCTTTCTTCTTTTCTTCTTCTTTCCTTTTTCTCTCACCTTCAGTGACCGCCGCGAGCCTGGCGGACTCCTTTTCTTTTTCTCTTTTCTCTGCAGCTTCTTGCTCTTCTTTCTTTCTTTCTTCTTTCCTTTTTTCTTCTTCAGCAGCTTCTTCCTCGGCGATCATTAGAAGTTGTTCAGCTTCAAAAGGGTCCCTTGACTGCAATAATTGAGAAAGATTAATAGGAAAAAATCAATCTTAAAACAAGTATATAATAATTCAATCACTTACATCTGTTACTTGATCAGCAAGGTTATCTTCTGAAAGATAAGTCTGAAGATCGATGTCCCCAGCGATCACAGCTTGTCCATCAATTTTCATCCTCTTAGCAGTCTGATCAGGAGAGCTTGCTTCTTTTCTTTTCAAGTCTCTAACGACTTTTTCTTTATCAGCAATTTGGCTTCTAAGATTCTCAGCTGAAGTTTTCATCTGCTGCATAGCAGCTTTGATCGATTCTACGGAGGCAGTCTCTCCAGAACGTTCAGTGGGCTGGTTGGCCACTTCCAGTGTCGTCTTAACCGCAGCCTCTGTGATCGTTAAATCAACGATACCCTTCGAAGCAGGATCACTCTTCTTCTTTGAACTTTTGATCGATTTTTCCTTACCTGAACTAACGGACTTCTTCGAGATAACTTTCTTTGTTTTGGATACAGATCTTGGCGACTTCCGGGATTGTGCTGACACTTTCATCAAGTCTAAAGCATCCATCCCAGGAAAAGTTTTCTTTTTACGATCTCAATAAATAGTGATCGCTCGAGGATCGGAGTCTCTCAATATTTTGGAATCTGAAGATCTGAGGTGGTATTTATAGACCAAGCAACATTTATGACAGTCGCGGTCTCGGCGGTCAGATTACATTTTCGAAGTTCCAAGTGCAACTTAAAAATGTGCGGGGATTATGTTTGCCCGGAAAGCCCGCGATCTCGTCTTCACAGTGTAAAATGGCGGTCTCAGCGGTCTTCGTATTTTGTGATCGCCCAGATCGCCTGCCATCTGCCCAGCCAGATTTTTCTAAGTTCCAAACAGTCGAAGCCGATCGAGATCGCCGGTCCAAGCGGTCTGGACATTTCCTGTATTTTTACTATTTGCACCCCTGTATCCCGGGCAGCCCGTAGTTTTCAGTTCTGCCCGTTTGGGCAGCTCCCTCGTCTATAAATAGAGGGGTAGGGGTACCAGAAAAAGGACTTTTTTCCGGAGGCTCCAGCTTACGACCTGTGTAAGCGGTCTCATTTTTCAGTGATCGCTATCCTGTGATCGTTTTCCACTTTTCCATCCTCTCCTGTCTTAGTAACCTGCACTTCGAAGTTTTCTCCCGTCCCTCTTAGTGTGTGAATTTTGGAGGTACCATTTTTGGCACCAACATATATATATATAAGTATATATATATTAAGTATATATACAAGTATATGTATATATATGTATATATATATATGTATATATATGTATATATATGTATATATATACTTAATATATATATATATAAGTATATATATATTAAGTATATATAAGTATATATATATATATGTATACATATATATATATACATATACATATATATATACTAATATATATATATGTATATATAAATATATATATATATATATAAGTATATATATATAAGTATATGTATATATAAGTATATATATATATATATAAGTATATATATACATATGTATATATATATAAGTAAATATATATATATATATATATATATATTAAGTATATATAAGTATATATATATATAAGTATATATATGTATATATATGTATATATGTATATATATATGTATACATATATATATATATTTATACTTATATATATATTTATATAAATATATATATATATATACATATATATAAGTATATATATATGTATATATGTATATATATGTATACATATATATATTAAGTATATATATATACATATATATACATATATATATATACTTATATATATAAGTATATAGGTATATATATATATGTATAAGTATATATATATATGTATATATATATATATAAATATATATATATATATAAGTATATATATATTAAGTATATATAAGTATATATATAAGTATATATATATGTATATATATGTATATATGTATATATATACGTATATATATAAATATTAAGTATATATATATACATATATATATATGTATATATATTTGTATATATACATATATTTATATATATACATATATATATATACTTAATATATATATACATATACATATATACATATATACATATATATATACTTATATATATATATGTATATATATATATATATATATAAATATATATATATATGTATATATATACTTAATATATATATACATATATATATACTTATATATATGTATATATATAAATATAAATATATATGTATATATATATACTTATATATATATACTTAATATATTTATATATATACATATATATATGCGTATATACATATGTATATATTTATATAAATACATATATATGTATATATGTATATATGTATATATATATGTATATATTTATATATGTATATGTATCTATAACTACTTAAAAAGAAATATGATGGCAACTAAATTATGTAAAGAAAGTGAGACCTACTTTCAATCGCAACCATCCGTCCTCTGCCATCACCGTCCACGTTCAAAACCGCGCTCCCTTCAACTTTAATTTGAAACTCCTACGTATAGCAACACTTCCCCTCAGCCAGCACATTTTCAAAACCACGGCTGCCCTAACCCTCTCATCTACGCTATCCACGATGGCCTCCCACATTTAGCTTCCTCTTCTACCATTTCCTCTTCCGGACGACTGCACTTCCCTCCCGTTCGCTTCTCCGCCGTGCCCCAACGATCAGCAATAGATCCACGGAAGACCTCTCCATCGTGACCTCCTCTCTGTGCAAGGACTCTCCATCGGCTATCTCTTGCTTCCTCCTTGCTACAGCAGCAACGCTATTTCCTTCCAATGCAGCACTTCCAAACCTCCACATCGCAAATATGGTACGCCCAAACTCTTTCAGACATGGAGTTATTTTCCATTTTCCTCCTCTCCAAACCTCCACTCATTATATTCTTACCTTCTCCCACAGCTGGTTTTCTACCCAGTTTCTGAAGTCATAGGTTTACTCATTATCTTTCAATTTCATGGTCCATGTCTTTCTATACTCAAGCTATGCTGGACTGAAATTTCAGTTACCAAGTAAAAGAAATTAAATTTTATTTAGAAGTACAAGATTTAAGCAGGGCAAGTTTTCCATGGAAGAGTAGATATTTCATTTGTTGTTGATTTTGAAGTTCGGAGAATTTCTCCTCAGCGTTTGACAGGATTAAACACCGGAGGAAGGTGAGTTTTGTTCCTCCTTTTGCCAAAAAAAATCTGCAAGCAGTGTGAGACTAAATTTGATATACTGTGCAAAAAAAAACCGCCACACAAAATATAATTAATTAACAAATAAAAAACGCCCAATCTGATTATTATTCTCATGCATGGATTATGACTCCTATAGTCCTATCAGCCATAAATAAGATTTTATCCTTAAAATTTCTGCCAAAGCTGACACCGGGCCCACCAGCTGCCTGCACTCCCTGCCAACTATGCTAAAGGGGGCTAGAATGGGAAATGTTTATTAAAATGAGGCTATTCCTATACTTTACTTTTATTTGGGGGCTACATTGGAAATTTGTCCAGCACATGAGGGTTTACTACAATGTTTTCATAAATGTGTGATGACGTCAATAAGGTCTTTGGAAGACGTCAATAAGGTCTTTGGAAGCCGTCAATAAGGTGTTGCTGCTGAGTTTTTTG